>CM069131.1:99488510-100088510 GCA_035221665.1 Okamejei kenojei
TTGGTGTTGTTTAGGGGTGTAGGATTGGTTAGTGTAATTATTAAAGAATATTCTGGAGGATTTTTGGTGAAAAAAAATTAAGATGATATTGGATTATGGGGGGATTTACATTTTCTGACTGTGTATCAGAAGGTTTTTAGCAGCTTGTGGGACATTTTTAACCCACCAATGGTAATTCCAACTAAGCTTCTTTGTTAATTTCATAGGCCTATCAAAGTGCCTGCCTCTCTTTGAGAGCTCTTATTTTGTCCCTTTGAAGATTTTGAATAATGTAATGACCAATTCTAACTGCAGAAATGCTGCTACTATTTTACCAATAGTTTTCAGCTACTTCTTCTCGATGAAGGATAAGGTTTGTGAATGAAGATTATTACAAGTCAACCAAATATCATCACTTTATCTGTTTGGTAAAGTTATTAACATAGTCTCTGAGTTAATTACAAACCCCAAATATTAATTGATGTGCTGGCTGCAGCTGGATTTTAATTGGATGAATCAAGAACCCTAGCTTTTTTTCCAAACAAAGCTTTTGTACGGAAACTGAATTCTTCAGCTACTCTTGATTCTCATTATATAAAATCATCGAGATTAAGCCATAACGAAGTGTTTTGTCTCTTAATTAGGGGCTAAAACTTGTTTCAACAGTTTCGTAAAGAGCTGGGAGCTGAACTCATCCATTTGGGAAAAGCTTTAAAACTGCCATAATTGTCCCAGCCAATTAAATTTTAAGTACCATCCGAATAACAGATGTATTGTACAGAATAATAGGCGTCTTTCAAAAACAATCTAGCCATATAACAACCAGCTGATATTAAATATCTTGCAGTAATTAAATGTTTCCATTTTTAAAATGTTTGTACTACAAACTTATTTAGATTCTGTAAGGTCCAGATAATTCTGCAACCACCATCTTTTTTACTTTCTCGAAATATACTTAGACACCATTGATGCACGTGTTTCATAAGTTTTTTCAATTACCCCATTTTCAGATAATTTCAAATTTCGACATTAATCTCTAGCTTTTTCAATTGCAGAAAACAACGAAGCAATAGCCATGGTTTATTCTGTACTGGAGATTAACCCTTCTTTAAAATTAATAGAAGCTCCTGAAACTGCTTGATAAAATAAAACCGATCAGAAGTATTAGTACCCAGTCTTTATAAAACTTTTGTAATCTCCCTCCAACTGTAGATATCCGCAGTTTTCTTTTAAGGATAGAACAAGTCTTTAATACCTCTCCATATGAGCGTGGTGGTCTCCTTTCACCACCCGAATACGGTAAGCATATGGGCTGTGCAGGAACATAATATTTTCCTTGACATATTTCTGCCTCTAGTTACCAATCCAATCCCCTTCTGGACCGATAAAATACCTTTTTTGTTATCCAAAGACAAAGGTATCATGCAGCTAAAATATTTAGCTTCTTACATCCAAATCTTTAGATTTTCATCCAAACAGATAAAACCAGGACTTGAACACCACTTGCTTCGACACAGCTATTGCAAACCTGGGTTGAAATATGGGCCGAATAGCCATTTTCCCTCATACAATTAATTTCATAGAAAGAAATTGCACAATAAGCCCAAAGTAACTTTTTGAATCTTATTCCATCTCCAACCTCTCCGTTGTTCCCTCCATAAGCCGTATGGCAGCAGAAATTAATTTTGAGATTTTTTGAAATCACACTTCTTGAGCACTCATACTTGGAGTCATGGATGTCCATCCATAAAACGGAATAACCGTAGGCACTTCCAAATAGGCACAATTTCCTGGCGTTTTATTATAATTCCTGATGTTTCAATCATCACAGAATTCATGAAGCTGGTGAGATACCATATAATTTCAATTTGCATCTAGGTTTTCTTCCATAGCCTCACCACTTATCCTCAGGTATACTATCAATTCTTTTGCTATCCCAGGCACCATTTGGCCTTTTTCTTTTACTGTGTGGGGTGGCATTTCAGAAATCCAAATCACCCCCAGCAGGGTCTGGCCTTCTGCAGCCCCCTACATCCATTGAATTACATCCCATGAGACTTCCCCGGCCCCACATCCTCTGTCCGGAGTTTCAAACTCTCCAATTTGCCCACAGCCATATTCAGAATATATCAAACCCCTCAGGGCTTTATTGGGAACCTTCTGTACTTTGGACCCTTGTCTCATGATTTTTGGAGAACTTCTCCATATGCTCCATTTTTAAGCACTAGTTTTATTATTCTGGAGGACTTTTCAGTATCAGAGTCGTCAAAATCCACGAGCCTCATCACTTTCCTTTTTACATTTTTTAGGAGCATTTCCCTCCGTGGTTATAACTTCTGAGAATCTAGAAACTCCGCTAACGTGTAAATCAGCGGCCAAAAACTGGTAACGGAACCGGATCCGCACTAGCTTCTGTCCCGTATTTTTATTTTCACACCCCGGGAAGATCTTTTCACCCTCGAATTTTTTCTTTGCCGATTTCTCCATTTTTCTTTCATTTAATCTGTGCTAAATCAGCACGTTAACGTGACTCAGACTTTTACTTTTACTTTCACTGCTGGACCCAACGCCAGCCGTACGCTAAAGAACGTCCCCCGACGTTTGCTTCAACTTGCCTGCGGGTCCGTTCCCGACCGCTGCGAGATGCGCCTTACTGCAGCTCCCTGCTTCCGCCATCCAGCGTCGACGTAATGCCGTTTGCCGCGCCCGGCGGGCTCTTCACGTAGTCACTCACGTGACTCCTAAGTAAATCCTTATTTGAACTTGTTAAATATTTTTGGGCAAGCCAAGCATCATAACTTTACTCTATATGCTGGATAATTAACCACTTAACGCCATTAAATCGGAGTTGGATATCGCGGACTCTTGGGCCGAGGAGCTTGTTTCCATGCTGGGTCTCTAAACTAAAAGTAAAGTCAAATGCATATGCGGCAGTTCTTGAGCAAATATAAAAGTAGTGTAGTTACTCACAGTTAGGCAGCATTGGTTATAAGGGATTAGACAGGCGAAGGGCCACACCTGAATTATTGTAGTAGTTGGAGAGAAAGCAAAAATAGTCTGAAGAATGGTCTCGACCCTAAACGTCGCCTATCTCCTTCGCCTATCCTTAGATGCTGCTGCACCCGCCTGATTTCTCCACATTTTGTGTAACCCCCTAAGCTGAAAAATAAGTTGGTCAGACAAAGCCTGCCAAATAATAGTTGAATATAGATGAGAGTAGTTAATGATTGTCCCTGCATCTATCAGATAAACAAAGCATCCTCTTCATCTGTATCCTCCTAGAATTGAAGATAGACACAACTGCTGGAGTAACTCAGCAGGACAGGCACCATCCCGGAAAACAGGAATAGGGTGAGGTTTGGTCGAAACACTTCAGACTGAGAGTCAGGGGAGGGGGAGATTAAAGAATAAGGAGGTGTAGTGTTGAGAACGAGACAGCAAAGGGAACGGTCAAAGGAAAATTTTGCATAGATCATTGTTTTATCTAGGTACCTACAAAGCAAACAGGATAAAATGTATCAGGGAACGGTCATGCTGGTTTAGAAAAGCGGGAAAGCGGGGTGTGGATGGAGAGAGAAGGGAAAGCAAGGGTTTACTTGAATTAGAGTAGCTAATATTCCATCACCACTGGGTTTAAGCTGCCCAAGCGAAGTATGAGGTGCTGTTCCTTCAATTTGCACTGGGCCTCACTCTGGCAATGGAGGAGGCCCAGGACAGAAAGGTCAATGTGGGAATGGAAGTTAAAGTGTTTAGCAACTGGGAGATCTGGTAGGTTTAGGTGGACTGAGTGGAGGTGCTCAGCGAAACGATCGCCAAGCTTGGCTTTGTCACGCCTCTACCTCTTTTCCTGCTCCTCCACCCATTACAATCAGTCTGAAGAAAGGTCCCGACACAAACCTATTCCCATCCATTTGCTCCAAAGGTACTGCCTGACCTGCTGAGTTACTCCAGCACGAGAAGTTTACCTAGCATATTGTGACACATTTGCTTGCAATTCACGTATTTTTGTTATTATGAAAGAAACGTCAACAACGCTGAGATAAAGAGCACATCTTGGTAACACAGTTTAACACACAGGAATAAATTGATGACGAAAAAGACCAATTCAGAAGTAGGAATAAAATATTCGTGAAGTTTGGAAGCTAGAACAGGGGGTGCTAAACAGAAACCTAGGAAGTTTGTAGTCTAACCTTCTTGACACTGCAGGACTACATCCAATCATCACCTGCTGTAAACTGGTCACCGAGAGTGCGATTAAGCCATAGTGTGACTGGCTACATTTTCTCTCTTCGCCACCCTCCTCAGGCAATTGGCCTTGGTATCACACCAACAATAGCCAGCCTGCATTTGGCAAAGCCATGACACCAATTATGAAGAAGGATTTTCTAGGCACTCGAGTTATGAGAACATTAGTTGTGTTGTTGCATTAATGTGCCTGTAAAGCTACAAGAAGGATAAAAATGCCATTGCTCTGTTCCCCGAGCATGTAACAATTAAACACTTGACTTGAGGTATATGGGATCACCCAGAAAATCAATGTGTGCAATAGTCTGGAGCAACAGGGGCCGGAGATTTGGGAATTGAATTAGCAATAGAAGATCCAAAAATAAAATAAAAGTGAGGTGAAAATTAAAAGCAGTAAAGTATAAATACTGATGAGGGTTTCTGCCATAATGCAAAGCCTCAAGTAAAAATAAAAGCCAATTCTGTCTTATTGATATATTTGTATCCTGATCTAACGAATATCAATTATACTATATCTTCCATTCATGCAGGTTCATCCCACCAACATTTAATTCCAACCACATCTTATGGCCACAATAATAAAGAGGCAATTGACCAGTGTGAACATTTATTTGTGGTTATTTGTTTTGTGCCCAGATTCCTCTTCATCAGTCTGTTTCAAATCATTTTTTATAGCCAGTTGGACAGACAGATATAGTACATTAAAAATTTTACACTGGTCCCTAAGAATAACGCAGCGGTAATTGTATTCATAAAGCTATTTATAACCTTCCGATGTGAAGTAATAACCTGCAACTATAAATGTTTAAGTTCTTCCTTCATACACAGATGGTGTGCAACCAGAGGCATCAATTTATGCATGGAAATGTTTAGTTTTTTTAGAATATTTTTGATGCACATTTCTCTGTGGTAAGAAGGGCTTTGCAATTACTCTAAGGGGAAAACAGATTGCACAGCAGGTTCCTGGAAAATCTTGCCTACCATCTCAAAGTGTGGTTGACAGTCTTGTACTGCCCTTGAGTTCCTTTATGAATTAACTTTTAGAGAAGCAAATAATATTATCAGCTTGCAAACCAGTAGTGGAACTGTCCCAACCACTTACACATTCATTCATGTGAGTGCAATGTATCCACTGTATGTGCTGGCTCACTTAATAAACAATTCAGTTTTCAGTGTAGAAAATTGGTCAGTGCACAATGGTGACCATGAGCTTCCACTTGCCTGTCATTTTTCATTCTCCATCCATCTCCCACCCTGGTCTCGCCGTGTTCAGCCACCAACGTCGTTGCAATGATGTCCAGTGTAACCTGAAGAACCTCTTGTTCCACATGGTCACATTGGAGCCTTCGGGATTTAACATTGTATCTGACATTTTCAGCTAGTCATTTTTTTTCCACAGATGTACCTCAGTTTTTTTTTAGTTTAGTTTAGTTTAGAGGTACAATGCAGAAACAGACCCTTCGGCCCACAGAGTCCGCGCCGACCAGCAATCAGCCTATCCTACAAACTAAAGGTAATTTTAGTTACCTCTGGTGCTGTAAGGCAGCATTTACGTCACTGGGCCACCCCCTGTACCTGTACCTTTCTGTTTCAGAAAACATAGAAAAGCATGGCACAGGAACAGGGTCTTTGGCCCACAATGTCTCTGCCAAACATGATGCCAAGATAAACTAATCTTATTTGCCTGCATGTGGTTCATATCCCTTCACTCCCCCCATATCCATGTGCCTTTCTAAAAGCCTCTTAAACCCTACTGTTGCACCTGCCTCCACCACCATTCCTAGAGCATGGTCCAGGTACCCACCATCCTCTATTTCTTTGTTCATCTGTTCACCTGCTCATTTATTTTCAATTCTCTCCCTTGCTGTCTCAAATTACCAGTTTTTTAAAGTAACGGCTACTGTAAAACCGTTGGGCCCGGTCTATCACATACATTCCCTTTGTTCGCACTAGACCTCACTGTCTCTGCAACTTAAGACATGCTTGTTTTCTCGGTTTTCCCGTCTGATCTGCACGGCCCGTGGACTGCAGGAGCTGCAAACTCCGGGGAGGAAGCGGCTGCTCCAGACACTCTGGGCTGCTGAGAGTGTTCACCTGCCACCAGAACTTCATCATCCGCCGAGAGGGCCTGAAGCATCGGGCTGCCGTAGCGGCGACTGCAGAGGCCTCAATAGGCCTGACTATGGGTGAACTGGGGATGGGACTGGACTTTGCTGCCTTCCCCCACAGTGGGAATCATTGTGGGGGGATGTTTTTATGTTTATTGTTAAATACTCTAGTGTTGTGTATTATCTTTATTCATGTGCTGCACTGGCAAGTCAAATTTCACTACACCAACTGGTGTATGTGATAATAAATGTCCTTTGTCCTTTTGTCCTTTGATCAAAATGCTTTTTCTCTTCCGTCTAATGTGGCTTGACCTGTTAAATGCTGTAAGCATTTTCTTGTTTTGTTCTTTTGTATCCTAAAGCTTTTCTTCTCACTGAAGACAGTCTGACAGTGACTAAAGAGAAAGCAAATAAATATGCAACTGAGCTCTTTCATGTGCTGCCTCATTCATCAATAAAACAATATTGACTTTAAGAAGTTGAAACTTCCTTTGCACTCATCATTTTTTGGAGTTTTGTAAAGAAGACTCACTAGCCATGCTGGTGAGCTGAAAGGATTATTCTGATACTATAATGGCCCAACATTAAATTAATTATTTTCTTAAATTTCTTAAAGGAGTGTTGGAATAATTATGATCATATTTGTTCTGCTTATGCAATGCTTATGCCCTAAATATGTCAAAATATATATCATGTTTTACTCGAAACAAACCATCAAGGACTAAACAAAGAGCTTTACCCAGAGGATGGTGAATCTGTGGAATTTGTTGCCACAGATGGTTGGGAAGGCCACTTCATTAGGTATTTTGAAACTGAAGATAGATAGGTTCTTGATTAGTAAGATTGTCAAAGGTTACACGCAGAAGGAAGGAGAATGGGGTTGAGCGGGAATGATAGATCAGCCATGATGGGCCGTATGACCTAATTCTGCTCCTATGTCCTTTGAACTTATAAGCTAAATATTGGTATTAACAAAATCATAAATGCAAAGTTTACAGAATAAGAAGAGACCATTCAAAACCAATTTCATTGCCCACTCTTTTGCCTCACATATATATTCCCAAACTCACTCTCATTTCTTCTTTTCATTAATTCTCTGCATCAGAAGGCAGTGGAGGCTGATTCTCTGGATGCTTTCAAGAGAGAGTTAGATAGAGTTCTTATAGATAGATATGGGGAGAAGCAGGAACGGGGTACTGATTGTGGATGATCAGTCATGATCACAGTGAATGGCGGTGCTGGCTCGAAGGGCCAAATAGCCTACTCCTGCACCTATTGTCTATTAAGGATGTAACTAAATATGATCTTTGCTGGTTACTATATTCTACATACTGCCATGTTTTAGAAGTAGTTGGATTAAAGGGGGGTTATACACAGAACGGTTGATTTCTCAATAGCGCTGCCAAATAAGGTGATGGAATCAGATACAATTACTGCATTAAAGAGGCATTTTGACTGCAATAGGCAAGGCATAGAATGATAGTCATAATACATGCAAATGGGATTTCTGTCTGTCTGTCTGTCCGTCCGTCGGTATCTATCTTCTATACTATGACTAAAAATCTCATTGTGACCACTTCCGGTCTGCGTTGTATTTAAATTTGCACAGAAACGGTACACTATATCACTATTTATAGCCACCTTACACAGCGTTCTCCTCTGCTCCAAACGCACCAGGTTTTGTACCGATCGGTGGAATATTAGAAAAATTATGAAGGTTTACAAAATCATGAAATTAGCAGATTGGTCTTCTCGCCTGTCAATCACCATGAAGGTAACGCCCCTTCTGGGAGCAAGAAGAATAAAACCACGGAGGCCGGGCATGAGTCCAGAAGTTGGGCATGAGTCAGCAAGCCTGGAATCCCAGAAGCCTGGAAGCCCAGAAGCCCGGAAGCCGTGAGTGAGAGTCGGGTCTAGAAGCTGTGAGTGACGATCGGGTCCAGAAGCCGTGAGTGAGAGTTGGGTCCAGAAGCCATCAGTTAGAGTCGGGCCCAGAAGCCATGAGTGAGTGAAATGTGGCTCCAGTAGCCGTGAGTGAGTGAACTGTGGCTCCAGCAGTCGTGCGTGAGTGAACTGTGTGCCCACTAACCGTGAGTGAGTGAGTGAACTGTGTGCCCACCAGCAGTGAATGACTGAACTGTGAGCCCACCAGCCATGAGTGACTGCACTGTGAGTCCACCAGCCATGAGTGACTGCACTGTGAGTCCACCAGCCGTGAGTGACTGTGAGTCCACCAGCCGCGAGTGACTGTGAGTCCACCAAACGTGGCTGAATGAACTGTGAGTCCACCAGCTGTAGCTGAGTGAACTGTGAGTCCACCAGCTATGACTGAGTGAACTGTGTCCACCAGCCATTGTTGAGTGAACTGTGTCCACCAGATGTGGCTGAGTTAACTGTGAGTCCACCACCCGTGGCTGAGTGAACTGTGTCCACCAGCTGTGGCTGAGTGTACTGTGAGTCTACCAGCCATGGCTGAGTGAACTGTGAGTCCACCAGCCGTGGTTGAGTGAACTGTGAGTACATCCGCCGTGGCTGAGCGAACTGTGCGTCCACCAGCCATGGCTGAGGGAACTGTGCATCCACCAGCCGTGGCTGAGTGAACTGTGAGCCCACCAGCCGTGGATGAGTGAACTGTGAGCCCACCAGCCATGAGTGAGTGATGGAACTGTGAGCCCACCAGCTGTGATTGAGCGAACTGTGGGCCCACCAGCCATGAGTGAACTGTGAGCCCACTAACAGTGAGTGAGTGAGTGAACTGTGAGCCCACCATCCATGAGTGAGTGAACTGTGAGCCCACCAGCCGTGAGTGAGTGAGTGAACTGTGAGCCAACAGGTGTGAGTGAGTGAGTGAATGGTGAGCCCACCAGCCATGAGTGAGTGAGTGAACTGTGAGCCCACCAGCCGTGAGTGAGTGAACTGTGAGTCCACCAGCCGTGAGTGAGTGAACTGTGAGTCCACCAGCCATGTGAGTGAACTGTGAGTCCACCAGCCGTGGATGAGTGAACTGTGAGCCTACCAGCCGGAGAGTGAGTGAACTGTGAGTTGGAGTGAGTTAACTGTGAGAGTGAACAGTCCACCAAGTGAGTGAGTGAACTACGAGTCCACCAGCCATGAGTGAGTGAACTGTGAGTCCACCAGCTGTGAGTGAGTGAATTGTGAGTTCACCAGCCATGAGTGAGTGAACTGTGCGTCCACCAGCCATGAGTGAGCCACTGCGTGAGGCCAGTGGGGAGTGGCAGCGATAGGCCCCGGCCATGGCAGCGGTAGTTCGCATCAGCGGCAGGCCATGGCAGGGGTAGGCAGTGGTAGGCCAGGGCAGCAGTAGGCCAGGGCAGCTGTAGGGGTAGGCAGTGGCAGCGATAGGCCACCCATCAGCCCATAAAGGCTCCCGCCGGTCCCCACCTGAAGCTGGCCCCATCCTCAGCTGCAGTCCCTTCGGCTCACAACACCTGTACTACACTAAGAAGAATCCATTCAGACCTCAATGTCCATTCTAGCCCTCCGGAAAGCCCCCTCCCCTGGCTCCAGGGCGCTCTCCCCGTCTGAAGCCGTTCCCAACCTTGGCTACAGGATGCTCCTGCCTGAAGCCATCCTTGCCCCCAGCTAAAGGACATTCTCACTGGCCTCTGCCTGAAGCCTTTCCCAGCTGCAGGATACATCACAACCCCGCCTCCCCCCATCCCACCACAGGCCCCCCGCCTGAAGCCGTCCCCGTCCCCCGGCTACAGGACACAACCTCCCCCCCCCCCCCCCCACCTAAGCCATCCTCGCCGGCTTTTCAGGACGCTCCCAGCCCCCGCCTGAAGCCGTACCCATCGGCATTTGCAGAACGCTCCCCACCCATTGGCTCCCGCCTGAAGCTGTCCCTGGCTACAGGACGCTCCCGCTGGCCACACGGCTGAAGAAGTCCCCCTCCTCCAGCTGCAGGACGCTCCACCCCACACCCCATGGCAGCTGTAGGCCTTGGCAGTGCTCCCCCAACCTCACCAGCCATGGACACGGCCCGTCTGAAGCTCCCGCTGGCCCGTGCCTGAAGCCGTCCCCATACCCCGGCTACAGAATGCTCCCACTGGCCCCCGCCTGAAGCTGACTGCCTCCCCCGGCTGCAGAACGCTCCGCCCACCCCCACCTGAAGCCAGCTCCTGATGGCCCCCACCTGCAGGTCACTCCCCCCCACATAGCCCCACACCCGACAGCCCCTGCCTGAACCTGTACCCCTCCCCCGGCAGTAGGCACGCTCCCCCCTGCCTGAAGCCATTCCCGTCCCCGCTACATGACGCTCCTGCCAGCCCCCGTCTGAAGCCATCCCCCCACCCCCGACTGCAAAACGCTCCCCCCACCGGCCCCCCCCGGGGCCTGAAGCCGTCCCCCTCCCCCCGGCTACTGATGCTCCCGTTGGTCCCCGCCTGAAGCCATCCCCACTGCAGATGACCCCCCTCCCACCGGCCCCCACCTGAAACCGTCCCATCCCCAGCTGTAAGACGCTGCCCATCCCACCCCCCCCCCCCCCCCACTGGCCCCCGCCTGAAGCCGGTGAGGAGCGGCAGCGGTAGGCCACAGCAGCAACAGTCCACGGCCATGGCCACGGCAATGGAAGGCAGTGCCATAGGCAAGTCACGGCAGTGGTAGGCAGCGGCAGGGGTAGGCAGCAGCACGGGTAGGCAATGGTAGGCAGTGACAGCGGTAGGCCATGACAGTGGTAGGCCAGGGCAGCAGCAGGGGTAGGCAGTGGTAGGCCACAACAGCAATAGGCCGCGGCAGCGGCAGGAGTAGGCAGTGGCAGCGGTAGGCCACAACAGCGATAGGCCAGGGCTGCGGCAGGGCTAGGCCACGAAACAAGAGATACAACAAGAAAGAATGGACTGAAGACATCTCATTTTTAACGTTTAAATTGTTGTTATATTTTAAGAATTATTCACTTTTTAAGTTTAATAAATCCCTTTCCCACTTGCCGTGCCCGTCAGCTGCGCCTGCGCAGTAATATCTGTGTGTTCTACGTCACAATGTGAACCCAATGGGCGGGAATGGCTGCATGGCGGGGGGGGGGGGGGGGGGAGTTGAGGGGGGTGAGGGGAGGAGGGGGGATCAGGGGCGTCACAACGGGAACCTGTCAGCCGCGGTTGGCTATGCGTGAGTGGTGGAATATTGCATTGGGGGACCAAGCCTCCCATGTGACAACGGGTCCCACTTAGTCTAGTACATTTATAATTCTCTGCTTGGTCAATGTTCTTTCATGGGAAATGTACAAAGAAATACATCTAATATCCCAAGTGTATCCTTATATATATAGATTCACATTATTTTTTACCTTTTTAGTGAGCCCACACTGAAAAGCCTCCCCATTTCACCACCAGGTGGCACCGTCATGGATGGCAACCTCGCCAACGGTCTCTGTTTTTTTGTTTTATTTTTATTTTTATCGTGTTTTAACAATATGTGTTAATGTTCTCTAGTTTGTTTTATATGCAGGGTGGGCGGGTGGGTGGGGGGTGGTCGGTCTAAACTTTCTTTCAACCTGTTACTTGCCGAAGATGCGATTGTTTTCCGGATCATATCTCCGGTAGCTCTGCATCCTAACATCATGGAGCTGGAGGCCTTGCTCGAGACTGATTTTGAGCCCCACCGCGGGGCCATGGACTTACCATCGGAGCCTGCAAATCCTTGCCTGTGATTGACGCTCCAACTGCGGACTTGCGGATTTCAACATCGAGGAGCTTGCAGTCTCAGGTAGAGGCTGATGTCGGGAAGCAAGAGTCGCAGAAAGTTTCGACCAGTTACGACCCGGGGTAGATCGCCCGGTGATGTGGTGCTAAGACTCCCCCCGATGCAGAAACTTAATCGCCCCAACATGGAGGACCCGTCCCCGGCTACGGGAGTCAAGATCATCCCTTCAATGGAAGGCTCGAGGCCCCTGACAGCGGGAGAACAAAGAAGGGAAGAGATTTAACTTATTTTTCACATTCCATCACAATGAGGAATGTGGAGGAGTCATTGTGGTGGATGTTTATGCTATGATGTATTTTGCGTGTTTTGCTTTTTATTTGTCTGTATGGCAAATCAAATTCTTCATATGTTGCAAAACATACTTGGCAAAAAAAGTTAATATGATTATTATTATGATTATGATTATTATTATGATATTTAATGTCCTTTCTCCAATGGTATTAGCGAGATTACACAGAACAATCTAATTATTGCAAGTACAAATAATAAATATATTACATAATTTATAATCAGCAACAGGCGCTGCGGTATATTGCTGTTCCCCAGCTGCACTGGTCAAGGTGGAGCCGGGCAACTTTCCTGAGCCATTGCGCTCTGTGTGGTGAGGGAGGTCCCACTGGGCCTTCAGTGACGGGCCACCAGGATTCTGACCCGACGCCCGGCAGCGATGTCAATGGGGAAAAATCCCCTACACGGTTATAGCGGACAATCACTATATACTTGGTTATAGCGGATACCTTTTCTCCCCCACTCCCCCATGGTTTTTTATAACATGGGTTTAGTGAACCTATAAAACAATAGCACCAAAAATACATATTACCATGCAGCAGATAGACCATTGCAGACAGATAAACTATGATGTTGCAGAAAAATTACTCAATCAAAGCTGCGTTTTACCTGTTTGTGAAATTCAGCTATGTTAACTATAATGAAAACTTAGTTTGTGATTACTTGCAAGGTTATTTCATAATGTATGGAAAGTTCATCAAAGCTATTTTTAAACAATACATCAGGCTTGACGGCTTTGAAAAAAAAAGCTTATTCAGTGCAAATTCTTTCTCAAGGCAATATATCTTAACATTTGAAGCAGTCCCAGCAGTTTCTGCAATCATTTTTTCTTATGTAAAATAAACAAAAGGCAACAATCTACCTATTTGAATTTGAAAGGTCTCATTGTATCTGAAACACACACTCTCTCTCTCTCTCTCTCTCTCTCTCTCTCTCTCTCTCTCTCTCTCTCTCTCTCTCTCTCTCTCCCCTTCCACCTCTGCAGGGGCTCAGGCCGAGCCCACGAGGCAACAGCCTCGCAGCAGTAGCAACAACTTTGTGTTAGAGGACCAATGTGCATGTTTAACTAACCTATTATGTCTGAATAAAGTAACCCATTTGTTCATCACGGTTGGTGCCTCTACAGCAATTGCTTTATCCCTTCAATTCCACAAAATCATAAAATTATCGATCACATCTATACTTAACTAAAACTCTCATCTTGTTTAATATAAAACTAAAGGTTTACTTTCTTTAGCTAGAATTTATATTTATGGCAGACTTTGTTTTAACCACATAGACATCTCGAGAAACTGCATACATTAACTGAGACAAAAATATCATCTTATAATTTTCTCTGCAATAATTAAAACAACTCCCAGGTAGTGTTGTGAATTATGTTTCCTGCAACCAAATTAATGAACTGAAGACAAACACTGGCTGCAGTAAGAAATTGTCTTTTTCATTAGAAGACTTATTCTCATTTTCAACGCATTTCTTTTTCAAATAATACCTCAGATCGAAGAGAAAATTATCTGTGAATATTTACACCAGAGGGATTTCAAAGACCCCCTTGAGTTTTCATTAGGAATTGAAGGCACTTAAATGGACTAAATTCAACAGCCTATTTTTAAGCAGGTTTTTAACTTAGACAATCAGTTCAGAGGAAGAGGACTGTAAAGAAATATCTTTCAATTCAATTGTGAAACATCATGGATCAGATTGAGTGGATTGTCCAAATGCAATTTCATTACTCAGGCACCAATTGTATAATAACTATTTCAATTATGTAATAGGCTCAGATAAGTTAGTTTATAAGTGCCTGGAAAAATCAAGTTTGCTCTCATGGGCATAAACTACAATTTCCTTACAAGCCAGATGTTATCTATTCTTAAGTGTTGCTTTTTATATTTCAGCCCATGACCTTTCATACATGCTCATAGAACTTTCCTCTTTAATCCCAGTCATGAGAGGCATAGATAGGGTAGACAATCAGAATATTTTCCCCCAGGGTGGAAATATCAAGGACTAGAGGGTTTAAGGTGACAGGGCAAAGTTTAATGGTGATAAGTTGGGGCAAGTGTTTTTACAGTGGTGAGCGTCTGGAACTTAAAGCACACGGTATTGGCGGTTCAGTATTGATGTGGATAGAGAACTGGCTGGCAGACAGGAAGCAAAGAGTAGGAGTGAACCAGGTCCTTTTCAGGATGGCAGGCAGTGACTAGTGGGGTGCTGCAAGGCTCAGTGCTGGGACCCCAGCTATTTACAATATATATTAATGATTTGGACGAGGGAATTAAATGCAACATCTCGAAGTTTGCGGATGACACGAAGCTGGGGGGCAGTGTTAGCTGTGAAGAGGATGCTAGGAGGCTGCAAGATGACTTGGATAGACTGGGCGGGTGGGCAACTGCATGGCAGATGCAGTATAATGTGGATAAATGTGAGGTTATCCACTTTGGTGGCAAAAAACAGGAAAGCAGACTATTATTTGAATGGTGACCAATTAGGAAAAGGGGAGATGCAACAAGACCTGGGTGTCATGGTACACCAGTCATTGAAAGTAGGCATGCAGGTGCAGCAGGTGAAGTAAGCGAATGGTATGTTGGCATTCATAGCAAAAGGATTTGAGTACAAGAGCAGGGAGGTTCTACTGCAGTTGTACAGGGTCTTGGTGAGGCCACATCTGGAGTATTGCATACAGTTTTGGTCTCCTAATCTGAGGAAAGACATTCTTGCCATAGAGGGAGTACAGAGAAGGTTCACCAGACTGATTCCTGGGATGGCACGACTTCCATATCAAGAAAGACAGGATAGACTCGGCTTGTACTCGCTGGAATTTAGAAGATTGAGGGGGAATCTCATAGAGACTTACAAAATTCTTAAGGGTTTGGACAGGTTAGATGCAGGAAGATTGTTCCCGATGTTGGGGAAGTCCAAGACAAGGGGTCACAGTTTAAGGATAAGGGGGAAGCCTTTTAGTACCGAGATGAGAAAATCTTTTTTCACACAGAGAGTGGTGAATATGTGGAATTCTCTGCCACAGAAGGTAGTTGAGGCCAGTTCGTTGGCTATATTTAAGAGGGAGTTAGATGTGGCCCTTGTGGCTAAAGGGATCAGGGGGTATGAAGAGAAGGCAGGTACAGGATACTGAGTTGGATGATCAGCCATGATCATATTGAATGGCGGTGCAGGCTCGAAGGCACCTAATTTCTATGTTTCTATGTTTCTATGAACATGCTGCCAGTGTTTGTGGAGGAGGCAAATGTGATATTGGCATTTAATAGGCTTTCAGATAGGTATATGGATATGCAAGGAATGGAGGGATACAGATCACCTGCAGGCAGAGGTGATAAGTTGAACATGGCATCATATTCAGCATGTATATTGTGGGCCGATTGTGCAGTACATCAGCCGTTACTCAATTTTAAAACCATGACTGCTCCAATTTAGCCAGGATTAACAACACTACTGGAAAAAATATCTGATTCTGCCTAAGGATCTTCTATCTGAAACATTAATTATTTTTCTCCGTCCGCAAATGCAGCCTGACTTGCGGAGTGTTTCTGGCATTTCTATCATATGGAATGAATCGAATAGTTAAAGACTGGTTTCTGTTTTGGCGAGACCTCGAGTTGGATAATCCATGGCACTTCTGATAAAACATATTTGAGAATGTTTGTCTTGTCATGAACAATCACATACTGGTGGCTCGTTTGAGAATTATGATGCTCACAGCTCCTTTCTCTGTAGGGTTGGCTTTTCCATTATCCATCACCATTCACAACTGGATGTGCCAGCATGGCAGAGCTTTTGATTTGACCCACTGGTTGCAGTCTTTATACAAGATATATTTAAGGCTATTTTCAAGAGGAAGTTAGATGTGGCCCTTGTCGCTAAAGGGATCAGGGGGTATGGAGAGAAGACAGGTACAGGATACTGAGTTGGATGATCAGCCATGATCATATTGAATGGCGGTGCAGGCTCGAAGGGCCGAATGGCCTACTCCTGCACCTATTTTCTATGTTTTTATGTTTCTATGAAAGGCCTATTCCTGTGTTTTACTGTTCTGTGTTCTATGTATCACGTGATGCTTGAAATAATTATTGATATTTGCCATGAATGTCAATGCAGGTGTCTATAACTCAGTGGCTCAGTTGTTATCTCTTGCAAATTTGAGCAAGGACTTTGGGTTCAAGTCCTGCCCAAGGGATGGGAGCACAGAAATATAAATGTAACGATAAAGTGCTGCACTGTCAATACTTCTATAGTTCAATCGTGATTTATTTGTCACATATGCAACTGCAGGGTGAATTTTTTATTGGCATATTACACCTGCAGGTGTCGCCATTATTGGTGCACTCATTCAAAGTCAGCCCGCCTGCTCGATGTACTGAAGCAGTTCCCTCAAACCGACGTCCCTCTCCTCTTCTTGCACGGCCATTTTTATGTCCTGGGGGCTTCTCCAGCAGCCTACTTTGAAGACGTGTGGGCTTTAACCCAGTTCACCCTCCTACTGGCCCGCATCCGACGTCCCCAACTCCCTCCCGGTTATACTGTCTGACGACCCTTCAGGCAGGTTACATTGTCCAATGAGACTTCAGGTGGGTTACACCGTCCACCGAGCCTTCAGGCAGGCTACTTTGTCCGAAGAGACTTTGGTTGGGTTTTCGCCGACCGACGAGCCTTCAATGGTTTCTCGGGCCCAGACGAGGTTGCAGTGATACAAAGTGCTGGAGTAACTCGGCAGGTCTGGCAGCATCTCTGGAGAACATGGGAAGCTGACATTTTGGGTTTGGACCTTTCCCGAAACATCACCTATCCATGTTCTCCTGAGATGATGCCTGACACGCTGAGTTACTCCAACAATTTGCGTCGTTTTTTAATAAACCAGCATCTGCCATTCTTTGTCATGGTGATGTTTTGTTGGAAGACATTCTAAATGGAAGCAATGTGTTCCTAGTTAATAGGTACAGTTGCAGAATCTCAAAGAAGGATGGGAGAAATCTTTCCAGTTTCCCAAGCAAATTGGCCCTTGCTTGGGAAAAGGAAAAATGTTGTGGGCACCATCATATTGCTGTCCATGTGAGATTGCATTGCATGTAGTATGTGTCGTGCTTCCCGTATTACAGCAAAAAGAGTTCAAAACATATCTTAGGAATAACCTCTTCCTCTCTGTTATCAGATTTCTGAATGGTCCTCCCATGAGATAGGGTGTAGTCCTGATTTTCCAACCTACCTCATTGCGGACCCAGACTTTTTCTTTGGAATTGCAATGCTACAATGCTGCAAAACTGTATTCTGTATCCTTCGCTCAACCTGTTGCACTTGTATTTGGCTTGATTGTATTCATGCATAGCATTGGCTGATTTAATTGGATAGCAATCAAACAAAAGCTTTTTATTGTACCTCAGTGCATGAGAATAATAAACCACTACCAATTCAATTGATTGCACAATTATTTGAAACACCTGGATGCTCTATAAATAAAAATCTTCCTTTGATATATTAAAATTATATTGCCTCACAGCAAATCTCTGGAGTTTGGCACAGGATCCATCTCAATGATTTTTCTGCTAATTTACCTGATTATTCCTCAATACCATAGCAAAGAGATGTTTTGAGCATCCTGGAGAGTTTTGCTAATTTCTCTCTCCTCTATAGATATAGTTTTCTGTCCTTCCACAGCTTCAGCTGACCTCGTGTAATTAAAAATGTCCTTATCGGACAGTAAGCTCCAGTTGTATTTAACTTGATGCACAAAGCAAATCCAAGCATGACAAAAGAAAAAAATTAACAAGCCTCAAAGGAAACAAGGGATCTGCAAAACCAGAGCCGCGGGTATGTCAAATAGATTGCCAGCAATAGCAAAGTAATGCTGTGTTGATTATCTAAACCTCAATAAATTTCTGGTTAGAAACAGTATCTCATGTTGTGGAGATACATACAACCAAAGATAATCAAATTCTCATTCAAATATATAGTTTTTCCATGGAAATGCCATCCATGGAATCAACAAGGGGGAAGATTTGAATAATAGAAAATGAGAATAGATGAATATTTAGAAATGTTCCTGATTGCATTCAGAGGTCAGAGATAATATTTGACAAAATACTCCCAGAGGATATTAAATAAGCGGGTTAGAGTTGATGCTAGACGGATTTTACATAATCCATGGAGGCAGAAGCCTTGATAGGTTGAATTACTTTCCTTATCCATGTTTCCACATGTCCCAAGATGAGCTGACTATGAAAAAGCCACTGATCAGAATGTGAGGACACAAATGTATTTGTTCTCAATGAATCGGTTGCCCACACAGAGCAAAACTAGTTACAATAGCAAAATTAACTTATTTTCAGGAAAAGGTTGGAATTCATTTGGCCAAAATAATAATGCTCAATACATGCACTGAACACGTAGCTTGGACACCCATGAACTACCTCTCTTTTGTTTTAGGCAATAGTGAAAGTGATAGTGTTTGTTCCATGATTAGCGATAATAAACAGTTCAGGTGTCATTAGAGGAAGCTTTCATTGAGAGACTAGCAATTTAGTCTGAAGAAGCGTCTCGACCCAACACGTCGCCTATTTCCTTCGCTCCATACATGCTGCCTCACCCACTGAGTTTCTCCAGCATTTTTGTCTATCTTTCATTTTCCAGCATCTGCAGTTCCTTCTTAAGCAATTTAGTTTAGTTTAGTTTAGTTTAGAGATACAGCGCGGAAAGAAGCACTTTGGCGCACTGAGTCTGCGCCGACCAGCGATCCCCGCACATTAACACCATCCTACACACACAAGGGACAATTTACAATTATACCAAGTCAATCGACCTAACAAACTGTACGTCTTTGGATTGTGAGGAAACCGGAGATCCCGGAGAAAACCCACGCAGGTCATGGGGAGAACGTACAAACTCCGTACCGACAGCAATCATAGTCAGAATCAAACCAGGATCTCTGGTGCAGTGAGGCAACCAGAGCAACTCTACCATAGTGCCACTGTGCTGCCCCCCATCTTCATTGAATAAAATAAGGTACATTAGTAAACACACAAGCAAAGTTGTATGTAGAAACAACGAACTGCAGCTGCAGGTGAATACGCAAAAGAACACAAAGTACTGGAGTAACTCAGCAGGTCAGGCAGCATCTCTGCAGAACTTGAAATAGGTGATGTTTCAGGACGAGAAACTGTATGATTGTTTATAATGTAAAAGATTAGGTGTAAACTAGTACATGGAAAAGTAGCATTCAAACAAAAAGTGGAGATGTATTTAATGGCCTCATTTAAACTTCAATAACTTTTTCAATTAAACATGCATAATTTGCATTTAAATTGCCAGGAATTTAATGCATTGAACCTGTTGAACCTTTGAAGAATAAGATAGTACAAAAGAACTGCAATGAGATCAGAAATACTAATCCAGCATTGGTGTACTGTAAATACGCTTCCATCCTCACTTTATCTGCTTTGGCTATGACAATAAAGCCCATTTGCTATTCATAATTGACCCGGAGGTGTGTTTCAAAGAAAACCTTGCCTTTATAGTAAAACAGTGACAGGGAATAACTTTGAAACTCAGCTGCTATTAAATTTTCTCTGGATCTCAGCGGTTTCACTGCACTGTGGCAGGTGTTCCTTAACTATCCTCTAATTGCTCAATTTCTGAATCCTAATCTTAAAATAAAATAATTCAAATGACATTGTTATATTATTGTGACATATTGTCATCCTCCAGAAAAGGTCCCATCGTCTATCACTTAATGCAATGGCATGTCATATGTTATACACTTGAACATAAGAAAAGAGTCATCTAGCATGCAAGGAAAGTATGTATGAATGTGATTCAAGATTACTTTTTTATCTCTTGCACCACGGAGCACGAGATACAAAAGGGGAAGCTCGGTACTTTTTTTTGTGCAATTAATCAAGTGTAAGAAAGTGAGGAACATCACTAACCAATTTATCTAGTAATTTGAAACAGAATTTCTAATTTTGAACAGCAGGTATCAGTGTGAATTATGAATTGAAAATATAGCAATTATAGAACTGCAGTATTTCCAATTCATAACTCATTGGGAAACTTTGTTTAGAGACATTTTAATTCTACTGGAAATTAGCAAGAAAAAAACTGTAGGCACTTTAAGAAAAGCAATTTGTACTTCAATTTATGCCATGAAGTTACCAAAAGATTTCACTTGCAGGGCAACAGCAACTTTAGCTGTCCCTTACTATCGCTTTCTTGGTATATTAGTAGGAAGGTACATTATCTGTGTAGGAAGGAACTGCAGATGCTGCATTAAACCAAAAATATAAGCAAAATGCAGGAGTAACTCAGTGGGACAGGCAGCATCTCTGGAGAGAAGGAATGGGTGACATTTCAGTTTGAAACCCTTCTTCAGACAGAAGCATCACCCATTCCTTCTCTCCAGAGATGCTGACTGTCCGGCTGAGTTAAGGGCCTGTCCCCCTTGGGCGTCATTTGCGCGTCATTTATGCAACATCCTAAAAATTGTTTGGTGCGTGGTGAGGTGTGGTGGCATATGCAGTGACGCGCGGTAACGCGCGGCGCCCCAGGATTTTGGAATGCTCAAAATCCTCGCGCGCTACCTGTGTGACATATCCCTTACGCACGCTGATGTACTAATGACTTATGCTGACATACTGACGGCGTACATGTAGCGCATGGTGACGCATGGTTACGCACGGTGACGCACGAACATTGCCTATGCTAATTTATTATGCATCACCGCCACCCGTATGCCGTCAGCATGCCATTTGCACGTTATTTGAGCGCCGCACCACATGATCACCCGGGTATAAAGCACGCGTAGTTTTGAATTTTTTTCACTGGGAAAATCCTTGCCATGGAGATCGGACTAAGTACGAATGTCATCGCAAATGGCTCCCAAAAGAAGCAGGGCCCTCAAGAGCACTTGGCGCACGACTGTCGTACTGCTAAACGATTTTCGCGCAACAGTCACTACCGGCCTGTCGCGTAAATGACGCGCAAATGAAGCCCAAGTGGGACAGGCCCTTTATTGCAGCATTGTGTGTTTATACCATTGGTCTTCCTGGTTGCATGCTAAACCTGAATGTTTACTTTCAATGATTTATGTATGAGGACACCTGGGATCCTTTGAACAACAATATTATCTCAATCTCCAATCACTGTCAAAATAATCAGCTTTTCTGTTTTGCACATAACTTTCACAAGTTGCACAATATGTTACTCACTCACTATATATCCCTGTGGCCTCTTATCATCCCCCTTTCTATTTACAAGGTAATCTGGTTTTGTATCAACAGCAAATCTGAAAATATGGTATTAAAATGTTCTATATGGATTTTACACACCTGCCATTCTGAAGGTATGTTTATTTCCAATCGCGATTTCTGTCGGATCACCAATTCTTAATTCATAAGATATTTCAGGATTACAGAGCCATTAGGAACCCTGTTGTTTCTGGGATCTCTTTGCGTAATATTGTCCTTCCGCAATTAACATGTGTAATCTTCCTTGTAGATGTTTCAAGATGGATCCTCAGGTTTAGGTTCATACAGGATTGATCTCAGGATACCCATGTATAATTATTTAGCCAAGGTTTATTACCTGACTTGATGGTGATGTTAGAATAAAAGACTTCTGAGACTATATTGTGGGCTAGTCCAGTTCTGCTAATGGACCACACTGCTTTTTGATAAGCTGCTAAAACAATTCTGAATCTGCTTCATCTTACAGGGTGAAAGTATGGGGGGTGTTATTGTGACAGCAAAGCTTCTTTTACATGAGAATTGCTTGGTGGCTGCCCCATTAATATTCCAGTAGAAGATACATTTCTTGCAGCAATAGAACTTAGGTGATCTTTAATAACACCTCTATCACCACCCCTTTCCATCTACAGCAGAGACTGCTCTCTCCACATCTCCTTGGTTTACTCATCCCTTCCCACCCAAACCACCCCTCCCTGAGTATGTTCCCCAGCAGCCACAGGAGATGTAACACCAGTCCCTGTACCTTCATACTCGCCTCTATCCAGGAACTCCAGCAGTCCTTTCAGGAGAGCATGGGGTTCACATGAACCTCGTCTAACATCTACTGCATCGGGTGTTCTCAATGTGGCCTCCTGTACATTGGCGAGATCCAACGTAGACTCGGTGACCATTTCGCTGAACACTTGCGCTCGGTCTACCAAGGCCAACTAGATCTCTCGATTTTAACTTTTTTAACTCCCCTGCCCATTCCAATACTCTCCATTGCCAGAGTGAGGCTATACACAAACTGCAGGAACAGCACTTCATATTATGCTCGGCTAGCGTGCAGTATGAACGGTGTGAACAATAAATTCTCCAACTTTAGGCAACCTCTAACTAATCCCTCCCACAACCCCACCCTTTTCCTCCACACCCCACTTTCTCCCCTCTTGTCCCCTCCCTTGTGCCCCACCTGGACTCCCACCTATTTCTTGCCTCCATCCTCCCCTCCTACTTTCGTCCCTGTGGCTTCACAATACACAACTCGTCAATCTTGTCTCACACCTTCTCCTTTTAGCTCTGGCCTTCATTCCAACCATCTGCCTATCAAAAAAAACCCTGTTTCCACCTATGACAAAGGACATAGGACAAAGGACATTTATTGTCATACACACCAATTGGTGCAGTGAAATCTGACCTGCAATGCTCTGTCCTGCCTTTCCCCCCTTCCAGCTATCTACCCCACCCTCCTGCAATCAGTCAGAAGAAGAATCCCGAACCAAAATATCACCTATCAATTTTCTCCTGAAATGCTGCCTGATCTGCTGAGTTACTCCAGCACTTTGTGTCCTTTTGTGCCTTTGCTGAGGCTTCGGCCTCCAAGAAGGATGAAGGCCCCAGGTGCATGGGAACATTATCACCTGCAGATTCCCCTCTGTCATACATCATCCTGTCTTGGAAGTGGGCTGCCATTGTTTCATTGCTTTAGTTTAGTTTAGATTAGAGATACAGTGCAGAAACAGGCCCCTCGGCTCACGGACTGCGCTGACCAGCAATCCCCATACACTAACACTATCCCATACACTAGGGACAATTGGCCATTTAACCTACAAACCTGTATGTCTTTGGAATGTGGGAGGAAACTGGAGCACCCGGAGAAAACCAAAGCTGTCACGGAGAGAATGTACAAACTCCGTGCAGACAGCATCCATTGTCAGAATCGAACCCGGGTCTCTGGCGCAGCAATTCCACCATGTCATCGTCCCCCCACCGTGCAGTTGTGTATAAATCTCAGAACTCCCTGCTCAACAGTCTTTTATGTGTACCCTCAGAATTAATAACTGCAGTAGTTTATGAAGGTGGCTCACCATCATCTTCTCTGGGGCAATCACGATTGGGTAATAAATGCCAGCCCTGCCACTGATTTCCACAATCACCAGATAAATAATGGTTCTTAGTTGGATTCTTAGTGGTGTGTGAAGCCCAACTGTGACTAGAAATTGTCTGTAATACTGCTGTGAAGCTGTAAGTAGCAACTTTGTTCTTGATCATCTTTTCAGATGAGCATATCCAGATAAGCATAATATTCCCATTCCCATAACTCAGTTATCGAGCCTGACTAGTTGGGGAGATAATAGCTTTTCCTTTGAACTTCACAAATAAAGTGAAGATGTGCCATGTCTGTCACGTTGGATATTCAGGTCTCTATTTAATATGTGCAAAATAAGCATGGTATCATCAGATTTCTCGGCCAGCACATTCATGTCTACAAATTGAAGATAAACGGTAATATAAAATATTATTAACGTATTAATTTTGATTTTAAAAATCCGTCCAGTGTTATCTTCAAAACTAAAAAGATGCCGTAAGCTAGTTTTACATTTATCATAATTCCATTGTGCTAACTCTAAAAAGAAGTAATAATGGGTTGTTGTGATGAAAGGGCATTTTATTTAAATCTCTCAAACTTCCAATTGCCAACAAAATTTCATGAAATTAATAATGGTATTGAACTTTGCAGCTGCATTTATGAATTTTACTGACTAAGCTTAAAACCTAAAATGTTAACCAGATTAATCTATTTTCACTGTGTTGGTTGATGGAATTGAAAACATAAAAACATAAACAATTTATTTTTTGCACAATTTGTTTCACATGAATTTGAAAAGATCTAAGTAAGTGGCTTATTAAAGCTTGCTGCTGTGGTTCAAATTTCCTTTTAACACAGAGCAGGAAAATCCAACTAAAGCCAACTTAAGTAAACACAAAAATCCTGAGGCGTGTATTCATGCATGAGCTCTTGACGAGTTTGGCCAGTCCTCTCCATGCCATTACAGAGCTTTTTGGTTTTATCGAGCCTGACTAGTTGGGGAGATGATCAGGGAATTGGGAGGGGCTGTTTGGTGGGCTAACAGGAGGTGTCTTTGAGAGGAATTGGGGAAAATCAGCAGGGAAGACAATAGGAGAGGTGATGATGGCGCCTGAGGCCATCAACAGCTTGTAGGGGTGAGCGTAACTACCGATAAAAGAAGATCCAACCTACAATCGGACAGATCCCTCTGATCTCCCAACAGGGGCCCAGCTGTGGTCACACTTCATTGAATCAGACTGCGGCAAGTTTCAACTTCTCAGTTAAGACCACCTTCAGTTTGTGAGACCAGTGGAAAATATGTGCTGAGTAGGTGCAGAGCAATTTTTCCCACAACATTAAAATGAGTTCTCCATTGACATCACTGCACATGCTATACCCATGGGCATGCACGTGAACAGTAAATTGGTAGCACTGTCCAACTGGTGGATGGCGGGCAGGCTAAGGCACAGTTTATTTAGCAAGGTGTTATTTTATGTACTGTAAGTTGCCGAGATATAACAATGGCTGACATTGTTTAGTAAACTAGTTTAAATACTTTCTATGTTGTCATTATTGCTCTGCGCAATATAAAACATAGAAACATAGAAACATAGAAATTAGGTGCAGGAGTAGGCCATTCAGCCCTTCGAGCCTGCACCGCCATTCAATATGATCATGGCTGATCATCCAACTCAGTATCCCGTACCTGCCTTCTCTCCATACCCTCTGATCCCCTTAGCCACAAGGGCCACATCCAACTCACTCTTAAATATAGCCAATGAACTGGCCTCAACTACCCTCTGTGGCAGAGAGTTCCAGAGACTCACCACTCTCTGTGTGAAAAAAGTCTTTCTCATCTCGGTCTTAAAGGATTTCCCCCTTATCCTTAAGCTGTGACCCCTTGTCCTGGACTTCCCCAACATCGGGAACAAAACAGATCCCAAGTGTATTTCATTTAAAGTTTCAAAGCACACAAAAATATTGTACTAAGCAATAGAATTTCCAGACACAAACACTGTCTCTTCAAGGATAATGGATAACTACCTGATAATTTCCAGCATTTTGGTGTTTTTTTTAGATTCAGATTTGACTGAATTTAAGAGAGAGTTGGATAGAGCTCTAGGGGCTAGTGGAGTCAAGGGATATGGGGAGAAGGCAGGCACGGGTTATTGATAGCGGACGATCAGCCATGATCAAAATGAATGGCGGTGTTGGCTCGAAGAACTGAATGGCCTCCTTCTGCACCTATTTTCTATGTTTCTATGTTTCTACGACTGCAGGGACTGTACAATTTGTTGTCAGTAATGAGACTTCAGTCAAGCTGATACATAATGCATGGGTGACCTTGTGTGTATACGAGGTGTGTACTTTGGTATCCAGTGATGTATATCACAGCTATATGCAACCACTGGGATTTTCAGTGTTGTTCCAGTAATTCATACCATCTAAAGGCCACTCACATTTTGTTCCCAAATCACCATCTGCTTGATTTCACAAAAAACATTTTTGTTCCAATGATCTCTTTTGTCCTTTCCTCTCCTGATGGCAGGAGGTCGATAAAATTGACATACTTTGGGCAAACGTTGTGGCTTAGTATTTTGTCAATGCCTGTAAAACACACTGAACAATCATAGAAACATAGAAATTAGGTGCAGGAGTAGGCCATTCAGCCCTTCGAGCCTGCACCGCCATTCAATATGATCATGGCTGATCACCCAACTCAGTATCCCGTACCTGCCTTCTCTCCATACCCCCTGATCCCCTTAGCCACAAGGGCCACATCCAACTCACTCTTAAATATAGCCAATGAACTGGCCTCAACTACCCTCTGTGGCAGAGAGTTCCAGAGACTCACCACTCTCTGTGTGAAAAAAGTATTTCTCATCTCGGTCTTAAAGGATTTCCCCCTTATCCTTAAGCTGTGACCCCTTGTCCTGGACTTCCCCAACATCGGGAACAATCTTCCTGCATCTAGCCTGTCCAACCCCTTAAGAATTTTGTAAGTTTCTATAAGATCCCCTCTTAATCTCCTAAATTCCAGAGAGTATAAACCGAGTCTATCCAGTCTTTCTTCATAAGACAGTCCTGACATCCCAGGAATCAGTCTGGTGAACCTTCTCTGCACTCCCTCTATGGCAATAATGTCCTTCCTCAGATTTGGAGACCAAAACTGCACGCAATACTCCAGGTGTGGTCTCACCAAGACCCTGTACAACTGAAGTAGAACCTCCCTGCTCCTGTACTCAAATCCTTTTGCTATGAAAGCTAACATACCATTCGCTTTTTTCACTGCCTGCTGCACCTGCATGCCTACTTTCAATGACTGGTGTACCATGACACCCAGGTCTCGCTGCATCTCCCCTTTTCCTAATCGGCCACCATTTAAATAATAGTCTGCTTTCCTGTTTTTTTTTCCACCAAAGTGGATAACCTCACATTTATCCACATTATACTGCATCTGCCAAACATTTGCCCACTCACCCAGCCTATCCAAGTCACCTTGCAGTCTCCTAGCATCCTCCTCACAGCGAACACTGCCCCCCAGCTTAGTGTCATCCGCAAACTTGGAGATATTGCCTTCAATTCCCTCATCCAGATCATTAATATATATTGTAAATAGCTGGGGTCCCAGCACTGAGCCCTGCGGTACCCCACTAGTTACTGCCTGCCATTGTGAAAAGGACCCGTTTACTCCTACTCTTTGCTTCCTGTTTGCCAGCCAGTTCTCTATCCACATCAATACTGAACCCCTAATACCGTATGCTTTAAGTTTGTATACTAATCTCTTATGTGGGACCTTGTCGAAAGCCTTCTGGAAGTCCAGATATACCACATCCACTGGTTCTCCCTTATCCACGCTACTAGTTACATCCTCGAAAAATTCCACAAGATTCGTCAGACATGATTTACCTTTTGTAAATCCATGCTGACTTTGTCCAATGATTTCACCACTTTCCAAATGTGCTGCTATCCCATCTTTAATAACTGACTCTAGCAGTTTCCCCACTACCGATGTTAGACTAACTGGTCTGTAATTCCCCGTTTTCTCTCTCCCTCCCTTCTTAAAAAGAGGGGTTACATTTGCTACCGCCAATCCTCAGGAACTACTCCAGAATCTAAAGAGTTTTGAAAGATTATCACTAATGCATCCACTATTTCCTGAGCTACTTCCTTAAGTACTCTGGGATGCAGCCTATCTGGCCCTGGGGATTTATCGGCCTTTAATCTATTCAATTTACCCAACACCACTTCCCGACTGACCTGGATTTCACTCAATTCCTCCTTTGACCCACAGTCCCCTGCTATTTCCGGCAGATTATTTATGTCTTCCTTAGTGAAGACGGAACCAAAGTAGTTATTCAATTGGTCCGCCATATCCTTGTTCCCCATGATCAACTCACCTGTTTCTGACTGCAAGGGACCTACATTTGTTTTTAACTAACCTCTTTCTCTTCACATATCTATAAAAACCTTTGCAGTCAGTTTTTATGTTCCCTGCCAGTTTTCTTTCATAATCTATTTTTCCTTTCCTAATTAAGCCCTTTGTCCTCCTCTGCTGGTCTCTGAATTTCTCCCAGTCCTCTGGTATGCTGCTTTTTCTGGCTACTTTGTACGCATCATCCTTTGCTTTGATACTATCCCTGATTTCCCTTGTTATCCACGGATGCACTACCTTCCCCGATTTATTCTTTTGCCAAACTGGGATGAACAATTTTTGTAGTTCATCCATGCAGTCTTTAAATGTCTTCCATTGTATATCCACCGTCAACCCTTTTAGAATTAATTGCCAGTCAATCTTGGCCAATTCACGTCTCATACCCTCAAAGTTACCTTTCTTTAAGTTCAGAACCATTGTTTCTGAATTAACAATGTCACTCTCCATCCTAATGAAGAACTCAACCATATTATGGTCACTCTTGCCCAAGGGGGGGCACGTACAACAAGACGGCTAATTACCCCTTCCTCATTACTCAAAACCCAGTCTAAAATAGCCTGCTCTCTCGTTGGTTCCTCTACATGTTGATTTAGATAACTATCCCGCATACATTCCAAAAAATCCTCTTCCTCAGCACCCCTGCCAATTTGATTAACCCAATCTATATGTAGATTGAAGTCACCCATTATAACTGTTTTGCCTTTGTCGCACGCATTTCTAATTTCCTGTTTGATACCATCCCCAACTTCTCTGCTACTGTTAGGTGGCCTGTACACAACACCCACCAGCGTTTTCTGCCCCTTAATGTTTTGTAGCTCTACCCATACCGATTCCACATCCTCCAAGCTAATGTCCTTCCTTTCCATTGCTTTAATCTCCTCTCTAACCAGCAACGCTACCCCACCTCCTTTTCCTTTCTCTCTATCCCTCCTGAATATTGAATATCCCTGGATGTTCAGCTCCCAGCCTACGTCACCCTGGAGCCATGTCTCCGTGATCCCAACTATATCATAATCATTAATATCTATCTGCACGTTCAACTCGTCCACCTTATTACGAATACTCCTTGCATTGAGACACAAAGCCTTCAGGCTTGTCTTTACAACGCATTTACCGCTTATACAATTTTGCTGAAAAGTGGCCCTTTTTGATTTTTGCCCTGGTTTTGTCTGCCTGCCACTTTTACCTTTCACCTTGCTACCTAATGCTTCTACCCTCATTTTACACCCTCCTGCCTCTCTGCTCTTGTACCCATCCCCCTGCCACATTAGTTTAAATCCTCCCCGACAGCACTAGCAAACACTCCCCCAAGAACATTGGTTCCATTCCGTTCCAGGTGCAAACCGTCCTGTTTGTACCGGTCCCACCTCCCCCAGAACTGGTCCCAGTGCCCTAAAAAATTTGAATCCCTCCCCCTTGCACCACTTTTCAAGCCACGTATTCATTTGCATTATCCTCCTATTTCTACTCTGACTGGCCCGTGGTACTGGTAGTAATCCGGAGATTACTACCTTTGAGGTCCTACTTTTAAGTTTATCTCCTAGCTCACACTGAACAATGCAATGTAATACGCCCAAATTCTAAGTTTACACTCAAGAACTTATCACTGAGTAATTCAGTGGAACATCAGGCCTTAACGTTCATATGCTATTGAACTGATCTCACACAGTCAAAGTGTTTTTTTTTGTTCAGTAAGTACCAGTGGTCGCTATTTGGGAGTACAAATCCTGGACAATATTTCCCACGGAACAGACATTAAGAATGGTAGGAGAATTACAATTCTTGTTAACTAAACACTGACTTGGATAAGAATGTAACATTTTATTGGGGAGTTAACTGTAGTAAGTATAAGATACTAGTTGGAAAGCATCTAAAGAACTGCACTCAGTTCTAAAAGATTCACTCCAGAAGGATAAATTACCCTAGACATGACGATGTAGATTGACGAGAATCATACTGAGCATAATAGGGTCAATTTAAGTATTTGCAACAAATGTATCTCTTCAAGCATAAGATGCATCTTAGACAATAGACAATAGACAATATCTTCAAGCATTAATGTGTGGACTTCCAACAGGTATTTCAGAAGATGGACACAAAATGCTGGAGACACTCAGCAGGTTAGTCAGCATCTCTGGAGAAAAGGAATAGGTGACATTTCAGATTGAGACCCTTCTGCAGACTGAGTCAGGGGAGGAGACTAGTGGTAATAAAAGTTACAGAACAAGTCAGAGCTAGTGCTGATTTCAGAAGGTTCCAAATAAGAGGTTATTAACGAAAAAATTGAGAGTATGGATTTTTATGCCCCCCGTTGGCTCATTGTACACCCCCCCCCCCCCCCCCCCCCCACCTCCCTTTATGTCCTCCTTGAAATACGTTAAGAGGCAAAGCTTAAAGATGCCACCTGTTGGCTCGTGTAGGAGATTAGTTAGAAGGTAAATACTAAGGATAACTGATGCAAAGTGTAGTGGGTGTATGGAACGAGTTGCCAGAGGAGGTAGTTGAGGCAGGTACTATCACAACGTTTTAGAAACATTTAGGCAGGTACATGGATAGGATATGTTTAAAGGGATATGGGGCAAACACAGGCAGGTGGGACTAGTGTAGATGGGGCCTGTTGGCCAGTGTGGGCATGTTGGGCCTAGGGGCTTGTTTCCATGCTGTAAAACTCTATGACTATGAAACATACTTAAATGAACAAGATAATTTAGATCACTTAGAGAATCCCAACATAAATACTGAACTTAATGTTGAAATGAGGTTGTTACACTGCAAATATTGTGCTAGAAAGTTGCAATGGAACATTTTAAGTGAATGATCAAAACCAGTGATTTCTCGTGACAGTATGCTGTGTCAACACCTCTAACAAGTAAAAAAAATGTTTTACAAACTTTTACAAGTTGTAACATTACAGAAAGATTACTTTAATTTTTTTTTTTAAAAGATCAAATAAATTAGTCAGTCAGGTCCTTTGAGCATTAAGCAGCTTAGAGGATATCGATCTGCAATAGCCACCCTTAGCACAGAATAAAATGCATAGCAGCAATTTTTGTTTACAAAAGATCATGGATCAAAATTATAACCACTTTGCAATGTGGTAACATAGATCAACTTAATTCCAATGTGTTACGAAGCTGGAAACCTAAGATAATTAACAATAAATGTACAGGTTGTTGCTTAAACTACTTCTGGAGTTTTATATCAGCTCTAGTCCCACATATCTGGACATATTGGCTTTTGGTTTGTCCAACAAGGCTGTACCAGAATGTTTTCAAGATTTAATGGTTAAAATATAAGGGCAGGTTTCACAGATTCCCTTTCATGTAAATGATCAAAGGATGCTCTAATTAAGTGATTAAAATTGATAGTGAAAAATATGAACTATTTTTCCTTGAAGCAAAATTAAGACCTTATCTATTTTGTGAGATGAATATCAGAAATATTGCTGTAAATTTTAAGGTTAGGGAACATAGACTTTCCGTTCATTTCGCAAAGCTTAATTGACATTTGGCTTCAAAATGTGCCAAAAGCACAAAATGTGTTAAAATCTCATAGTTTTCTGCGACTTTTAGTATAGTTTAGTTTAGAGATACAGCTTGAAAACAGCCATTCAGTCCATCAAGTCCATCTGACCATCTATCACCTGTATACTAGCCCTATGTTATCTCATTTTTGCATCCTTCAAATGAGGGGCAATTTACAGATGCCAATTAACATACAAACTTGCACAAACTTGGGATGTGGGAGAAAATCGGAGCACCCGGAAAAAACCCATGTGGTCATAGGGAGAACATACACACTCTGCATGGACGGCAGCCATAGTCAGGATTGAACCTGTGTCTCTGGCGTTATGACGCAGCTGCACTGCTGCCACGCCACTGTGCCGCCCTTTGTTGAGAATCAACTGTTTTTTTCATATTTCATAATTCTCACAGCAAGAAAGGAGACCATTTGGCCCATCGCCTACAGGATAGCTTGCAGGGCATTCCTGTCAATTCAGTGTCCTACATTTTTCCCTGCAACATATTTTCCAAATGCCCTCAATAATCTGCCTTCATCCTTCATCAATGATCAGGCAGTGTGAGAGGTGGTAGGTGCTGCCTGGAGCAGATTCAAACAGGTTCCCAAAAGCCTCTTAGATGCCACTATCATATCTAAAACGCCACCACAACCCCTGGCAATGCTTTCCAGGCACCCATCACCCTTTGTGTAAAAAATATGCCCTATACATCTCCTTTAAGTTTTGCCCCTCTCACCTTAAAGCAAAGCCCTCTTGTCTTTGATTTTTCCATCCTGGGAAAAAGATACTGATTGTCTACCCTAGCTATGCAAGCAAGCAAGCAAGCCAGTTTATTTCAGCATTTCAGCAACTAGGCAATTCAAAGTGCTTTACACAAAGCATTACAAAGCAATCAAAAACAATTAAAAATAACCGTTAAAAAGAATAGAAAATAAAAACAAGCTAAAATAGAATGACAAGTATAAAATAAAAGAATAAAAGTTGAAGTGGAGTGAAAGAAATGAATAATTATTTAATTTAATTAAAAGCAGCGTCAAACAGAAAAGTCTTCAGCCCCAATTTAAAAGAACTGAGAGTTGGACCGGACCTGCATTTTCCTGGAAGTTTGTTGCATATATGTGGTGCATAAAAGCGCAAACGTTGCTTCCCTACGTTTAGTTCTGACTCTGGGGACAGAAAGCAGACCTGTCCCAGACGGTACCTGGACGTGGCGTTGAAGGACGAGATGCCGAAGCGAAGAAGTGGAAGCCAAATAATCAAATGGAAACAACGGCAAAAAGCCAAATAACCGAAAGAGCGCAACACCGAAAAGCCAACTAACCAAACGGAGGCGGCGGCGAAAAGCCAAATAGCCGAAAGGGCGCGACAGCGAAAAGCCAAATAACAGAAAGGGCGGGATGCCTAAAATCCAAATAACCGAAAGGACGCAATGCCGAAAAACCAACTAACCGTACGGACGCAACTCCGAAAAGCCAATTAACGGACATGACGTAGTTGGGGGGCAGGACTTGTCATTGATTGGTCCTGACCCCCGCGATCATCACATCACTGTCCATGGGAGAGGGGAGGGTGTGGGTCATTTTCCCACACAAGACCGCCCGGGGCTGGCGGGTGACTGGGCACTCTGAACCCGAGCACCAAGGCATAAGCAGCCGAAAGAGCACATCCCTCAGGACAGCCCCCACTCTCCACCGTTAATTGGCTTTTCGGAGTTGCGTCCGTACGATTAGTTGGCTTTTCGGCATTACGTCCTTTCGGTCATTTGGATTTTAGATCTTCTAATGCGGTCATTGTACCGAGCGCCAAATCCCTTCAGCTGTACCAGCAACTGAAGCTATGGGTGGATTAGTAGTCCTTGAGGAGGCATTGACTCTTTGTTTTTATATGGAGGGGTAATAGAGGTAAGGTATGCGATTTGAGAGTAATGTATCGTCTGCGGGAATAAAAAAGTACAACTTACTCGATACCGCTGCTAAAATGGCACTGTTAAATGCGCAAAGTTAAAAAAAAAAACAAACTGCAAATAAACTGGGAAAAAAACAGATTATCTGGTGTTTTGTGCGTGGGAGTTTGTTGTGTGTGTTGCACAGGCAACCAGATGGTATTACTGTGTTAAACAATAAATAAAATGTGCTTCTTGCTGTCAATGGGGGGGGGGGGGGGGGGGAGTGGGAGGAGATAAAATTGTTTGTTGTCATGCGTACTTGTCATCGGTCCGCCATGGAATTTGTCCCCCACCATGTTTTAAAAGTGATTTACTATAGCGGCCATTGCCCCGCGGCCGGGGGGGTGGTGGGTGAATCACCCCATGTGTGGGTCAGGGTGCGGGGATCAGGGGGTGAATCACCCTGGTGTGGGGGTCAGGTGCCGGTGGCAGTGTTGCGGTCAGTGACTCTGAGTGGGTGGAGGGACCAGACTGTTCCCAAGTCTGCTGCAGCTGACGGGGACGTTGCCGGGTTTTCGTCCCAGTGTGTCCGCTGCCCAGAGCCACGGCCCCGCTCCACCCAGCCCCGTGTGTGGGCGCTGCCGACCCACAGCCCGTCACAGTGCGGCCGCACTGGGGGAAACGAGGTGGAGGGCGGCCGTGGCCGGACAGCGCTGACCCCGGGGGGAGAGTGGGGGCTGTCCTGAGGGATGCGCTCTTTCAGCTGCTTACGCCTTGGTGCTCTGGTTCAGAGTGCCCAGTCACCCTCCAGCCCCGGGTGGTCTTGTGTGGGAAAATGACCCTCACCCTCCCTCTCCCCCTGCCAGCGATGTGATGGATGCGTGGGTCTGCACCAATCGCTGTCAAGTACCGCTCCCCACTGGTGACGTCATGTCCGTTATTTGGCTTTTCGGCGTTGCGTCCATTCAGTTAGTTGGCTTTTCGGCGTTGCGCCCTTTTGGTTAGTTGGCTTTTCGGTGTTGCGCCCTTTTGGTTATTTGGCTTTTACACGTCCCGCCTTTTCGGTAATTTGGCTTTTCGGCATTGCGTCCGTTCAGTTATTTGGCTTTTCGGCATCGCGTCCGTTCTGTTAGTTGGCTTTTCGGTGTTGCGCCCTTTTGGTTATTTGGCTTTTCGGCATCGTTTCCGTTTGGTTATTTGGCTTCCACTTCTTCGCTTCGGCATTGCGTCCTTCGATGCCACGTCCGCACACGGTCCCAGACAACCTCAGCGGTCTGGATGGTTCATAATGTAGCAGAAGATCAGAAATGTATTTTGGTCCTAAACCATTCAGTGCTTTATAAATCAACAGTAATATTTTGAAATCAATTATTTGACAGACTGGAAGCCAGTGTAAAGACCTCAAAACTAGAGTGATGTGATCCACTCTCTTGGTCTTAGAGAGGACTCGAGCAGCAACATTCTGAATAGTAATATTATATACTTCAAATAATAATATGTACTTCTATCAGATCTCCCCTCAGCTTCTGATGTTTCAGAGTAAACAATCCAAGTTTGGTTCCAGACTTCTTGACCCTTAAATGAAGTTTCAAATACATTTTCATTTATCATTGAAACTGAATCAAAGTAATGAACACCTTTTGTGCCATTTCCTTGGCAATAGAATCAAGGCAGTTAAAAACGTTTGAAGAAGACATTAGTCCTTTGAGCCTGTACAGCTATTCATTTCAAACATGGCTGACTAGCACATTTCCATATGCATTGGTTTCCTAAAATCTTAAGTTACAGATCATTTGATCTTTATGCTCATTATAACATCAGATGTATCTGACCGTGGGGGTGTTACAATGGTCAAATTCAATGCCTTGTTCCATTTGATTCTCTCCTGTAAATGTTCAATTAATTCACAAAGACCAACCACAACTCCACAAATGGTGTAGGCAATTGTGTTACAAGAATTGATGAAAAACATGCATGTTTATACTTTGCAGTAGCTGGACAGAGGAAATCCACAATATATCAGTGTTAAATACATAGAAACATAGCAAAATAGGTGCAGGAATAGGACATTCGGCCCTTCAGCCTGCACCGTCATTCAATATGATCACGATATACTAGAAGAACCCAACGGATCTGGCAGCATCTGTGGAGGGAAATGGACAAACCACATTTCGGGTTGGTACCTGAAGAAAGGTCCTGACTGAAGAAGGTTCAGTCTGAAGAAGGGTCGTGACTGAAAACATCTTCTGTCCATTTCCCTCCACAGATGCTGCCTAACCCATTTTGTTTCTTCAGCAGATTCCAGCATCTGCAGTCTTTGGCATCAGAGTTTTTTTTATTTAAATCAAAATGATTTAAAAAAAACCTTTATATTTTATTTTTTACAGTTTCAGGGTTGAAACCTGAGTTTGGGACTGGACGAATAGTTACACTCAACATTTCCCGGATCTATCTCCATAATCTTGTCATTGGTAGTTTCTCTCTGCGTCTCCCTTTTTCTCTCTTCTTCTTCTTCTCTCTCTATTACTTTCTCTCATCTGTTTCTCCCTTTATATTTATTCTTTAAAAAAAAACTGAAGCTATGTAAGAAATCTGTAATTAAATTGTTGCTTACTATTATTTGTATACATTCTTCTAATAAAAATATTTATTTAAACAATTTTTTTTTAAATTAAGGAACTAACAAACATTTTAGTTTTTACACAGTTGGGAGATTTCTCCATTCACAAAAACTTACACCTGCTCCTGTTTTAAACTGTAGAAAATGTCTTCCTGGATGAGTTACATAATCATATCTGTGAATTACTGTACTTTGTGTCCATCAGTCAGGGCACTTAGGATTCTACATCCTAACAACAGCCAGAACAAAACTGAACAATGTCATCCAAAACCAGATAGGGCAGCCAAAAGAATCCAGTAGGAGATTTGTCAAATGCCTTTAAATGTGCAATTTCTTGGAATATAAATGATCCCTTCTCGAATTGACCAGAAAGAGAAAGAGAAAGAGAAAAATCCTGCAGATAGCTGGCCAAATTCCTGGTGCTGGATGGAACGATGTTCAGAAGATAGAAATCTGGTGAGGGGAAGCAGGCTGTTTCTCTGGGGATTCTCATGATCAGCTACCATAAATTATGTGGAAAAGACAACTAAAACCCTGGAAAGTACAATGTATGCTGATTCCCAAGGTTGCTGCAGCTCTTTGCCAATTAACATTAGATGATCAGGAAAGGCTCGAGGGGAATGTATCCATATGGTGTAGAATCCCAGAGGAACCACGTTTCATCCCATTCTCCAGCTTCCTTGGCGATGAATGATCAGCTTTCTGCCCAATGTAGCCGCTGGAATTCAGAGCTTCTATTCACAGTGGAATGAATCACAAGCATGCGGGAAACAATGAAAATGATGTTTAATGCAAAACAAGATGATCTGATTCAGTTTCATTGCTCATTCCTAATTACTTAGCTACTATTTCAATGCAATATTCTTATCATGGTGTACAATCATGGCCAGACACAAACAGCTTTTTGTAGGATATATTAAATATGATCATTATCAAAATGTTATGCTTGTCAGACCAACTAAGCCCTCATACACATTTGTATTAATTATCAAATCCAAAATGAAGCTGTTGACACAGCCTGTTAATTATTCAAATAGGAAAAGCATACAATAGAATAGTGTTATCTTGCAGGTGATTGAGACTAAATAATGGGAGCTTATGATTAAATGAAGTAAGACGCAATAAATTATTTAAAAATAGCGTCTGGCTGATAAATATGACTGGTTCTGATAATTCCTTAGTTGCCAGTTAGTGGAGCTATTGAAATTGTTTTTATTAGTTAGATTGTTTTCATGATTGATTCATCATTAACCTCACGTAAGGGAGAAAGAATAAATTCATTTTCAGTGTTTTTCCTTCATGATGCAGAGAATTGCTGAGTAGATTCACCTCACCCCATCTGTATTTCACGACTATTCCTCACTCTTTGCCCCTGTTCACCACTCACTCTCACACCCTCACTCTCAGCTGGTGGTTGCTCTTCTTGGTAATTCTATTTGAAGTTAGCATGCAGCAATTTTAAACTTTACAAATGAAATTCTCATTGTTATGTGCATAAATTAAACAACATTTTCATTGTTATGTTTATAAATTAAACAACATGTATATTACTTTGTTCTGTAAATTGATTTCAGAAAAAACGCTGCCACTAACGGCTGTGATTTTTGGCTATCTTACTCAGAGTCCCCCTCCGCTGTGCAGGACAAGAGGATTTTGCCTATCGATGAAAAATAAAAGAGTTATTAGTGTTTAAAAAATGTGGAGGTTCTCTCTCCTGAAGCCCACACCCCTTCAGGAGGGACTATAAAGCCCGGAAGTGTTGAGTGCCTCAGTCAGTCTCTGCAAGATAGGGGGAAGCGAGAGGGGCACGTATCTCAGTCTGAGCTGTGAATAACACTGAACACATGTCTACTAAACTGTGAGTGTGGTTTTACTGACCTTGAGTGCCCTGCAAGATGGGGGAGGGAGAGGTCTTGACTCTGTCTGAGCTGTGAATCAAGTGAACACACTGAATGTCTACTGAACTGTGAGTGTGGCGTTTATGTGGTGTTTTGTGTGGTTTTATGGTGGTTTCACCCTGCTTGAAAGGGTATGAAACTGCATTTGAATGTGGTGGCCTTGCACCCTGCATGAAATGGTATGAAACTGCATTTGAATTTGGTGGCCTTGTACCCTGCATGAAATGGCATGAAACTGCACTTGAATTTGGTGGCCTTGCACCCTGCTTGAAGTGGTGTTAAACTGCACTTGAATTTGGTGGCCTTGCACCCTGCTTCAAATGGTAGGAAACTACATTTGAATTTGGTTTCCTTGCACCCTGCTTGAAATGGAATTTCAAGGAAAAGCCGTGAGTCAACTGCCATTCCACCAGCCGTGAGTGAGCTGCCAGCACATCAGGCTTGAGTGATTGAGCTGTCACCCCAAGAATTAATTTGGCCCACAATGTACATATTACCCCTCTGGAAACCAGTCCCTTCAGCCCACAACACCCATACTAGCGCTCCAGAAAGCCCCCCCCCCCCCCCCCCCCCCCCCCCCACAGGCCACCAATATTGGAATTGGTGGAGAGGTGGAATATTGTGATGGGGAACCAGCCCTCCCGTGTGAACATGGGACCCAACGGGTCCCACTTAGTCTAGTTTTCTATTAAAATTGCTCTTCTTGCTTCTATTTTTGGATTTTGTCTTGAGTTTCATTTCTGCTAATACTGAAATAGTTAATTCAGTAAGTATACTGGCTAAATGCAGATGCAACGGTTCATGTTTAAAAAACAGCACGGAGCATTGATCATATTATCAATGTGTAGGTTGCAACATATAAAAGAGTTCCTGCATAGTGCTAGACAGATTCTTGACATCAAATGAGATTTAAAATTAAGAAAAATGTCCAATAGAGTACAAATATAGATGGTCCAGTTGAACAGAAGTTCATCTTCTGCTTTGTTGCATTGTGGGGGGAAGGCAGGAGAATGGAAATAGATCAGCCATGATTGAATGGTGGAGTAGACCTGATGGGCCAAATGGCCTAATTCTGCTCCAATCACTTATGACCTTATGACCTTATTTGACCTTGGTCACAACTAAAGGTTAAAGCCACAACATCATAGGATGGCATCATGATTACAGCCTGGTAGGAGGCCATTCAGCTTCCCACAACTGCAGGCAACTATTGATTACACTTAAAATCACCAAACATGTTGTGAATAGGAAAGGTCCATGACCTCCATGTGCGAGCGATTGTGGACCAAGGGAAGAAAGGCCGTCCAGAGAATATGTTTTGTGGCAAGCACACAAAATTGCTTCATCCTGAGGGGGCATCCTGGCCATATTCAACAGCCAACACTGCCAGAGAATGAGGATACTGGAGAACAAGGGCCACTGTCTATTGGCTGGAGAAGGTGTCCCGACCCGAAACATCACCTATCTATGTTCTCCAGAAATGCTGCCTGACCAGCTGAGTTACTCCAGTACTTTGTGTCCATTTGCGTAAATCTACAGTTCCTTGCTTCTACCACCATCGAGTCCCCTGGCCACTCATTGCAAAATGTTTTCCAAGCTCAGCATCTGGGCACAGATTCAGCACAACTCATGTAAGATACCAGGCTAGCGGTATAAAATGCCATTGGGCAATTCATGATAAGATTTGATTGTCTGCATTGATCAGGCCATATCCTGTAACAATAGCAAGTAGATATGAAGCCCAACATGCCATTCACTTTCTTCACTGCCTGCTGTACCTGCAAGCTTACTTCCATTGACTGATGAACAAGGACCCCCAGATCACGTTGTACTTCCCCTTGGTTCTTGGTTCGCTCACTGGCAGGATATGTTTTCTATTGAGCCTGTAAATTCCTCCTTCGGAATGGATTAAATATGAATGTGACTCCAGGCAGGTTTCTGCCACTACACCTATGTGGTCATGTCCTTTCTGTGTTTGTAGGCAGACCGTTTGTCCGGGAAACTAAAGTGTGAGGGGGCAGCTGGTCCAGTCGTAATATGTTTTTTGAACTTGCCGTTTGTGTTGTAATTGGCCTGGATCACAATACCAGGGGGTTTGGCAGTTGCTTAGCTACTGGAAGGGTAGTGCGGGTTTGTCTAGACATCAAGCGCAGTGCAGGTGAACCTAGCACTGTGTCCCGTGAAGTTGAGAAGGTCCAGGAAAACATCAAACCCCATCCTTTTAGATTTTTCCATCACCTGTTTCGCACTGCGAATGGTTCTTTCCACTAACCTGTTCGACTGCACATATTCCGGGCTGCTGGTGATATGTTTAAAATCCCAGCATTGGGCAAAGTCTTTGAAGCTTTGGCTTGTAAATTGTCCTGCTTTGTCTGACATGAGGGAGAGAGGGGCTCGTGGACTGAGAAGTGTCTTGCCAGTTTCTGAATAACTGCCGCCGATGAGGCAGCGTGGAGCAAATCAATTTCAAACCAACCGGCATAGGAGTCCACTAGAACCAGGTGCTGGTTGTCATTCCAATCGAAAATGTCAGTCGCCAGGGTTGTCCACAGTAGATCAGGAACTGGGTGATGCAGGAGCGGTTCCTTCTGCTGGTGCGGTGCTAGACTGTTACATAGCGCACACGACTACATCCTCTGGCGCACATAGTCTGACATGGCAGGCAGGAAGAACATGCTCTTGGTCTGTTGCGCTGTTGCCTCAGAACCAGGGTGCCCTCTGTGAATGGCCTGAAAATACTCTTGTTGCAATGAAGCTGGGACCACTGCTTTGTGGCCCTTCTTAATAACTCCATTCTCTATTACCAGTTCATCCCTAACGGGAAAGTATGGCGGCACCGAAAGTGGGTGTTCCTTATTAGGCCTCTGCGTTTAATAATAGATGCGAATACCTGTAGGGTGTTGTTTTCTACCATGTGGGCAATCAACTTATCAAACCTCGAGGAGTAACTGTGGTCAATCATCATGACATCAAATGTCTCCTTCTTGGCTGCGTACCTATCATCGGTTTTCCTGGGTGCACGGGACAGGGTGTCTGCCAGGTACATGTCCTTCCCACATTTGTAGCTTAGGGTGATGTCGTACTTCTGGAGCTGCAGCATTATCCGTTGCAGCCTGGCCGGTGCAGCATGTATCAGTTTATTCAGGATAGAAACCAGTGGTTGGTGGTCCGTTTAGTTTGTCACGGCTTTACCAAAGATATAGTCATTGAACTTAACACAGGCAAATACTACAGCTAGTAACTCCTTCTCGATCTGCGCGTACTGCGTCTCTGTGCTCGTCATGGTCCATGAGGCATAAGCAATCAGCTGATCTTCTTGGAAGCACGCCGCACCGAGACCGTACTGGTAGGCATCGCAAGTGATTGGCTTGTTGACATCGAAGTACGCCAGAGTGGGTAGGCACGACATCTGTTGTTTTAAAGTGTCAAAAGCTCGCTGTTGCTGTTCGTGCCACATCCAAACAGTATCCTTGAGAGTGACATGGCGTCGCGGGACTGAGATCTCACTGAAGTGTGGATTGAACTTGCCCAGGTAGTTCACCATGCCTAAAAATCTTTGCAGACCGGCAACATCGGTCGGCTGATGGCTGCTATCTTTGCAGGATCGGCTTTGAGGCTGCTGTTGGTGAAAACATGACCAATATAGTTAACTTGGTTGACTCTATACCTGCATTTACAGGGGTAAATTTGAGGCGTGGGTTTGAATCCCACTTCTGACACCATATAAACCTGTGTAATAACTCAGGATCCGTATGTAGAAGTTGTTTAATTATAGTAAACACATAGAGCTCAAATACATAGGTTACACTAAAGCTCAGCAACGAATCGAACTAGAGGTTGGACTAACAGACGAGATAATATGAGACATTCAACCAGATGATTGTTTGAGCACACAGTGGCATGCAGTAAAACATGACATGGATCAGGTCAACAAATACTAACTGATCTACACCGCCCACACACCCCTCCCCCCCACCCACACCTCCCCCCCCACAAACCCCCCCCCCACCCACCCACCCCACTCCCCCACAACCTCCCCTGCCCCCACACTGCTCACCTCCACACCATTCACCCCCACAATCCCCTGCCCCCACCTCTTACCCCCACAACCTCCCCGCCCCCACAACCCCCCATGCACTCCCCCCTCCCCCAAACCCACACACCCCTCCCACGCCCGCACACCTCCCCCCACAACCCTCCTGCCCACACACACACCCCTCCCCCACAACCCCCTCTGCCCACACCTCCCTTCCCCCGACAAACCCCCCGTCCACACACCCCTTCTCCCCACAACCCCCACTGCCCATACCCACCCCTGCTAACATGCTCCCCTCCCCTTCTCTCCTCCCACCCACACCCCCCCCACTACACACACCCTTCCCTTCCCCACTCCCCTCCTCCCCTCCCACACATGAAGAGGAGGTGAGGGAGTGCTGGGGGATGAGGGGAAATTAGCCGCACCTGCGCAGTTAAGGGCTATTGGTGAGTGGTGGCACATTGTGTTGGGGGAACAGGTTGCGTTGGGGGAATGGGTGGGTGGTGGAATATTGCGTTGGGGAATTGGTTGCATTGGAGGACAAGGCCTCCATAACTAGCAAACCTTTTGATGGCAACTTTGAATGAAGAAGGAACAGCAGGGAGATCTGGAGCGTGCGGCAATATTGTGGAGCCTGGAGAAGTACAGGAACAAGAGGAACATGAGGAAAATGGTCAATGCTCAGCATTCCCAACTGCATCTCCCTTCTATTAAGAGAGGGAGGTATTCGTGCCATGGGACATCAACAACTCCCTAAGAGAGAGCCAATATCATAGAATCTACAAAATAAAATTCACCAGTTCAAACTAAGTGACTTTCCCCCAATATATTTCTCAACAACAACATAGCATGCCTAATCAAAGGAGGGCAGATGACACCATTTATTTTAGTTTATTTCATTTTCGTTTAGTTTAGTTTAGTTTAATTTAGTTTAGTTTAGTTTAGTTAGTTTAGTTTACAGATACAGCATGGAAACAGACTTTTCGGCCCACCAGGTCCATGCCGACCACTATCCCTGCACACTACCACTATCCCACACACACTAGGGACAACGTACAATTATACCAAGGCAATTAACCTACAATCCTATAGTCTTTGGAGTGTGGGAGGAAACCAAAGATCTCGGGGAAAACTCCCGCCGCCACGGGGAGAACGTACAAACTCCGTACAGACCCGTTGTCAGGATCGAACCCGGGTCTCTGACACTATAAGCACTGTAAGGCAGCAACTCTACTGCTCTGCCACCGTGCCACCTTATTGTGCCACTGTGCCACCCTATTATATCTATCGCATTCTACAATAGATGTTCCCATGCACTGAATGTAACACTTCAATCACTGAATCACTGTTCCAAATACTTCAATTACTTGCCACAGCATCTCATGCGCTTCCTGAGTTGCTTCTTCCCCCACAGAAATTGGGCCTCCACGTGAAAGTATTCCCTGTGAGGATTGCCACTCTGCCAGAGTAAACAGTGGCAAACAAGTCAACTTGACAGTGAAGCAAAGTGTTGGAGAATGGATGAAGTCAGTTGAGGTCACCTTGGGAATTGCACGTTCCCCTTTTGCAGGTGTAAAGCTTTTTGCCATGTTAAATTAGATTTTGCCCGATTTTGTGATTTATTTGCAGAGGATCCATCTATGCAGATAGCCCTGAATGCAGCAAATATAGCACGATATAATTTATGGGAAATATGTTTTATTTTCCCCTTCAATTTTGTTGACAGAAATTATATCGAAAATTGAACATGAAAATGTTTCCATCTGCACTGTTTTATAATGAACCATATTTTTGCTGATCAATGCAGTCCTATTTTCTATTAATAATGCATATTAATCTTTGTACATACAAGATTTGTTTCTTAATACACCATCTGCATTAGGAAATACATTTAATCAGTAAGGTGTGGTTGAACATTAGGAGGCAGTTAATTATAAATTAGGTCCTACATGTTTGGTTGTGCAACACTGCGAGAAATTCTGGAATTAATATATTATCACCTAATTGATTTTAGAGAGTTTACAACAGACTTGTCACTGAGCAATGATATACTGAACTAACCAAATGAATATATACATAATTAGTTGCTATTAGCATTTGTTTTCACTTTGTTTTGTCATTAGTGACAATACAATGTTATTCACAAACAAAATGCCTTTTTCATAGTCGTCTTTGACGAAAACTGATCTCAGATGACATATTTTATACAAATTCCAAAATGGGGGAGTTGCAATATTTTAATGACAACTGAATGTACCCCTTGACAAGAAATATTGTTGGGACACATTTTGGTTTTGTGAATTATGATGTTATCTTAGTTTGAAGAAAGATAAACTGAGGGTCATAATTGATGACAGGAACATCCTTATATGAGAATGCTGCAAGTCTATTGAAATGTTCTTAACTATTGTAACAATCTACTGATTGTAACATTTGAAATGAAATTGTAATTATTTCACAAATTCATTTCTCTCCTTTCGTCTCCACTGAAAAACAGTACAGGGCCCAAATCCTAATTAATTTAATTTCTACGTGTGAAATAAAGAACAGTGTATTGGAGACAACATGGTTAACATTTCATGGTATTACAAAGGATGTTTTAGCACAGTGATGCAGCAGTAGAGTTGTTGACTTACAGCACCAAAGACCCGGTTTGATCCTGACTATGGGTTCTGTCTGTATGGAGTTTGTACGTTCTCCCCGTGACCGTTTGGGTTTGCTCCGAGATCTCCGGTTTCATCCCACACTCCAAAGATGTACAGGTTTGTAGGTCAATTGGCTTAGTAAAACTTGTAATATTGTTCCTAGTGTGTGTAGGATAGTGTTAGTGTGCAGTGATCGCTGGTTGGCATGGACTTGGTGAGCCAAAGGGCCTGTTTCCGCTCTGTATCTCTAAACTAAACTGAATTAAACACAGATGCAGACCAATTGACCAGCAGGTTTATGTCACAAAGGCCTACAAAACTGTTTCATGCTCTAACCCAGGTTTATGGTAACTATGATCCCCACAGGCTTCCTCTATGTAACCCTTTCAGCAATTTTTTTTTCCATTTATCTATGATCACAACCTCTTTAATCCACATATCCCAGTTACTCAGCAACCTCACATTTGAGGCAGATATTAATTTGTAATTATTCCTAAGATCTTGATCAGATCTAATTATCATTGTTATCATGTAGATTCCTGGGTAGGTTGAAGCAGTTTTGGAGAGAGTCACTTGAGACACCCATTGCTTCCTTGGCAACCTAACCAACATCCTTTGATCTTGAAGACTATAAGTAGTACTGTACTATATCCATTCTATCTGTAATCTGGAGGAATGTTATTATCATTAAAAAATTGTACAGGATTCAGATTTTGTAGATTTTTTTGATGCAAATAATCTGATGACATTTGATGGAATAAAACAATCCTTTTGTACATTTATTTAATGTCAAAATTATAGTAGAAGTGCATCTCCGCAGCTGCTGTCTGAGAATGTTAGACCTGCAATGAGCAGCACAGATTTGATGGCTTGCCAAATTGGTTTGTCAAGCACACTAATTTTTCATTGAACTCTTTGGTTGTGATTTGGGAACAACTTAGATCAGTAATGTTGACAGCCATATGTCAAATCAAAAGCTAGGTCAGTCTTTTGCAAGGTATGTTAAAATAGAGATAGATTAAATGGTTTTGGAACATTGATTCCCATATTTCAATGACACTTCATATAGCCTAGAGTTGCCAGCACTCTCAAATGGAACATGGTTTCCTGTATCTAGTAGGAAACTGTATAAGAAAGGCAGGTGGAGTTTAATCTGAGGAAGTGTGAAGTTTTGCATGTTGGGATGTCAAATGCAAGGGGAAAATATATACAATTAATGGCATGAGTCCTAGCAACATTGATATACAGTGCATTCAGAAAGTATTCTGATCCCTTCACTTTTTCCACATTTTGTTACGTTACAGCCTTATTCTAAAATTGATTTTTTTTAATATCATCAATCTACACACAATACCCCATAATAAAAAAGCAAAAACAGGTGTTTAGAAATCTTTGCAAAGTAATTAAAATGAAATAACTGATTTATCACATTTACATAAGTATTCAGACTCTTTATTCGGTACATTGTTGAGGTGCCTTTGGCAGCGATTACAGCCTCAAGTCTTCTTGGGTATGATGCTGCAAGCTTGGCACACCTGTATTTAGGTAATTTCTCCCATTCTTCTCTGCAGATCCTCTCAGGCTCTGTCAGGTTGGATGTGGAGTATCGATGCACAGCTATTTTCAGGTCCCTCCAGAGATGTTTGATCAGATTCAAGTCCGGGCACTAGCTGGGCTACTCAAGGACATTCACAGACTTGTCAAAGCCACTCCTGCGTTATCTTGGCTGTGTGCTTAGGGTCATTGTCCTGTTGGAAGGTGAACCTCCGCCCCAGTCTGAGATCCAGAATGCTCTGGAACAGGTTGGCATCAAGGATCTCGCTGCACTTTGCTCTGCTCATCTTTCCTCAATCTTGAGTCTCCCAATTCCTGCCGCTGAAAAACATCCTCACAGCATGATGCTGCCACCATAATGCTTCACCGTAGGTATGGTATTGGCCAGGTGATGAGTGGTGCCTGGTTTCCTCCAGACGTGATGCTTGGCATTCAGTCCAAAGAGTTCAATCTTGGTTTCATCAGACCAGAGAATCTTGTTTGTCTTGGTCTGAGAGTCTTTACATGCCTTTTGGCAAACTCCAAGTGGGCTGTCATGTGCCTTTTACTGAGGAGTGGCTTCTGTCTGGCCACTCTACCATAAAGGCCTGATTGATGGAGTGATGCAGATATAGTTGTCCTTCTTGAAGATTCTTCCATCTCCATAGAGGAACTCTGGAGCTCTGTCAGAGTGACCATCGGGTTCTTGGTCACCTCCCTGACCAAGGCCCTTCTCCCCCAATTCCTCAGTATGGCCAGGCGGCCAGCTCTATGAAGAGTCATGGTGGTTCCAAAGTTCTTCCATTTAAGAATGACGGAGAACACTGTGCTCTTCGGGACCTGCAGTGCTGCAGAAATTTGTAATACCCTTCCTCATATCTGTGTCTCAACACAGTCCAATCTCGGAGGTCTAAGGACAATTCCTTTGTCTTCATGGCTTGGTTTTTGCTCTGACACGCACTGTCAACTGTGGGACCTGAGATAGACAGCTGTGTGCCTATCCAAATCATGTCAAATCAATTTAATTTAGTGGATTCCAATCAAGTTGTAGAAACATCTCAAGATTAATCAATGGAAACAGGATGAACCTAAGCTCAATTTTGAGTGTCATAGTATGAATACTTTTGTAAATGTGATACTGCAGTTATTTATTTTTAATTACTTAGCAAAAATTTCTAAACACCTGTTTTCATTTCTTCATTCTGGGGTATTGTGTGTGAATGGATGATACAAATAAAAATCATTTAATCCATTTTAAAATAAGGCTGTAACGTGAAAAAATGTGGAAAAAGTGAAGGGGTATAAATATTTTCTGAATGCATTGTACAGAGGGATCTTGGGGACCAAGTCCATCATTTCTTGAAAGTAGTAACACAAGCAGATATAGTGACAAAGAAGACCTATGGTATTATGCTTGCCTCCATGGCCTGAGCATTGAGCAGAAGAGTAGGAAGTCATGATGCAGCTTTGTAGGACTTTAGTTAGGCTGCATTTGGAGTATTACATGCAGTTCTGTTCACAACATTACAGGAAGAATATGTGGAGGCTTTGGAAATGGTGCAGAGAAGATTTACCAGTATGGTAAAAAGTAGACACGAAGTGTTGGAGTAATCACTGAGTTACTCCAGCACTTTGTGTCTTTTTTGTAAACCTGCCTCTGCAGTTCTTTATATCTCCATTTCACCAGAATGGTGCCTGGGCTAGGGGGCATTCAGGACAGAAAGAGTTTGGACAGACTTGGATTGCTTTCTCTGGAATGTTGGAGGTGGAGGAGAGACCTAATAATGTATAAATGTATGAGAGGCATAAATAGGATTTATAGACAGTCAGACCCCATTTCCCAGGATGAAAGTTTCATATACTAGAGGGCTTAGCTTTAAGGTGAGATAAGCAAAGTTTAGAAAAGGTTGCAGGACACGTTTTTTTACACAGAGGATGGTCAGTACCTGGAATACACTGTCAGCATGGAAGAGGAGCCAGATATGATAGTGGCATTTAAGAGACTAGAAGGAATGGAGGAATATGACCAGGTACAGGCAGATAAAATTTGGTTTTGGCATCATGTTCAGCACAGACTTTGTGGGCAAAAGGAAGTGTTCCTGTGCATTACTGTTCTCTCTTCGATTAAAATGTGCTTTCCTGTAGATATTGAGAGTGAAAGTTGATTTTTCTCAAGCCAATTCCTTAAAATTACATGTTTAAGAAGGAACTGCAGATGCCGGAAAATTGAAGGTAGACAAAAATGCTGGAGAAACTCAGTGGGTGAGGCAGCATCTATGGAGCAAAGGAAATAGGTAGCGTTTCGGGTCAAGATGACGTTGGAGGAGGTGTAGGTGAACCTCTGTCGTGCCTGGAAAGACTGCTTGGGTCCTTGAATGGAGTCAAGGGGGGAGGTAAAGCGAAAAGTGTAGCATTTCCTGCAGTTGCAAGGGAAAGTGCCAGGAGAGGGGGTGGTTTGTTGGGAAGGGATGAATTGATGAGGGGTTTACAGAGGGAGCGATCTCTGCAGAAAGCAGAGAGGGGAGGAGATGGGAAGATGTGGCAAGTGCTGCGATCCCGTTGGAGGTGGCAAAAATGTCGGAGGATATTTGTTATATGTAACGGCTGGTAGGGTGGAAGGTGAGGACTAGGGGGACTCTGTCCTAGTTACGAATGGGGGGGTTGAGGACAGAGAGCAGTTTTACGGGATATTCAAGAGACCCTGGTGAGAGCCTCATCTACAGTAGAAGAAGCGAATCGTAGTTCCCTAAAGAATGAGGACATCTCCGATGCCGTGATGTGGAACACCTCATCCTGGGTGCAGACGTGGCGTAGATGGAGGAATTGGGAGTAGGGGATGGAGTCCTTACAGGAAGCAGGGTGGGAAGAACTGTAGTCCGGATAGCCATGGGAGTCAGTGGGTTTATAGTGGATGTTGGTCAGTAGTCTATTCCTGCGATGGAGATAGTGAGGTCTAGAAATGGTAGGGAAATGTCAGAAATGGTCCGGGTGTATTTGAGTGCCGGATGGAAGTTAGTGCTGAAATGGATGAAGTCAGTGAGTTGTGTGTGGGTGCAGGACGTAGCACCAATGCAGTCGTCGATGTAGCGGAGGTATGTTTGGGGATAGGCCCCTGGTACGCATTGAACAAAGATTGTTCCCTACAAAGAGGCAGGCATAGCTTGGGCCCATGCACGTGCTTGTATTTGGAGGAAATGGGAGGAGTCAAACAAAACGTTATTAAGGGTAAGGACCAGCTCCGCTAGGTGGAGGAGAGTATCAGTAGACCAGGATTGGTTAGTTCTGCGGTCGAGGTCGTTGAGAGGCCCAGGAGCGGTTGCAGTGGGAGGAGCGACGTCCGAGCTGTAAGTTTAAAAACTCGATCGCGGGGCTTGTTTCCACAGAGGCCCAGGAGCGGTTGCAGTGGATATGCAATGGAAGGCATTTAAAGACTGCATGGATGAACTACAACAGTTGTTCATCCCAGTATTGCAAAAGAATAAATCAGGGAAGGTGGCGCATCCGTGGATAACGAGGGAAATCAGGGATAGTATCAAAGAAAAAGATGAAGCGTACAAATTAGCCAGAAAAAGCAGCCTACCAGAGGACTCGGAGAAATTCAGAGACCAACAGAGGAGGACAAAGGGCTTAATTAGGAAAGGGAAAATGGAGTATGAAAGAAATCAGGCAGGAAACATAAAAACTGACTTCAAAAGTTTTTATCGATATGTGAAGCGCAAAAGATTAGTTAAAACAAATGTAGGTCCCTTGCAGTCAGAAACGGGTGAATTGATCATGGGGAACAAGGACATGGCAGGCCAATTGAATAACTACTTTGGTTCTGTCTTCACTAAGGAAGACATAAATAATTTGCCGGAAATAGCAGGGGATCGCGGGTCAAATGAGATGGAGGAAATGAGTGAAATCCAGGTTAGCCGGAAAGTAGTGTTAGGTAAATTGAATGGATTAAAGGCCGATAAATCCCCAGGGCCAGATAGGCTGCATCCCAGGGTACTTAAGGAAGTAGCCCCAGAAATAGCAGATGCCTTAGTGATAATTTTTCAAAACTCTTTAGATTCTGGAGTAGTTTCTGAGGATTGGAGGGTAGCTAATGTAACCCCACTTTTTAAAAAGGGAGGGAGAGAGAAAACGGGGAATTACAGACCAGTTAGTCTAACATCGGTAGTGGGGAAACTGCTAGAGTCAATTATTAAAGATGGGATAGCAGCGCATTTGGAAGGTGGTGAAATCATTGGACAAAGTCAGCATGGATTTACAAAGGGTAAATCATGTCTGACGAATCTTATTGAATTTTTTGAGGATGTAACTAGTAGCATGGATAAGGGAGAAGCAGTGGATGTGTTATATCTGGACTTTCAGAAGGCTTTCGACAAGGTCCCACACAAGAGATTGGTATACAAACTTAAAGCACACGGTATTGGTGGTTCAGTATTGATGTGGATAGAGAACTGGCTGGCAAACAGGAAGCAAAGAGTAGGAGTGAACGGGTCGTTTTCAGGATGGCAGACAGTGACTAGTGGGGTGCCGCAAGGCTCAGTGCTGGGACCCCAGCTCTTTACAATATACATTAATGATTTGGACGAGGGAATTAAATGCAACAACTCGAAGTTTGCAGATGACACGAAGCTGGGGGGCAGTGTTAGCTGTGAGGAGGATGCTAGGAGGCTGCAGGATGACTTGGATAGACTGGGTGAGTGGGCAAATGCATGGCAGATGCAGTATAATGTGGATAAATGTGAGGTTATCCACTTTGGTGGCAAAAACAGGAAGGTAGACTATTATTTGAATGGTGTCCGATTAGGAAAAGGGGAATTGCAGCGAGACCTGGGTGTCATGGTACACCAGTCATTGAAAGTAGGCATGCAGGTGCAGCAGGCTGTGAAGAAAGCGAATGGTATGTTGGCATTCATAGCAAAAAGATTCGAGTACAAGAGTAGGGAGGTTCTACTGCAGTTGTATAGGGTCTTGGTGAGGCCACACCTGGAGTATTGTGACAGTTTTGGTCTCCTAATCTGAGGAAAGACATTCTTGCCATAGAGGGAGTACAGAGAAGGTTCACCAGACTGATTCCTGGGATGGCCCGACATTCATATGAAGAAAGACTGGATAGACTCGACTTGTACTCGCTGGAATTTGGAAGATTGAGGGGTGATCTCATAGAGACTTACAAAATTCTTAAGGGGTTGGACAGGTTAGATGCAGGAAGATTGTTCCCGATGTTGGGGAAGTCCAGGACAAGGGGGTCACAGTTTAAGGATAAGCGGGAAGTCTTTTTAGGATCGAGATGAGAAAATCGTTTTTCACACAGAGAGTGGTGAATCTGTGGAATTCTCTGCCACAGAAGGTAGTTGATGCCAGTTTGTTGGCCATATTTAAGAGGGAGTTGGATGTGGACCTTGTGGCTGAAGGGATCAGAGGGTATGGAGAGAAGGCAGGTACAGGATATTGAGTTGGATGATCTGCCATGATCATATTGAATGGCGGTGCAGACTCGAAAGGCCGAATGGCCTGCTCCTGCACCTAATTTCTATGTTTCTAAACAGAGGGCTTTAAGACCCTCCTGGTGGGGGATGGAGGTGTAAAGTGACTGGTGAAGATGAACGAATGGAGACCTAGAAAAAAGAAGTCCTGGAGTAGACAAAGAGCATGTGAGGTGGCTTGAACATAGCTGGGAGAATAGGATAGAGTCGAGGTATGTGGAAATAAGTTCTGTAGGACACGAACAAGCAGAAACAATGGGTCTGCCAGGACAGTCAGATTTGTGGATTTTGGGGAGAAGATAAAATCGGGCCATGCGGGGCTGGGGAACGATAAGGTTGGAGGCTGGGGAGGGCAGGGAGCTGGAGGTGACACGCAGGATTAACTCAGTGGGACAGGCAGCATCTCTGGAGAGAAGGAATTGGTGATGTTTCGGGTCAAGACTCTTCTTCGGACTAGTCAGGGGAATGGGAAACAAGAGTTATAGAGAGATAAAGATAAATGAATGAAATGTATGCAAAAAAGTAACAATGATTAAAGGAAACAGTCCATTTAGCTGTTTGTTGGGTGAAAATTCTGCTCCTATCACATGACCCAGAGACTGTAACTGTACTAGCTCTACCACTGCACTTCTCACTTTGTGGTTGTTTAGATTTAAGGATATAGGTCATAAGTGATAGGAGCAGAATTAGGCCATTCACCCCATCGTCTACCTGCCATTCAATCAAGACTGATCTATCTCTCCCTCCTTTGCCCATTAATCTGCCTTCTGCCTCCCCCCTAATTAGTTGTGTAGATAGAGATTTAAGACTCAAGTGTTTTATATGTATTGAAGCAGCGCAATGAAATTCTTGTTTTTGCAGCAGCACAACAGGTCTATAAACACAGGACTCAATAAATAATATAATAAACAAGCAAAATAAAATCAATAAATAAGAAAAACAATATGGCATAAAAACACAATAAAGCACAAAGTCCCTTGTGCAACAATGTTAGTTTATAGTTGAATTGAAGTTTGTAATGTTCAATTACCTGATGCTTGTCGGAAAGAAGTTGTTCCTGAGCTTGGAATTACATTTTTCAGACTCCAATACTGTCTTCCCTTGGTCGATGGTGGGGAGATCAATATCTGTGATGGACCAGGCAATGATAGAAACCCCAAACTGATACATTTCAAGGTTAAGCTATGTTGCTGATATTTAATACCATCCCTGAATTGAACTAAGAATTAAAAATCAAACAATTTCAGGCATAGGATGAATTTCTCGATTGGAAAGGTGAAAGTGGCACAGCAGCAGAGTTGCTGCCTTACAGCACCTGGGACCCAGGTTCGATCTTGACCGGGTGCTGTCTGTATGAAATTTGTACGTCCTCCCTGTGACAGCATGGCTTTTTCTGTCGGTGCTCTGGCTTCCTCCCACATTCCAAAGACATGCAGGTTTGTAGGTTAATTCGCTTCTGTAAATTCTGTAAATTGTGTAGTATGTGAAACTGGGATAAGATAGAACTAGTGGAACTAAGGGTGATCGTTGGTCGGCACGGTCACAGATGACTGTTTCCACACTGTATCTCTAAACTTACTAAACTAAACCGATCTTCTTCTTACATATGACGTGCACAGCCTTAAGTTGTAGAACAACTTGTTCTATTTGATCTTATTGGATTGTGCACACCGGGTTGATTACATTCGTCGAAACAGGGCGGACCATGTGAAGATTGCAATCTTCCACCCCATCTAAACTGATCATGGACCTGAAACATTAACCCTGCTTATATTTCTATAGATTTCTCTTAAATTGTTGAAGATGTTTTTCTATTTTACTTCGGATATCCAGCAATTTCAATATTTTACTTTTTTTTCAATTTTATAGCCAGCATTAAACTATCAATTCAAACAGGTTAATATCACATCCTGCTGATTTTGGGGATTAATCATGTGCCCATGTGGCTTAATGACATTTCTTCGCACCTGTTGACCATTTGCATTTCAATTGTCCTGTGATACCAAGTTAAAGTAGATTTATTAGTTGAGAAGCATAGTTGGTCAATGGGGTGGAAGATTGCAACTTTCACGTGGTCCGCCCTGTTTCGACGAATGCAATCAGCCCGGTGCACAATCAAATAAGATCAAATAGAACAAGTTGTCCTACAACTTTAGGCTGTGCACGCCATGCACAAGAAGAAGTTGTCAATTGTGAGAAATTTGTTGTGAATCAGTCTGATGAATATTGCATTTCTGTTTGCTGAGATATTGTTTGTGTGTTTGAGCAATCAGTAACCATTGAAACTGGTTCTTCTCCTTATACCAAAACATGTTATTTTTAATTTCATGTTAATGTACTGAAAGAACACAAGCAATGCACTGCATTATCTGACCAAGAAATCTGCAGTAGACCTGGGTGGCTTCACAACTTTTAGGGCTGTATTTCCTCATAATAGCAACATTGTTTATTTGCAGGCAAATTTAAGATGTTCATTTTATTTTTTTCACTTTTTTTTTGTCTCATCCTGAAGTTCAGCGATATAAATATTTTGTCCTTTTGTAATTAAGGCTTTTGAGTTAATGCAATATTTTTGTGGGCATCTTTGATGTCAGAGTAATGGGTGAGCTAGCTTTAAGTAATTCTCTTGTGTAAGGTTGCTTCTCTATTGATTATATTTGAACCAGTGCTGACCTTGGATATACAGAGGGGTCTTTACTAATGGGCATGAAAAGTACTTGATTCGATGTGCACTGCAATGGATCATTTTGTTATTTAAATTGAAAATAAGCCAAATATTTATTTCTCCAGTTATAATTATGTGAATCTTGAATCCATTTCTATTATATATTTGTAAGCTGGCCAATGTAAGCCTAAACCCTGTGTTTGCCTCTCCTTTAATGCATGAATAATCATTTATAAATGGCAAATAGACTTTTCTTTGCTACCCAGAATTAACTGTGAAATAAGTTAGCAAAATTCGATTCGGATATTTGGATTGGGAAATTTGGGCATTTAATGGAGTTTTCTTCCTTCATGGCCAGCACTTGATTTGCAGAGATAATTTAATTAGCCATCCAGAAAGTCAATTAACAGCTGAGCACAATTCCCTAGCTTGTTAGTTACATAGCTGCTTTCAGTACATTTAACTGTTGGCATGCACTGACACACTCAAGCAGCTAAAGGGTTTGTACTTACTGCTTGATGTAATTTGCAAGAGCAAAAAAAAAAACTCTTAAATTGGGTTAGTTATGATCTTGTGCATAAAGTTTGAGTTAAATTGGATTTGATCACAACAGAGATCATTTCTGAGCACCTATTGGGAAATTGGACCGGGAACCTAACACTTGCATAGAGGATATAAACTTGAGCTTTTAAGTGTTACCCACAAACATTGTTCAACAGACAAGTAGGAATACATCAAGCCACTCGGAGGGTTTTATTTAAAGGAGGAGACCTTTGAACTATTTTTATGACATATATCCAGTAGGAAGAATGAACAGTGCTGGGCCTGGAATCTTTCTGTGTTCCTCTTTCATGTGTTCTTATAGACCCCATTTCTTGTAATAAAATGTCAATGTTCCTGTGCAGAATTATTAGCAATTCCCCACAAAGGTATTATTAAGTTTGCGGTAGCCACTGGCATTTCCCAGCTACAATCATATACCTCACCATGAGCACCTCATGGTGTTCATGGTGAGGTATATGATTGTAATATTTCTCCCACATTTACACTCAAGCACGTGCTGAATTAGACTCCTGGTACTGAAATACAGTCTCTAATCCTTTAAACATACCTTTTGATTATTGGGTTTAGTTAAATGATTTTAATTGCTTTTAATTATAATAAATGTTTTTAAATAATTTTCAAAGTTTTAACAGTTAGATCTCTCACTAAATGTTGCACACTATCCTTTACCTGTGTACTGTGGACAGCTTGATTGTATTCATGTATAATCTTTTCTTTGACGGGATAGCACACAAACATAAGCTTTTCTTTGTACCTCAGTGAATGTGATAATAATAAACTAAACTAACGTTGAGAAAATTTGACAGGAGAATTTCAGAACTGGCTAAAGTAAAAATCAAGAAACACTGCAGTTCCTCCAAGTCAGTAATAAAAACACTTTAACCATAACCATATAACCATATAACAATTATAGCACGGAAACAGGCCCTATCGGCCCTTCCAGTCCGTGCCGACCATTTGTTTTCCCCTAGTCCCATCTACCTGCACTCAGATCATACCCCTCCATTCCCTTCCCGTGCATATACCTATCCACTTTACTTTTAAATGTTAAAATCGATCCTGCCTTCACCACTTCTGCTGGAAGCTCATTCCACACAGCCACCACCCTCTGAGTAAAGAAGTTCCCCCTCACGTTACCCCTAAACTTCTGTCCCTTAATTCTCATGTCATGCCCTCTTGTTTGAATCTTCCCTACCCTCAATGGGAAAAGCTTATCCACGTCAACTCTGTCTATCCCTTTCACCTTTAAAGACCTCAATCAAGTCCCCCCTTAACCTTCTGCGCTCCAAAGAATAAAGACATAACTTGTCCAACCTTTCTCTGTAACATAGTTGCTGGACCCCAGGCAACATTCCAGTAAATCTCCTCTGTACTCTCTCTATTTTGTTGACATCCTTCCTGTAATTAGGTGATCAAAGTTGTACACAGTACTCCAGAATTGGTCTTACCAATGCCTTGTACAATTTTAACATTACTTCCCTACTCCTATATTCAATGCTCTGATTTATAAAGGACAGCACACCAAAGGCTTTCTTTACCACCCTAACTACATGCGATTCCACCTTCAGGGAACTATGCATAGTTATTCCTAGATCTCTCTGTTCCACAGCATTCCTCAATTCCCTACCATTTACCATGTACGTCCTATTTTGATTTGTCCTGCCAAGATGTAGCACTTTACACTTATCAGCATTAAACTCCATCTGCCATCTTTCAGCCCACTTTTCCAAATGGCCCAAATCTCTCTGTAGACTTTGAAAATCTACTTCATGATCCACAACTCCACCTATCTTAGTATCATCTGCATACTTACTTATCCAATTTTCCACCCCATCATCCAGATCATTGATGTACATGACAAACAACAGTGGACCCAACACAGATCCCTGAGGCACCCCACTGGTCACTGGCTTCCAACCTGACAAACAGCCATCCAACATTACTCTCTGACATCTCCCATTCAGCCACTGTTGAATCCATCTTGCTACTCCACCATTAACACCCAAAGATTGAACCTTCTTAACCAACCTTCCATGGGGAACCTTACTGAAATCCATATAGACAACATCCACTGCTTTACCCTCATCAATATCCCTAGTAACCGCTTCAAAAAAAGTCAAGAAGGTTTGTCAAACATGACCTTCCAGGCACAAATCCATGTTGACTGTTCCTGATCAGACCCTGTTTATCCAGATGCTTATATATATATTATCTCTAAGTATCCTTTCCACTAATTTGCCCACCACTGACGTCAAACTAGCAGGTCTATAATTGCTAGGTTTATTCTTTGAACCCTTTTTAAACAATGGAACAACATGCGCAGTACGCCAATCCTCCGGCACGATTCCCGTTTCTAATGACATTTGAAATATTTCTGTCATAGCTCCTGCTATTTCTACACTAACTTCCCTCAATGTCCTAGGGAATATCCTGTCAGGACCTGGAGACTTATCCACTTTTATATTTTTCAAAAGTGTCAGTACTTCCTCCTCTTTGAATCTCATAGTTTCCATAGCTACTCTACTTTTTTCCCTTCCCTCACAGAGTTCAATATCCTTCTCCTTGGTGAATACCAATGAAAATAAATTGTTCAATATCTCCCCCATCTCTTTTGGCTCTGCAGATAGCTGTCCAATTTTATCCCACGTTATCCTTTTGCTATTAATATAGTTGTAGAAACCCTTTGGATTTACTTTCACCTTTCTGCCAAAGCAACCTCATATCTTCTTTTAGCCTTCCTAATTTCTTTCTTAAGATTCTGTTTACATTCTTTATACTCCTCTAGCACCTCATTTACTCCATGCCTCCTATAATTATTGTAGATATCTCTCTTTTTTCGAAACGTGTCCAATTTACCTTGAAAACCATGGCTCTTTCCAATTTTTACTATTTCCTTTCAAACTAACAGGGACATAAAGATTCTGTACTCTTACAATTTCCCCTTTAAATGTCCTCCATTTCTCTTCTACATCCTTCCCATAAAACAAAGTGTCCCAATTCACTCCTTTTAAATCCTTACGCATTCCCTCAAAGTTAGCCTTTCTCCAATCCAAAATCTCCACCCTAGGTCCAGTTCTGACTCTCTCCATAATTATATTGAAACTAATGGTATTGTGATCACTGGTCCCGAAGTGCTCACCAACGCATACCTCCGTCACCTGGCCTACCTCATTTCCTAACAGGAGGTCCAGCAGTGCCCCTTCTCTGGTCGATACCTCTATGTACTGCTGCAAAAAACTATCCTGCACACATTTTACAAACTCCAAACCATCCAGCCAATTTACAGAATGTGTTTCCCAGTCTATTTTTGGAAAATTGAAATCTCCCACAATCACTGCCTTGTGCTTACTACTAATATCTGCTATCTCCTTGCATATTTGCTCTTCTAATTCTCGCTCCCCATTTGGCGGTCTATAATACACCCCTAAAAGTGTTGCTACACCGTTCCCACTTCTCAGTTCCACCCAAATAGCCTCCCTAGACGAGCCCTCTAATCTATCCTGCCAAAGCACTACTGTAATATCCTCTCTGACAAGCATTGCAACACCTCCACCTCTGGTCCCACCAATTCTATCACACCTGAAGCAACGAAATCCTGGAATATTTAATTTCCAATCACAGCCCTCCTGCAACCATGTTTCACTGATTGCCACAACATCATATTTCCAGGTGTCAATCCAGGCTCTAAGTTCATCCACCTTTCTTACAATGCTCCTAGCATTAAAATATACACATTTTAGAAACCCACCATCCCTTATTCTCTGTCTATTATCTTTTTCCTCTTTCTCGCCTACAGTTTGGGTCCGAGTGCTTCCCTTCTCTGCCTCTTGCCCCACACCCTGTCCCCTAGCCCCCTCTACCCGAGTCCCTCTGGTATTGATGGTTAACACTCTGGCATTGATGGTTATTATTGGTATGTGCACTAAGATACAGTGAAAACATTAGTTTGTGTGCTATACAGTCAAATCATACTACATATGAACACAATCAAGTCCTACACAAGTACAATAGGTAGTGCTAAAGGAAAAACACCAAAGTGCGGAATATAGTGTGACAGCATTATAGAGATAGTACAAATAAAAAATAAGCGCAAAGGTTGAAATGAGGTTGGGACTACACCCTTAATTTATGATAGGACCATTCATTAATAGGGAAGAAGCTGTTCCTGAATCTGGTGGTGTGTACATTTAAGCTTTCGTATCTTCTGCTTGATATGGGAGGGAAGAAGGAAAGATTGGAATGTAATGGTCCTGGGTTATGTTGGCCTCTTTCCCGAAGCAGCATGACATGTAGATGGAGTAAATGGCGGGGTGTTTGGTTTGTTTGATGGTCTGCTAACTCCATAACTATGCAATTTATTGTGGTCTTTGCAGAGCTTATTTTTTAGAAATCATAAATATATCTGCTTCTTTAGCTTCCTCTGGCAGCTCATCCCAGAGGTCCCTCTTAAATCTCTCCCCTCTCACATCTTAAGCCTATGCCCTCTAGTATTAGAATCCTCTACATTGGGAGAAAAAGACTGTGAGAATTTACTTTATCCATGGACCTCATGATTCTTCATACCTCGTTGAGGTCACCCCTCAGCCTTCTATGCTCCAAAGAAAAATGTCCCAGCCTATCCCGGTGAACATGACAAGCCTCCTTGGTCTTCTGAGGATGTAAAGTGCTGGCGTGCTTTCTTGTCTTTAGCTTCAATGTAGTTGATCCAGGAAAATAATTGATAACATTTACACTTGGAAACTTTAAACTCTGCAGGTAGCACCTGTGAAAATAGAAACAGCTTTAAACTATCAAGTTCCCAGTCAGCGCCTTCATCAAAACTGGAAATGACAGAAAGACTAGTTGTATTTAAATTGCAGAGAGGGTGATAGAGGATTGAATAGGACAAGAGCAATATCTCATCAGGTGATGCCAATGTACCCATGATGATCCCAATATTTACAGCCATGTCAAATTAACAGATTAACAGCATTGATGCATGGAGATCTCTTGGGAGGTTGTAGGGGAAAATATACAATTAATGGCATGACCCTTAACAGCATTAATGTACAGAGGGATCTTGTGGTCCAAGTCTACCTCCCTAAAAGTGGCAACACAAGTAGGTAGAGTGGTAAAAAAGGCGCATGGTATGCTTGATCTTATAGGTTGGGACATTGAATATAAGAATCAGGAAGTCATGTTGCAGCTTTATAGGACTTTGCTTAGGAATGTAGACACAAAATACTGGAGTAACTCATTGGGTGAGGCAGCATCTCTGGAGAGAACAAATGGGTGACGTTTCAGGTTGAGACCCTTCTACTTTGCTTAGGAATGTTACATGCAGTTTTGGTTGCCCCATTACCAGAAAAATGTGGAGGTTTTCAAAAGGGTGCAAATGAGGTTTACCAGAATGATGGCTTTTTGCAGGATATTAGCCACAGGAAGGGGTTGAATAGATTTGGATTGTTTTTTGTGGAAAAAAACCTCAAGGTCGCAGGGAGACCTGATAGAAGTAAATACAATTATGAGAGGCATGCATGAGAGTCAGAATCTTTTTTCCCAGAATGGAAAAATCGAATGCTAAAGGGCAAAGCAGTTTTGCTTCCAAATGTTAGGACAACTTTTTTGCACAGGGGGTAGTGAGTATCTGGAGTAACTCGGCTTGATTGCCAGTAGGGGGACTTTCTGGAGCGTTAGTATGGGTGTTGTGGGCTGGATGGTCTGGTTTCCAGAGGGCTAGTATGCACATTGGGGGCCAAATTAATTATTGGGGTGGCAACTCAGTCACTCAAGCCTGATGTGCTGGCAGCTCACTCACGGCTGGTGGACTGACAGTTGACTCACGGCTATTCCTTGAAATTCCATTTCAAGCAGGGTGCAAGGCCACCAAATTCAAGTGCAGTTTCATAACACTTCAAGTGGGGTGCAAGGCCACCAAATTCAGGTGCTGTTTTCTACCCCTTCAAGCAGGGTGCAAGGCCACCGAATTCAAGTGCAGTTTCCTACCACTTCAAGCAGGGTGCAAGGCCACTGAATTAAATAGCAGTTTCATGCCACTTCAAGCAGGGTGCAAGGCCACCGAATTCAAGTGCAGTTTCCTACCACTTCAAGCAGGGTGCAAGGCCACCAAATTCAAGTGCAGTTTCCTACCACTTCAAGCAGGTGCAAGGCCACCAAATTCAAGTGCAGTTTCCTACCACTTCAAGCAGGGTGCAAGACAACCAAATTCAAGTGCAGTTTAATACCATTTCAAGCAGGATGCAAGGCCACCAAATTCAAGTGCCTTTTCCGACCACTTCAAGCAGGGTGCAAGGCCAACAAATTCAAGTGCAGTTTCGAACCTCTTCGATCAGGGTACAAAGGCCACCGAATTCAAGTGCAGTTTCCTACCCCTTCAAGCCGGGTGCAAGGCCACCAAATTCAAGTGCAGTTTCCTACCACTTCAAGCAGGGTGCATGGCCACAAAATTCAAATGACCTCTCCCTCCCCATCTTGCAGAGACTGAGCCACAGCCACACTTCCGGGGTTATATACCCTCCCCCTCCCACAGAAGGGGCGTGGCCTTCATGGCGTGATTTACAGGAGAGAGATTCTCAACATTTTTTTAAACACTAATAACACTTTTATTTTTCATTGATGGGAAGAATCCTCTGCACCTGATGAACGGAGGGGGACTGAGTAAGATGGCCAAAAATCACAGCCATAGGTGGTAGCATTTCATCTAAAATCAATATACAGTGCAAACAGGAAGTTGTCAAGTAACCACCACCAACAGCCATTTGCAGTGCTTCACATCAAACCAACCACCACCAACAACCATTTGCAGCACTTCACTTCAAACCAACCACCACCAACAGCCATTTGCAGTGCTTCAAGTCAAACCAACCACCACCAACAGCCATTTGCAGTGCTTCACTTCAAACCAACCACCACCAACAACAGCCATTTGCATGCTTCAACCACATTTTCATTTTCAAACCACATTAAGAGCACTCAAGGTCAAAAAAACCACACTCACAATTTAGTAGACATGTGTTCAGTGTTATTCACAGCTCAGACTGAGAGACGTGACCCTCTCGCTCCCCCATCATGCAGAGACTGACTGAGGCACTCAACACTTCCGGGTTTTATACTCCCTCTGGAAGGGGTGTGACATTCAGGAGAGAGAATCTCAACATTTTTTAAACACTAATAACTCTTTTATTTTTAATCAATGGGAAAAATCCTCTTGTCCTGCACAGCGGAGGGGGACTCTGAGTAAGATGGCCAAAAATCACAGCCGTAAGTGGCAGCGTTTTTTTTCTAAAATCAATATACAGAACAACAGGAAGTATAGATAAGTCTGAATAAGGATCCCAACCCAAAACATCACCTATTCCCGTTCTGCAGAGATGTTACCTGATCCTCTGAGACTCCAGCACTTTGTGTCTTGTTTAGATACATAAACATTCATCTGGACTGACATGACTTTAAAGGAAGAAACTCACTTTTTGCCATCTAATTCTCTCCACAATCCTCCCAAAATTCAGAGGGGTGGGTTGAAAGGTGTCTCAGATGCTGTGCCAAGTTTGACATAAAGCAGGATTTGACAGTTGATTTCCAAAACTCTGGGGACTTGCAGCAAGACTTTGATTCGGCCTCTAAATTGTGTTTAACTACAGAGTGAACTGAAAGATTGGATGCTCCAAATAACTTAGTTAGTCCATGATTTACAAGTTTTAAAATGCATGGACCAAAATCTGACACCAACTAGTATTTAAATGGCTGAGTGCCTGTACAATATATGCTAGGTGTATTTTTCCTGATATTTGTTATTATTTAAAAGGGAATTATCAAAACTAAATTTAAAAGGATCACACTTGTATTTTGATGAATCCAATTAATAGTGTAAAAATAACACAGTCTAGTCACATAAGCATTATTATATAGTCTGGTGACATTGAAATTAGAACTGTGATTCTCCCAGAGCACAACATCATAAATCTACCCTATTCAGGCATCATATTGTGACAGTATTTCACACAAGCATGGTAACTAAAGCATGAGCAGCATCCTACCCTTCATGGTACAGCTGATAAGAAATTTGGCAAGATGTTCAATTTCAGCCCTTTGTGTTTGTATTTAATGAACATTAAATATTCCTTCTGGCTCTATAATTTGTTGCTGACAAATGAGTATTAAAAACAGAACTGACCTGTAAATTCAGCACTTCATTCACCTTGAGGGGATTTTACAGATGGCAGGATACCTTGCTTAATGTAGAGTATGAAACTACCTAAAACTCGGTTACAAGAATGCACTGTCCTTTAAATGAAATCATACTATACTGCCTCAAACCATTTTCAACCATCGCAATCTACTGTTTAAGAGGCTTTTAGATAGGCACAAAGAAGTGCAAGGAATAAAGGGATATGTATCATGTGCAGGCATGCAAGATCAGTTTAACTTGGCGTCATATTCGGCACAAACATTGTGGGCTGAAGGGCCTGTTCATGTGCTGTACTGTTTTATAGTCTATGTTCTAATCTATCTGGTGCACTCTCAGAAAATTCCACATATCTTGTTGTTAAAAAGTAAACTAAAATTTCCTCTGTACAGCAGATGAAATGAAATGTTGGCATAATTCCATTCGGTTAAAGTAATAATTATATTTTTGAAAATGCTACTTAAAGTCAGAAGTTACATGTAAAGTAAATTAATGGAAAATATTTTTAAAGCTTAGAGTGCACGATATTATAAGAATTTGCCATGGATTAAATATGATGAAGCCTGTTGAACAAGCAACACAGACATATTTATTGCAGAATGAAATTTTGATAATCAATTATTGAAAATTATAGAAGCCACAAAATTGCTGCCTGCCTGTGTGCAGACAATGGGGACATGATTTATCTGAATGGTAGCAAATTTATTGTGGCAAAAACACACAGTTATGTGATGTACAATATTAGAATATTAAATTAGTAATTTATCTGATAGGAATTGCAAATCCAAAGTTGTAAACTAAAACTGACAGTAATGAAGCAGTGCATGCCAGTATTTGAGGGAAAATACCATATGGTCCATTATATAACCCAATGTCTTGACTTATTTTGAGACAATATGCTTGATGTTCTATATCCATGTTAATAAGTTGTATGAACCTAATTAGGCTATTTGGCCCATTATGTCTACTCCACCATTCAATCATGACTGATCTATCTTTCCCTCTTAACCCCATTATCCTGCCTTCTCCCAATAACCCTTCACACCTTTACAAATCAAGAAACTATCACTCTCTGACTAAAGAAATTCCTCCTCATCTCCTTTCTAAAAGTACGTCCTTTTATTCTGAAGCGATGGCCTCTGGTCCCAGACTCTCCCACTCCTCTCCACATCCACTCTATCCAGGGCTTTCACTATTTGGTAAGTTTCAATGAGGACCCACCCTCATCATTCTAAACTCTAGTGAGTACATGCCCAGTTCCATTAAACGCCCATCATATGCTAACCCAAACATCCCTGGGATCATTCTCGTAGAATGTAGAACAGCCAACATACTCCTGTGTAAGTTCCATCAAGTTCAGGAGCTTTACATGTGTAGGTCTTAATTTGCAGATGGCTTTTCAAATCATACCATGTTTTAACATTATTTCTTAAAGACTTTCTTTCTTCCTGGTCAAGCATTTCCTTTCAACACATGACAGGATAATGATCAGCAGGTCATTCCACACCACTGAGAACAAACAAATTCTCACGTGGAATTCTGCATGTAGATACTTCCAAATTAGTTCATGGGGCAACAGTGAATGTAGCCAAGTCCACACTATACATAAAATAAAGGCAGACTGCTATATAGATGCAAGGAAATGCACATGCTGGTTTACAAAGAAAGACAAAGTGTTGGAAAAAACTCAGTGGGTTAGGCAAGGCCTTTGGAAAACGTTCATAAGTGATGTTTCAGATCTGGATCCTTCTTCAGACTGATTATTAAGGGATTGACATGGGCAGAACAGGGCTGGGAAATGATAAGATTGGAGGCTATTGAAGGGGGATGGCCTGAGGTGATGAGAGTAGAAACAGTCTGAGAGATGATGGCCTGGTGTTCATCTAAAGTAAAGTAAAGTATCCTTTATTGTCATTCAGACCTTTCGGTCTGAACAAAATTTTGATCCTGGCAGTCATACATCTAATAAATTAACAAAACACAATAAATACAAATTAACATCCACCACAGAGAGTTCACCAAGCACCTCCTCACTGTGGTGGAAGGCAAAAGTCTTAAGTCTTTGTGTCTTCCCTCCTTGCTCTCCCTCTGCGCTGAGGCGATCCAGGCCTCTTGTGACCCCGCCGGGTGTTGGTAAGTAAGTCAGTCCCGCAGCTGAATCTGAGCTCCGCGAACGGGCCGGTTCAAACTCCGCGGCCCAGGGTGGTTGAAGCTGCCGAAGCTGCCACCCTCCAGTCCAGTGGACGCAGCTGTTGCCGTGGGTGTCATGATCAGGGGGTAGGTAGAAACTACTTATATATTGCTATTTCTAAGTGGTTATTTTCTGCCCTCTGGGCAGTAAATAGAACATGGAAACAGAAACCATTTAACATTTCTGGTTAAAGACCTTTCATCAGAACTGAAAGAGCGAGAGAGAGAGAGAGAGAGAAAGCAAGGTGGAGACACAAGGTGCTGAAATCTTGAGTAAAACACAAAGTTTTGGAGTAACTCAGCAGATCAGGCAGCATCTGTGAAGGACACATAGAGGTGATGTTTCAGTCAGGACTCTTCCTCAGTCTGAAGATTGGTCCTGACCTGAAACATTGCCTCCCTGTGTCGTTTACCGATGCTACCCGACAAGTACTACAGCACTTTGTGTTTTACTAGAGAAAGAAAACAACTGTGTAAATAGCAGAGAAGGTGGGCAAGGGAATTTGTGGAACAAAAGGAATGACTGTAATTGATGAAATGGACTGCCATTGAATGGACAATTAAACTCCTTTGTCTCCTTCCACAGATGCTGCTTGACTGGCTGAGATCTTCCAGCATTTCTATTTTTGTCTTGGATTTCAGCACTGCAGTTCTATTTGTTTTCTCATGGCTTTGAGCTGTCTGAATTAGAATTGTAGTTTAGTTTACTTTAGTTTAGAGATACAGAGCAGAAACAGGCCCATCGGCCCAACTAGTCCGCACTGACCAGCAATTAACAATTACACCAAAAGCACCACATTAACAATATCCTACATACAATAGGACCAATTTACATTAATACCAAGCCAATTTACCTACAAACCTGTACATCTTTGGAGGTTGAAATAAGATGCTATGAGTGTTATCCATAGGCAGAATCATACTTAAGTACATGAGTGTAATGCCCCTGTCCCACTTAGGAAACCTGAACGGAAACCGCTGGAGACTTTGCGCCCCACCCAAGGTTTCCTTGCGGTTCCCGGAGGTTTTTGTCAGTCTCGCAAATGGTCGAAAGTGGTTTCTGCTTCTTCTATGTTCCGGCGATTATTTAAAAAAATTCAAAACCGGCCGCGACAAAAATATGTTGCCGTTTTAAAAATCGATAATTTTTTAGTCAAAGCCGGTTGCAATGTTAGTTGAAGGTGGTTGCCAGAGGTTGCAGGTAATGGAAGGTTAGATCTCCCTGGTGGAATAAAACTGGGTGAGAAAATGGTCTTACCTTCCACCACCTGCAACCTCCGGCAACCACCTTCAACTAGCATCGCAACCGGCTTCGACTAAAAAATTACCGATTTTTAAAACGGCAAACTTTTTTTAGTCGCGGCCGGTTTTTAATTTTTTGAAATAATTGCCGGAACATAGAAGAAGCGGAAGCCACTTTTGACCATTAGGGAGACTGACAAAAATCTCTGGGAACGTCTGAGAACCTCCGGGAACCGCACGGAAACCTTGGTTGGGGCGCAAAGTCTCCAGAGGTTTCCGTTCAGGTTTCCTAAGTGGGACAGGGGCATAAGAATAGTAGATTACACTGAGACAGTACACAGAGTCACCATGTTTCCGGCACCAACTCATCAACCATTATCACTGCTATTTTGTGTCATTCAGTCTCTCATGATCTGCACCGTATTGTAGACTTTCTCTCCAGTCAACACTCTTCCCTGCAATTTAAGATGTATTTAATTTCAAAATTCCTGAGTTCTGACGAAATGTCATTGACATAAACTCTGTATTTTGTCTACACACTGAAGCTACATTGCCAACTGAGTATTTCCAACATTTTCTAGTTGAATTTAAAAATCCAGGAACTGAAATTGTTTGTTTTTCATGAAACTCTGCCACATGATATATCTACCAGTAAAATCTAATGGTGTTAAATGGGCAGTGAATGTGTGAATGCAAAATTACTCGAGGGAAGGAATGCAGAGAATTTGCTGAACAATCACTTTTTTTATATTGGGGAGAAGTATATTGTGGTGATCTCCAGTGGCCTATTTTAACACCTCCACCACTTTGGTTTATATTAATAGCCTGTACTTGGTTTACACAAGGCATAAATTCAAATTTATCAGGTGACATGAACATCCTTGGTTCCACCTGTTGCATGCAAAACGGGGTTTCAAAATATATTAGAGGAATTAAGGGGTATGTGGAGAGGGCCGGATAATTATGTTGAGGTAGACTTTCAGCTTTGATCTTCAGAGGTGAAGTGAGCTTGAGGGCTAAATAACCTCCTCCTGTATATCTTTGTAATATTGTAATTAAATAAACAGAGAGGTGAATTATAGACTTTCTAGAGCATGACTGAATAGAAAAGTAAACAGAAACATGGGAGCTGAATGCTAGTGCGGAGAAATGTGAAATTATTTAATTTTAAATGAAGTGACATTATCAATCTGTTGGTATAATTTCATAGAGATCTCATAAGCAAAAACGAAGGTGGTTAGAGTTTATCAGGGCAGGTTGATAATGCTGATGAGTAGACATAATAGCTGTGGTTTATAACTAGAGGCAGGGAGTACTTACAAGAAGATTATGCACAGCCTTTGTAACTAACTGGTAGACAAAAATGCTGGAGAAGGGTCTGAAGAAGAGGCTTGACCCGAAACGTTGCCTATTTCCTTTGCTCCATAGATGTTACCATATAACCATATAACAATTACAGCACGGAAACAGGCCCTCTCGGCCCTTCCAGTCCGTGCCGACCATTTGTTTTCCCCTAGTCCCATCTACCTGCACTCAGACCATACCCCTCCATTTCCTTCACATCCATATACCTATCCACTTTACTCTTAAATGTTAAAATCGATCCTGCCTCCACCACTTCTGCTGGAAGCTGATTCCACACAGCCACCACCCTCTGAGTAAAGAAGTTCCCCCTCACGTTACTCCGAAACCTCTGTCCCTTAATTCTCATGTCATGCCCTCTTGTTTGAATCTTCCCTACCCTCAATGGGAAAAACGTATCCACGTCAACTCTGTCTATCCCTTTCATCATTTTAAAGACCTCAATCAAGTCCCCCCTTAACCTTCTGCGCTCCAAAGAATAAAGACCTAACTTGTTCAACCTTTCTCTGTAACATAGTTGCTGGAACCCTGGCAACATTCTAGTAAATCTCCTCTGTACTCTCTCTATTTTGTTGACATCCTTCCTATAATTAGGCGACCAAAATTGTACACCATACTCCAGAATTGGTCTTACCAATGCCTTGTACAATTTTAACATTACTTCCCTACTCCTATATTCAATGCTCTGATTTATAAAGGCCAGCACACCATGGCTTTCTTTACCACCCTATCTACATGCGATTCCACCTTCAGGGAACTATGCACAGTTATTCCTAGATCCCTCTGTTCCACAGCATTCCTCAATTCCCTACCATTTACCATGTACGTCCTATTTTGATTTGTCCTGCCAAGATGTAGCACTTCACACTTATCAGCATTAAACTCCATCTGCCATCTTTCAGCCCACTTTTCCAAATGGCCCAAATCTCTCTGTAGATTTTGAAAATCTACTTCATTATACACAACACCACCTATCTTAGTATCATCTGCATACTTACTTATCCAATTTTCCACCCCATCATCCAGATCATTGATGTACATGACAAACAACAGTGGACCCAACACAGATCCCTGAGGCACCCAACTGGTCACCGGCTTCCAACCTGACAAACAGCCATCCACCATTACTCTCTGACATCTCCCATTCAGCCACTGTTGAATCCATCTTGCTACTCCGCCATTAAAACACCCAAAGATTGAACCTTCTTAACCAACCTTCCATGGGGAACCTTGTCAAAGGCCTTACTGAAATCCACATAGACAACATCCACTGCTTTACCCTCATCAATTTCCCTAGTTACCGCTTCAAAAAATTCAAGAAGGTTTGTCAAACATGACCTTCCAGGCACAAATCCATGTTGACTGTTCCTGATCAGACCCTGTTTATCCAGATGCTTATATATATTATCTCTAAGTATCATTTCCATTAATTTGCCCACCACTGACGTCAAACTAATAGGTCTTATAATTGCTAGGTTTATTCTTTGAACCCTTTTTAAACAATGGAACAACATGCGCAGTACGCCAATCCTCCGGCACTATTCCCGTTTCTAATGACATTTGAAATATTTCTGTCATAGCTCCTGCTATTTCTACACTAACTTCCCTCAATGTCCTAGGGAATATCCTGTCAGGACCTGGAGACTTATCCACTTTTATATTTTTCAAAAGTGTCAGGAATCTCATAGTTTCCATAGCGAGTTCAATATCCTTCTCCTTGGTGAATAACGAAGAAAAGAAATTGTTCAATATCTCCCCCATCTCTTTTGGCTCTGCAGATAGCTGTCCATTCTGGTTCTCTAATGGTCCAATTTTATCCCTCGTTGTCCTTTTGCTATTAGAAACATAGAAACATAGAAATTAGGTGCAGGAGTAGGCCATTCAGCCCTTCGAGCCTGCACCGGTATTGATCCCCTTTCCAACTCACTCTTAAATATAAGCCAATGAACTGGCTGTGGCAGAGAGTTCCAGAGACTCACCACTCTCTGTGAGAAAAATCATCTCGGTCTTAAAGGATTTCCCCCTTATCCTTAAGCTGTGACCCCTTGTCCTGGACTTCCCAACATCGGAACAATCTTCCTGCATCTAGCCTGTCCAACCCCCTCCAGAGAGTATAAACCGAGTCTATCCAGTCTTTCTTCATAAGGCAGTCCTGACATCCCAGGAATCAGTCTGGTGAACCTTCTCTGCACTCCCTCTATGGCAATAATGTCCTTCCTCAGATTTGGAGACCAAAACTGTACGCAATACTCCAGGTGTGGTCTCTGTACAACTGAAGTAGAATACACAAATCCTTTTGCTATGAAAGCTAACATACCATTTGCTTTTTTCACTACCTGCTGCACCTGCATGCCTACTTTCAATGACTGGTGTACCATGACACCCAGGTCTCGCTGCATCTCCCCTTTTCCTAATCGGCCACCATTTAAATAATAGTCTGCTTTCCTGTTTTTGCCACCAAAGTGGATAACCTCACATTTATCCACATTATACTGCATCTGCCAAACATTTGCCCACTTCACCCAGCCTATCCAAGTCACTTTGCAGTCTCCTAGCATCCTCCTCACAGCGAACACTGCCCCCCAGCTTAGTGTCATCCGCAAACTTGGAGATATTGCCTTCAATTCCCTCATCCAGATCATTAATATATATTGTAAATAGCTGGGGTCCCAGCACTGAGCCCTGCGGTACCCACTAGTTACTGCCTGCCATTGTGAAAAGGACCCGTTTACTCCTACTCTTTGCTTCCTGTTTGCCAGCCAGTTCTCTATCCACATCAATACTGAACCCCTAATACCGTATGCTTTAAGTTTGTATACTAATCTCTTATGTGGGACCTTGTCGAAAGCCTTCTGGAAGTCCAGATATACCACATCCACTGGTTCTCCCTTATCCACGCTACTAGTTACATCCTCGCAAAATTCCACAAGATTCGTCAGACATGATTTACCTTTCGTAAATCCATGCTGACATTGTCCAATGATTTCACCACTTTCCAAATGTGCTGCTATCCCATCTTTAATAACTGACTCTAGCAGTTTCCCCACTACCGATGTTAGACTAACTGGTCTGTAATTCCCCGTTTTCTCTCTCCCTCCCTTCTTAAAAAGAGGGGTTACATTTGCTACCCGCCAATCCTCAGGAACTACTCCAGAATCTAGAGAGTTTTGAAAGATTATCACTAATGCATCCACTATTTCCTGAGCTACTTCCTTAAGTACTCTGGGATGCAGCCTATCTGGCCCTGGGGATTTATCGGCCTTTAATCTATTCAATTTACCCAACACCACTTCCCGACTGACCTGGATTTCACTCAATTCCTCCTTTGACCCACAGTCCCCTGCTATTTCAGGCAGATTATTTATGTCTTCCTTAGTGAAGACGGAACCAAAGTAGTTATTCAATTGGTCCGCCATATCCTTGTTCCCCATGATCAACTCACCTGTTTCTGACTGCAAGGGACCTACATTTGTTTTAACTAACCTCTTTCTCTTCACATATCTATAAAAACTTTTGCAGTCAGTTTTTATGTTCCCTGCCAGTTTCCTTTCATAATCTATTTTTCCTTTCCTAATTAAGCCCTTTGTCCTCCTCTGCTGGTCTCTGAATTTCTCCCAGTCCTCTGGTATGCTGCTTTTTCTGGCTACTTTGTACGCATCATCCTTTGCTTTGATACTATCCCTGATTTCCCTTGTTATGATGCACTACCTTCCCCGATTTATTCTTTTGCCAAACTGGGATGAACAATTTTTGTAGTTCATCCATGCAGTCTTTAAATGTCTTCCATTGTATATCCACCGTCAACCCTTTTAGAATTAATTGCCAGTCAATCTTGGCCAATTCACGTCTCATTACCCTCAAAGTTACCTTTCTTTAAGTTCAGAACCATTGTTTCTGAATTAACAATGTCACTCTCCATCCTAATGAAGAACTCAACCATATTATGGTCACTCTTGCCCAAGGGGGCACGTACAACAAGACGGCTAATTACCCCTTCCTCATTACTCAAAACCCAGTCTAAAATAGCCTGCTCTCTCGTTGGTTCCTCTACATGTTGATTTAGATAACTATCCCGCATACATTCCAAAAAATCCTCTTCCTCAGCACCCCTGCCAATTTGATTAACCCAATCTATATGTAGATTGAAGTCACCCATTACAACTGTTTAATATAGCTGTAGAAACCCTTTGGGTTTACTTTCACCTTTCTTGCCAAAGCAACCTCATATCTTCTTTTAGCCTTCCTAATTTCTTTCTTAAGATTCTTTTTACATTCTTTATACTCCTCTAGCACCTCATTTACTCCATGCCTCCTATAATTATTGTAGATATCTCTCTTTTTTCGAAACAAGTGTCCAATTTCCCTTGAAAACCATGGCTCTTTCCAATTTTTACTATTTCCTTTCAACCTAACAGGGACATAAAGATCCCTGAAGAAGAAGTCTGAAGAAGGGTCTCGACCCGAAACGTCGCCTATCTCCTTCGCTCCTTAGATGCTGCTGCACCCGCTGAGTTTCTCCAGCTTTTTGTGTACCCTCGATTCTCCAGCATCTGCAGTTCCTTCTTTAAAACAAGGGACATAAAGATTCTGTACTCTTACAATTTCCCCTTTAAATGTCCTCCATTTCTCTTCTACATCCTTCCCATGAAACAAAGTGTCCCAATTCACTCCTTTAAAATCCTTACGCATTCCCTCAAAGTTAGCCTTTCTCCAATCAAAAATCTCTACCCTAGGTCCAGTTCTGACTCTCTCCATAATTATATTGAAACTAATGGTATTGTGATCACTGGTCCCGAAGTGCTCACCAACGCATACCTCCGTCACCTGACCTGCCTCATTTCCTAACAGGAGGTCCAGCACTGCCCCTTCTCTGGTTGATACCTCTATGTACTGCTGCAAAAAACTATCCTGCACACATTTTACAAACTCCAAACCATCCAGCCCATTTACAGAATGTGTTTCCCAGTCTATTTTTGGAAAATTGAAATCTCCCACAATCACTACCTTGTGCTTACCACTAATATCTGCTATCTCCTTACATATTTGCTCTTCCATTTCACGCTCCCCATTTGGCGGTCTATAATACACCCCTAAAAGTGTTGCTACACCGTTCCCACTTCTCAGTTCCACCCAAATAGCCTCCCTAGACGAGCCCTCTAATCTATCCTGCCAAAGCACTGCTGTAATATCTTCTCTGACAAGCAATGCAACACCTCCCCCTCTGGTCCCTCCAATTCTATCACACCTGAAGCAATGAAATCCTGGAATATTTAGTTTCCAATCACAGCCCTCCTGCAACCATGTTTCACTGATTGCCACAACATCATATTTCCAGGTGTCAATCCAGGCTCTAAGTTCATCCACCTTACTTACAATGCTCCTAGCATTAAAATATACACATTTTAGAAACCCACCATCCCTTATTTTCGGTCTATTATCTTTTTCATCTTTCTCGCCTACATTTTGGATCTGAGTGCTTCCCTTCTCTGCCTCTTGCCCCACACCCTGACCCCTAGCCCCCTCTACCCGAGTCCCTCCCCCCAGCCTTTCTAGTTTAAAGTCTCCCCAGTAGCCTTTGCAAATCTCCCTGCCAGGATATTGGTCCCCCTCAGGCTCAAGTGCAACCCGTCCTTTGTGTACAGATCATGCCTTCCCCAAAAGAGGTCCCAGTGATCAAGAAACTTGAATCCACTGCCCACTGCACCAGTCCCTCAGCCACGCATTTATCCTCCACCTCATTTTATTCCTACTCCCACTGTCACGCGGCACAGGCAGTAATCCTGAAATTGTTCCCCTTTTGGTCCTTCTCCTTAACTTTCCCCCCAACTCCCTAAATTCTCCCTTCAGGACCTCATCACGTTTTCTGCCTATGTCATTGGTACCTATGTGTACCACAACATCAGGCTCCTCTCCCTCCCTTATCAGAATCTTTTGTACACGGTCTGACACATGCGAGACCCTGGCACCAGGGAGGAAAACTACCATCCGGGTCTCCCGACTGCGTCTACAGAATCGCCTATCCGACCCCCTAACTATATGTTGCCTCACACACTGAGTTTCTCCAGCATTTTTGTCTACCTTTGATTTTCCAGCATCTGCAGTTCCTTCTTAAACTTTGTAAAACACTGGTCAGAGCAATACAACAAGGAGTATGTAAAAAAACAAGGAACTGCAGATGCTGGTTAACAAAAAAAGAACAATGTGCTGGAGTAACTCACCAGATCAGGCAGCATCTCAGGAGAACATGGATATGTGATGTTTTGGTTCAGAATTCTTCTTCAGACTGATTGTGTTGGGGGTAGGGAAGTAAACTGGGGCAGGACAAAGTTTGGCAAGTAATAGGTGGAGATAGGTGTTGGGGGGTTTTGATAAGCAATGGTTGGACAAAGGCCAGAAGTGAAAATATAGAAGTTGTGATACAAAAGGATTGATGAATTGCAAATTATGAAGCTAGAAGATGGAATGTAGGTAGAAGGAGAATGGAGGGGGAAAGTAGGTATGAGTCCAGATGGGGCACAGTGGAGAGAGGGGAGGGGGGTGGGGTTAAAGAAAGGGGGAGGGGATTGTAGTTACCTAAAATTGGAGAATTAAATGTTCATACCCGTGGAATATGAGGTGCTGTTCCTTCAGTTTGTGTGTGAAACTTTGGTAATGAAAGAAAGCAGAAAGGTCAGTATGGGAATGGGTAGAGGAGTTAAAATGGTTAGCAACCAGAAGGTCCGGTAGACCTCGGTGGACTGAACGGATGTTTTTAGATATCCTACAATGGAAAACTGCATCTTTTGAGCATATGCAGCCATGAACAAGAAATTAATAGTGGGGGATAGCATATTTACCCGATGCATCGTGGGAGAAGGCATAGTCCCGATAACTGTGGGAGTTGATGGGTTTGCAGTAGATGTTTGTTCATAGTCTGGCCCCTGTAATGGAGACAGCGAGATCAAGAGAATGGAGAGATAGAGATAGTCCAAGTGAATTTAAGGTCATAAGGAATAGAAAGAGAATTAGGCCATTTGGCCCATCAAGTCTACTCTGCCATTTAATCATGGCTGATCTGTCTCTCCCTCCTAACCCCATTCTCCTGCCTTCTCTCCATAACCGCTGACACCTGTACTAATCAAGAATTTGACGGCAGGATAGAATTTAATGGTAATGTTAATTAAATCACGAATTCTGCATGGGTGCAGGAGGCAGTCGCAATGCATTTGTCGATGTAGCTGAGAAATGTTTGGGGGATGGTGCCAGTGTACATTTGGAACAAGGACATTTCCTGGCAACCAAAAAAAGACAGGCAGAGCTGGGGCCCATGTGAGTGCCCATGGCTACACTTTTAAATTGACGAAAGTAAGAAGAGCTAAAAGAGAAGTTGTTGAGGGTGAGGACAGATTCCGCCAAGTGGAAAAGAATGTTTGTAGTGGGAAATTGTTTCAGTCTCTGTACACGGTAGAACTGGTGGGCATTGAGACATTTGTTTGTAGTGGGAAATTGAAAAAATTGCATCTCTGTCAAGGTAAAACATTTTTTTAAAAAGGTTCCCCCCGCAACCTCCACATAATACAAAGCTAAAGAATGCTAAAACATAAATTTAACATATACTAAAAAACACCAAAGAAAGAAAAGGACAAGACAGACTGTTGGCGATGGCCAGTGCAGCGCCACCCAGTGATAAGATGGGTGGTAAGGGGTGATAAGGTGGAATCAAGGTATTTGGAGATGAGTTCAGTAGGGCAGGAGCAGGCAAAAACAATGGGTCAGTTCTATTTGTTGGTTTTGGATAGGAGAGAGAAGTAGGCAGTGCGGGGCTGAGGAATGATAAGGTTGGAAACTGTGGAGGGGAGATCGCTAGAGTGATGAGATCGGAGACAGTTTGGCAGATGTACAACAGCATTTTATAAGAATCATTTTTATTGTTTCTGCTTGTGTGTCAATAATGCTAATGTCATAAAGTCTATTATATTGCAGACTGAGGTTTCAACTCTTTTTATATATTTTTGCACTTTTTAAGATAAAGATTGATACTAGTGTTGCAATATTTATGCTGTTGTGAATTTAGATTCATCAAGGACTACTGAGATGCTAGTGACTCTTCCATGCAAAATTATGTTTGAGACTTGACAGTGATGGAACTGTGAAGATTATCACAGTCAAACCTAATAACCTCTGGCTGTATCCACTTCATTTTCATCGAAGATCATTATATAGTAATCAAAGCAATGTATATTTTATTTTGAAAACAAATATGTCTGCGAAATGTTCCTAATCCTTGTCTTTATAATTCAAACTTTGATTGTTTTCTCTGCAGTATTGGACATTTTGGGGAGACCTAATAGAAGTGTATAAAATCATGTGAGACATTGATTGGATATTCAGTCAGTATCCTTTTTCTAGGCTGATATGTCAAAGACCAGAGTGCATATCTTTAAGGTGAGAAGGGAAACATTTGAAGCAGATGTGTGAGGGACCATGTTTTTTGCATTGAGAGTGGTGGGTGCTTGGAATGTGCTGCCCAGGGTGATGGTGGAGGCAGATATGATATGGGTGTTCAAGAAGCTTTTGGATAGGAGCCTAGATTTGCAGGGAATGGGGGGATATGGATCACCTTCCGGAAGAAGAGATTAGTTTAATGTTTTGTCATGTTTGGCACCAACATTGTGGGCCTAAGCATCTGTTCCTGTGTTGTATTATTCTTTGTTCTGTGTATAACCAATAGGAAGTACTGCCCAATAGGCAGCACAGAGCTGATGCCTTCTACCCTGTCTCTTCTTCAGGTCATTAAATTTATAGGGCAAGTTGTTGTCTGTAGAAAATAAATGTTTCATTTTGTGCAAACAAGATGTTTTGTTTTGCTGTGTGACATTTACAAGAAGATCAGAAGAATTATGTACCAATTTGCAATGATATTAATAATTTATATCTGTGTTCAGTTTTATGTTGCAATTAAAATGTTAATGGGAATGTGAAATTTTATCCCTGTTTAAAACTGTGATTTTATTTTTAATTTATCCTGAATATTCTTCATAATTTCGGCGTTTCCTGTAATGAAACAGTTTTACCTGGCACTCACCACTTGCTGAAGAACCTCCAGATATATTTTGGTAAGGCAAAAGCTAGCTATTAAGGCAAACAAATGTAATGATCAAGTACATTAAACTATGCCAATTAACGTCAAGTTTGGAACAAAGCAGTTATTCTCAGCAAGACCGTCTTCTTGGATGTTAATGCTAAATGCATGCAAAGGTGTCTTCTAATCCATGGAATTAATTTAACAAATGTGACATGGTGAAGACCTTGACTGTATAGGGTACAAGGTTTCTACTAAAATGAATGCCAAACCTTTACTTTTAATAGTAACAGGGAATGACAGTAAAATTGTTACAACTTTCTTCGAAACAATCAGGCTAGGAAAATGTGGGCAAGATTTAATACAAACCTGAAGGGCAACTTTTTTACTCAGAGGGCAATGGGTAAATGGAACGAGCTGCCGGATGAGGTAATTGAGGCAGATACTATAAAGGCACTTAAAAGACAGTTGGACAGGTAAATGGATCGGAAAGGTTTAGAGGGATAAGGGCCAAATGCTGGCAAATGCGACTAGCTTAAATGCTCCATCTTGGTTGGCATGGACAAATTGGGCCGTAAAGCCTGTTTACATGCTCTATGACTGTGGCTCTAAGAAAGAACGTGTCAACTAAAGTTGGGGCCCCTGACTTGTATACACCATTCCTGGTTGGCAGTGTGCACTGCAATTGAGAAGTTATTTGGACTATGTGTGATAGTAGGGCAATCAACTTGCGTACTGTTTGTATTTACAGATGAAGCAATGTCACGTGAAAATTCATGATCACATTCTGAATTACAATCTTCTGGGAAAAGCATCAAAAGCAAATTCAAGAGAACTGATCTTGACCGCTTTTGGCTCGCTGTGCTGTGATTTCCGAGAGAACGCCGCCACCTACAGCTGTCGGTTTTGGCCAGCTCGCTCAGAGCCCCCCTCCGACTTCGACCAGAGTATATTTCCCATTGATGAAAAATTAGAGAGATATTAATGTTTTTAACTAATTCATCATTCTCTCTGCTGCCCCTGCTGGAGGGAGGGGGAGGGACTATAAAACCAGGAAGTGCTGTGCCTCACTCAGTCTCTGCAAGATGGAGGGTCATGTCTCTGAGCAGCACTGACCACATGTCTACTCAACTGTGAGTGCCCTTAATGTGGTTTGAAAATGAAAATATGGTTGGTTTGAAGTAAAAAGGGACTGCCTGCAAATGTTTGTTTGGGGGGTTTGGGTTGAAGTTAAAAGGCATGACTGCAAATGATGGCTTGGGTGCTTTGGCTTGAAGTGAAAAGGCACAAATGGTGGCTTGGGTGCTTTTGGTAACTTCCTGTTTGCACTGTATATTGATTTTAGATAAAACGCTACCACTTACGGCTGTGATTTTTGGCCATCTTACTCAGTCCCCCTCCGCTCAGCAGGTGCAGAGGATTCTTCTGATCAATGACAAATAAAAGTGTTATTAGTGTTAAAAATGTTAAGAATCTCTCTCCTGTGATGAAGACCACACCTTTTCCGGTGGGAGGGGGATGGGGTTATAAAACCCGGAAGTGTGGGAGTGGCTCAGTCTCTGCATGATGGGGGAGGGAGAGGTCACGACTTTGTCTGAGCTGTGAATAAACTGAACACGCTGAATGTCTACTGAACTGTGAGTTTGGTGTTTTGTGTGGTTTTATGGTGGTTTTATGGTGGTTTCACCCTGCTTGAAATTGTATGAAACTGCATTTGAATGTGGTGGCCTTTCACCTGCGTAAAATGGTATGAAACTGCATTTGAATGTGGTGGCATTGCACACTGCATGAAATTGTATGAAGCTGCATTTGAATTTGGTGGCCTTGGATCCAACTTAAAGTGTTATGAAACTGCACTTGAATTTTGTGGCCTTGCACCCTGCTTGAAGTGGTATGAAACTGCACTTGAATTTTGTGGCCTTGCACCCTGCTTGAAGTTGTAGGAAACTGCATGAATTTGATGGCCTTGCACCCTGCTCGAAGTGGTAATAAACTGCACTTGAATTTGGTGGCCTTGCACCATGCTTGAAATGGAATTTCAAGGAATAGCCATGAGTCAACTGCGATCCCACCAGCCGTGAGTGAGCTGCCAGCACACCAGGCTTGAGGGACGGAGCTGCCACCCCAAGAACCCATACCAGCACTCCAGAAAGCCCCCCCACTGGCCACAAATTTTGGAATTGGTGGAGAGGTGGAATATTGCATCGGGGGACCAGCACTCCTGTGTGAACATGGACCCAACGGGTCCCACTTAGTCTAGTATCATATATGTCAAGAAAGCGTGATTCTAGTCCCACTGTCTCTGGGAATCACTCTGAAAATCATTATATGCAATGTAAAGGGTCAAACTGCAGAAAGATTTGAAAGATAAATATAACACCTAACCCATGAAATTGCATTATCTGTTATATATGGAGTAAATCTGGCTACGAATTTATGGAATTCCAAGGGACAAAATTGAACTCTGCAGACATGCATATGGAGGACTATGCTCTATGAAATGAAATGAAGGTATAATGTATTATTGCATTCTCCTAAAGATATCATGGACAATATGCCATGATTATATTGGGGTGGGAATATTTTATGACCAACGGTCAGAAGATCACAAAAAAGGAAGAGTTTTAGCAGTTCCTAATTTATCATGGCGTTTGTGTTGATCCATCATCAGGAAAATCTAATGCAAAACGAACATAGTTGATGATGCCACGTTATTAAACGTGTGATTTTTTTTTTAACCTACTAAAGAAGGTGTTCCTTAGCAATCTAATTGATATTTTTGAAATCTTGATCATCGTACTTCAATACAGTTCTGACCTATCATGATTTATTCGGAAACTACAAATGAATGTCGCCTTTTTGGTCGCCTAATTATAGGAAGGATGTCAACAAAATAGAGAGAGTACAGAGGAGATTTACTAGAATGTTGCCAGGGTTCCAGCAACTATGTTACAGAGAAAGGTTGAACAAGTTAGGTCTTTATTCTTTGGAGCGCAGAAGGTTAAGGGGGGACTTGATTGAGGTCTTTAAAATGATGAAAGGGATAGACAGAGTTGACGTGGATAAGCTTTTCCCATTGAGGGTAGGGAAGATTCAAACAAGAGGGCATGACATGAGAATTAAGGGACAGATGTTTAGGGGTAACGTGAGGAGGAACCTCTTTACTCAGAGGGTGGTGGCTGTGTGGAATGAGCTTCCAGCAGAAGTGGTGGAGGCAGGATCGATTTTAAAATTTAAAAGTAAAGTGGATAGGTATATGGACGTGAAGGGAATGGAGGGGTATGGTCTGATGGGACTAGGGGAAAACAAATGGTCGGCACGGACTGGAAGGGCCGAGAGGGCCTGTTTCCGTGCTGTAATTGTTATATGGTTATATGGTTGTTATATGGTTAATGTCAACTAATAATGCACAACAGGTTCAAACTTTCCTCCATTCTTACCAGATTACATAAATTTGCTTATTGTAACTTTTGATTCCAACGTTAGTGAAGGAAATCTTGATACTTGGAAAAAGTGATTACTACTTCATTTGAGGATCATTCTTACTGGTAGTCTGTTTGTCATTCCTTTTTCATTATATATTCTACCCAGAGGGAATACAATACTCTGCAGAGACTATACTTTTGTTAATCGACGCATAGAAACTTACCTTGCTGTGTAAAATGTGGAAGAAAAAATATATGCCATTCTTGGTCAAAGGATGATTGACGTACCACATTATTCCAGGCATTCTTTCAGCATTTTGATGTATTCTTTGTACCATTGATTTACCTGACAGATTGAAAGATCTAAAAAGTTGAAATGAATTCATCCTCCTGGCAGACAGCCATGTTCCAAGTGGCTACTTTAGTCATCCATGTCAAAGCATAATGTTATTTTTATGAAATCACTTAAAAGTACAAGGATTTTTTTTCCATGGAACAGGAATATCTCTTAATTGACTTTACTGTTTATGGTAAAAAAAAAAATCTGCTGACGTATAGAAGTTTGAGATGATGACATAAGGGTGGTCTGCTGCTGGTGCCTCAGCACAAACATTCCTTGCTTTTGTACCTGCAGAGTGAAGAGGGTAGAAGCCGCGGGCAAGGAGGGTTGCTGTGAGTGAAGAGGGCCACCGAGAGTGAGGAGGGGCCGACGAGAGGTCAGGGGGACCCGCACCGCCAAAGTGTAGGGGGACCACCAAGAGCATAGGAGGACCTGCACCATCAAGAGCAAAGTGGGTTGCTGAGAGCAACTCAGCGGGGACCAACAAGATCGAGGGGGGACCCGATGGTGGACCGCCGAGAACAAAGAGGGGACCTGCCGGGGGGGAACCGTCTGCTGCCATGTGCAGCGGCAGGCCTGATTCGCTTTTGCGAGCAGAAGATAAGACTGTTCAATGAACTTTTTGTAGCTTTTTGGGCGCCAGAAAAGTGGCGACTCTTTTGTGTACTGCCCCGGTGAGGCCTGCTGTGTGATATTACCGGATTGTATGCAAAGCAAAGCATTTCACTGTACCTTGATACATGTGACAATAAAGTACCATTGAATAAAATATCATTGAATCGTTAGAAGTCCATCATATCAGAAGTATTCAAGAGCTTATCTGAGGATGCACATCTATCATACAAATACCATGGAAGAAGCCTTTGCAAATGAGGCTATGATACCGATTGCACTGAAAACACCATCTGCTATCTAATTTGTCGATAATTGCACTACTTATCATCGTCACACACTATTAGTATGCTTATGAAGTTTTCCTAGAATTCCTAAAAGAGTAGTGGGAAATAAGGTAGCTCGGCAACATCAATGGTAATCATCAGATATGCATCGAAGTCAGCTATTATAAATCATTGGAGAGTGAATTATCGTGTCCCATGGCACCGAGGAAGAATGTCCCTTAAAAGCAACAACCTAGGTATGATGTTGCTTTGAGGGTCTTATATGCAAACAAAATATGATAACAAATTGGGTACAGGGGATTGTTTGCATCTTTTGGACAGGAACATGTAATTCAAATTAGTTTTTTTTCATAACATTATTGGGATAAATTTAGGCAGAAATAGCAGTGAATCTATAATGCAACCTGAATACAACATTGCCTTGAAATACATCCCATTTTGGCAGCGCTCGACTTGTTAAATGGTGGTGCTGTGCATTGTAGTTAGCTTCCAAAATCTGGTCCCAGTCAGTACATTGAAACTGATATACATCCAGGATTGTGTACTCGAGGCCTCTCCGTGGAATCTAGTAATTTTTTTTTGAAATAAATTATCCAAGGGGCAAAGCTGTAAAAACAATGAATAAAATATAATTCATCAAAGAATTTTAGAATTCTGCCAATCCAGGCTTTCTCCATTGAATGGGGTACTGAAGGCCCTACTGCAGCATGGGGCTCAATTAGACTATTTGCAGCTTCAAGTAGCTGAGCTCGCAGAAGGAACGCGGCCTGCCATGGCATGTAATGGTGGAGCAGAGGTGGAAGGCGTTGACGGAGCAGAGCCTTCTCAAAAAATACAGGTGGCTCTGTCCCTTCTTGTATAGGGCCTCAGCATTCCTGGGCCAGTCCAGTTTACTGTCCAGGTACACTCCCAGGTATCTATACTCCCTGGTAAACTGCACACCCACACCATTAATGGAGGCAGGGGACAGGGGTGTTCCTCTCCTCCTAAAGTCCGCCACCAACTCCTTAGTCTTGAGCTGCAGGTGATTCAGCCCACACCACTCATCAAAGCCGTTGACTACACCTCTGTTTTCCTCCCCTCACTGATGCAGCTCACAATTGCATCTGAAAACTTCTGCAGGAGGCGGCGTTATATTTGAAGTATGAGGTGTAGATGGTAAACAGGAAGGGAAAGAGGACCGTCCCCTGTGTGACACATGTGTTGCTCACCACCATGTTCGAGACACATTTCTGTAGCCTGACATATTGTGGTCATCCAGTCAGGTAGTTGGTGACCCAGGACTCCAATGGAGCATGCACCTGCATCTTCATCAGCTTGCTCCCTAGCAGTGCAGGCCAGATTGTGTTAAAAGCACTGGAGAAGTAAAAAAAAACATGACTCTCACAATGATTCCCAGTTTATCCAGGTGAGCATAGGAACGATGGAGCAGGTGGATGATGGCGCCTCAATCCCCATCTTTGTTTGATAAGCGAACTGCAGGGGGTTGAGGTAGGGTTTAACCACGGGTCGCAGGTGAGTGAACACCAGCCTCTCCAGGGACATCATGATGTGTAAAGTCAGCACCACCGGTCTGTAGTCATTGGAGGAGCTGGGGCATGTCCTCTTTGGTACAAGAACCAGGCAGGATGTCTTCCACATCTCAGGAACCCTCTCCAGGCTCAGGTTCGGGTTCAAGATAAGTTGTAGTACTTCACACAATTGGCTGGCACACGCCTTGAGTACCCTAGGGCTGACACCATAGGGACCTGTAGCTTTGCCTGGGCAGAGTCTGCTCAGCTCCTTCCTCACCTGCTCAGCCTTGATGGTCAGGCTCGGCAAAGAAAGGGCAGAGGAAGTGGACCAGGGGGATTGAGAGGGAGAGACTGTCAGGGAACAGGTGGGAGGGTGGGCAGAAGCCCCACCATCAAATTTATTAAAAAACATGTTCAGCTCGTTGGCCCAGTCCTGATTGTTTTCCCTCACCAGGCCACTGGTCTTCTTGTAACTTGTAATGATCTTCATCCTGTTCCTGACATCCTTCATGTTGTTCTGCTGAGGTTTCTGCTCCAGCTTCCTCTTGTAGTCGTCTTTCCCCTGTCTTATTCTTGCCTTCAGGTCTTTCTGCACCCGTTTCACCTCCTCCCCGTCACCATTCCTGAAGACCCTCTTCTTCTGGTTGAGAAGGGCCTTTATGTTACTGCTGACCCAGGGCTTGTTTTTGGGGAAACAGTGTACAGTCTCCTCAGGGACAATGTTATCCAACCTAGTGCCACCTCCAGTAAAACTGGCCTTTATGGCCACGCTAAGGTCTAACATTTTTAACACATCTGAACTTGAAGGGTAAACGATAACGTCAGAACTAAAATGACTCTTGCTTACTACCTCAGTGTAATCTACTATGTTATACTCTTGTACTTAAGTATGATTGTTCCTAATGTACAGTAAGATTGTTACTGAACTGTATGCAAAATAAAATCACTACACCTAGGTACACCTGGCAATAAAGTACCACTTTTCAGCAAAATCTCCCAACACTGCTCCCCCTCACTCTTTGGCTTCTTAACTCTTTGTTTGTCTTCTAATCTAATGTTTGTCCCTCATGCTAACCATAGTGTTTTACACCAAAAGGGAGAGTAGCTGGACATCATAATTTTGTTGTCCGCTGTTAAAAAACAATTGAAAGGACCTCTCCTAATCTAAGGATCTCGTCCCAATCTACCTTGTTGCGGCCCTTGCATATGTTCACTTTCTCAATTCCCAGAACACGATATTCGCATTCCGTTTTGTTTCTCATTTTGCACTCGTGTTGCACTCATGTTTGGTTTAATTGTAATCATGAATGGGATGATTTGCCCAGATGGAACTCAACACAAAGGTTTTCACTGTTTCAGGGCTACATGTGGCAATCTACCAATACCAGTACCAAAATTATTGCATCTTTGTCAAACACAAAGTGCTGGAGGAACTCAGCAGGTCCCTCCCCAGATGCTGCCTGTAGAGTTGAATTCCTCCAAACACTTTGCGTTTTGAACTACATTCCATCATCAGCAGTTTCTTGTGCCTCCAATTTTTATTGATGTTGTTTTGTGGCACATGTTGGGAGTTGTAAATTATTAAGGAGATAAAATTCTATAGTAAATTATTAAGGAGATATATTACTGGGCCATCTTTTTCCCAGGTGCATTTGTGGTTGCCCCATTAGTTCCTGAGGATCTGTGTAGTTTAATGTAAGCAAGACATATAATTCAATTTCCTGGACCAAATATTTGCATAGCATGAGTGTGCAGCCACCTTGCAAAGCCGAGGTAACAGCATAATGGGTTGGAGACACTCAGACACCATCTGTGAAAAGATAAACAGAGTTAAAGTATCAGTTTGAGGACTTATCAGAACAAAGTCAAACAAAAGGTCTTAAACATGCACTTCAATGCTGTTTGTCTTTCCACAGATGCTGCCTGAATTGCTGATTGGTGCCAATATTTTATGTTCATATTTCAGATTTTCAACATCTAAATTTTAGTTTTTGATTATGTTAGGACATTAATTCTCTGAGGTTAGATGTTTTGAACTGGCCATAAGTATATTTGCTACGGCAATAGGTATATTTGTGAATGTGTCAATAGATGGGGTAAAAGTGTATCTAAGGGAGTCAGCTTCACAACCCTCAAAAAAGGACACAAAGTGCTGGAATAATTCAGCGCATCAGGCAGCATCTACGGCGAACATGGATAGGTGACATTTCAGGTTGGGACCTTTCTTTCCAACACTAAATTGAAGTATCTGGGTCCCCTGCCCTAAAAGCTTATGGACCTTCCAGATTAATTACTTTGAATCATCAAAGGTATTGAAACATTTAAAGGTAACTTGTCAGCTACAGTGGGCTTGCATTATAAATATGTAATTCAACAGAGCTATTTGTCTGCTTCAAATATTGAAGTCAGCAATATCATTGTACCAATTGAAATCATACTGAATCGCCTGCTCTTACCTTTGATCTCATGAGTATTAAAACAATGTGTTTTGAGTTTGGGAAATTCTAACCAAGAGTGTCTGCAGGGGAAAATCTAATTAGTGGCAAGGATGGAGGGGGGAGTTATTTAAAGATGGGTGTGAACACCACTGAGTATGACACTATCGAATGTGCAGACAGAGATTTTGAGATTTTTTGGAGGTTTTTTTAAAATATATATGTTTATATGTTTATTCTGAATAGTGTTGGAATTAAAATAACATTTTTCTTGATAGAGACATTTATATCAACCTGCCAGCCCTCGAGTGGCTTAGTTCACAGGTCACCACAGGGAATTCTACCCTTTGTTCCTTTGGATTACTTATTTGCTTTACCATGTAACGGACTGGCAAGGCAACTTCAGTGAAGGTCACCATCCTGCAGCTCCAAGTAGACCATGTACAAACTGTGATGAGCATACATGGGCCTCTCAAAGAATCACTTTCACAAGATTCCAGTTTAGCTGGAGCTTCGTCAATAAATAGCCAGCTCCAGCATGCAGCTCTTTGACTATTACAGAGCAGACTGCCTATGTTTGTCATCAGCCTTTCTTTAAAGTCATCCCTCTATTCTCCAAGCCTCTCAGCCAATTGTACATAGATTTGTGAGCCGATATGGTCTTTTACTGAATAAAGTGGATGCATTTAACTCCACTTTGAGCTTTGTCTTCTATCTGTGCGCAGACTAAGCATTCACACCATATCTGTAGCTACAAACAACTGTAAGGAGCTCTGTCTTGTCCTTGTATTGTGCTTTGTTCATTCATGCCCTCATTCCCTCGTGGAGCTTTACCTTGTTTCATAATTGTACTGTGTACCACTTGCCTGTCACCTTACTATTGTTTCAACATGTGCCTGATGTTCATCTGGTGTCCTTGTTTGTGTTTTTGTCATTCATTACTGTGGCATTCAGCTGTCGGCCTGCCTTATCATGGTGTAGCACATTGCTTAATCTTTGTATTGTACTGCTGGCCTGGTATTCATCTTACAAAATACTAGGCACTGATCCAGAAGCTTCCCAGCATTCATACATTCAGAACCTGCTTTTTGTTTTTCTTCAGTTACACCAGAATATTTTCTTTCATCAGCAGCTTCTCTTATTACAGAATTCATCCAGTACCCCAAAACATTCAATCCCTCCACTGCAGCAGCTGCAGTGTGTACTGTCTACAAAGTGCAGGGGCGGCACGTTCGCGGGTCGATGTGTCCGGATCAAGGTATCGGTGGAATGCACCACTGAAGGCCTTGTGGCAGCCTGGGGCTCGATTGGACGAGCGCCACTCTAAGAGGGTAAGGAGCAGCAGTGGAGGACATCGCCAGCATTGTCCGGCCAGGCCAATCCCTGCAACTCCAACCCAGTGCCACCGCAAGGACAACGGGCCTTTATGGCCAAGTTAAGACCCTACAATTTTAACAACTTTGAACTGGAAGGATACAAAATGATGCCGGAAGTGTGGCGGCATTTCTGTTCTGGCTCATTGCAATCTGCTCTTCCTACAAACTCATAATTTAAGTATGATTGTGCCCTTGTACAGTAAGATTGTATGCAAAAATGGAATTTCGCTGTATGTAAGTACATCTGACAATAAAGTACCATTGAACCATTGGGTTGTTCACAAGCTATGTGAAAGCACCTTTTGAATCCACAACTTCTCCCACAAGAGGAACAAGAGCAAATAGTGCATGGAAACACATCCCCTACAGGTTGTGCTCCCATCCAGACATAGAAATATATTGCTGTTCACCGTTGCTGGATCTAAATCCATATCTCTCTCCCTAACAATACATTGTAAGTACCTTCACCAGATGGATAGATCCAATTCTAGAGAGGAACCATGAGAGATGGGCAATAAATGCTGACATGGGGAGCAAAATTCAAATCCTGGATACTGAATTAAAATGATTAAAACTACTACTTTGTTTATTCCTATTTACTCCTCATTACTAAAATTCTGCAGTTATCCAAATACTATACCTTTTGCAAAGTTATTGTCCAATAAGTAAGATACATGTTCATAAGTTGTTCTTGTCATGATACACAGTAACATTAATCACTAAATTCAGGCAGCAGTAGCAGAAACTACAGCTTTTAAACTATCCAAAAACCCTTTTCTGCGTAAGTGAAGTATTAATACTATTCAGGAAAACAACTTTACACAAGCCTGAAGGTAGACAAAAAAGGCTGGAGAAACTCAGCGGGTGAGGCAACATCTATGGAGAGAAGGAATAGGTGACCTTTCAGGTCGAGACCCTTCTTCAGATTGATGTCGGGGGGGCGGGGGGGGGGGGTGACCGGGATAAAGAAAGGAAGAGGTGGAGACAGTAGGCTTTGTGGGAGAGTTGGGAAAGGGAGGGGAAGGAGGGAAATAGCAAGGGCTATCTAAAATTAGAGGTCAATGTTCATACCGCTAAGGTGTATACTACCTAAGCTGGGGTGTGAACTAACATTGACTTCTCTAATTTTAGATGGCCCTTGCTCTGGAAGGTTAGGTCGTATGGGATCTAGGGAGAGCTAGCCGACTGTATAGAAGATTGGCTTCATGGAAGGACGCAGAGGGTGGTGGTTGAGGGTTATTTTTCAGAATGGAGCCTGTGACTAGTGGTGTGCATCAAGGACTGGGCCCATTGCTGTTGGTGGTTTATAACAATGATTTGCATGAGATTGTACAAGGCGTGATGAATACATTTACAAATAACAATACAATTATATAAATAAATAATGAAGATTTACAGCAGGATCTTGATAAACTGGTCACGTAAGCAGTGGAATGGTTAATGTAGTTTAGTTTAGAGATACAGCACGGAAACAGGCCCTTCGACCCACCGAGCCTATGCCGACCAGCAATCTCCACATATTACCACTATCCTACACATATTAGGGACAATTTTTTACAATTCCCAAGCAAATTTACCTACATACCTGTACGTCTTTGGAGTGTTGGAGGAAACCCACGCAGTCACGGGGAAAATGTATAAACTCCGTACCGACAGCACCTGTAGTCGGGATTGAACCCGGGTCTCTGGCGCTGCAAGCGCTGTAAGGCAGCAACTCTACCGCTGTGCCACCATGCCACCCTTTTTTTAATGCAGGCAAGTGCATGGTATCCTGTAACTATACTGTGAATGGCTCGATTGTAATCATGTATCATCTTTCCACTGACTGGATAGCATGCAACAAAAAGCATTTCACTGTACATTTAGGACTGAGATGAAGAAAAACCTTTTCACCCAGAGAGTCGTAATCTGTGGAGTTCTCTGCCACAAATGGCAGTGGTGGCTCATTCACTGAATGTTTTCAAGAGAGAGTTAGATTTAGCTGTTATCAAGGGATCAAGGGAAACAGAATCAAGGGATATGGGGAAAAAGCGGGAATGGGGTACTCATTTTGGATGATCAGCCATGATCATATTGAATGGCGGCGTTGGCTCAAGGGGCCGAATGGCCTACTCCTGCACCTATTTTCTATGCTTCTACATTTCTATGTACATGTAACAATAAGCTAAACTAGACTTAAACTATTGCATTTTAGGGAGTCATACCATGGCAGGACCTTCACAGCGAACGGTGGGGCCCAGGGGAGTGTTGAAGAGCAGAGGGATCTAGGACTGCAGGAATATAATTCTCTGAAAGTAGCATCACAGATAGATAGGATGGTCAAGAAGGCTTTTGGTACATTGGCTTTCATCAGTCACGATATTGAGTACAGAAGTTGGCATGTTATGTTACAGTTGTTCAAGATTTTTGTGAGGCCGCATTTGGAGAATTCTGTTCTGTTTTGGTCACCCTGCTCGAAGCATACCATTAAGCTGAAAGAATGCAGAGAGATTTATGAGGATGTAACCAGGACTCGAGGGTCTGAGCCATAGGCGGAAGTTGGGAAGGCTAGGACTTTATTCCTTGGAATGCAGTAGGCTGTGGATTGATCTCTGAAGAAGGGTCTCAACCCGAAACGCACCCATTCCTTCACTCCAGAGATGCTGCCTGTCCCGCTGAGTTACTCCAGCATTTTGTGTCTATCTTCAGTTCAAACCAGCATCTGCAGTTCCTTCCTACAAATTGAATTTATAGAGATGTATAAAATCATGAGGGGAATGGATAGGGTGAATGCACAGGTTTCTTTTAAATCCTGAGTGGGCATAGCAAGAACCAGAGGACATAGGTTTAAAGTGTAAGGGGAAAGATTTAATAGGAACCTGAGGGGCAATTTCTTCACACAGAGGATGGTAGGCATAGGGAACAAGCTGCCAGGGGAAGTAGCAGAGGCAGATAATATAACACCATTTAAAAGACATTTTGTCAGCTATATGGTTAGGAAAGATTCAGTGGGATGTCTGCCAAATGTGGGCAGGGGGGCGAGTGTAGATGGGGCATTTTTGGTTGCTGTGGGCAAGTTGGGTCAAAGGGCCTATTTCCATGTTGTATGACTGATTCTAGTTTGTTAATTGTGGACTTCATGAAAAGGATGTGAAAGAACCAAAATCAATACAAATTTGCCTATCTTACATTTCATCCAAAGCATTTGGCTGGGTGAAATCTTCTGCCATGGATTTGCTGTGCTTATTACTAACAGAAAGCAGAAGTTTTTCTTTCATAAAGGAACAAGCACAATATTCTAAAAAATACAGCATAACGTATCATGATCACCATAAATCTAATAACAGTCTAGAGAAAATGAATAGGCAGACTATATTTTCAGGATATGAAAATGCATAGAGGACAATTTCAAATACTATTACTAAAGCTCTATATTATAGGATATTAATGCTGCTTTCTGCAACAAATGGGCTTATCTTTCAACTGACTGATAAAAGCAAGGATTGCATACTCATGGGTTCACAAGATTGAGGCTGATCTGTGTTGAATTGCTCTCCTTTCAAGGTGTGCAAATACTATTGTAATGGTTTCGATGATTTTTGGGGATCATCTTCTGTTCTGCTCCCTCCTGTTATTGCAAGTGCGCTGGAGTAAATCCCATCTGCTGAAATATAAAGAGAATGGGCTTGTATCAAATTGCAGCAATCTAATCATCTGATTGACAAAAACAAGCACATTTAGAAGTTTGAGCTCCAGTTGTTTGACCAGAGAGTGGTCCTGAGCTACTACCGCACCAACTTCATTGGAGACCCTCGGACTAGCTCAAAAACGGTAAACGGCCTGTCCCATCTAGGAGACCTCCACCGTGACCTCTGGTGACCTTAAGTGACTTTTTTTTCAAAATAAGGTTGCTATGACCTTCGACCTCCTACGACCTTCCACGACTATGTGTGCGACCTCCTACGACTATGTTGAAGACCTCCCTTGACTATGAAGAAGACCTCCTTCAACCTCCTATGTTGAAGACTGGCTTCGACCATGTATATTTTACTCTGGCAAATTGGTCCGTGAATGAGCATAACACCCTTCCACCTCAGAGGACCACACCGAAAACCAACAACGACCAGTGATGAGTGTCTATAGCTCACCTGATAAAATGATGTCATGTCAGCATTTTTTTCTCACTAAAAAATGCTTCCCAGTTTTTTTTTTAAATTATTATGAACCATGCAAGCAAGGAAGGAACTAGTTGGAGGATGTAAAACTACAACTACTGCTGTTTGTAGTAGCCCTTTTGCTTCAGCAGCCGTTTAAGAAACATAGAAGGGGAAGAGCAAGGGTGAAGAGGAAGCACAAGAGGCCTCAATGGGTGAATGGAGATGATGTGAAGGACTATCCCAGTACACCAGATGAATGGAAGAGAGTGGCGCTGGGCTTTGACAAAAGATGGAACTTTAAGCACACGTGGGGCAGTGGATGGCAAGCATGCCATTCTTGTCCCTGTCCCTGTCCCCCTCATTTTCCTCTTCGTACAGTATGGCATTCTGCTGCAACCATTCCTCAAGGTCTCCCTCCTGCTGCCTGGTGAAGGTATAGGGCATAACCTTCCTCCAGCCCTCCCTCACCACCAATGGGGCATCTGCCTCTGATGCTGTGTCAGACACAGGAGAAAGGGCTGCTTTACTGCCTTCAAATGAGGCAGTGAAGGATGGGGTGGTGGTGGGGACATAAACTACCACCCTGGTCTCCTCCTCCAGGGGTCTCTCATGCAAGGCTACCTCCTCCTGCACTATCACCTCCTGTGGCATCACCTCCTGCCACTCCCCCTCCTACGTGGGCAACACCTGCATGGCAGTTTTTTTTTACGGTTGTGCCCTCCCCCTGTGCTGCTGCCTTTTTGGTGCCACCTCTAAAACATGTCTCCTCTCCAAAAAAACTCTCCAGCTATGAATGAACATGCCCTGGAGTGAAAGAGGTGACATGTTTAAATGACCTTTTTTTTCTACTGACCTGTTTTTCGCCCCGGAGCTATTACCTTCGACTACCTTCGACCACATACAACTAGCATCACGACCTACTACGACCTACGACTAAAAAAAAATTGATTTTTCCCACGGCGACCTATTTTTAGTCGCAGTAAATACGCCGCGACCTAGCTGAAGCCTCGACTACGCGGAGATCACTCTCGACCATGAAGGAGCATGACAAAAACCTCCTACCACCTCGTGACCTTGCCACCACTATGGGTCGCGGGAAAACTCGCTAGAGGTCGCGGTGGAGGTCGCTCAAGTGGGACAGGGGCTTAACGTTTGTGAGGGTCCAACAATTCTCCTCCAATAGTTTTGGTTCAGGGCAATGCAACCAATGCTTGGTAGGATAAGAGTGCTTCAAAGAACAATGATCATCTGAGAATTAGCATGTGTTTCCCTGGTTTCCTTGATTTAACAAAGACAGTAATGGGCCTGTCCGATTTAGGAGATTTTTCAGGCGACTGCCAGCGACTGTCAAGGAGGGAGCTTGCATTTGTAAAATGGTGACAGTGACTCCAAGCTGCTGCCACAGAGGCTTTTCCACGTCATGTTCGTTCTCCGTCAGATTTTAAGCCAAAAAATAAGTAAGCAAAAAAAAGAAAAGTAAGATTTTCTTTCAGCTTTTTACGTCATGTCCGTTCAACATCTTTTCGACATCATGTCCGTTCTGGGTCTTGTCCGTTCAGCGTCATGTCTGTTCGGCTTCAATTCCTTTCAGCATCATGTCCATTCGGCTTTGTTTCCTTTCGGCGTCATGTCCATTCGGCTTCATGTCTTTCGATGTCGTGTCCGTTCTGCATCTTGGCTTTTCGACGTGATGTCCGTTTGTCTTCTTGGCTTCCACTTCTTGGCTTCGGCTTCTCGACCTTCGGCCTCCCATCCAGGTACCGTAGGAAAGTAGCTGTTTTTGTACCTGGTAGTGTGTGACTTCACGCTTCTGTACCTTCTGCTCAATGGCAGAAGCAAGAAGAGAGAATGGCGTGGATGGTTCATAGGTTTATAAGTTATTGGAGCCGAATTAGGCCATTTGACCCATCAAGTCTACACTGCCATTAACATCAAGTCTACTCTGCCTCTCAACCACAATCTCCTGCCTTCTCCCCATAATCCCTGACACCCATATTAATAAAGAATCTGTAACTCTCCACATAAAATGTCCATTGACTTGGCCTCCGCAGCCTTCTGTGGCAATGAATTCCACAGTCTCACCACCCTCTGACTAAAGAAATTCCTCCTCATCTCCTTTCTAAAGGTACATCCTTTTATTCTGAGGCTATGGCCTCTGGTCCGAGACTCCCCCACTAGTGGAAACATCCTCTCCACATCCACTTTATCCAGGCCTTTCACTATTTGGTATGTTTCAATGAGGTTCCCCCTCATTCTTCTAAACTCTAGCGAACTTTATTTTAATCTCAAGTATTATCAAACGTTCATCATATGTTAACCCAATCATTCCTAGGATAATTCTCGTAAACCTCCTCTGGACTCTCTGTAACACCAGCGCACCCTTCCCTAGATATGAGGCCCAAATAGTGATGATTCTTGACGGTCAGTGTCACCTTTTTGCGGAAACACCTCATGTGAATGCTTTTGCTGATGGTGAGGGCTGTTCCCATGATGGACTGGGCTGAGTTCACCACACTCTCTGCAGCCTCTCATGTTCCTGTGCTTTGGATTGCCGTACCAAGCCATAATGTAACCATATTTTCTACAGTGCATCTGTAGAAATTTGTTAGCATAATTAGTATTTAGCCAAATCTCTTTAAATTTCTAACAAAGTAAAGGCGCTGGTGTGCTTTCTTTCTGATTGCATCTATATGTTGGTCATGGAACAAGTTATCTGAGATAGTAATGCCCAGTAATAGGAAGCTGATAAATCTCACCATTGTTGGCCCATCTTTGAAAATTCTACTGGCGATAATGTTATTGACACTGAGCAAGAAGTTGTTATCAACCAGTTAAAACAAAAGGGTTTCACTGTATCTCAGTGCATGTGACAATAAACTAAACAAAAATAATTTTTTAGGATATTACAGAAGAACAGGTCTTGGAGCTTGGTGTTGAGTTTGGAAGGCATGAGAGTGTTGAACGGTGAGTTGTAATCAATTACCAGCAGTGTTCCAGCTGGTTCAGGCCACAGAGGAGAGCCAGTGAAATTGCAGTTGCTGTTGATCCATCATTGTGTTAGTCAAATTGAAGTGGATCCAGGTCATTGGCCAAATTGGCCAGCAGCCAATCCTGGTGGAACTTGTGCACACCATTTCCCCTTCTGACAGGAGCTCTCTTTTTTGCCAACCTACCCAGGAACCTCAGTGTACAGATTTGCTATTTCAGTCCAGTTAGATTGATACCAGCTACGAAAATGAGAACATCACCCGTATGATAGGGCAATATCATATGGGTTGTATACATGGTGAAAATATGCAGCCAACCTGAGATGAAAGAAATATCTCAGACTGGGAGTGAAATCATCTGGCAGGTTATTATGAATGAATAGACATCGCTGATGTTTTATTCTGAACCATACATTTATAGTGTAATCTATTCATAACCCCACTTTGCACACTGTCAAATCATTTCTTCTAACACTTATGTGCCAGTAAATGTTTTTTTCAAACTGAACATTTAACATTATTTATAAGTAAAAAATTAACAGCGAAGCAAAAATCATGAGACGGTTGATGCCCTGGAGTAATATATAGAAGATTATACAAATATGTGAGACGAGAATGATGCAGCTTTGTTTGTAAATATGCAATCAATCTTACAAATTAAACATCTATTTTTTATTCAATAATACTGTGACATTTATAACAATTACATTACAACCGAGTACTGTGATCTTATACAGTGCAAGATCCATGATTGGACACTACTACATAGATATAACCATGGAAACAACTTTTGTTCGGTTTCCATTCAGCAAATTGCTCATCCAGGAATGAATCAGTCAATTCAGCACAAAAACTGTCCATCAAAGGCATAGGTTTTGTTTATATTCCTTACCTCATATTAATAGGACCTTGATCCAATGGTCAGAGATTGTGAATGTCCTTATAAACCCCTGATGTACTTTTTTATCTTTCAGTTACACATTTCACAATAACCAAATGTCCCATTTAAATATCTGAGATATAAACCAACTCCATGACTTGGGCTCATCAGCTGCTGAAACCCTCATCTATTTATTTTGTTTTCTTAGATATCTAACTCCCGATGAACCACTCTTCAGTCACTATTAACTTAAGTGTATCAAACGTCTGCTGCCCATATTCCTGCCTTGCACCAAATCCTATTCCTTGGTTAAAGAATGAGTTTACTCCTGGTCTGGTAACATATCAATTGTATAATTTTTATTCTGCGATTAATTCATTTTGAGTAACATTTCAGATCAAACCTTTCAATGTCACCACCAATTTTCCGGCACCCTTGGTTCCAAATTCTTTCTGGATTATCCGTTTTGCTGGACCAACAGAGGTCACGGCCACCGAGAGGAATCCAATGGTAATAGAACGGTCCACCAAGGTTAGACAGGGGCCAAGATACCGGCCCGCAAAGTCGGCCTCGGAAGTCGGCTGGGGGAACGAATCTGCCTGTTTTGAACTACCTGAAGTTCCAGAGCCCAGGCCGCATGGAAGAAATTCAGCCCACCGAATGGCCACGGAAGTCCCAATGAGGTTGAGATTGGCCGTCTCACCCAGCCTAGATGCCACATTTTCTGAGGGATTCTGGGGGGATTTCAAGTGCACGCTCGTGATTATGTTTGGATTAAAAGAGGTGTCAGATCACCAGTTGCAATAGAATTGGTGATGCATCTGTATTTTAATCCGGCATTTAAATATCTGATATTTTTGCCAATCACAGTTGAATGAGATGGTCAATATAGTGATTTCCAGTACAACAGGGTGGCACAGTGGCGCTGCTTGGAGAGCCGCTACCTTACAGTGCCAGAGACCTGGATTCAATTCTGACCTAAGGTGCTGTCTGTGTTGAGTTTGCATGTTCTCCCAATTACCACATGGGTTTCCTCCGAGTACTGCACTTTCCCTTCACATCTTAAAAACGTGTGGGTTGATAGGTTAATTAGCCGCAGTAAATTGACCTTAGTGTATAGACGATTGGTAAAATCTTGGGTGAATCGATGACAATATGGAGAGAATAATGTTGGATTAAATTAGTGTAGGATTAATGTTCATGGGTGGTTGATGGTTAGTAGGCCAATGGGCCTGTTTCCATGCTGTATAACTTTCTCTATAACATTCAATGTTTCAATGGTTCAATGGGGTGCATCCTCTTAACCTTTAGACCGATTCTGTGACGATGGCTGCATTATTTGTATTTTTTTCTCAACTCTGTGGGGGCTAGTTGTTACCTTTGCTGCCCAGACTGTAGTTGAGCAGGGTGAATGTCCACACATTGTAGAAGCTGCCCAACTCTTATTCCATTGTGTTGGGCAGCTTCAGTGGAAGAGGATTGCACAAACGCTGCATGAAAATCTTATTGTCTAGAGCCAGATGATTCAGTGCATTTGTGAAACTCACTAAAGTATGGATAGTAGTGGAATAGATTTTACGTTGTCAATTTGGATGACTCAGTATGGTATCATAAAGCCAGGGTTCTGAAAATCCAAGAAGTTGCAACAAAGAACCGCAGATGATAGTTTACACAAAAGTAGCCAAAGTGCTCGAGTTACTCAGCAGGTCAGGCAGCATCTCTGGAGAACATGGATAGGTTATGTTTACTCTTTAAGTTTAGTTTGCACACATCTGCTGAATCTAAAAAAATTGATTCAGCAATTACTGCAATTGTTTAGAATAAATTTCCAAATAAATCAAGAGAAATACAAATAAAACAATGCCGGAGTTCATGCAAGTTTATACATTGGTAGAAGATGATTTCATTCTTTGATAAAGTTAAGAGTAGATTATTTCAAAAGTTTGTTATATGCCTATAAATTGAATCGTTGTTCAAGCAGATGGCTTGTTATGGAATAATAAAACTGAGTGGTTATTAGATATTGCATAACCAACATCATAAATGAGATCTGAATAATAATAAACACCGTGGCTAATTTTAAAGAAAGTACTGCAATGGTTTTTCTTCATCTTACTGCAGTACAAATCTGGTTATCTGCATTCCCCTGCCAGTCTTCAGGATAAGGATTCTATTACAGTAAACAAAACAGGATAAATTACGTGCTTGCCTTTTTTATTAATGGCATCATTAATGGTTCGTTAACACCCAAGGGGTAACTTCAATAAGTCACTTACATTTTCCAAAGTATACCAATCACAAACAAAAATAATCAATTAATTGCAGAGTGCACTGTATGGCTCAGTAGTCCAACCACATTTGTCAAAAGGTAAAGTCTGTTTCAGTAACAAGGTGCTGGGAACAACCAATAAAAGATTCCAGACAAAATTACGTAATTTGTTTTTTAAAACGATGCCAACAATGAACTGGAAGTTAACAAGCAAATATTATTAACTCTAAAGATGCTGATCACTACTAATGTTCTTGGGTTAATCATGCCAAAGGCCTGTTAATTCAAACTTTTGTCACAAACTTTTGCTGTTATTAATTACATGATTGCATTTCTGGTGTGTTTAGCTTAGTTTAGTTTAGAGATATGGCACAGAAACAGGCCCTTCGATCCATCGAGACCACGCCAACCATCGATCACTAGTTGTATATTATCCCAATTTTAATTCCACTCCCTACATGCTAGGGGTAATTTACAGCGACCAATTAACCTCCCAACTTGTATTTCGTTGGGATGTGGGATGAAACCGGAGCACCTGGAGGAAAACTAAGCAGTCACAGGGAGAACGTTCAAACTCCACACGGACAGCACCCAAGATCAGGGTCAAACCCGGGCCTATGGCACTGTGAGGCAGTAGCTCAACCGCTGCACCACTGTTCTGCCCTCATGATGTGGTGGTGAGGAAGGGTTTTTGTTAAAATTTTCAATCCTCTATTGACTTTTCCTGAATTAAATAGTCTATTGTTTATCCCTACAGTAGTAATAAGTAACCTAAAGAATCATTGAACGATAACGTGCAATAAAAGGCAATTTAACTTATTATGCCTGAACTGCCTTTTCGAGAGATAATTAGGTTAATTCTCTTACAGTTTTCTACACATAACTTCAGTTTTATTTTACTTCAAATATTTAAGATGTGTTGTGGTCCTCATCCTGTGCCTTAATTGTATCTTGCTTGCAATAGCCAACTGATCAGTCACTTAATTCGCAAGAAGCTCCAAACTTCTAAGCATTCACTGTCAAACATGAAAATCTGGGACTTGCTGACAGATTCAGAAAGCCAAACCTTTCAGTTTATTCTGCCTGTTTGATTTCACAGGGAATTGAAAAAAAAAAATAGATTAAGAATTATAAAATTGATATGTTGCCCAACTAGGAGCAAAATAAATCTCCAAACACCAACCTGGCAAGGAATAGGATTTGGCGCAATTTAGGAATATGGGCAGCAGACATTCGATGAGCCGATTGAAGGATGGAAAATCAGTAGTTCATATCTGAGAGAACAAATGGAATGCATGAGGTTTTAGCAGCCGATAAACTGAGGTGGCGTGGAGTTGGTTTATATCACAGATGTCTAAGTTCTTATTAATGTTGTCCAATTTAATGATAACCCCATTGTTAACATTTATGAAAAATATGCTCTCAATTGTAAAGAAGTTAATCTTAATGTTGTAATGTTACTCAGACAAACTTGATGCAGGTAGTGAATAACTGACAATGGTAACAGCCAATGAGAGGTGCTGTTATTGACGTGTCAAGCACATGTGTGTCAATAAAATTTTCTTCTTCCAGTTTGAGCAAGACTGATGCCCCACTGTGTTTTTACTCCTCCGGAATTATCTTCAGTCTAGCACTGGGTAGGCTGCAAGAATCACTGTACAATTCACCTCTGCCAACAGGTTATGGGCCCAGAGTTACCTAGAGTTACCCAGAGGTACCCAGAGACAGTTATCCAGGAATTTACCACCGAGAGAAACGTTGCGACGTACCGCGTGTCCGGTGAGAGTTAACAAGCTATGCTAGCACCATGAGTAGACGGAGCGCCGAGTCGAGTAGCTGCTGGTCTCGGCTAGTTTTTGATGGAGATGAAAAGAAATATGAGCTGTGGGTGACGAAATTTTTGGGCCATCTTCGGTTGCAAGGGCTAAAGGATACCATCTTGGAAGAGCCTACCGACGATGAAGAAGGAGACGAGGCCAAAAATGCAGAGGCATATGCTGAGCTAATCCAGTTTCTGGATGACAAAAGTTTGTCGCTGGTAATGCGAGAAGCAGCGGACGATGGACGGAAAACGCTAACTATTTTGAGAGATTATTATGCGGGTAAGGGAAAGCCACGTATAATAAGCCTGTATATAGAACTGACTTCACTTCAAAAGTTGAGCAGCGAGAGTGTAACTGAATATGTTATACGGGCAGAGACAGCCATCACAGCATTGAGAAATGCTGGTGAGATGTTGAGTGACGGACTGTTAGTTGCAATGATTCTGAAGGGACTGCCTGAATCTTTCAAACCATTTGCTATCCATGTCGCATAAAGTGAGCAGGCAATGGCTTTTGCCGAATTTAAAACTAAACTACGGAGCTATGAAGACATGGAAAAGATGCATGCAGCAGCATCCGACGACAATGTCATGAAGGCGCGTGTGCAACCGAGTGTGAGACCCGCCACGACAAGTGCAAGTGACCGGGGTGCGGAGAGCACGGACATTGTGTGCTTCAGGTGTGGCCTAAAAGGACATAAAGCCAGAGCTTGTCAACGCAAACAGTGGTGTAGTCATTGTAAAAGCACCACATATTGGGACGCAACCTGCGGACGGAAGCAGTGGCGGGTTGACGCACGACAAGTTTCCAAGGAGACTAGCAACAAGGAATATGCATTCCTGGTGAGTGAAGGGGACGCGGAGATCCAGTCAGAGCGTGGTGTCGAGTTGAAAGGGCTGATGGTCAATACGGGGGCAACTTCGCATATCATCACTGATATAGCAAGGCTCAAGAAGTTCGACGATATGTTCCAGTCCGAGACACACTGCGTGGAGTTGGCTGACGGCACAAGGTGTGATGGAGTCGCGGAGCGCAGAGGAGACGCGGAGGTTTGCTTGGTCGGCAGCCAAGGGCGCCGCCACAACACAACACTGAGGCAGGCGTTGTACATCCGCTCATACCCGCAGGACATTTTCTCTGTAAAAGCAGCTACTTCCAGCGGAGCAACCGTAATGTTCAGGGACGGGGAAGATGACCTACAACACAAGGACGGTGCCAAATTCCACATTCATGAGTACAACAGGCTGTACTACTTGCACACGGTAAACGTTGAATGTGATGACCAATGTAAGAGCAGTTATGATATGCAGACATGGCATGAGATTCTAGGGCACTGTAATTATGAAGATATTCAAAAATTACAGAGTGCTGTTGAAGGTATGGCAATTAAGGGCTAAACAGACAAACCTGCTCTACACTGTGAAGTGTGTACTCAGGGAAAGTTTATCCAAACTAGGAACAGGGACCCTGATGTAAGAGCCAAAGCAGCTTTGGAGTTGGTACACACAGATTTAGCGGGACCAATAGACCCAGAGTCCAGAGAGGGGTTTGTGCTATCATTCACTGATGATTATTCCAGTGCAGTGTTTGTGTACTTTCTAAAGAATAAGAGTGACACAGTGCAAGCCACCGATAAGTTTTTTGCTGACATAGCCCCATACGGGAAGATTAAATGTATGAGGTCTGACAATGGTACTGAATTCATGGGAAAGAATTACCAGGCACTACTCAGCAGAAATGGCATTAGACATGAGACCTAAGCACCATACTCACCACACCAGAATTGTACTGCTGAGCGAAATTGGCACACCCTGTTTGACATGGCCAGGTGTATGCTAATAGAGAGTGAGTTACCTAAACAGTTTTGGACCTATGCAGTGCAGACAGCAGTTGTAGTGAGGAACAGATGCTTTAAGAAGCTCACAAAGCAGATGCCTTACTTGATGCTGACAAGAAAATGGCCCAACCTGTCTAGGATGCAAAAGTTTGGGTCAGAGTGTTATGCCTATAAACAGGACAAGAGAAAACTGGACTCAAAGTGTGAGAAGGGAATCTTTGTCGGGTACGACAAGAATAGCCCAGCTTACATGGTTTACTATCCTGACAATGGGAAAGTAAAGAAGCACAGACTGGTGAAGTTTGTAACCAAAACAATTGTAGAGCGGCAGACACAGACTGACATGACCCCCGGTGACGATGACTTTGAGGTGCAGAATAGGGCCAGTGGGATAAGAAAAAATACTGATGAATGTCCAGGAAATATTCAGGGCCAAGATCCAGTAACTAGGCCTGAGGTGAATAGCCAAGCACAGACAGGTGAAACCAAACATGAGCCTGCACGTTACCCTTCTCGAGTGAGGAACAAACCAGGTTACTTAAGTGAATATGTATCTGGCAACGCGAGTGATGATCATGTAATGATTAACATAGATTATTGCTACAGATTGATGTGTAACATCCCCCTAACATTCAGGGAAGCTGTAACCTCAACTAACTCGAAGGAATGGGTTAACGCAATGGATGAGGAAATGCAGTCGCTGAGAGAAAATGACACATTTACCCTAACCAACTTGCCAGAGAGTAAGAAAGCAGTGGGGGGTAGATGGATATATGCAATCAAGAACAATGAGGATGGATCTGATAAATACAAGGCACGGTATGTAGCCAAAGGATATAGTCAAAAATTGGGTGCAGACTATGAGGAGACATTTTCTCCTATTGCTAACCTGACCAGTATCAGAGTGATGATGCAAAAAGCAGATTTTAAAAAAGCTTTACATCAGATGGATGTCAAAACTGCCTACCTACATGCACCAATAGATTGTGAGATTTACATGGAATGGCCAGAAAGTTATGATGTAAAGTCCAGCGCAAATGAAAAGTTGGTGTATGCTAGAAAAGTCACTTTATGGGTTAAAACAGTCGGGTAGAAATTGGAACAAAATGCTACACGAGTATCTGACTGAAAACGACTTTGTGCAAAACCCAGCTGATCATTGTGTTTACACAAGGGAAAGAGAAAATGAGAAAGTGATCATGATAATATGGGTCAATGACTTAATTATTGCTGCCAGTGATGAAAAAGCACTGAAAGCTGTGAAGGAGATGCTCACAGCCAAATTCAAGATGAAAGACATGGGCAAACTGAAACATTTTCTTGGCATTGATTTTGACCAGAGTGATAACTGTGAGAATGTCACAGAAGAAATATGTGGAGAAAATACTTGAAAGGTTTGATATGCAAGATTGTAAACCGAGGATGACAACTTGTGAACAAAAATTGAACTACACTGATGATGCGGAAATGATGACTGATGTCAGAAAATACAGAGAGGTAGTAGGTAGCCTAATCTATCTGACTACATGCACAAGACCCGATATCAGTTTTGTAGTAAGTAAACTGTCACAGTACTTTACTGGGCTGACGGAAGAGCAATGAGCTACTGTAAAACATGTACTGAGATATCTGAGAGGCACAATTGAGAAAGAGTTGTGTTGCAGGAAATGTGATGACGGGAAACTGGCGTTACAAGCGTACAGTGATGCAGATTGGGCGGCTGATGTAACCGACAGACGTAGTACAACCGGTTATTGTGTAAGCCTAAACAAAAATGGTCCTTTGATTTCATGGAAAACCAAAAAGCAGCCCACCGTTGCACTGTCAACTTGTGTGGCTGAGTATATGGCGTTAGCCGCAACACTACAAGAGTGTATGTACCTAGTACAACTACTAGAAGGTATTGATGGACATCAGTACCCAACACCCAAGGTTTATGAGGATAACCAGAATCCTGTAAGTACAATTGCGTAAAATTACTTTGTGAGGTCCACTGTGAATCATGGCAAAATAAGTTTGGAGTATTGCCCAACAGACCAGATGGTAGCAGATGTGATGACAAAACCTGCAACAAAATTTAAGTTGATGGAGTTTGCAAAGTTTATGTTGGAGAGTAACCATGTATGCAAAAGTCTACATGATGTAAGGTAGAAAACCTTAGGATGTTTTATTTTGAGTTAAGATAACAATGCGAGAGCAAGTGGGGGTGTTAACATATATGAAAAATATGCTCTCAATTGTAAAGAAGTTAATCTTAATGTTGTATTGTTACTCAGACAAACTTGATGCAGGTAGTGAATAACTGACAATGATAACAGCCAAAGAGAGATGCTGTTATTGACGTGTCAAGCACATGTGTGTCAATAAAATTTTCTTCTTCCAGTTTGAGCAAGACTGATGCCCCACTTTGTTTTTACTCCTCCGGAATTATCTTCGGTCTAACACTGGGTAGGCTGCAAGAATTGCTGCACAATTCACCTCTGCCAACACCCATGTTGACATTTGAATCAGTCAGTTATTTTGGAATAAATTGTGCAGGCAGACGCTCCCTAGCTTTAAACAAGCTTACATTACAACTAATAAACAAAGTGCAAACCAAATAACACCAAGGTACTTAGTTGCCCATTAGATTTGCTGAATATCAGGAATGCCAGAAATCGATATATTAAAGTCAGGTAGTGAAAGCGCTTTTGGTAATGCTTTAGGGTTAATTTTCACCTAACACCTGTGCTCTGCCCACCCAGGTTTACCGGATCTTCCAGTGCTAAGCATTTTAACTCTCCTTGATATTCCCATACTGACCTTTTTGTCCTGGGCTCCTCCATTCACAGAGTGAGGCCACATGCAAACTGGAGAAGCAGCACCTCAGATTCCGCTTGCTTAGCTTGCAGCCCAACGATATGAACATTGAATTCTCCAATTTTAAAGAAACGTCTAACAACCCCTCCCATTTCTTCCCATTTCCCTTGTGTTCACCGCCCTCTCCCCTGTGCCCCATCTGGACACACACCTCCACCACCACCTATATTCCTTCCTCTGGCTTCACTATTCAAAACTCTTCAATCCTTTTGTTTCACACTTTTTGTTTTTTTTCATCTCTGGCATTTCATCAACCATTGGCCTATCAAAAATCTCTCTTTACTGTATTCAACTATTGTTTTGAATGTTTTGCCCTGCCCCTCCTTTCTTCCAACTTTCCTCCAACCTCTTGCCCCCCCCCCCCCCCCCCCCCCCCCCTCCACAGTTTGAAAAAGGGTCCCAACCCAAAACATCACCTATCCATATTCTCCAGGGATGCTGCCTGACCCATTGAGCTACTCCAGCACATTGTGTCCTTTTTTTTGTGAACCATCATCTGCAGTTCCTTATTTCAAATTTTTACTAGTTTGAATCAGTGTCTCGCAGCTCTCTCTCACTGCACCGTGAATGCAGTGTGACAAAGTTAAATATTTAAGATATTTCAAACCAGTCAGTTCAAAAGCATTACAACCCTATTTTTTCATTGAGCAGTTTCATTATAACTGAATAAAAAACACAAGACTATTACAACATAATTATTAAAATATTTGTTCTCAGCTGGCTGTAATATCATTGAACGTATAGAAAGCCCCACAAAACTGACAAGTAATGTGAATAAAAGCCCTTGTTTTACATGTAGCAAATTGGGAAGCATGAATATTTTATGGCTGCAGGTGACAATAAATATCTCAATTGATATCTCAAACTATCAAGCAGAACTGAAAGTCAGCAGAACAGTTCATCAATTTGCAAATAATGTCTCATGTCTGGAAATGTCAAGTGCCTGTGGCACAGAATTGTTTTATACTGCAATTTTATTTTACAGTATTTAATGTTATTGAAAAGCAAAACTTCTGTACGCAGTGATTTACTGATTTTCAACGGTTTTATAAGCTATTCCATATCATATATATATATATTGGTTCATTTAAAAATGCAACTATAAAATGCTGTCAAAAGTACATCAATATACCTGTTATAGAAATGGTATGACTTGTGTCATTACTCATTACACTTATGTTAATGTGAAGCCAAAGCATGGATTGATAAATAAACTTGTACGTATATTTTTGCCTTCAGGGGCCTTCGACGCCTTCTGGAGGTGCCGCTGAGAAGCCGAGGCAGGAGCCCCATGGGTTGGAGCCTCGCGTGTTGATGAAGCCCATGGCCAATGGCCCCTAGGTTGATGGAGCCTGTGGCTGTGGCTAGTGTAGGTGCCACAGAGGCATCTGGAGAGGATCCGACAGTGATATCGGAGAGGTCGATGCAGTGGTCGATTATGGCGTCAACCGACGGGTGAGGACGGACATGTGGAAGTGAGGACACCGCTGCCGGTGGAAGGAGTAAGGGAGAACCCAGCATGGGGGAGCACCATGTGGGAGAGGGAAGGGGCAGGAGAACAAAGTGGGACCTGTTCCGGGTGTACGTTGTAACTTTGTAAGTGCACTTTATGGGTGACTATTGGCATACCTTGGGTATGCAAGCAAATAATTTCATTGTGACTTGTTTACATATGACAATAAAGTATTCATTTATTCACATCACTTCATGCTCCCAGGAATTTCCAAAGTCCTACCATCCTCCAATAGAAAATAAAACTCACCAATGCAATATGCAACTGAAGCATAATCTCTCTAATTTTGTTCTCAATACCCTTGGAAATAATCAATAACATTCTGTCGATACAGGGTCCAGGCCCAAATTGTCACCTATCTCTCTGTTCTCCGGAGATGCTGCCTGACTGGCTGAGTTACTCCAGCTCTTTGTGTCTTTTTTTTAATCAATAATATCCTGTTGCCTTTCCTAATTGACTTGCCTTACCTGTATACTGGTCCTCTGCATCTCAAGCATTAAGATACCCAGATCTCTCTTCAGTTAGAATAACAACATGTGTTCCTTTTCCTGCAACAAAAATGGAAAATTTCACATTTTTCCCACATTATTTTCCAGGTCACTCATTTAACCTACCTATGCACTTTGTAACCTCGTGGCATCTTCCTACCTTAGCTGCCAATCTCCCTTTTATTTCAGGCAGAATATTTAGCCATCATAAATCACCAGTGCATTTATCAAAGTCAATTGTGTGAATTGTAGAATGTTGCAACTCTAGCCATCGATCTTTGTGGAAAATTAGATTTGCAATCCAGTCAACTTTTATGACATATTTAATCTTTATGTTATTTAACCATTCTATTATTAGAAAATACTTATTTTGACAGATAAACCAGAGGAAATATCTAGTGTTTAGTGATGTGCTTTAATGTGAAGTAATTATTCTGTTGCCTTTCATGCTTACTGGAATGAAGTCGAAGAAAATGCTGAGAAGCCTTTGCCTGCAGGTGCTTAACATCTCACTGTAGCTTTTGCATTCCCCAGGTAGGGAATAAAGCATCACATCAGCAACCTTGCAGTGAAAACTGAAGTCTATTAATATAATCAAAGAGTCTTTGTGTTTTTTTTACTTTCTGTTTGGGCATGGTAAACATTTCTAATTATCTCTCTAAGCTGCGGGCATTTATAAAAGAAATTGAACCTTGAGCCCTGCATGCAACAGAGGCGAGGGGAGCATAATAATTATACGTGTAGGATTTACCATTTGGATGAACCCAGGGTATTTTAAATCTCAAATTACACACATTGCCAATTTTCGTTCATTTTCTCTACCTTTATTTAGATCTTTGGAGGTCTTATACGGTTTCTCAACCCTGAGACCCGATACAATTTCAAGCAAAATGCTGACACAAGAAACTGCTGATGCTTGAATCTTGAGAAAAACATAGTGCTAGAGGAACTCAGTGGGTCACACCCCATATGGGAAGCGAATGGACACATCTCCCAAACCTCTGAAATGGGGTTTTACATGCATGCAATAATTTACTGACCAATGCCAATGATCAATTTTGTTTAAAAACTCCAGATTATTAATTACATTTAAATTCTATCGCTCGCATTGTGGTGTTTGAACTCAGACCTTGGATTGGTGGCCAAGGCATGGTAGTTTAACTGCGTCAGGCAATATATTTGCTCCCCTGATGCGCAGTACTTAACAAGGCGCTGTTTCAATGCAATGTTCTGAGAAGTGACGCTATTGATTGAAAAGTCAGTCAAATACAACACATTTAATCTCTGCTGACCCAGTATTAGAGTCTGAATCTATTTCTTAAAATAAAACATGTTGCAGAAGAGAGTACATCTTCAGACAACATATTAATTGTTGAATTTAATAATATAATTTATGATAAGAATTTTTATAAAAAGTCTTTAATTTGCGCTGATATAATTTATAGAATTATCTCATATAACATTATTTAATGAACTTCATCAAGCAATTGTACTATCATGTTTTAAAATTCAAAGCAACTGTCCATTAAATTGACTTAAGAACCTGAATTATAATTCTGCTGTATTATTTTAATCACCTTGCTGATGAGATCATTAAAATTTAGTTACATCCATAAATTTACTCTTAGTAAAACTGTAACACTGCCTATGTGCCAGGAATTGTGTGACCTTATTCAGAGTGGTTCAGAAGCAATAAGTAAATTATCAAAAAACATTGGCGCAATGAGTGTTGCAAGAGGTAGGTGTCGACCAAATGGAAGTATACATGATGGCAATGCATTTGATGTATTGAACTGAAAACACAGCAGTTTCTACAGGATCCCATATCCTGCATTCATGACGCCCACTTTGGAAACAGCTTTGATGGGATGGCATATTGGTTTCCTTAACAGGTGGCACGGTGCAGAGGTAGAGTTGCTGCCTTACAGCGCTTGCAGCGCCGGAGACTCGGGTTCGAACCCGACTATGGATGCTGTCCGTACGGAGTTGGTACATTCACCTCGTGACCTGCGTGGGTTTTCTCTAAGATCTTCGGTTCCTCCCACACTACAACGACATACAGGTTTGTAGGTTAATTGGCTTGGTAAATGTAAAACTTGTCCCTAGTGTGTGTAGGATTGTGTTAATGTGTGGGGATCGCTAGTCAGCACAGGCTCGGTGGCCGAAGGGCCTGTTTCCGGGCTGTATCTCAAAAAGAAACAGCACATTTACTCCTTCCTTCATAGATCAGGTTTACTTGGCATTTAACAAACTTGAGAAAGCTCAATCTTGTCATTTCCTGATGTCAATCAGTGCAAGTGGAAGAGAGGGAATAAAATATTTTAACCTGTGGTTTCCTGATCAATTACGTAACTGTATAACAGTGGGGCCAGGGGCAATAGTAGAAATCAACCGTTAATCTCCATTAAGATTGCAGATACGAATTCCACAGGAAGCTAAAATATGTGATTTGATTGGCATTCACAAAATAATACAAAGATAGAATCTAAATAATGATATCTATACAATATAATGCATTGCACTTTAAACTACACACATATTGCATTGTGCAGCAAATCTGATCATGTTGCTTTGAGTGGCATAAAGGAAATTCCATTATAGACAAAACTCAAGCAGGTGAACACTCATAATTTCACCCAGGATTATTAAAAAATAAATAAATCCACAAAGCTGATGTTAAAAAGCAAAAGACTTTCAAATTTGATTAGTTTAGTTTAGAGATACACCTTGGCACAGCGAGTTTGCACCGACCAGCATTCCCCACACATTAAGACTATTCTATCTGTGGCGCACCTAAGACGGTATGCCCACCTTGATTTAATTTATTTGATGGTGCATTGGCAGTTTATAATGTGCAGCAGTGAGGGGGAACTTCTGTGTCACTCCAGTTGCTGTGGGGACTGGAAACAGCAGGGCACTTCCCCCCATCTCGGCAGAAGCGAGGGGATGAATTAAGATGCTCTGTGTCCTCATTTGCTATCTCACACCTGCTTTTATACATTATCTATCTGCTTTACGGTGCCCAACCATGGGACCCGTAACAGATCGTGGGGGCTCGTCCGGGATCGGCGCCACTTCCTGATTGGAGCTGGAGCTGATCAACAAATGACACCTGAGACCGAGACAGGGCTGATTCGAGCTGAGTGCCGAGAACAGTGAGTCGGAGCAGAGACTGTGCCATTGCTGAACTGTGATCCATCGTGAAAGACGGTGAAAAGCTGCTGCCATGTCAGAGAGTGGAAGGAAGAGCCTAGTGTGGGACATTCGGAAGTCACTGCTCACCTTGTCAGCTGCAGAGCTCTTTCACATCGCCAAAGAGATGGGTTCAACGTCAGATTGGGACCTGTCTGTACTCCATGAAGGAGACCATGAAGGCTGCTTCGACAAAATCAGTTCATTCATGTACAGTGAGCATTTGTTAAAGTCAGAAGACAGTGGAATGTCTGAATTCTTGGGTTTGAAAGATGCTATTGATGATATTGTAAAGACCCAAAATGTATTGTGTTTGCCAGAGCTAGAAATACAACCCATAGGTGCTCATGGTGATACTACTAACCAAATGTTCCAAGTCAGTTCTACTTTGCCAAACAGTGATGCTTTCACAACTGACCCAGTACTACCTACTGCTGTATCTGACTCCACAAACGCAGAGTTACTGGCAATGCTCACTAGCTATGAGGAGCTTGGTAAAAGGCTGAAACAAAGCATTATGGTACCGACAACTCAATCACCAGAAGACTCTCTACCATTAGCAGCACAGGCTAATAAGTCTCGAAGTGACTCATCATCCCACAACCCGACAGTTGTCCGACCCATTCGAGAGGGGATGATTTCCATAAGATATCTCGCCTATCTCCAGAGAAGGGAGTTTAAGGTACAAGGGGGCCAGGTTGGTGATCATTCATCAGACATCAGTTATAGCAATGTCTGTAAACAAGTTGAGGAAGGGATCAAAGAAGGCTTCCATGATGCAGAGATAGTTTGTGGTGTGCTCCGGATAATAAAATCTTTGAAGAGATGCTAATGAACAAGGATAACTTGACTGTGATGGAACTCAAGGGATTTCTCCAGGCTCACCTAAGAGAAAAAAACAGTACAGAGTTATTCCAAGAGTTAATATGTGTAACCATTGTTTCTCATGTGGGGAGGAAGGCCACAGAGCTGTTGGCTGCTTAAAGAAACAGAAGAGTCATGGAAACTTGAACCCGTCGCTGCAGGGGGGCGCCCAGTGATCGGATCTGAGAAACGTCCCCAAACTCAAACTGATTGTGATGACAACAATACAGATCTTCCTTTGTCCACTACTTCAGAAGTAGCGAGCACACAGTACAATGACAAACAAAGCAAATCATCTTTTGAGTTCTCTTTTGAACCACAATGTACCAAACGTAAAACTGCCGCCAACATGATAGGAAAAAGGCTCTGATACAATGTAATCTAAGTGGTTTGGCGGTAACTGCATTGCTCGACACAGGCGCACAAGTTAGTATTATCAGCCGTGCCTGGAAAGATCTACACCTGCCTGATTTAAACATTCGACCAATGTCTGAGATCATTGAGGAACTGGATGAGCTAAAGGTTTATGCAGTCAATGGAGAGCTCATTCATTTTGATGGATGGGTTCCTATAATGACCAACCTACCTGGGAATAAGGACCCAAGTCTTGCCATCAGTGTCCCATTCTTAGTCAGCAGCTTGACCATGGAAAGACCGTTGATTGGATTTAATGTTCTTGAGCAGCTTGTTGAAGGACAGCCAGAAAGGTTAGTATCTACTCTGATACAGTTGTTTCAGAATGCCATTAGTGTTTCAAGTGAGAAAGCAGAAGCAGTGGTGAGTTTTATTCAGACAGTGGAGCCAAGCATGCCACAAGGACGCCTAAGAACTGGTTCAAAGGACGTGGTCGTTCCAGCTGGACAAGTCAGCTGGGTGAGATGCCGGGTTCCCCCAACCATGAACTCCTATGGCCGTCTGGTGTTGTTTGAATCAGACGAAGGCAGTCAGCCTTTGGATCAGCTAGATCTAGGAGCAGGTTTGGTTGAAATGCAGAATCCTTTAAAACCATATGTCACCATTGCTGTTGGCAACAACACCAGCCATGACATTATCTTGCCACGTAAGACAGCCCTGGGCACCTTACAGCATGTTGAAAGGGTTGTGGAAGCTGACCCTCCAAGAAAAGTGGCAACCATGACAACAGTCAACGAGGTCACCTCTCAACTTCCTCAACGAACTCCCTCACTGTGGCATCCGCCCGTGAACCTTGATCACCTGGAGGAAAATCAGCAAGAGGTTGTCAGGAAAATGTTATTTGGGGCGTCTAAAGCCTTTGCCAGAGATGAAAATGATATTGGATGCAACCCAAGCCTACAAATGGTGATAAATCTGAAAGATGACATTCCTGTGCAGAGAGTGTACACATACATCCCAAAACCGCTGTTGAGAGAGGTAAAGGAATATGTTCATGACCTCCTTGTCAAGGGATGGATTGTGAAATCTAGGTCCACCTATGCCGCTCCAGTTGTGTGTGTGCGGAAGAAAGACAGTACACTGCACCTCTGCATAGATTATCGTCAGTTGAATCAGAAAACGGTGCCGGATAGACACCCACTGCCTCGAATACGAGACTTGCTGGACACCTTGGGTGGTTACTCATGGTTTAGCATACTTGACCAGGGTAAGGCCTACCACCGGGGTTTCGTGGCTGAAAGTTCACATCATCTCACTGCTTTCATCACACCCTGGGGGTTTTATGAGTGGGTAAGGATCCCATTTGGCCTATCAAATGCGCCAGCAGCATTCCAGAGAAGTATGGAGGAGATGTTGAGTTCTCTGAGGGATGAGTGCTGTATACCCTACCTCGATGACATCCTCTGCTACTCGCGGTCATTTGAAGATCACGTGGAAGTGGTCCGCAAGGTTCTCCAAGCTTTGCAACATCAAGGGGTAAAACTCCGATCTGAAAAGTGTGAGTTGTTCAAGCAAGAAGTTCGCTATGTTGGCCGCTTTGTCTCTGCTAACGGTATTCAAGTTGATCCCAAGGACCTGAATGCTGTGCTGGCTTTGAAAGACAAAACACCACAGATGGTAGGTGATTTAAGAAGGGTTCTCGGCTTTCTTAGTTACAACAGGACATACATTCAAAACTTCTCAAAGATAGCAAAGCCATTGTATGAGATGCTCCAAGGGAAATCCTCAATTCAAGTCTAGTCTCGACAAGGTAAAGCCAAGGGACCCCAACTGTCATCCAAGGCACCCATACAGTGGACTGCTGAACATCAAAGTGTACTCGAGAGACTGATTGACGTTGACACATCCACCGGTTTTGGCATAACCAAACTTCGACAGGCCTTTCGTCTTGCATACCGATGCATCAGAGCAAGGTCTATGATCTGTCCTCTTCCAGCAACAGGAGAGCAAGCTGCGAGTCATTGGGTATGGGTCACAGAATTTGACAGCTGCAGAGAGGAACTACCATATGCATAGTGTCAAGTTGGAGTTCCTTGCACTTAAGTGGGCAGTGTGCGAGAAATTTAGGGACTACCTCTATTATGCTCCACACTTTACCATCTACACTGACAACAACCCACTTACTTACATCATGAGCACTGCCAAACTCAATGCGGTTGGTCACCGGTGGGTGGGAGAACTGTCATACTTCCATTTTGACATCAGGTACAGACCAGGAAGAGTCAACACGGATGCAGATACTCTGTCCCGAGTCCCTCTTGATAATGACCAGTACATGTCAACGTGCACATAGGAGTTGTCGCAGGATGTAGTGAATGCAGCTTGGGAAGGAAATCCAGAGGAAAGATGTGGCATGGATAGCCGCTCTTGCTGTCTCCTCTCAAGATGTTGTCCTACAGCCCCGCGCCCCGCTACACAGCATTAGTCATGACAACTTGGTCCAAGCTCAAAGAGAGGATCCTGAGATAGGAGAGATCTTAAAGCTCAAAGACACGAACAGCAAATTGACAGACGACATCAGAAGGACTGTGAAAGGAACCACATGCAAGCTTCTGCGTGAGTGGAGCAGATTGCACATCGAGGATGGATTGCTGTACCGAAGAACAACAAGTAGGAAACAATTAGTACTACCTCTGAAATACCAACCCGTGGTATTAAAGCACCTCCACGACAACATGGGACATATGGGCATGGAGAGAGTTCTTCACCTCGCCAGGGAGTGGTTTTACTGGCCCTACATGAAAAGGTGTGTCGAGGACTATGTAAGAAAGAAGTGCAGTTGCATCAAACAGAAGAAGCCTACAGCCCATGTGCGTGCACCAATGAGCGGCCTGAAGTCTAACTCACCCCTGGAAATGGTTTGTATCGACTTCTTACACCTGGAAAGGAGCAAAGGGTGTTATGATTACATCCTAGTAGTAATTGACCATTTTACAAGGTTTGCTCAGGCCTACCCTACAAAAAACAAGTCTGGCCGGACGGCAGCAGAACGGATTTACAATGACTTTGTACCACGTTTCGGATTCCCAAACAACCTCCATCATGACCAAGGAGTTAAATTCGAAAATTAACTGTTTCGAACCCTTGGCCAGCTCTCTGGAGTAGGACATCCCCGAACATCCCCATATCACCCGCAAAGTAATCCAGCAGAATGATTCAATCGAACCGTGCTGCAGATGCTGCGAACTCTGACAGACATAGAAAAGGAGATCTGGAAAGAACATCTCCCACAGGTTGTACATGCGTATAACTGCACCGGCCATGAGTCCACTGGCTATTCCCCTCACTATCTTCTCTATGGTCGACACCCTCGCCTTCCTGTGGATCTCTTGATTGGGTTGGCTGAAGAAATAGATCCAGTGACACACAAAGGTTATGCTGAGAAGTGGCAAAAAAGGATGGCGGAAGCATTCCACATTGCTAACAACAACAGTCTGTGTTCAAGTGCAAAAGGAAAGTCCTACTATGATCAGAAGGTGAGAGGAGTGGTCCTGAAGCCTGGGGATAGAGTGTTGGTTAGAAATCTGGGAGAGCGAGGTGGGCCTGGAAAACTACGTTCCTACTGGGAGAAGAGGATATATGTAGTGAAGGAACAAGTCTCAGACAACCCAGTGTATGTTATTCATCCAGAAAACGATGGCAAAGGGAGACTGAGGATGCTGCATAGAAACCTGCTTTTACTGGTCAATGATTTACCAGTGGAATTCCCATCGCGCAGACCAAACCAACTTCAAAGCCACAGACGCAAAGGAAACCTCAGCTGAGAAGGAGTGATATGAGAGACCGAACCGAGAATGCAGAGACATCTGACTCGGGTGATGAGTCAGGAGGAGGTTATTGGTTGAGGATACCCCTAAGTCAGGCTGAGCCAAGGACAGCAGCTACGCCTGAGAGAATGCCGGCTCAGACTCCTAGTAAACCTGCCAGAATCCAACATGAGCAAGCACAAAGAACACCTACTCGAGTGACCCGACACAGAGATGAAGATTCATTCATATCAGTCGGAAAATATGGAAGAAGTCAAGAACGGATGATGGTCCAAATATCACCTGAAAAGGAGGCCACCAGAAGCTGAAATACAGCCACAGGATCAAGGGAAAAGACACTTAACAGATGAGGGCGAACTACAACAGGAGGATGATCAGGACATTCCCCATGACACTGAACAAGATGAGAAGATTGTTGCAGACCTCGAGGAGCACTCTCTCTCTCACTCTGAACCTGGATCCCCTGTTACACTGAGACGGTCCACAAGGGAAAGACGGCCAGTCCAAAGGCTCACATGTTCATCTCTTGGTCATCCGACCTATCAACCATTTGCTGCTGTGAACACTATTGGCACATACCTCATGCCCTCTACTCACCCACTGTACAGGCCACCATTCCAGTGTGCACCCATGGTCCAATATTCATACTTGCCATGTATGGTACAGGGTTATTGAGAATGAACAGTGGTGATGTAATCAAACTAGTCATATTTTTTTATAGTTGAAGATTATGAATATTGTAAATATTTTTGAGTCTGTGAAAGATTGTTGATTATTTTCAATGGACATTTGTGATCTGAAATAAGTGTCAGGAGCCACTTTTGTTGTTGGGGAGCGTGCGGCGCACCTAAGACGGTGTGCCCACCTTGATTTAATTTATTTGTTGGTGCATTGGCAGTTTATAATGTGCAGCAGTGAGGGGGAACTTCTGTGTCACTCCAGTTGCTGCAGGGACTGGAAACAGCAGGGCACTTCCCCCATCTCGGCAGAAGCAATCTGGGGATGAATTAAGACGCACTGTGTCCTCATTTGCTATCTCACACCTGCTTTTATACAGGTTATCTATCTGCTTTACGGTGCCCAACCATGGGACCCGTAACATATCCACACTGGGGACAATTTAACCAAGCCAATTAACCTTCAAACCTACAAAACTGTATATCTTCGGAGTGTGGGACGAAACCGGAGATCCCGGAGAAAACCCACGCAGGTCGCGGGGAGAGCGTACAAACTCTGTACAGATAAGCACCCGTGGTCAGAATTAAACCTGGGTCTGGCGCTGTAAGGCAGCAAGTCTACCGCTGCGCCACCGTGCCGTTAGAAAACAAACCTTGGCCATTTTGATCATGTCATAAATGAAGGAGCAAACTAGCTGAGTAAAGCAATCTATTTTTTAAGACTTTGATAGACTGGGTGCTGGATCATCATTGATCCTCCATTACCATATGACTCACTTCCATGTGGTGGAATCGGCAACATGGCTGCCTTATTAAAATGATCCTTTCAGCAGGATGTCGAACCGATCATCTGTGTCAGTGGAGGGTCCGTGTCAAAGGAAAAATTGGAAAGAGCCATGGTTTTCAAGGGAAATTGGACACTTGTTTCGAAAAAAGAGAGATATCTACAATAATTATAGGAGGCATGGAGTAAATGAGGTGCTAGAGGAGTATAAAGAATGTGAAAAGAATCTTAAGAAAGAAATTAGGAAGGCTAAATGAAGATATGAGGTTGCTTTGGCAAGAAAGGCGAAAGTAAATCCAAAGGGTTTCTACAGCTATATTAATAGCAAAAGGATAACGAGGGATAAAATTGGACCATTAGAGAACCAGAATGGACAGCTATCTGCAGAGCCAAAAGAGATGGGGGAGATATTGAACAATTTATTTTCTTCGGTATTCACCAAGGAGAAGGACATTGAACTCTGTGAGGTAAGGGAAAAAAGTAGAGTAGCTATGGAAACCATGAGATTCAAAGAGGAGGAAGTACTGACACTTTTGAAAAATATAAAAGTGGATAAGTCTCCAGGTCCTGACAGGATATTCCCTAGGACATTGAGGGAAGTTAGTGTAGAAATAGCAGGAGCTATGACAGAAATATTTCAAATGTCATTAGAAACGGGAATAGTGCCGGAGGATTGGTGTACTGCGCATGTTGTTCCATTGTTTAAAAAGGGTTCAAAGAATAAACCTAGCAATTATAGACCTATTAGTTTGACGTCAGTGGTGGGCAAATTAATGGAAAGGATACTTAGAGATAATATATATAAACATCTGGATAAACAGGGTCTGATCAGGAACAGTCAACATGGATTTGTGCCTGGAAGGTCATGTTTGACAAACCTTCTTGAATATATTGAAGCGGTAACTAGGGAAATTGATGAGGGTAAAGCAGTGGATGTTGTCTATATGGATTTCAGTAAGGCCTTTGACAAGGTTCCCCATGGAAGGTTGTTTAAGAAGGTTCAATCTTTGGGTGTTAATGGCGGAGTAGCAAGATGGATTCAACAGTGGCTGAATGGGAGATGTCAGAGAGTAATGGTGGATGGCTGTTTGTCAGGTTGGAAGCCGGTGACCAGTGGGGTGCCTCAGGGATCTGTGTTGGGTCCACTGTTGTTGGTCATGTACATCAATGATCTGGATGATGGGGTGGAAAATTGGATAAGTAAGTATGCAGATGATACTAAGATAGGTGGTGTTGTGGATAATGAAGTAGATTTTCAAAGTCTACAGAGAGATTTGGGCCATTTGGAAAAGTGGGCTGAAAGATGGCAGATGGAGTTTAATGCTGTTAAGTGTGAAGTGCTACATCTTGGCAGGACAAATCAAAATAGGACATACATGGTAAATGGTAGGGAATTGAGGAATGCTGTGGAACAGAGGGATCTAGGAATAACTGTGCATAGTTCCCTGAAGGTGGAATCGCATGTAGATAGGGTGGTAAAGAAAGCTTTTGGTGTGCTGGCCTATATAAATCAGAGCATTGAATATAGGAGTAGGGAAGTAATGTTAAAATTGTACAAGGCATTGGTAAGACCAATTCTGGAGTATGGTGTACAATTTTGGTCGCCTAATTATAGGAAGGATGTCAACAAAATAGAGAGAGTACAGAGGAGATTTACTAGAATGTTGCCAGGGATCCAGCAACTATGTTACAGAGAAAGGTTGAACAAGTTAGGTCTTTATTCTTTGGAGCGCAGAAGGTTAAGGGGGGACTTGATTGAGGTCTTTAAAATGATGAAAGGGATAGACAGAGTTGACGTGGATACGTTTTTCCCATTGAGGGTAGGGAAGATTCAAACAAGAGGGCATGACATGAGAATTAAGGGACAGAAGTTTAGGGGTAACGTGAGGGGGAACTTCTTTACTCAGAGGGTGGTGGCTGTGTGGAATGAGTTTCCAGCAGAAGTGGTGGAGGCAGGATCGATTTTAACATTTAAAAGTAAGGTGGATAGGTATATGGACGTGAAGGGAATGGAGGGGTATGGTCTGAGTGCAGGTAGATGGGACTAGGGGAAAACAAATGGTCGGCACGGACTGGAAGGGCTGAGAGGGCCTGTTTCCGTGCTGTAATTGTTATATGGTTATATGGTTATATACCCTGATGTACAGTGACATTTGATTTTACCATACCCTCCATTACACCAACCCTCCACGACCCAGATACAACATCACCTGGGACGTACGGATCGTTCTGACCCTGCTGAGGAGCTGGTCTCCCATGACGGAGTTACCACTCAAAAACCTCATCCTCAAAGTGGTGATGCTGATGGCACTGCCTACTGCTCAACGAGTCCAGGAACTACAAAAGCTGTGGCTGGATAGCATGGTCTCCACCCCTGCAAAGGTGAATTTCTTTGTCCAGGTCCTATTGAAGCAGCACAGACCTGGGGATCGTGGGCTGCAGGTGGAGTTTTGGGCTTACCCCACTGATGCCACCCTCTGCATAGTCACCCATCTCCGCCTCTACAGCCGCACCACAGGAACCATCCGGAAGATGGAGCAGGGGCTCCTCATCAGCCACAACTCTCCACATCACCAGGCGACTGTGCAGACTCGAAAGGTGACTAAGGGCGGTGTTGGGTACAGCAGGAATAGGTACTAACATTTTTAAATCTCACTCTACCAGGGCTGCATCCACATCAGCGGCGAGGGCCATGGAGGTGCCCATGGACCACATCCTCGCCACCGCGGGCTGGGCCAGTGAAGCAACCTTCCAGCGGTTCTACAATAAGCCGCTGGTTGCCCCCGCAACGTTCGCGGAAGCCGTGCTGGGAGCCGCTCCGTTAATGATTTGTCCCCGAATTAGGGGTCTTTTGCTTTGTTATTATTTGTGTTAATAACTGTACATCATTTTTCAGCCTGTTCAGTCTGGAATGCATTAACTACCTTCCTCCATCAGAATTGCAGCAGTGTGATAGCATGGACGATGTCCAGGGCGTGAAATCACAGAGCTTTGAAATCTTCACGAAGTCACTCACGTGACTCTGAAGTAAAATAGTAAGATTAAACGAGAACTTGCCAAGTTTGAAGGTTGATCTTTATTTTATGAGGAATCGCGGTGAGGGATTTCGTGCCCTCCGCTCCCACCCTCTATCGTAAGGTCAACTGGTATGTTCTACGTTCTTAATCTTACTATTTCCAGTCATGGTGCATTCTGTGATTCCACACTGCTGCTTTGAAGAATGTCGCGCATGCGTGCTGGCGGGGTCTTCACGAAATCCCTCACCGCAACTTCTCATAAAATAAAGATCAACCTTCGAACTTGGCAAGCTCTCGTTTAATCTTACTATTCTATTCTATTCTAGGATGCTCTCGTGGTGCGACGTCCCCACAAACACTTAGACCACTACGCTCACAGCAATACCGCCAAGTCCATGTTGCTTTTGCTGACCTCGCACTCCTCACTGTGATGGAAGGCGTATAACTTTAAAGGGCCTGTCCCACTAACGTGACTTTTCAGCGACTGTCTTTGACCTTCAAGCTCAAGGACACTCGCCTGAAAAACCTCGAGGTGGATCGACTGTCAGTGATGAAACCGTGATCTGGATTGACCGACTGCACACCCACAAACAAACACAATGCAAATACGGGGTCCAGGGAAAACTGTCTGAAATTCACACCCGCGATGAACAGGAAGGTAAAAGACGGCCGGCACAGTAATGGTAAGTCTTTTAGAGAGCGCAGGGGGGGAGAGAAGTGGAGAGAGGGGGAGAGAAGGGGGGTGAAAGGGGGGGGGAGAAGGAGTGGAGACACCTTTAAGAAGCCAGGCAACTTTTAATAAAGTTTAGTGGGCATTTAACATTACCGGTCGGTTTACCTACTTTTGTTCTCAACGAGCTTTACCTTCGACTACCTTTGATTACCTACGATAGCATTACGACCTACAATGACCTACCTTGATTGAACCTACGAGTAAAAAAATATTGATTTTTTTCCACGGCGACCTTTTTTACTCGCATTTTTCAGCATGTTGAAAAAAACACCGCGACCTAGCTGAGGCTTCAAGTATGCAGGGACTACTCTTGAGCATGAAGGAGAGTTACAAAGACCTCCTAGGACCTCGTAATGACCATGCTGCGAATATGAGGGCAAACTCTTCTAAACTCGCAAATTAGGTCGCCACAGAGGGACAGGCCCTTTACTAATGTTATCCCACTTTTTAAGAAAGGCGGGAGAGAGAAAACAGGGAATTATACACCAGTTAGCCTTACATCGGTGGTGGGGCAGATGCTGGAGTCAATTATAAAAGATGAGATAGCCGAGCATTTGGATAGCAGTAACAGGATCGGTCCGAGTCAGCATGGATTTTAGAAGGGGAAATCATGTTTGACTAATCTTCTGGAATTTTTTGAAGATGTAACTATGAAAATGGACAAGGGAGATCCAGTGGATGTAGTGTACCTGGACTTTCAGAAAGCATTTGATACGGTCCCACATAGGAGATTAGTGGGCAAAATTAGGGCACATGGTATTGGGGGTAGAGTGCTGACATGGATGTAGAAGTGGTTGGCAGACAGGAAACAAAGAGTAGGGATTAACGGGTCCCTTTCAGAATGGCAGGCAGTGACTAGTGGGGTACCGCATGGCTCGGTGCTGGGACCGCAGCTATTTACAATATACATCAATGATTTGGATGAAGGGATTCAAAGTAACATTAGCAAATTTGCAGATGACACAAAGCTGGGTGGCAGTATGAACTGTGAGGAGGATGCTATGAGAATGCAGGGTGACTTGGACAGGTTGGGCGAGTGGGCAGATGCATGGTAGATGAAGTTTAATGCGGATAAATGTGAGGTCATCCACTTTGGTATCAAAAACAGGAAGGCAGATTACTATCTAAATGGCGTCAAGTTGGGAAAAGGGGAAGTATAACGGGATCTGAGGGTCCTTGTACATCAGACTATGAAAGTAAGCAAGTAGGTACAGTAGGCAGTGAAGAAAGCAAATTGGCCTTTATAACAAGAGGAATCAAATATAGGAGCAAAGAGATCCTTCTGTAGTTGTACAGAGCCCTAGTGAGACCACACATGGAGTATTGTGTGCAGTTTTGGTCCCCTAAATTGAGTAATGACATTCTTGCTATTGAGGGAGTGCAGCGTAGGTTTACAAGATTAATTCCAGGGATGGCGGACTGTCATATGCTGAGAGAATGGAGCAGCTGGGCTTGTACACTCTGGAGTTCAGAAGGATGAGAGGGGATCTAATTGAAACATATAAGATTGTTAAGGGCTTGGATACACTAGAGGCAAGAAACATGTTCCCGATGTTGGGGAGTCCAGAACCAGGGGCCACAGGTTAAGACTAAGGAGTAAGCCATTTAGGACGGAGACGAGGAAACACTTTTTCTCACAGAGAGTTGTGAGTCTGTGGAATTATCTGCCTCAGACGGCGGTGGAGGCAGGTTCTCTGTTTGCTTTCAAGAGAGAGCTAGATAGGGCTCTTAAAAAAAGCGGAGTCAGGGGATATGGGTGAAGGCAGGAACATGGTAATGATTGGGGATGATCAGCTATGATCCCACTGAATGGCGGTGCTGGCACGAAGGACCGAATGGCCTACCTATTGTCTATTGTCTATTATCTATTTACCTTCGTCCTCATTTTCTCCTGCAGTCGGGGCGATTGAAACATCTGCAATCAGGGCGATCGAAACTTCCGCAGTCAGTGATCAAAGCCCCCGAAATGAGGCGATTGAGGCTCCCGCGATCGGGGCAGTCGAAGCTCCTGCAGTGGGAGTTCCCGAAGACGATCAACTCCACGATGTTAGGCTGCAGTGCGGACGGAGATATTACACGGAAAAAGTCTCCATCGAGGAAAGAGATCTAAAAAAGTTTCCCCCACCCCCCACATAATACAAAACCTAAAGATTAACTAAATCATCATCATCATCATCATCGTTGAAACATTAGTGACGCAGTGGTGCTGGTTTCCAACGGGAACGGTAACGGATGCACCACACAGCTCTGTCCTCCAGTTCCTGCAGACTTCCGCCGCTGGAAGTATAGGATTTTGGTTTGTGTGCTTTATCATTATTCCATACAATGTGACAGTGATCGCAACTTCTACTAAAGTGTGGGGGGCTGTTGGCTCGCTGGAAGCTCATCCGCCCTATCAGGTCAGGTCGGGGGGAATTCCCCCCCCACTACGGGTATCATGTAATCCCGTGCTACCTTCTCCATGGTTGGATAGTTGCCGACCAAACTGTCTCCCTCACCTCGTTTGCCAGTTGAGGAAGGGTGCTATGGACCCCCAGCACAACCAAAAACAAGACCTGTCAAAGGGCAATTAACTAAAACATACAAATAAAACAGACTAAAAACACCAAAGAAGAAAGGGACAAGCCTCTCCATGCGTCACTTCCTGAATTTTGGGAAATATCAGGAGTAATATGTGATATCTGAACACTGGAAGTCAGTCTGAGACTTCACAGTTCTTTTGATGATGGGTTGAGATGTCCAAGCATTATGTTGTTCTTCGTCTGAAATTATTTTTTTTTGTGATGTTGTTTTGTATATTTCTTTAAAAGTAACACACTGCCCATTTCTTCTTTTTTTTTGATTCTCATGGCTTTTTATGTTCGTCAGAGCTGCTGCATGAAAAACTATATCCTTGCATAGATATAATTAATTTGATTCTAGCTTTGTGTTAGATTGTAAATGGCAAACAAATTATATTTTATTGGTTTCTTCAAGAATGTAGAAGTGTTATCAATTGTCATGATGAAGATTAAAAGTGACGAGTGGGATTCAATATGATGCAAAATAAAAGTTTTTTTTCTGTTATTGCCTTCCGTCTCAGCTTTATACAGTTATATAACCAAGAAACCAAAGGTTAAAACATATTACTTTGTATCTTCCACTTCCACTCATTTCATTAAAACTTTTATTATAGAACAGTAATCCCTTCAAAGGCCCCCAAAAATCCATACATTCAACTAAATTGTGGATTATACAGGTTGCAAGCTGCCCAAATATGTTTTATCAAATGCTAATGGTTAATAACAATGAAATGAGTAACGATTGGAAATTTGAAATAGAAACACGATATGTTGGAAAGACCAAACAGATGGTGAGCATTTCAAAAGGAAAGAGATTCTTATTTTCAAAATGTGATTATTCACCAATGCTGATTCAGAGGTCCTGGTACTTAAGGCAAAGTGGATCTTGAGCAGTGAAGTTCAGAGTGGCAATCTCACTGTTTGTATTTGCTGGGTAGTTCTTTAAAATCAATAACTGTTATCAATAGGTTTGTCAGAATGGCTGCAGAATAAGATCACGGTCGTAGACTGACTGTCTGAAGAAGGGTCTCGACCCAAAAGTTAATCCATTCCTTCTCTCCAGAAATGCTGCTTGTACTGGTGAGCTACTCCAGCATTATTTCTCTATATATGGGCTATGATTGTGCAGCTTGGAGGAATCAGCAATAAATGATAGGAGAAACTGTATACCAATGCAGTACATATACCCCAGATTGCATTGATGGTGCCGAAGTAGAGGTTGTTGAAAACTTCACATTCTTAGAAGTCAATATCACCAACAACTTCCTCCTTAGAAGTCAATATCACCAACGTGTGTACTTCCTTAGAAGACTTAGGAGGTTCAGCAGATCCCCTACAACTCTCACCAACTTCTACAGGTAGTCAAAGGTGAGTCGCACCCTGGCCACTCCCTCTTCTCCCCTCGCCCATAAGGAAAAAGGTATAGAAGTGTGAAAATGCACACCTGATTCAGGGACAGTTTCTTCCCAGCTACTAATCAAGCAACTGAATCATCCTACCACAACCAGAGAGCAATCCTGAATTACTATCTACCTCATTGGTGACCCTAGGACTATACTTGATTGGATGTTGGTGGCTTTACCTTGCACTAAACTTTATTCCCTTATCATGTATCTATACACTGTAAATGGCTCGATTGTAATCATGCATTGTCTTTCCGCTGACTGGATAACATGCAACAAAAACTTTTCACTGTACCTCGGTACATATGACAATAAACTAAACTGTACACTGTAAAGCAGGTTATCTTACAGGACCCTACTTTAACTGTGATAACAACTGAAAATGACTAAAAGTGTCAACCCAAGAATGTTTAATTGTCATATGTATCGAATTGAATCAATTACATTCTTACATGTTTAGTAGAAAAAAATAAATATTAAGAACAAAGAAATGCAGATGCTGGTTAATACACTATAGGACACAAAGTGCTGGAGTAACACAATGGGTCAGGCAGCATTACTGAAGATCATGGATGGGTGATGTTTTGGATTGAGACCATTGTTCAGACTTAAAAATGAATGTTTACCACTACTTAAAAACTTGCATTGACTAATCAAGCCTGTGCTGTGGTCTGGCAAGGATGTGAGTTGGTGGCAGATTGGGTTTGGGTTCTATTTTTTTTTACAAGTTGAAGTTAAAATTAAATAGACAATTCAAACCTGCACAAAACACACCTGTAGATGGGGGTTAAAGTCCCTTTACAATGTAAGCAATGAATCAGCTTCCCACATCTTTACAGAAAGTAACATAATCAATAAGAAATTCATAACAACGGTGCAAAGAATGAGATGAAGTGGAAATTGTTATCCCTATGGCAACACTGTGAAGACAATCTTTATTAGTAACTAAGGAAATGAGGAGTGTAGACAAACCACACTTAAAAACATTGAATGTAATTTGTTTCTATTATTTTAACAGATTTTCATTTCCAAAGAATGAAAAAGACAATTTGATGAGATATTTGCACAAGTTTTAATAGGGACAGGGAAAGAAAGTAAGGGGGAATTTGAATTTAATATAGCAGAACATATTTCTTAAAAGAATTTGCAGAAACATATCTGTTGATAATAAAGATTTTATCTGTTGGTGGTTTGAGCTGCTATTTTAATTCAGCACATCTCTTCTGCATGTTGATTTAAATAAATAAATTGGGAATTGTTAACTTTCAAACGTCTTTGGGTTTTTCTTTGGGGGGTGGAGGCATGATGGAAATCCCAGAACATGAACAACAAAAATGAGGCTAAAGCATTGGTCACATTTTAGTAGATGACCTTATAGAATCTGCGGCTAAGAATCAGTCAATGTGATATCATCAAAACAGCAGAACGCACAACATACAGAATGATTGCTTATTGAACCTGCTCCAAATTTGTCTATTGCATTTGGTGCTCTTGATGTGTCATTGTCTACATCGGCGAGACCAAGCACCTATTGGGTGACCAATCTGTCCACCATGGCAATCTTGAGCTCCTGGTTTCAATTCATTTCAATTTAGCTCCCCATTCTCACGCCAACATGTCTGTCATCAACCTCCGCCAGTGCCAGGGTGAGGCCAAAGGCAAACTAAAGAAATGAAATGTAAATAAATATATTCCAGCTGGGGGGTCTGCAACTTAACAGCATGAACATTTGAATTATCCAATTCCCCTCAGTTCCTCTCTCTCTCCTCCTGAGCCATGCAGATCTTTGTATGCACACTGTTCTGTCCACTTCTCAGTCCCAGATCCCTGTTACCCAGTTTCTTTCCTCTCTCCCACTTAGTTCCATCTGCCAATCACCCACACACTCAAGCCATTTGTTCCCCTACCTCCGCCCACTCCCCCACCCCTTACTGTCCCCATCTGCTCATCATCCCTCCTTTATCCGGTTCCATTATTGCCTTCCTTTCATATCAAATCCCATAATCTGCAGCTCATCGCTCTATCCACTAATCAACTCCCAGCCTCTGTCACTATCTCCTCCTCCCCCGATCCTACTGGACATAATCTGTCCATATATCCCTCTTCACTTGGATCATTTACAAGCTTCTGCCTCACATATCCTCTTCACTTCTTTATACTCATTATCTCCCCTTTGCAAGACTCAGTCATGATGCTTTACCTCCACAGATGCTGCCTGACCTGGTGAGTTCCTCCAGCAGCTTGGATTACGGTCCAAAAAACCTTTACAGTCACTAACAATAGTATTATCAGCAAAGCAACATGGAACATCTCAGATTTGTTGGATATGCATTGAAAAAGGGAAACTTATAATATGGTGGAATTAAATTTCTGTAAGCATTGTCCTGAATTATGAATTCATGAGAAAGACAGAACAATGCAATAAGAACACCAGAAACAGAAGCAGAATAGGCCATTTGGCCCCAAGTAACTGCTTTGTAACCGCCTCAGTGAGAATCCGTTACCTTCGTGTCTATCTTCTGTATTAACCCCATCTTCTGTATTCACCCCCATCTAAAAATCTATCACTCTCTGTCTTACATATGAATCTCAGTCATTCAGCTAAGGTTAACATGGATGAGTCAAAGACATTATATGTAGATTTACTTCCTATTCTCCTAAAGTTTGGAATTTGTAATGAAAAGAACAGTGACAGTAAATGCAAAAAATCACAAATTATTCCCATATAATTAACAAACAACATGGAGTTTTTTTTTGTAAATGTAAAACACCAGGGTTTAATGCCACAGTTATGCAGGAGATGCTGCACCCGCTGAGTTTCTCCAGCTTTTTGTGTACCCCCTATGCAGGAGTTTATTTGTGCCAATGACTTGATGTCACTGTCAAGAACAATCCAACCAAACACAAAGGCTTGTGTGCCCCTGTTTGAAAAATCCTATAACAGAAAACTTAGAGCAAACAATTGCCTGGATTGTCCATTAATTCATCTGAGGTGACTGACCATTTTCTAGGTGACCACTAAAGTGATTGTGGGAAAGAACTCTAAAGTGTGCTATTTGTAGATGCTCGATTTTTAAAACAAAAGGTTAACAGCCTGATGCTTTTAAGACTGAAGGGAAGAAACCTGTTGCTCGTGGCAACAATGAAAGTAGAGCACGCTCACCCCAGCTCCTTCTATGTCAAAGTAAGATCCTATTTAAGTGTTGAAGAAAGGCAGTGCAGACAGCAGGGTCAGCAGGCTCACCTTTCCTGATGCAAGCAAAATGACAAGGTCTTCAAATACCATGTGTGAGTGGGCTTGATCATTGCTGACGGCTCTCCCAGCTGATGTGGCTTGACAGGCAAGTTAAGGTAATTAATCTCCACAAATCATGCAGATTCATTTTAAGACCAGCAGTGCAGATATTAAAGAATGATAGTCCCTGCAAATTCTATCCTGCAGCAAGTATATCTCAATTTCGAGAGCATCTAGTAGAAAATGAAATGTTAAAGTTCCCAAGACTACCATATCTTTTTAATTTGCACCGTAGTTATGCTGTCACAGTCTGATGATATGGCAGTCAGTGACAATGGCTTTTGGGATGGAATCTATGAATAGGAATTGAAAGATAATGTATTGCAATGCATGATTTGGAGTTTGCTTCGTAACTCTGTAATACATAAACTAACAACTATCCAATATTCACTTTTTCCAGGAAGTGAGTATCTCAAAAGTATGAGGCCAAAACCAAGCTGAAGGGAGTGTGAAGGCCAAATGAATGTCAGTTCCTTCTGCAATTATAGCACCGTTTATGAGAGTTTTTTTGAATGCGAACTGCATGGTTGACTTTGGCATAGATGACTGAGTATATACTGTGATCAATAAAGCAATTTAAGAATCGACCAACAAAAGCTGGTTGGTAATGGATAAGCTGGGTATTTTTTATTGGGAACAATGCCTAAAGGGGAAATATTGAAACCTGTGAAGTATTGGTCTAGGGGAACCCTGCAAATCTCTCAGTATTTTCTTTCTATGGTATTCTTTTTAATAATATATTAAATCAAACATTTTGTAATTTGGCCCCAAGTAACTGCTTTTTGTTCTTTGTTGTGTCAGATGACGTATAGCTCGCTGTTGGCTTCTGGCGTCATCCAACATGTTAACAGATTTGGTCGCCCAATGCGTCACGGAGTGCATCGTGTCATCATTTCTGGGGATCGCCACGAGGAGGCTTCTATCATGATCCCCAGGGGTGTTATGAAAAGAGGATATGAGCAAATACAGAGGTTAACTCTGAAGTCTGACTACTGGGGAAAGTAAGAAATATTTGGATTCTAGATGGGTGTTGCTGCAAGCATCATGGGGCAGTATTGGAAATTTTAGTGGATGAATTGCTGTTGCTTCTTTGTATAACATTACCCTGTACACAATTTAAATAGCCATTAAAAATGAATGAATACTGCCAAAAACATTCAATGTCAAATAAGCATTTGGCTGTTACTATTACTAGCACCTACTCCTAGCTCTATAATCTGTTTCTTTATTTTATTTTGATTTTGTTTCTTCTTTCATGTCCATCTTCCATGTTTCAAATGTTGACATCGCTGGCATCGTCCATCCTGAAAAGGACGCAAGCTTTTGGCGACAATCAGTGGGAGCCATCACTTGTTGCAATAGATCATGGTGGTAGCAGAATTAGCTCGGGAATCTTCCAGTTTCCAGCCCTGCGACGTGGATGCTTCTGCTATGGGGCCCTTTTTAAAATGTAATGCCTCAGTTAAAATAACATGGAACTGATTTTAGTACTTTAATGGAAGTACATCAATTGGGATAACATTAGCAAAAGTAATGTTGAGCATTTCCCATCCTGAATAACCAGTCTGTTTATTTTTCAGTCTGTTTCTTCTGGTCGAATGTTCATACTATATTCCGTGTGACAACACATGTTGATATGTATTACCTGCTCGTTGAATAATTGGTCATTCAATTACAGATCCATTGTAAGGTATGTTTCACTGGCTTAGAATCTTGTGTCTAGAATAATCACTGAAGAAGCATCTCGACCCGAAACGACACCCATTCCTTCTCTCAGAAATGCTGCCTGACCCACTGAGTTACTCCAGCATTTTGTGTCTACCTTCGATTTAAACCAGCATCTGCAGTTCTTTCCTACACATAAAATCTATTGATGTTCAGTGCCAATCTTTTCATATCATAAGTTCATTAATTCTAGGAGCAGAATTAGGCCCTTCGGTCCATCAAGTCTACTTCACCATTCAATCATGGCTGATCTATCTTTCCATCTCAACCACATTCTCCTACCATCTCCCCATAGCCCCCGGTACTTGTACTAAACAAGAATCTGTCAATCTGTGACCTAAAAATATCAATTGACGGCCTCCACAGCCTTCTGTAGCAATTAATTGCACAGATTCACCACCTGCTGGTCAATCCACATCACAGGTCAAATACACATTGACGTTTTACAGCAACTTTACTGAAACGTGGTTTATTAGATCAATAATGCGGACATAAATCCATACTGGTATCTTTTTAATTTTGACATAGACACAGCAATTAAGGGAAGAAGGGGATGTATTGGGCATGGGATGGTGGTGGTACAAATGGCACTTTGGTACATTTTCTGCACTTGCATAAAAGGTGGGCTCTAATAGAATCTTAAATGTCCAGATGGGTTCTCACACCATCTTACAGTAAATGTGAGGTCCTGGTTAGCTCCAAGCTGTGCTGATAAGTTTATGGCAAATTAAACCATTGAAAATAATGTCATGGTACAGTGTGGCTTGAGTTTGAGTTTGAGTTTAGTTTTGTTGTCATATGTACCAAGGTAGAGTGAAAAGCTTTTGTTGCATGCTAACTAGTCAGAGGAAAGACAATACATGATTACAATTGAGCCATCCACAGTGTACAAATACATGATGAAGTACAGAATATTTGTGCAAGATATAGCCAGTAAAATCTGATTGAAGGCAGTCTGAGGGTCTCCAATGAGGAAGATAGTAGCTCAGGGCTGCTCTCTAGTTGGTAGGATGTTTCAGTTGCCTGAAAACAGCTGGGAAGAAACTGTCCTTGAAGCTGGAGATCTGTGTTTTCACACTTCTATACCTGGGTGGTGAATCTGTAGAATTATTTGCTGCAGAAGGCTGTGGAGGGAATAAATGGATATTTTCAGGCAGAGATAGATAGATTCTTGATTAGTATGGATGACAGGGGATATGGGGAGAAAGCAGGAGAATGGGATTAGGAGGGAGAGATAGATTAGCCATGATTGAATTGCGGAGTAGACTTGATGGGCCAATTGGCCGAATTCTGCTCCTATCACTTATGACCTTTTGGCTGATGGGAGAGGGGAGAAGAGGGAGTGGCTGCGGTGGAAATGTGCTGGTGATTTGCTCCATTTGATATGCTCTTGATCATTTCTCCACAGCAGCATCAAATAACTTTCTCAAAGCTATCCTTTACTGCAGCTTCATTCTTCTCCATGCTTTCATAAAAAAGATGATATATCACTTGCTCAGCTTACAACCCAATGGTATGAATATTGATTTATCTAACTTCAAGTAACTTTTGCTTTCCCTCCCCCACTCTAGTTATCCAACTAGTTTCAATGTCCTCTTGATTAATTTTATGGTTTGGATGGCTCATTGTCACCTTCCCCTCAACCAACAATGAACCATTCAATATTTCCTTGAACAACATCTGCTTTGATCTATTGGTTTCACACCTTGCCCTTCCATGTCTCTATACTCCTTCTCCCCTGACTTTCAGTCTAAAGAAGGGTATCAACCCAAAACATCTCCCATTCCTTCTCTCCCATGATGCTGCCTGTCCCGCTGAGTTACTCCAGCACTTTGTGTCTATCTTCAGTGTAAACAAGCATCTGCAGTTCCTTCCTACACTATTCCTTCCTGTCAGGTCCAAGAATAATAAACTTCAACAACAGTCAAATTCTAACTCACCTCTGGGTATTGCTTCCCCTTCATTTTTCTCTGACCCCCATCTTTCTCCCAACCTAACCCCTTTCCATACTTTCATTACCCTTCTGAACGGATCCTGATCCTGAATTGTGCATTAGACGAGGCCTCTGATTTATCCTCCTATTCCCACGCTCGAGGAATTTGCAGCCAAACATGATAATGAGCTTTTCTACAGCCTTTGTTTCCAAGGTGGTTTCTTTGGCCTTGTGGCGTCACACAGTACCATTCTCCTGACTTCAGACATCCCAATCCATCTAGTACATTCCCTGGCCTCTATTGATCATTAACTGTTGGAGTGGTCCTCTCCATCTAACCTACCAAAACATCTGCCCTCTGACCCTGAAGCAGCTCACTCACTGAGTAATAACACGAATATTGCCATCTGACATGCTGACAGGAGCATTTTCTTGTGATTTAATGGACTGAACGCTGTCTCTGAGATACTCAACTCTAGTTTCCCAACAGGTCTCCCTTTCGACAACTCCACCATAGAACCTCTGGAGACATTCCCTCTACAGTCTCCAAATTCATCAACACCCAACCACAACCAGCCTGCTTCTCCCTCCTTAGATGCAGAAGCAGACTTATCGCAATGGATCAACTGTTTCAGCCTATCCGCCAAACTTATTTATTTCTATCTCTAATCTATTATTTTCTTCTTTTACAGTCCCTTCTTTCGTACATCATCATACTTATTCAGCTTTCTTTCACCTTCCTCGTCGCAATGACTTGCAAAGGGTCTGTGTATAATAACCACAATCTCCTCTGTTCTTGCTTTAGAATGCCTTGATATATCCATTTCCAGATATGTTGATTTCTCCACATGCATTGTGCACAGTTACTCAGTAACCATTCTTGTTGTAAATAAATAATACCACACTATACCACAATAATACCATCTGATAATATTAATCTATCTGCCCCTAATGCGTAGGCTGGGCATGTTTTACTTGGAGCAGATAAATCAAGGGCGGGTGGGTGGGCGCTGATAGAAGTATACAAGATTATGAGAGTCATGGGTAGATAGGTTAAAATCCTTTTCCCATTGTAGGGTTTCAAGAGCAAGAATGGACAAGTTTAAGGTGACAGGAAGGAGTTTTAAAGAGGATTTGAAGAGTAAAGGGCCTGTCCCACTTACGTGTCCTTTGCACGCAAATTGCGTAACCTCGTGGTCGTGTTGAGGCGTGACGGTCCCGCAAAGGTCGCGTGCGATTTCATGCGCCCCACAGCCATCTGGAGCGCGTGACATCATTTGAAGATGCACGCAAAATGCTGGAATAACTCAGAGGGACCGGCAGCATCTTTGGAGAGAAGGAATGGGTGATGTTTCGGGTCAAAACTCTTCTTCAGTCTGAAAAGGGTCTTGATCCGAAACGTCATCCATTGCTTCACTCCAGAGATGCTGCCAGTCCAGCTGAGTTACTCCAGCATTTTATGTCTATCTTCAATTTTCTTGGCCCCGCTCTTTTTTTTTTTTTTACAAAATGCTTTTATTCAGAACAAACAAATACAAAGCAGTAACACAGTAGCAGGACTGTGTAAGACTGGTCAGGGTGGATCACCTGGGACAGCACGGGACCCAGGCGATTCGCCAATGCCCGTGCAAAAACTTTATAGTCCGTGCTGAGGAGAGAGACCGGGCGCCAGTTCTTCAAAAGGCAGAGATCGCCCTTCTTAGGTAACAGGACAACTACTGCCCTGTGCCATGGGAAGGGCATCTCCCCGGTCGCCAGGCTCTCCCCCAGGACCTTCATATAGTCACCCCCCAGGACATCCCAGAAGGCTCTAAGGTACTCCACAGTCAGTCCATCCAGCCCTGGAGACTTGCCCCCCCTGAGCTGGTGCAAGGCACCAGTCAACTCCTCCAGAGTTAGGGGATCATCCAGTTGTTCAGCCACATCTTTGTACACAGCGGGTAAGCCCTCCCACAGGACCTATTGCGCATCCACACTCGATGTGCCTGCTGAGAACAGAGTCCTGTAGAAAGACCGAACCGAGGCACCAATGCGCTCTGGATCCGTGACAGAGGAGCCTTCATCCGCAAGCAACTCTACAAGCTGCCTGCGGGCTCCTCGCCCCTTCTCCAGAGAAAAGAAAAAGGGGGAGGCTCGATCCAGATCGTGCAACATCTGGACTCGCGACCTCACATACGCACCCCGGGACCTCCTAAGCTGCAAGTTCCTAAGTGCTCCCTTCTTCTCCTGGTACTCCTCCCACTCACACGAAGCCCCACCAGTCTGATCCAGACGGGCCTCTGAGTCGAGCAACTCCCTCTCAAGCCGTCCGATCTCGGAGTCCCGCCCCTTGGTTGACCCCCTCGCGTAGTCCTGACAAAACAGACGGACGTAGGCCTTCCCCACGTCCCACCACTGCCTTAGGGAAAGGAAACGCCCCTGCCTCTCTCTCCACCTCGCCCAGAACTGCCTGAAGGAATCCCGGAATCGGCGATCCTCCAGCAGCTGGCTATTAAAATGCCAGTACGCGGACCCAGCCCGTGTGCGCGTCGGGATAAAATCCACTCGCACCAGGCAATGGTCTGAGCATGGCGCCGGCCGCATGGAGGCCGCTGAAACACAGGAGACATAGGCCTTGGACACGTATAAACGGTCAATACGGGAACCACCACCCTCAAACCTGTACGAGAAGGCGTTAGAGTCAGGATGGAAATTTCGCCAAGCATCTACCAGCTCAAAAGAGTCCACCATCTCCCTTAAAGACTTTACTGCAGCCGGGTCACGCTGAACGCCAGCGCGATCTCTCACCTCGAGGGTACAATTAAAATCTCCCCCAAGGAAAACACACTCCCCACGGTCGATAGTGTTCAACAACGTGGTCACTTCCCTTGTTAAGCGCGTCTGCATTGCGCCGAGCTTGGGGGCGTACACATTAATGAAGTGTAATGGCACGCCATCCAAACGCACGGCTAGATACAGCAAACAGCCTGGTACAATGTCCTGCACTCTGAGGATCTCCGACTGGAAAGACGGGGCCAACAAGAAGGCCACTCCACTCGAATTGGAGCTGAGATGGCTCATGTAGACCCCCCCTTCCCACTCCAGGAGCCAGGTGGGTTCATCACTAGCCACAGTGTGTGTTTCCTGCAGGAAGCTCACCGCGTACCTCCCGTCCCTGAGCACTGAGAGATGGTGATACCTACGGAGAGACCCCCTGCCCCCATTGATATTAAGGCTGGCTATAGTGAGCTTCATTTTGAGTGTACACTAGATCTTTTACCAGCCCCCAGTGAAGGAGTGGAGCCTCCCCTAGACTTCTGCCCTCTCTTTAGGGCCTTAAAAAGCTCTTGGAACTGGGCCGCTCATTTCTTATTAGCCCCGCCTCATTCCCCTTCTTCTGAAGGATGGCATAAATGGACCGCATGGGCACCCTCAGGTCCGACCAGCGGTCGACAGCCAAATCCACCTTGTTCCTACTCCCTCTAGTATCCTTTAAGAACTTCCTAATTTCCCAGACTTCGACAAGTCATGACACAGGGCCGCGGGTGGGGCAGTCCATCAACTCACTGTCGACGGACTCTGCATACCCCTTCTCCTCGCACTCAATGTCCGAGCCCGAGTCCGGAAGGTTGCTACTCTCAGCCACCTCGCTCACCTCTCCTTGTGAGGTGGGCGTTCCAGCCACATCACACGGTGCCTCCTCTGTCACCTTCCCACCCCCAGGATCAGTGACAGGGGCAGGTACCGGTGCCTCTGACTGCGGCAAGCTATCTGCTAATTGGCCAATCTCCTGCACTCTCCCACCGCACTCTGTAACCGGATTTGGAACAGTGAAGTCGGAGCAAGTCTCCGGGCCTTGCTGTAAGCGGGCCTGTCTAGAGTCCGACCGAAGGACACGATCCGAAACGACCTTCCCCTCCTCTGCACCCAGGCTACCCGCCCCAGCACCATCACCCAGAGAGTCCCCTACCCCCACCACCAGGTGAATCACCTCACTGTGGCCTTCAGGGGCCGATGGTACTGGAGTCTCCCCTGCTCCCTCGACCAGTGGGACATCACACCCCTCAACTGGGCTTATAGCCTCAACGGGGAGCTCAGACTGGGGACCCACCCCCTCACCCAAGTCCCCCCCTTCAGGCTGCCCCTGGTCATCCTCTAAGCTAGCAGACGCACTCTCTGGGGGAACAGCCCCCAAGGGTAATGTATCGCCACTCTCAGGTGTTCCCTGCACTACAGAGGCATCCTCCCCCTCAGAGGAAGAGTGCCCTGGGTCCCCCACCTCAACAGGAGGGGAAGGCCCCCCTTCAGGTCGCTCCTGAACTTCAGGGCCCTTCTCTATATCGGAGGACCCATGTCTCCTCCTCTTTGAACCACTGGCGTGCGGTGGCACAGTGATCTCCATTGCGGAAGCCTCTACCTCCACACTACCGTCTACTTGTTCAACCTCTCCAGCCCCCTGTTGGACCCTAGGCCCCTTATGCTTCCCTGTGCCGGGCTCAGAGGCGAGCACGAGTTTATACGCTGCCAGGGGTCCCGATTGGTGGTGACCTTCTTCCTGGGGAACGCCCTTCTTCTTTTTCTTGACTTTCTTCCCCCACTGACGCTCCAAACCCTCCCTGTCCACCCTACGCACTTCACCGGCATCCACCGCTACAGGTACGGGACATGAGGGTGGTGGGGGAATGGGGGGATGGGGGGTGGAGGTAGGGGAATAAAGCCTTCACGGGCTACTGTGGTAGAACCAGCAGCCCCAGATGGGCCAGCAGTGCTCTCCCGGGCCACCGTGGTGGAAGTGGCAGCCCGGGTCCTGGTACAATTCCTGCGAAAATGCCCCACCTTTTTGCAAGCGTGACAACGCACCTGGCCCGCGTTCCAGAACACGCGATGGGAGAAATCATCCACCTCCACATCAAAACTCCCCTCCGTGTCCGTCCCCTGTGCCATCTGTATATACACGCGACGCTTGAACGTATATATATGCTGCATCTCAGGATCATCAAACCTATACAACAATTTGGTGAGCCCCGACCTCACCTCCCCCAGCTTCCTTACATGTGGGAGCAGGAGCGCATCCGGAACAAAAGTGGGAACGTTAGACAGAATGACCGGCAACACGGGACCCCCCCATGGGTCCACCGCCGCAAAATTCTCACCCGCTGTTACGCCCCTTTCCAGAGCCAGAGCCACCGCCTGTTCAGTCTTCAGTAGAACAACAACCTTCCCACTGACCACCGCGCCCGAGACTATGGCTTTCTTGCCAACAGTCTCACCCAGCGCATCTAGAAAGGCCTTGAAGGGCAGGTTGCTCTGCATGTACATTTTTACCCCATGTGTGCGCCCCATCAACTCATGGCCCTCAGTCTCGGAGACTGCCGACCGTGCGACAGCTGCATAACTCTGAGGGGTCGCCATCTTTAGGGCGTGGCACAACACACAGAGTATCAGTCCTTTTTAAATCAATGCAGTCTTTCTGCTGTTGCTGCACCTCCACTCTTTTGCAACAGTTAATTAGTCTTGTGAAGGCTTTCTTGGCAAAGCAACAGAAGCAGTCTCCTCCTGATAAGATAGGAATGTCCGTGTCAATCCTCCCGCCGTCAAAAATGGAGCTTCCGGAGGCTTCTTCCCCAGGTGTCCGTCGCCTCCCCGGCTTCAACGATATCCAAGGCACTGTTGCCGCACTTACCCAGCCCACCTGGACCGGGCAAGTCGGTGTAGGAGGGAGCTTTCCGATGTTACTGACCACAAACACCGCTACAGACTCAGCTCCCACCAGTTCAAGTGAATCTTGGCCTTCCGCCAGCCACTGGCCGCTCCTACGACTTTCCAGATACACACAGACAAACCTTACTAATTAGAGGACTCTTTGAACAAAGAAAGCCTCTGCAGTCCGACAAAGCTCCAAACTGCAAAATCTGACTGCTTTTGTTCCTCCCCACCTTCCGAAAAGTTCATCAAATCCTCCCCGCCAGCAGCACAGCTCCTCTCCTGGCCCCGCTCTGGGAGTAGAAGTGGGGGCGGATCCAGACTGCAACAGCTGTGAGCCCCAGGCCGAGTTCGGCGATCGTTTGCCTGCTTCTGCTGCTGTTGGAGGTGAGACGTTGCATCGCGCCAGGGTCTTGGGCCTGGGCCACTTTGGCCGTCAGTTACGCGACAGGCCGTTGGCGTGTGAAGATTTTGTTCACTACAAAAATGTCGGAGCCCCATGTGATGTTGCACACAACTCCATACCCCTCTACGCTTCTCAGTGAGACCTGCCCCGCGTGGCCATACGATGCCCGTGCGCCTCAACGCGATGACGAGGTTGCGTAATTTGCAAGCCAAGGACACATAAGTGGGACAGGCCCTTTAGTTTCTTTACTGAGTTGTTGGTATGTAGAACAGGCTGCCATTGGAGATGGTGGAATCAAATATAATTAATGTGTTTAAGAGATATTTAGACAGCCATGTGAATAGAGAGATCATAGATGGATATGGTCCCAATGCATACATATGGGATTGGAAACATAGTAACATAGAAACATAGGAAATAGGTGCATCATTCAATATAATTATGGCTGATCAACCAAAATAGTAAGATTAAACGAGAACTTACCAGTTTGAAGTTTGATCCTTATTTTATGAGGAGTTACGATGAGGAATTTCATGAAGACCCCGCCAGCACGCATGCGCGATATTCTTCAAAGCAGCGGTGTGGAATCATAGATAACAACAACGACTGAAGATAGTAAGATTAAGAGACACTAATATACCAGTTGACCTTATGATAGAGGGTTGGGAACGGAGGGCACGAAATCCCTCATCGTAACTCCTCATAAAATAAGGATCAAACATCAAACTGGTAAGTTCTCATTTAAAATCTAACTATTTTACTTCAGAGTCACGTGAGTGACTTCGTGAAGATTTCAAAGCTCTGTGATTCCATGCCCTGGACCACGTCCATGCTCACACACTGCCGTAATTACTGATGGAGGAAGTATGTTAACATATTTCAGACTTGAACAAGCTGAAAAATAATAACGTATTTATTAATACATACAAATAAACCCTGAATTCGGGGAAAAACGTTTAGGGAACAGCACTTAAAACTGAATCCGCAAACGCGCGGGAGCGGCCACAGGTTTGTTATAAAAACGCTGAAATGTACTTTCACTGGCCCAGCCCGCTGTTGCGAGGACATGATCCATGGGTACCTCCATGGTCCTCGCCACTGATGTGGATGCAGCCCTGGTAGAATGAGATTTTAAAATATTAGTATCTATACCTGCTGCACCCAATACCACCCTGAGCCACCTAATGATAGTCTGCACCATCACCCTGTGATGTGGGTTTTTGTAGCTGATAAACAGACCGGTCTCCATTTTCCTAATGTTGTGTGTGACATTGATATAATGTCGGAGATAGGTGGCTATACAGAGTCTGTAGATCCAGGCCTGTGTTGTTTAAGTAACTCATCTATAAAGAAAGTCACTTTGTTGGGGGTCGAGACCATTCTGTCCAGTTTTAGTTTATGTAGGTTCTGGACCTGTTGTGCTGTGGTCAGTGCCATTAACATCACCACTTTGAAGGTGAGTTTGTCCAGAGGTAGATCTAACATAGGCGACCAGCTCCTGAGTAGGGACAACACAACCCCAATGTCCCTGGTAATATTATATCGTGGTCGGGGAGGGTTGGAATTGAATATATCCCTCATGAGTTTAGATACTAGCTGGTGAGATCCCACTCCAATGTTGAGATAGGATGACTGTGCGCTCCTGGCACTGTTTATGGCACTGTAACTGAGGCCCTCATCATAATGAAGGCCCGCGAGGAATTCCAGCACATTGGTGATCGTAGCAGAGTTGTAGGTGGTCTTGGTCCGACGACAGAAGGCCTCCCATTTCCTTATGTGGGTGGACTCTCTGCACGATGCTGTGATGATATCCATGGTTCTTGTTGACAGCCCGAATTCCAGTAATGGCCTCTTCAGAACCTCCATGGTTACCGGTGGGGCTTGATGTTCTGGCCTTTCTTGGTTTGTTGTGTTGCTGGGATGTGGGGTTGGCGCATCTTCCAGGTTAATCGCTGTGGGCCCTGTCCGACAAAATGCTTTTGTTGATAGGGAGCGACCTTAGGGTTGTTTCTAGTTGCCCTGTAGGGTTGAACCCGAGGCCTGATTGATGTTGCATAAGTATGCTGTCTATGATACGCTGGTGGTCTGCTCGAGGATGGTGGTTTCATCAATCCGACTGCTTTTGCTTCCTCGTCCAGGTCTTTTACCTGTTTTGGCAGGTCATCACCGAACAATTGTCTCGGTGGCGGCGTAACATTGGCTTTGCACAAACCCTCGAATTTAGGGTTTAGTTTTGGACGGATGGAGCTCTTACGAAAGCAGTTTATCTCATACTGTGTATTGCATAGCAAGCTAATGAATCCTGCTGCTCTTCCGTCATGTTCGTCCCGTCTATGGACCTGGCAAATGCAGTAATGTCTGAGGTCAATAATTTCAGGATTTTTTGTATTTTTAATTCCTGGGCCCTGATCCCAGGACTGATGTTTCCCCAGATGGGTGTGTTGATGGTAGGGACATTGAGCGACACACAATTTTCGGGAGCTTTGTATTTGTTGGTAGTCTCCGTGATCACCTGTTCCTGCAGCTGGTGTGTAGTTAGATAATTGATACTGGCCGCTAGCCTAGGCTGAAGAGGTTGCCCTGATTGTGCTGGTTGGGTGAACGTCGACACTACTTCCAGAAGTTCCTCCTCAGGCATCTCTTGCAACACAGGGGTTCTTGCACCAACCCCTCTTCAAAGTCAGCTAATGCCTGACTTCTGGCACTCCCTATTGAAGAGGGAGAGATGTTTGGCAGTTCTGCCATGTGTCTTCTGGATCCTATAGACACACACTCTTGATGGTGAAGGTCGAGCAGCTGCTCCACCATACACTTCATACGATCTATGCTACCGTCGCCGCTATCTGCGGATGGCAAGTCAACTTCCCCAATTTCTGATGAACAATTGGGGTTTCTACCATCAGTCCGCACCTCGTCGAGGTGATGTCTAAGGAACCTAGGTAGGTAGTCGCTCCTGCGGGGCTACTCGACTTGTGCTTTCTACCACCGGTCCGCGATCTGGCGGACTGAAGCGGTGGTGAGTCGGTGCCAGCCGCTCCTGCGGGCACTCCCTTCTACGCGACTTCTGTGTTGTTTTCCCACCGGTCCGCGCTCTGACAGACTGAAGCGGTTTTGAGTCGTGGCCGGCCGCTGCAGCGGGGCTACACGACTTTGGTGCGGTTTTCCCACTGGTCCGCCCTCTGGTGAACTGTAACGGCGGGGAGATGGGATGTGCCGTAGAAACAGGCACTGATGTCCGCCCCTTTTTACCGCTGGCCTGGTGCTGTTCGGGTTGAAGCGGTAGGGAGTCAGGGTCTTGCCTACCCTACTCCTGCGCGGTCCTCCTACCAGTGTACAGCTCCCTGGCCTGCTGTGGTGGAGAGTCGGGTCCTGCCGACTGAGCGGGGCTCCCCGACTTCCGCGCTCTTTTCCTGGCCCGTGGTACGGGTGCTGCCGGTGTAGCGGACAGCTCCGGGGATATCGGCCGCTGACTTCTATCCGGTCCTTGGAGGCATGCTTCGATGCAGCCTTCGTCTTAGTCCTCCATTCCATTGTCTCTGTAAGTGAAAAAAAACTCACCAACTCAAGGTTAGTAAAAAAAAACCTACCCCCCCTCCCCCCCCCACGACTTGTGTGCGGATTTGCCACCTGTCCACGGTCTTCCGGACTGAGGCGGTGTGGAGTCGGTGCCAGCCGCTCCAGCGGGGCTACATGACATCCGCGCGGCCCTGCCGCTAGTCCGAGGTCTTCCGGACTGATGCGGCGGAAAGTCGGTGCCAGCCGCTCCAGCGGGGCTACTCGACTTGTGTGCGGATTTGCCACCTGTCCGTGGTCTTCCGGACTGAGGCGGTGAGCCGGGGCCTGCCGTTAGAACGGGGCTCTCTGATTTCCGCACTCTTTTGCCGCTAGTCCGCGGTCATGCAGACTGAAGCGGCCTTCTTTTTGCTCCTTCTCTGCATTACGAAGCTTCTGTAAGGGATTTAAACAATACAGAAACCCACCCAACTCAAGGTTAGTACAATTTACCTGTTGGTCCTTTTTTAAGCTGCTGGCAGAGGAGCGTGCTGATCCCGCTGGCTCCACCGCCAGTGACTCGAAAAAGCGAACTCGACCGCCGCCCGCTACCCGCATTCTATGGTCTCTGTAGCGGGTTCCCCGCGGTCCGTGGGCGGGATTCCCCGAGGTCTTGACCGGGATTCCCTGTGGTCCATGATTGGGGTTCCCCGCAGTCCATAAAGGGTCTCCCGCGGCCCGTCCGGACTTCGCCCCAAAATTTATCAGGACCTCTGTAAGGTTTACAGAGATTCCTGCAAAGCGTAACCTGGGAATAAGTTTTTAAAAACTTACCTTCAGGTTTGGCCCCTGGTGGAGCAGCGCTCCCCCCAGCCAGACATTGCGTAATGCGATTCCCTTCTTCAGAGTCAGCCTAGACCTGACTCCTTATGCTTCCCTGTGAAGAGGGTAAGCATTTGGCAGCCCTGTAAAGGGTACTGCTGTAGGTCTGCTCGGAGACCCATGGTGACCAGACTCCTGCTGGGGTGTGCCATGTTGGAGTTAATGCTCCCCACCTGCTCATGCGGGAATATAGACTGCCGCTAGTGGCAAGTCTGTGAGCCCGAACCCTGCTGGGTCAACGGGTTTGCCCACTTCCAGGCGTTGTGCCGCCTGCGTTTGAGTCAGGACCCTGGCTCTGTCTTCGCTACCTCTACCGGGTAGCGTTGCCGTCTGTCCGTGGTATTCCTGCGGGCTGTGGCGTTGAGTCGGACCTCCTGCTCTGCCTTTGCTACCTGCGAATGGCAGTCTCCGAGCCCGGACCCTCCTGGGTCAACGGGCTTGCCCGACTTCCGGGTCGCGTTGCCGTCAGTCCACGGTGATCCTGCGGGCTGCGGTGTTGAGTTGGGGCTGCTGCTCTGCCGTCGCTACCTGCGAACGGTGAGTCTGTGAGTCCGGATCCTGCCGGGTCAACGGGCTGCCCGACTTTTGGTCTGTTTCTGCCGCCGCTGACTGTCCGCGTCCTGCGGTCCACAGTCAGTCTCTCGAGGCAGCCCGTTGGTGGGGTACTCTGTCCCACAGAGTCCCTGAAAGAAATACTGACCTCAGGTTAGTCATTCCTTACCTGCAGGTCCGTTCCGGTGGAGGAGCGACCCTCCTCCCTGCCTGTCGCTTCGCATGCGGTCGATTCTGTTAGACCTAAGAGCTATATCTAACTCTCTCTTGAAAGCATCCAGTGAATTAGCCTCCAGTGCCTTCTGTGGGAGATAATTCCACAGATTCACAACTCTCTGGGTGAAAAGGTTTTTCCTCATCTCAGTCCCAAATGGCATACCCCTAATTTTTAAACATTGACCCCTGGTTCTGGACTCCCCAACATCAGGAATTTTTTTCCTCCTGTACAATCCCTCAATAATTTTATATGTTTCTATAATCCTCTCATCCTTATAAATTCCAGCGAATATAAGCCCAGTCGATTCATTCTTTCATCATATGTCAGTCCCGTCAACCCAGGAATTAACCTGGTGAACCTACGCTGCAGTCCCTCAATGGCAGGAATGTCCTTTCTCAAATTAGGGAACAAAACTGCACACAATACTCCAGGTGAGGTCTCACCAGGGACCTGTACAACTGCAGTAGGACCTCCTTGCTCCTAAACTCAAATTCTCTCGCTATGAAGGCCAACATGCCATTTGCCTTCTTCACAGCCTGCTTTACCTGCATGATTACTTTCAGTGACCGATGTACAAAGACACCCGGGTCTTGTTGCACCTCCCCTTTCTCCTAATCTGACACCATTCAGATAATAATCTGCCTTCTTTATCTTGCCACCAAAGTGGATAACCTCACATTTATCCACATTAAACTGCATCTGCCATGCATCTGCCCACTCTCCCAAGTCAACCTGCAACCTCATAGCATCCTCATCGCAGCTCACACTGCCACCCAGCTTTGTGTCATCTGCAAACCTGGAGATGTTACATTTAATTCCTTCATCCAAATCGTTAATATATATTGTAAATCACTGGGGTCCCAACACTGAGCCTTGCGGCACCCACTAGTCACTGCCTGCCATTCTGAAAAGGACCCATTAATTCCTACTCTTTGCTTCCTGTCTGCTAACCAGTTCTCTATCCATGTCAATACTCTACCCACTATACCATGTGCTCTAATTTTGCACACTAATTTGCATTTTTGTGCGACCTTGTCAAAGGTTAGTGTGGGAAATAAGGATGGTATGGATATGATGGGATGAAAGGCCGTTTCTGTGCTGAGGATACATTGACACATCTAACATACAAAAACATAGATTCAACATAAAATACTCATAAATGCTGCAAAACAACAAGAGAAAAAGAAACTGTGAAAATAATTAATTGGTACAATTGGTAATAAGTGAACAAATCCACATTGGTGTAAGAGGTGGTCCATAGATTATACCACTGTTGTGGGCCAGTTCACGATCAATGATGATATGGAAGATGGAGAACTTAGTTACATGGTTTCAGACCAACAACCTCTCACTCAATATCAGGAAGCCAAAGGAGCCAATCATCAATTTCAGGAAGTGTGGTGGAGTATATGCCCCAATCTGCATCAATGGAAATGGAAATTGGTGAGAGCTTCAAGTTACTTAGAGTAAATATTACCAATGGACTGACCACATTGAAGTAACAGCCAAGAAGTACACCAACACCTCTACTTCCTCAGGAGACAGTGGAAATTCAATGTCTCCACTGACTCCTTCAAAGTTCTGAAGATGCACCATAGAAAGTTTGTGTTGGGTTGCATCACAGCTTAGTTCAGGAATAGCTCTGCCCAAGACTGCAAGTAATTACAGAGCGTTGTGGATGTAGCTCAGTCCATCACACAGACCTCACTCCCCACCATTGACTCCATCTACACTTTACACTGCCACAGAAAAGTACACCACATAATCAGACACTTGCCCCACACTGGACATCGTCTCTTCTTTTCGCCAGACAGAAAATACAGAAGCTGGAAATCGCACACATCTGACTCAGTAACTGCTTCGTCCATCCCTATCAGGATTCTATCCTTCTTTAAGTGCACGGTCCAATTCTACCGTGTTTGATATTTGACCATTTGACGGCACTGGGCCGATATTCACTGGAGTTTGGAAGAATGAGGGGGGACCTCATTTAAACATACAGAATGTGAGAACGGGGAGAGAAAAGGGTGATTTGCTTGTTTGATATATCTTTTCTTCTCTGACCTTCTGTAGATTCTGAGTGTGCACAGAGCCATAACATTTATTCTGTTGTAAAAAGGGCTGCTTATTACTAAGATGTTCTCAGACCTTTTAGGGTTGCTAAAAGTAAAAAGATTATTGATAGAATTAAAAGTGCACAGAAATATAGCTGACTGACTCATGTAATCCTTTTTACTTTAATGTCACTAAAATCACAGGATTCCATTCAATCGATGCCAACTCTCAGAGCAGTCCATGCCCCCACTTATTTCTTTACAATCAATTCTTTCTGAAATGTCTGTGCACATTCCCTTCTGTTTCTCCTGCCACCCACCCACACTAGTGGTAATTTATTGTGTCCAATTAACTATCTAGTATGTCTTTGCAATGGTAGAGGAAACCAGAGCACACAGAGGAAACCAATGAGCTCGCATTGAGAATGTGCAAACACATTCTACACAGACAGCTTCTGAGGTCAGGATTGATATTACATGCATTTAGCTTAGTTTGAACAGTGACCAAAGACTGGGAAGTTTACAAAATTGTGACGCAACAAAGGCAGCAGTGTATGACTATCTGTGTGACTGTTACCATTTATCTATGATTATATTGAACATTTCAATTCATTTTACTCCAACATTACAGAGAGAAATGCAATTTGATTCTATGAAGGCTGATGTCCTTCTCCAGAACTGACCTGCTGAATATTTCCAGTTGTTCCTATATTTATTTCACATTTCCAGCATTTTCAGCATTCCTGAGCTACCATCTGAATAGTGAAAGGCTTTGAATAGTGAAAGGCTTGGACAGCGTGATGTGGAGAGGATGTTCCCACTAGTGGGAGAGTCTAGGACTAGAGGTCATAGCTTCAAAATTAAAGGATTCAATATATTGAATTGAATTGAATACATTTTATTAGCCAAGTATGTATGCATACAAGGAATTTGCCTTGGTGCTTTGCTCACAAGGATAACATCATGATATACAGTAGACAATTAAAAATAAAATATTATAATTTAAACACGTGAAGAATAAATTAAAATGCCAGAGCACAAGGAGGCTACAGACATTTGGTTATTGAGTAGAGCTACTGCTCGTGGAAAATAGCTGTTTTTATGTCTGGCTGTGGCGGCTTAAACAGTCCAGAATCGCTTCCCAGAGGGAAGTACTTCAAAGAATTTGTGGCCAGGGTAAGAGAGCTCAGAGATGATCTTACCTGCTCTCTTCCTGGCCCTTGTAGTGTACAGTCATCGATGGGGGGAAGGTTGCAGTCAACAACCTTCTCGACTGATCGAATGATGCGCTGCAGACTCCGGATGTCATGCTTGGTGGCTGAGCCAAACCAGACCATGATGGAAAAGGTGAGGACAGACTCTATGATGGCAGTATAAAACTGGACTATCATTGTCTGTGGCAGATTGTGAACCTTTTTGACTGTGGAGTCATTGGTGGCCTCCCATTTTAGGTCCCATTTTAGGAGATGAACTTAAATGACTCCACAGATGTGACTGCGGTGTTGTTAATGGTGAATGGGGTGAGGGGAGCGGGAGCTCTTCTAAAGTCTACAATCAATTCCACTGTCTTAAGAGCATTGTGCTCCAGGATGTTGTGATGGCAACAGGACGCCAGCTGTTTCACTTCCTGTCAGTAGGCAGATCCCTCCCCATCCTGGATCAGTCCAAACAGGGTTGTGTGGTCCACAAACCTGAGAAGCTTGACAGAGGAGTCTGTGGAGGTGCAGTCATTGGTGTAGAGAGAGTAAAGGAGAGGGGAGAGTAAGCAGTCTTGCGGTGCTCCTATGCTAAGGGTCAGCGGCTCCGAGATGTGCTTTCCCAGTTGCTTCCTGTCTGTCAGGGAGTTGGTAATCCACTGACAGAGGGCTCAGGCACAGTCAACTGTGAGATTTTGGAGTGTAGTAGCTCTGGCACAATCCTGTTGAATACAGAGCTAAAATACACAAACAAAATCCTTGCATAGGTCCCCTGACAGTCTAGGAGCTGGAGGATGAAGTGGTTCATCCACTGATCTATTGGCCCGGTATGCAAACTGTGATATTTTTCAGGTGGGCCAGCACGCGTTTCAAGGGTGTTCATGATTACAGGTCAGTGAGACAGGCCTGTAGTCATTAAGACCAGTAATCCTTGGCTGTTTGGGTATAGAAACAATAATGGAGGCTTTGAAGCAGGCAGGGACAGTGCAGGTTTGCAGGGTCCGATTGAAAATGTCTGTGTGGAGTGGTGCCAGTTGTTCGACACAGAGCTTGAGTATAGAGGGTGAAACATTGTCCGGTCCTGGAGATTTACGGCATTTCTGTCTCCTGAATAGCTTTCCATCTCCTCAATTTCTATTGTTAGTGATGGAGAAGTGGCCAGGCTGATGTTGGGCAGCAAGTGTGGGATGGGTAGTGGAGGGGGGCTCAGCCTTTTCAGACTGAAGTCAGGCTGTAAGTAGATATAAAGTGGTGATTGGGGAGGAGTGGGTGGGGAAGGGTCCAGTCTTTGCAGACTTTGCAGCTCTGATTCCCCTTCTCAGCTTGTACTTGGCCTACCTGCAGAGTGGGGAGTCTGCATCCCAGCTCCTCTAGACATATTTAGACTGGCAGAGCTGACTGAGTTTTGCTGTAAACCAGGGCTTGTTGTTGTTGAACCTGATCCGGGTCCTAGTGAGAATGCAACTGTCCTTACAAAAGCTGACAAATGATTTCACAGTGTCTATATATTAATCGAGGCTTGGTGTTGCTTCCCTGAACACATTCCAATCAATGCAGTCAAAACAGGACTGTAGGTTTTCAATGCCCTCGTCCACTTTTTCATTGTGCTGACCACAAGTTTAGCAGATTTTAGTTTATGCCTGTAGTTCGGAAAATGGTGAACTAAACAATGATCAGAGAGCCCCAGAGCTGCACGGGGATAAGAGCGATATGCGTTCTTAGTTGTAGTATAACAATGATCGAGATGTTCCTTTAGGAATGAGTTGAGGAGGAATTTCTTTAGTCAGAGGGTAGTGGATCTGAATTATTTGCCACAGAAGGCTGTGGAGACAGTCGATGGATATATTTAAGGCAGAGATAGATAGATTCTTAGTACAGGTGTCAGAGGTTATGGGGAGAAGGCAGGAGAATGGGGTTAGGAGGGAAAGATAGATCAGCCATGATTGAATGGCGGAATAGACGATGAGCCGAATGGCCTAATTCTACTCCTATCACTTATGATCTTAAGAATTCTGCTCTACCTCATGCAGACATTTGACATTTGTCTAACTACTGCACTATGATGCTGACAATTATATTCTACACTCTGCTTCTTATCCTTCATTGGTTTGATTTTACTTATGTGCAGTACTATCTGATGCGATTAGATAGCATACAAATGATAGCTTTTCACTATGCCTCAATGCACATGACAATAAAGCTAAACCTAAACACAAATCTAGTGTTCCATTGCTGTGGTAAGCTTAGGGTTGTGCAGGTCAGTTTGGGAACTTGATGATTGTAGACGAGTAGATTTTCTTGAAACAGGTGGCTTGGACTTCAACTTCTCTATCTCCTGCTTAAAGGAAGTATGAAAAGCGGCATGATTCGGATATAGGGATCTTAAGATGATAGATGCTACCTTTGCTGGGGCAGCAGCTCATGTAGATTTTTTTCAATGGTGGGGTGGGCTGTGTGTTGGAATTGCTGTACCAGGCTATGATGCAACCAGTCAGGATACTTTCTGCAGCATCCTGCAGATACTTTCTGCAGTTTGTCTTCAGTGAGATGCAAAACATCTTTAAACTTCTGAAAAAAGTACAGGCACTGGTATGCTCTCTACATGATTACATCCATATGCTATGCCTAGAACAAGTGATCTAGGATGTTAATGCCCCAAGTTTCAAGCTGCTAACTCTCTCCACCACTAACCTATCAATGTAAACTGGAAGGAAATGGTTTAAATAGACATTTTCGGTTGGGGGCCTTCTTCAGACTAACTTTTGCCCTCTTCTCCTTCAGTCTGAATAAGGGCCCTGACCTGACACATCACCTGTACATTTTGTTCTACAAATGCTGTATGATCGAAACATAGAAACATAGAAACATAGAAAATAGGTGTAGGAGGAGGCCATTTGGCCCTTCGAGCCAGCACTGCCATTCATTGTGATCATGGCTGATCGTCCCCAATCAATAACCCGTGCCTGCCTTCTCTTCATACCCCTTGATTCCACTCGCCCCTAGAGCTCTATCTAACTCTCTCTTAAATCCATCCAGTGACTTGGCCTCCACTGCCTTCTGTGGCAGGGAATTCCACAAATTCACAACTCTCTGGGAGAAAAAGTTTTTCTCACCTCAGTCTTAAATGGCTTCCCCTTTATTCGAAGACTGTGGCCCTTTATTCCCCTTTATTCTAAGATCTATTGAGTTCCTCCAGCAGTTTTATGTTTTGCTCAAAATTCTAGCTACTTCAGTCTCTTGAATTTCCTTGCTGAATAAGTTACCAATTAAGTCAACAATATCAATATCTTTATGGAGGAACTAGATGTGTTTATTGAAAGATATAAGTCCGCAGGCAGCTGGAGCTGTCAGTATTAAAAAAGAGACAGACATTTCTCTATTTCAATTTGCATATATGGTTTACATTTTGAAACAAAAAGTGTTTTTTTACAATACAAAAATATTGACACAATAACTAATTCTTCTTGTGAAATCTAATTGGTGCAACATGAATGAAACTGAGAAAATAGCACAAGTTACACCAAACATATTTGACTCTCAGGGATCTCACATGCTGTTTTAAGAAAATCGGCGTGGAGATCAGTTATGACCATAGAGCCATGCATGCTACCAACTGGAGTTATGGGTACATATAATTTAAATTATTTTTATTGTGTTGACCGTGTTTAAGCTATTTTTATTATGCAAAGGTGACTGTACAAAAAGGTTTGCTACTGTGCTCTGATGGAACTAATAATGAATTTATTTATGCGGGTTTACTGATAGGAAGTGGAAGAGAGTGGGAAAATGTTTACTGTTTAGCTTAAGCTTTTTCACCCCTTTGTAAATCTGTATCAGAGTGTCATTGTTAAATATTTCAATTATAGTTTTTAAATGTAAGAATAAAAGACAATGGTATAGAAATTCATCATTGCCCATTTGAGATATGTTGATAGGTTGTACCCTGAAGTTCAAGACATTAGGCAGTAGGGTAATAGCCTTCCACCAGAACAAGATCTTTCTTTCACATGCTCGGCAGCACAGTGGTGCAGCAATAATGTTGCTGCCTTACAGTTCCAGAGACCCGGGTTCAAAATGGCAAAAGGTGCTATCTGTGTGGAGTTTGTACGTTCTTCCTGTGACTGCAGGGTTTTCTCCCGGTGCTCTGGTTTCCTAGCACACTCCAAAAACATGCAGGTTTGTAGGTTAATTGACTGATTATATTGTCTCCAGTGTGTAGAATTGAACTAGTGTACAGGTGATCACTGGTCAGCATGGAGTTGATGGGCCGGAGGGCCTGTTTCCATGTTGTATCGCTAAACTAAACTAAACTAAACTAAACCAGAATGGAAAACATAAACCTAGGTCTGGAAGGTTGCAGGAAAGAAAGGAGGTGGGAGAAGCAATAACAGAGTGGATGGGGTGGGTTGCCGTGTAGGTTAGAATCTTTTGAGTAGTGGATCTGCCTCCTGCAGGGAGGAATCAATGGAATGGTGAGTTGGCAGCTGAATGATGTCACCAATTTAGGATTGATGGTCAGGGATCATTTGGGGCAGGTTCGGAGATCAGGTCAAATTCTGAAGACCTAGGGTTAGGCAAGGTAATCATCACTTAGGGTCAGGTTGGAATAATTACTTTCTCCTGGTAATGCACTCAACGAGTATTGCAGAGGAAATGCCATCTTATGAAGCCACAACTAAAAATTGACCACCCCACACCAATGCAAATCGCAATCCACAAAAGAAATGTCCAGTGCGATTTTTTAAATAAAAGCAATCTTTCTGAAAATACACAGCAATATTGTGTTCCACTTTGGTTTTACAAATGCATGGAACTGGAAAGTAAATACTAAGTCCATTACTTTCTAAATTTCCATTATTTGATTATGCAAATATATTTGGAAGAAAACTTGAACTATGACTTTACTTTGCAATTCTAAGTGTATTTTGCGTCTAGTGGCCTATTGTTGTCAGCCTTCAGGGAGTAACGAGGCAGAGAGTAAAGAGAAATAGAGCAAGTGTAGGCCGGTGGGATTAATCCAATTTGGTATCATGGTTGCCACCGACAACTGTGAGGTTATCCACTTTGGCGGCAAAAACAAGGGGGCAGATTATTATCTCAATAGCATTAGGTTAGGTAAGGGGGAGGTACAGCGAGACCTGGGTGTCCTTGTACAACAGTCACTGAAAGTTGGCGTGCAGGTACAGCAGGCAATGAAGAAAGCTAATGGAATGTTGGCCTTCATAACAAGAGGATTTCAGTACAGGAGTAAAGAGGTTCTTCTGCAGTTGTACATCTGGAGTATTGTGTACAGTTTTGGTCTCTTAATTTGAGGAAGGACATCCTTGTGATTGAGGCAGTGCAGCGTAGGTTCACGAGATTGATCCCTGGGATTGTGGGACTGTCATATGAGGAAAGATTGAAAAGACTAGGCTTGTATTCACTGGAGTTTAGAAGGATGAGGGGGTTTCTTATAGAAACATATACAATTATAAAAGGACTGGACAAGCTAGATGCAGGAAAAATGTTCCCAATGTTGGACGAGTCCAGAACCAGGGGCCACAGTCTTAGAATAAAGGGAGGACTGAGGTGAGAAAAAACTTTTTCACCCAGAGAGTTGTGAATTTGTGGAATTCCCTGCCACAGAGGGCAGTGGAGGCCAAATCACTGGATGGATTTAAGAGAGAGTTAGATAGAGCTCTAGGGGCTAGTGGAATCAAGGGATATAGGGAGAAGCCAGGCACGGGTTATTGATTGGGGACAATCAGCCATGATCACAATGAATGGCGGTGCTGGTTCGAAGGGCCGAATGGCCTTATCCTGCACCTAGTTTCTATGTTTCTATGTTTCTATGACAACGTTGGTTGCATAGGTGACTGTTCCTTTGCTGTACTGTTCTATGTTCCACGTATTCCATGTTTTTCTATTGAATTCCATCGGAATTCACTTCAGAAGATGCATATTCAACACAATGGAGCATGCTCAGCTTTATTGAATAAACAAGATTATTTGGAAACTCCACTTTTACTGCCATGATATTGGTGTTTTTCATTGTCCAGTGTGCATTTTTCCCATGCTAATGCAGCTTTTTGTGAAAAATCTGCACTGTGGAAAAGTGCTTGCTTTTGCTTTTATGTCCAATCAACCAAGAAGTTAGATAAATGCAGCAACGGTTATTAATACCTGCGTAGAACATCAAGATAAATGTAGCAGGAAACCACTTGCTGAGCTCTCCACCAACTGACATGTGAAGTACTGAATCAGCAGCAGGTTATACCAGGGACAAACACTGTATGATTACTGGAGCCTGTGTCTCAGTAGAGGTCACGTTGAGCATTATTGCTTTCATTCTCTCAATCGACACTCGCTGAGAGATCAGTCTCCCCACTGAGCATTCAGGTTCACTGCGTAACCACTTTAATATTGCATCCCCAATTTTAGCAACATGTCCAGGGCGCAAGCCAGATCACATTCATGCTGAGAAGGACAAATACATTCAGTGACAGAAGGAAGCCGCCAAAGTGGAAGAAAGAAATCTAAGTGAAAGCACAGACCAGTAGCTATCAACCCTTCTCACAATCTGTCTTTTTTTAATGGAAAAAGAGTCCCAGATTGGTGAACTCTTCTCGATTGATGTAATCTCTCAGTGGCAGAATTATGAAATAAATCCCTTTGCTCGTAATTCTTAAAGTTGGAAAGAACTTTCACATAACTTTGGAAGTTCTGAATTCCAACTGTCCAGAAATGAACATCAGATCTTATATTTAAAGAGATTATTAATTGCCTTTGTATTTTATGTGTTTATTTATCTGTGTCATCCAATTCCTCTTTGGCTAAAATTATGCCGTAGGGCTCAAATCTCATGGGTAGCTTTTTTTTTTTTTAATTTCCTGTTCAGTTTGAAGATGCTGGGGAATACATGAAGATGACAAAACCCCTGCCTTTCGCAGATCTGGCTTTGATGTCCAGGAAAACTACTTCCAAGAATTCAAAAGTGTTAATATTCTAGACAAAAAAATGTTCCCCTTGAAGCTGAACAATAAACACTAATTAGCTTGCCTAGATGATAGAAAAAAATCGACTGTTCGTCCTTAGTGATGATAAGCCCATCCATTCCTGTCTTCAAATTGAAAGATGCATAAAGATTGAGTGTGAGAGATCATTTCAAACAGAAAGGCTGCAGAGACCGATTCATTTTTTTTCATTGGAAATATCCATTGCCAAAGTAAATTAATTTGAAAGAAATCCTGGAGGTGATTTTTGGAAATTAAGAACTACAGTAAACATCACTGACAAGTTCAGTATCTAATTGTAGACATCAACGATAATCTTCCTTCGAGAACAGATGGAAAAAAATTATTGTTGAATAGTGAATGAATGAATGTTGTCTGAGCATTTGGAGCAATCTTTACATGCATACTCCAATATCCAAAGACACAATGGCTGATTGGTCTTGCTGAATATTTGATACATCTGTAGTTTTGAGAGGCAGATAATATGAACTTGTTTGCCTTGTGTCCTGAGAGGGAGCATCCTCAATGACTCATCATCAATGCTTCAATGGTGCTTTTATTGTCTCAGATATGAAGTGCTAACATAGTGAAATTCTTTTTTATATAAACAGCCCAGTAGACCCGAATAACAAGTATAGAATAATAGTCTACTAATCCCGCATGCAAGAGGCACCATGCTTTGGTGCCATTGTCAAAGTCCATGTTCTAGATCTTATGAGCAGTGCCTGTTCCAGGCAAGTCCCAGGCTGTTGTGAACCTTAAGCCATCTCCTTCCCTGGATGCCACGTGCCGCTCCTCGCTTGTCCACCTTTGTTATCCAGGGGTACCACCCACACCTACTGAGGGCACGGTAGACCAAACCCCGGTTCCCTCTCCTCTCCTACGGGCCTTGGTCCGCGGCCATCATGTCTGTCAGTGTTGCTATCTCCATCCTCCCGGTCTTTGGTCTTTGGGTGCCGGCGGACACTGGGTCCATTGAGAATGGGAACTGACTCGGCAACTTCCTCCTGTAAGCTGCAATCCGCCGGACCTTGAGTTTGCTACGTGGGACCAGCTCGTCGGGCTCCCCTTGAAGCCGCGATCCGTCGGGTCCTCCGTTCCGTTCAGCCGAGTAACACCCATTGCATCTTGACAGCGTCAGCATTAAAATTCAAAACACTGCAAGCAGAAATAATTAATAAAATGCTTGAAACACTCAGCAAGGTAGGCAGCATTTGTAAAAAAATGAAACAGATGTATCTATGGAAAGGGAAGCAATTGCTCGTAGATTAAAGTTACATTATGTCAATGAGCCAGGCCTGGATTGCTGCATTGTTGGAGTGTGTCATTGGAGGCCTTGCAGCAGCCTGGGGCTCAACTAGATTGGGCACCATTCCAAGTGTTTGACATGCCTGGGGTTTCTCGCACACTCCAAAGACGTACAGGTTGAAAGGTAAATTGGCTTGATATAAAAATGTCATTTGTTCCTAGTGTGTGTAGGATAGTGTTAGTGTGTGCGGGGGTCACTGGATGGTACGCATTCATTGGGCCAAAGGGCTTGTTTCTGTGCTATATCTCTAAACTAAACTAAAACATTACATGAAGCTAGACAATTTAACGTGCAGTTCATACCGCTGAATTGTAAGTTACCCAAGCGAAATATGAGGTGCTGTTCTTCCAATTTGCGTGTGGCCCCACTTTGGCAATGGAGGAGGCCCAGGACAGAAAGGTCAATATAGGAATGGGAAAGGAAGTTACAATTGCTAAGATCTGGGAGATCCAGTAGGCCTTGGTGGACCACTTGGAAGTGTTCAGCGAAACAGGCATCAATGCTGCACTTGGTTGTTGTTTCAATGTAGGAAAATATGGCAGCTAATTTACCTAGAAAGTTAAATAACCTGAAAATTTGTTTTGTATCTTATTCAAAGATATATCTTGTCATAGATTCATCACAGAATCTCACAGTATGGAAATGAAATCACAATAAAACATGCACAATTATTTGTATGTACAATTAATGCATCAAGGTGGTTGATAATGGGTCAATTTTATAAGCAACTGGATCTTGTTCGAGTTCACGTTTGAATCAGAAGATGGTATCTCTGGTAGTTCAGCTCTTTCATTTCAGAGTTACTTAACTGAAGCGAAAACCTCAAAGATTGAAGTGGACTTCCATATTGATTTGCTCAATGGTATTTCAGTGCAAATGCTACACAAATCCCAGAAAGTTCAAATTAAGTGAACTTTGGCACATGATGGGTGGCACAGTGATGTAGAGGAAGAATTACTGCCTTACAATGCCAGAGTCCTCGGTTCAATCCTTGACTATGGGTGCTGTTTGTACAGAGTTTATACATAATCCCTATGACCCTGTGGTTATGTCTGGGTGCTCAGGTTTCTTCCCACGTTCCAAAGACGTGCAGGTTTGTAGGTTAATTGGTGTCTGTAAATTGCCCCTGGTGTGTCGGATAGAACTGGTCATTGGTGATCATTGATCGGTTCCGACTCGGTAAGTCAAAGGCCCTGTTTCCATGCTGTATCTCTAAATTAAAAATGATCAAAATCCTAGGTAGGAAACTCACTATCTCTGCACTCAAGTCTTTGAAGAGAGATTTGAATCAACACCTTTTTGAGTGATGTGAAAGAGGGCTAATGTTTAGTTGTGGTTAGTGCAAATTCTGGAACTTTGAGGCTTTTATAGAGTAACATCAACATGGCCTTTTTCAAAAACTACTACTACAGGAGCCAACCACTTAATGACTTTGATAAATATCTGTGCAATATAATCTTTCCTATATGCAGATTCTTGTGTAATGATACGTTTGAATTCTTATTTTAAAGTTGACATTGTGAGTATCTTCATTTGGTCTGCGGATGAACTAGGGTTGTTGAATATCTATACAATTAAAAGTCTCATCTTAATCACTTCCTGTCTGTGATGTATATTGATTTTAGAAAAAAACGCTACCATATATCGCTATGATTTTTGGTCATCTTACTCACAGTCCTCCTCCGCTGAGCAGGCCCTGAGGATTTTTCCCAATCGATGAAAAACAAAAAAAGGTTATGAGTGTTTAAAAAACCTTGAGATCCTCTCGCCTGCCATTCACTGCGATGAAGGTAATGCCCCTTCTGGGGGGCAGGACTATTAAAACCCCAGATGCATGGACGTGACTCAGTCACTCTACATGATCGTGAGGGAGAGGCCACAACTCTCATTTTAAGCTGTGAATCAACTGAACTGTGAGTCTGCAATGTACGTGCAATAAATGATTTGTTAGCCCTTAATGACAATGCCATGAGTTGATTGGCCTGCTGCCCTGCCTGTGCTTGAAACTGCAATGCTCTATCATGTCTGATTGTGTTTCGAAGGAATAAATGCTTTATTAGGTCCGACTGTGTTTGGTTCCAAAGTCCCTCTCATTTCGTGACTTCCGCTTAGTGGACAGGTCGCGTTGATTGCATAATTTCCGGTGAGTGCAGAGGTCATGCTGATTGCAGAAGTGCCGCTGACTGTGGAAGCCCCAAAGTGGAGAGGCCGCACTCAGCCATGTGAGTATTCAAGAAAGTTTACTGCCATATATATATGGTGTGTGAGTCAGTGAGTGTGTGTATGTGTTTGTGAGTGAGTGAGTGAGTGAGTGAGTGAGTGAGTGAGTGAGTGAGTGAGTGAGTGGTCTCAGTGACTGAGCTGCCAGCTCAAGAATCCATTTGCCCACAATGTCCATACTAGCCCTCTGGAACCAGTCCTTGCAGCCCACAACACCATGCTAGCGCTCCACAAAGTGCCCCCCCACCCCCCCCCCCCCCCCCCCCCCCCCCCCCCCCCCCCCCCCACACCCCACTGGCCAGCAATATTGGAATTGGTGGAGAGCTGGAATATTGCATTGGGGGACCAGCCCTCCCGTGTGAAGCTGGGACCCGGGTCCCACTTAGTCCAGTGTAATTCTAATTCTCTCACTTACTCTGCCCTGTAGAATACTTGGCAGCATTTCTTTCCAAAAGCATAATACGCTAGATCACAAAAGCTAAAGCACAGAATCACCTTGATGAAATGTGTTATGTTGATTTATTATTCAATAAGCAATTACAATAATTTTTCTTAAATTTGGTCCTCTTCATATTTATAAATTAAATACTTAGGTAATGTATTTCTTCAAAGCTCTCGGTGTTATTGCTTCTCCAGAAAGAAAAACACTCCTGATAGAATAAAATGAAACAAATGCTTACTCATGAATTATGCATTTAAAAGATTTCAATTAACGATAACCCCAGTCTGTTTCCTCCCTCCTTTACATTGTTATTTTGATTTGAAATCATGCATGTCGAAGTACTTTCTTGGTTTATAGATTGCATGGGGTGCACCTGCTGACTTTTGCAGTCATTCCAAAAGTCGTTGCTAACTTTGCTGCCCTTAATGCTTACACTTTTTTTAATAGTTCTCTGCTGTAAGCAGTCCATAATTAAGGTGCCCAAGGAGAGGCTTACAAGATCTTAGAAGGATCTCTACCCGAAACGTCACCCATTCCTTCTCTCCAGTGATGTTGCCTATCCCGCTGAGTTACTCCAGCTTTTTGTGTCTGTCTTTGGTTTAAACCAGCATCTGCACTTCCTTCTTACACTGAATATCTTCCGTCAACTCCATGGGGTCTGTGGAGAATCAGCCTGGCAAGTAACAACAAGTTATGTGAATCCTTGCAGCATTTTCTCTCAATAACATTTTCTGGTTAGTTGATTTTAGCACCAGTGACATTGTGCCCAGCTCTGTCCATCTTATTCTCAGTGGTAAATTGCAGTGGAGGCAAGGCTTTATCGATGACTGCACTGACATGGCCCCATGAGAACTCTTACCATCATTCAGGAGGGCATTGACTGTAACTGTTGTGGATGTTTTCGTTCAAGGATTATCTATCTTTACAAGCAAACTCTAACAACTGAAGAGATCTCTGGCTAATTGTTTTTCATTGGCCAAGGTGGATCTGGTATTACCTCAATCAGAGAGCCAATGACAAAGAGATCAAGCCTGACACTATTGAAACTCTCTTACTGGAAAAGTGTTCCCACTTGCCCGCATGTCACCTAGCATTCTATGTTTTATTAGTCTTCAGATTTTAAAGGCCTAAGTGAAAGCTTAAAATTAAAAATCAGTCTATTTCTGGCAAAATCCCACTGCAGTGTTGATGGAATTGAGGCAGAGGGAAATTGGATAAGAAGCACAGATGTAACTTATTATTACAGCTTTACTGGGGGTAAGCCTTTGTTCTGGTCAGACAAAGCCATAGTTTGGGCTAAGTACAATTCATTAGTTACCTGAATGTCTACTAATATGTAAATTACTAGGTTGAGGTTATTTGGCAAAGCTTCATTGTACGATAACAATGTCATCATAACTAGCATAATAGACAAAGGGAAATCAGTGGATATGATATATTTGGATTTTTCGAAGGTTGTCAGAAAGGACCTGCAGAGCAGTTTTGTTAGCAAGGTTCAAGAGAGTGCATTGGGTTGGGGTTAATGGATTCACCTGTTTTGAGAATTGGTTATTGGACAAACGTCCTCTACTCCTGATGGTTGTGGATGCTAAGTTGACCCTAAATGTCTGTTTAAAGCAGAGAGTAATGGATTTTTGGGCATTAAATGACTCATAAGGGATGTATGAAGAGATTGAGAAATTAGTAAGATTAAACAAGTTTGATCTTTATTTTATGAGGAGTTACGATGAGGGATTACGTGAAGAAACCCCGCCAGGCGCATGCACGTCATACTTCAAAGCAGTGGCGTGAAAACACCGAAACTATAGTCGAAGTGATATAGTAAGACTCAGAAGACTAGAAATACCAGATGATCTTTGCGATTATGAGGGCCGGGAGCGGAGGGCACGTAATCCCTCATTGTAACTCCTCATAAAATAAAGATCAAACTTCAAACTGGTAAGTTCTTGTTTAATTTTACTATTTTAGTTCGGAGTCACGTGCGTGGCTACGTGAAGATTTCAAAGCTCTGTGATTTCATGCCGTAGATCCATTCCATACGACACACTGCTTCAATTGACACAGTAGTGAATAAATAATGTATTGAACATTGCTTCGAATTATCCAATAATCATTTTTTAAATAACAAAACTGTAATAGCCCCTCTGTCCCAGGGAGTTTAGAATTCCCTTTAGAATTCTAAATTTCATTTAGAATTTAGAAATGAAATTTAGAAAGAAAAGAAATTAAACCGAACCCAAAACCTTATGCCCAAAACCTTGCACTGTCAGGACAGGTTTGTCATAAATTTGGAGAAGGTCGCCTCCTTAGACCATCCTGCGGCCCCGAGGATTTGGTCTAGAGGCACATCCTGCGCCTTCGCTGTGGATGTTGATGCTGCCCTGGTGGAGTGAGATTTACACATGAGTATCTACTCCAGCACAATCCAAAACCTGTTTTAACCATCTAGAAATAGTTTCCACTGACACCTTTTTATGAGGTTTTTTTTCTGGCTGATGAGCATTGCTGTCTCAGAGGCTCTGAGACGCTTAGTTTTCTCAATATATTGACTCAGGTGCTTGACTACACATAAGGTTTGGACAACGGGGTATGCTTTAAGCTTTCATTGGTTCTGGCCATTCCTGGCCTGCTTTGTTTGATTAAATCATACACATAAAACGTAATGTTATCTACAGAAAAATACATCCTATCTAACTGTAGCTTTTGCAATGTTTGAACTCGTTGCGCTGATACTAGCACCATGAGCATAACCACTTTAAGTGTTAGCTTCTAAAAGACAGTGAAGTAATTGGAGCCCATTGCTGAAGCAGTGTGAGAACTATACTGACATCCCAGATTTCTGTATATCTAGACTTAGGAGGGTTCTTGTTAAAGATTCCTCTCATGAATCGGGATACTAACGGATGAGACCCGATAGATTGTTGTTCTGAAACTGCCCTAAATAGGAGGACAAAGCACTCTGAGCACTATTAATGGCACTATAGCTCAAGTGTTCATCAAAATGCAATGCAGCAAGGAACTCCAATACATCGGAATGCTTGCAGTACGATAAGATATATCTGACTGCAAGCAAACATCTCTCATTTCTTAATATGAGACATGTATTGTTTTTTAGTGCTATCTCTCCAAGCTGCAGTTATCACATCCATGTTCCTACTCGACTGTCCAAACCCTTGGAACGATCTGGTCAGAACCGGCAGATTAACAAATGAATACAATCATGTAATGGATGACTTTCTCCTGTTACTGGATGCACCAACAAATTACTGCAGTTGGGGACAACCATGAATGGTTGAGTCATCATTGTCAGCACCAATGGGAACCATGGTAGGCCAGTCCGGAACCACCAAAACGCCTGAGCCGGAGTCTTGCTCTATTTTGGTGAGGCATTGCCTAATGAAGCAGAATGGGGGAAAAGCGTAAAAGAACGTACGTCCCCAATGTAGCGAGAATGCATCCACCACTACTGCTCCTGGATCTGGTTCCCACTAAATGTATTTAGGCAACTGGTGATTTAGCCTGGATGCATCAGAGCAATATCTGGCAAACCAAAGCGGCTGACAATCATTTTAAACATCAGGATTTAGCATCCATTCTATGTTGTCATTACATTTCTGTGACCTGTTGTCTACCACCACATTATCTCTACCTGGCAGGTAGATACCCGAGGCCCAGATATTTCTGGAATACACCAGTCCCAAATGAGGTTAGTCAGATTATCACATGATACTGACCTTATTCCTCCCATGTGATTGATATAGGCAACAGCCGTGGTATTGTCAATCTGGAGCTGAACATGTAAATATTCATTGCTGAACAATAAGTTTTTAACCCATAGAATGCACCCAGCAATTGTAAGTAATTTATACCATGCCTGTGCAGGATTAAACTCTCTTGCACACTCCATCTACCACCACAGCTACACTCGCTGTCCATGGCTCCCCATCCCAAAGCACTCACATCTGTTTGTAAAACCACTGAAGGTTGTTGAACCAAAATATTTTTGGTAGTTTGTGCCACATTGATAATCCACCATTGTAATTCAGCGTTGGCTCTGGCTGGCAACTGCATAGGTCTATCAAAATGACCTGCATGTTCTTTAAGTGCTTGTTGTCTAGCCCGTTACAGTTTTGTTGGATGTACCAGAAACCCTAACCTTTCATACAGGTGTTTGGTTGCTGAAACCGACTTCTTTGCTGTCTCCTGAGTGTTGCTTATGATTAAGATATCATCTAGATAAGCCATTACAATGTGATTCTGGGCACGAAGTAGCACCAGCACTGGTTTTAACAATTTTGTGAACAATCTAGGAGCTGAGGTTAACCCATTGGGTAATGCTTTAATTGCCACAGCTATCCCATCCAACTAAATTTCAAGTATCTTCGAAACTGATGATGAATTGGTACTGAATAATATGCATCTTTCAGATCTATGGTTGCCATATAACAACCTTCTGATAACAGCTGTTTAGCCGTATTGAAGGTGTCCATTTTTAAATGCCTATACTGGACATAGGAATTTAACTGAGTTAGATCCAGAATAACTCGACATCCACCATTTTTTTTCCTGTCTAGGGAATATATTGGACACAAATTGTTGAGGATGATATGTCGTCCTCTAAATTACCCCTTTTTTGGCGCAAACCCACAATTTCTTAATTTACTTGCTGAGTTTCTGGTGCAGAAACCCCAATACTCGACTAGGCATATTTTGTGCAGTTGGATGAATTCCTGACATAAACTCTATTCGAGACCCTGAGACAGTGTCCAGTATAAACAGATCAGATATTATGCAGCACCATTCATCATGAAATAACTGCAACCTACCCCCAACCGGAGGTTGTTCCCCAGAAGATTTATCCTGAACTGAATCAACCGTACCTCTATAGTCGACCTTGGAGTTCTTGTCTTATTCGCCATACGGGGGTTGTAGTTGGTGTATACAGGTGGGTAATACCGGCGTCCCACTAGCCCCACTCTGCTTGACCCTGCCCCCGGATCTGACCCCCTTCGTGTCGAAACCGACCTGCGGGGTGGCATCCTGGCGGAAGGGACGTAATCTTCAGGAGGCCTATTGTCTTGGCCTCTTCCTCCAGGTCTTTGACTTGCTTGAGCAGGTCCATAATTTGCTGCTTGAATATTGGTCGACCTGCATAAAGCTGCAATTCGCGGGTTTCGTGTAGGTTTTATGGTTATTTTCCAGATGTAATTCATTTCGAAAATGCATATCCAGCTGTGTGCCGGACATCGGTCCCCTCCGACCATTTTGCTAAAAGCCGTGATGCCTGCTCCCACCAATTTGAGGATGTGCTGGAATCTTGTCCACGCATTGTTGCACTCATTTGTGCCCAGATAGCAGAGTTCACAGTGTGCACTTTGAGCGCCGCACAATTCACAGGTGTTACGTATCGGGTGGCTGTTTGTTCCATTATAGTATCTTGTAACTGGTGAGAGGCCATGTAATTGATGTTGTCCGCCAGGTTTTCCTCCATGGCCTCACCAGTACCTTCCGGAATAGCAAAGTTCCTTGCTACATCCGGGACACCTGGAGCATGGCTCATGTGCTTTGGTGTGTGCCCAAAAGCAGTGACACCAGCTTCAGGGTCAGACTTCTCCTGCCCTGGCTCTCCCGAGTCTTGCTCTAGGGAGGTCTCTTCCAGCCCTAAACAAGTTGCTGGAGAGGGTGATTCCCACTGGTATCCATAAGCGGTGTAGTCTTTTTCACTATATGGGCCTCTGTGGGAGGCTGTGTGGGGAATCCTAGGGGCATTCGACCCCGATTGAAATTTTACATGGCTCATTAAGTTTGGAGCATTTCTCCATTTGGTTGAGCCGTCCCCATATGTTTATATTAAAAGGAGGGGAGTCTTCCCCATCAACAGACCCATCAGATAAGATGGGCCTGAGAGACTTTCTTTTTGCCATCCTCCCTGGTGGAGTGGCCTCAGTGCCCTGAAGCACTGGAACTGATGGAGGCAGTTGAGCTAAACAGCAGCCGGTATCGGAGCCGGCGTTAGCGCAGCCGTTATCTCCCGACCCGATCTGCGAGCGTTAACCGCGGCTCCACGCGTTCCACTCCTACTATGGCAGTTACCTTCCAACACCCTCCATACCACTAACTCCCGTTGGCTCCCGAGCCAGACTTACAGAGTTCAAAATACTCACAGGGAAGGTTTAACATTGACTTACCTGTGGGTTGCTACTTACCACAGTTGGAGCTGTGCTTTCCAGCCCGTCGGTGCGCCATACGTCGGCTGTAATGATGCGCATGCGCCTGGCGGGGCTTCTTCACGTAGTCACTCACGTGACTCCGAAGTAAAATTGTACTGTCAACCCTATTCTCCATGAATTGACAAAGAAGACTGGAAAATCTCTTTGGCCTTTTCTTACGCTGATTTCTTGTATTCTTATGTTCTTACTACACTCCAGGCAGCTGAAAGACATGGTGCTAACCCTTCATGAACTAAACCTTTCTTTTCTACATTTTCTGCGCTCAGCTCTTCCATTTTTCGATATCTCACAACGTTCTTGCATCATTGAAAGTATACTGATTTACAAAAGCCTATGCCATACCTGACAAATAGGTTTTGTTAAATAGAAGCCAAATAGACAATACAAAACACAAGGTGCAAGAGTAACACTGTGCGTCAGGCAGCAACGCTGAAAGACACGGATAGGTGATGTTTCCGATCGGGAACCTTCTTCAGACAATGCACCTGGTTCAAGAAACACTGTAAATTGTTTGTAAAGATTTAGTGTGCAAAATACATTTTGAATATTTACCAATTTCAACTCATATGATTTGCCACTTGGAATATCTTAGTTCACTCCATCTAATTGATGCCAAGATTCGTTCATTCAATCAGCCAAAATATGAGTTTATGGAAAGTGCACTATTAAAATATGGTGATCAATTAAATTACATCATGCTATTTACCTAGGCGTGTGACATTGTAAGTCACCGCCATTTGCACAACATTCAATATGTAAAAATAGGTGCGGATGATTGATGCAGCTGACAAGATTATTTACAGGTTATTTACAGTAAATTAGCAGTTGCCTATCTTATTGTTCCAAGCATTTGTATTTGTGTATTTCATTCAAGTGTCAGCTCCAGAAATGGAAGGAGTTTTATGTGCAGAAGTCATGGCTATGCTTAGAGAGGGTCCATATATAACTTTATTTTAGTTTAGTTTAGTTTACGGCATGGAAACAGGTATTTTGGCCCACCGAGTCCACACTGACAAGTGATTCCCACACATGAACACTATCCTACACATATTAGGGACAATTTACATTTATACCAAGCCAATTAACCTACAAACCTGTATGTCTTTGGAGTGTGGGAGGAAAACAAAGATCTCGGAGAAAACCCATGGGGTCACAGAGCGAACGTACAAACTCCGTACAGAAAAGCACCCATAGTCAGGATCGAATCCTGGTCTTTGACGTTGTAAGGCAGTAGCTTTATTGCTGCACCACCATACTGGTAATTAGGGAAAAAAATATATCACAGTGTTAAACTGCACCCTTCCGAAAACTGTGTGCTCCAACAGAATATGGTGCACAACTCAGAATGTGGCTACAGAAACACCATTATAAGCAGAAAGCTGCATATGCATCCAATACAGATGAATGCATTTCATTGTGTATTATATTAAACTAGACTAAGTGGGACCCGTTGGGTCCCATTGACACACGTGAGGCCTGGTCCCCCAATGCAATATTCCACCAATCACCCATAGCCCCCAACTGCGCAAGCACGGCTGATGAGTTCCCGTTGTGATGCCCTTGATCCACCATCCCCTTACCACCTCCCACTCTGCCCTTTGCCCTTCCCCGCCCCACGCAGTCACTACATCCCCCCTCAATGCTCCACCCCCCATCCATTCTTAGCGGCTCTCCGGCAGTGCAGCTATTCCTGCCCATTGGGTTCCCATTGAGACGTAGAACACGGCAAGTGGAAAAGGGATTTATTAAAGCTTAAAATGTTAATAACTCTTAAACTATAACAACAATTTAAATGTTAAAGATCAGATTTATTCAGTTCAGTTCTTCCTTGTTGCGTCTCTTGTTGCGTCCTGCTACTTACTGTGTCTCGATGTCTCTTTGCTGTTGATGAAAATAAAGATACACAATTTTAATGCAGAGACATTATTGAGTGGTCAAATTTTAACTTGAAGAAAATCTGAGAATTTACCTCAGAAGTCATTGTTCAACCAAGCACGCGTTAAATGACAACATTCTTGGTCGATATTCCATCCTTCAGGAAAACTTTGACATTTTTCTTCACCTTTCCTCAGCTAAGAGCCACATATAGTTGTCCATGCTGAAATACCAGCTTCTCGAGGTATATCAGCACTTTCTCAATGGTTTGTCTTTGCAAAAATTGACTGAATCGGGAATTGGTTCCCCTGAAGGGGAATGTCTTCACCTTCTGTCAAAATTAGTGTTATCCTAGGAATGAGAATAATGTCATCTTTGAAGGCTTCCATGTTGATTTTTGCAATGGTCAAATTATTGTGTAGCTCTTCCACAATCATCCTCGTTCCATTGCATAGCTTTGGGGGTTCCAAGTTTCTCATTAACATGATTGAAGATCCTTTTTTCAACTCCAGTTTGTGTGGTAGTAATCCAGAGATGTCGAGTGAATCGAGGAATTCTGTTGGGAAGTGAGTAGCATTAGTTCCCTCAGTGAAAGCATTGAAAGAAAAGTACTACTTAATGATTCTAGGGAAGCGTCTGATACATGAAGAATTGATGTTTCTCATCATATTGTTCTGCGGAACCAAGATACAATTGTCGGACAATAATTCTGCAAGACTTTCAAATGCGGTATAGATGAAATCAATATAATCTTCTTTTGCTGATAGAACCATGTCTTCTGGCATTTCGATTTCATTGTCTTAATTCTTTAAAATCTCGTCTTCTCCAACTTTCAAAATTGAGAAAAGTCGCCCTCTCCCTTTCTCAATTGCATATTCGTCTGCAATTGAAACTTGGTGAAAAGTCTCCACAAGTAGGATTTCTTGACACAGCAATTTTCAACATCAGGATCATTTCCCCTTTTCACTCCAGGAAGGAGTTGTCAAAAATCGCCACAATAAATGGTAAGAATGCTGCCAAAAAGTGCATACATCTTGAAGAGTTCTGTCCACCGCTTCAAAGCTCTCCCTCCTAATCATTGGGCATTCATCGCAAACAATGAGTTTCACTTGCTTCATCAAATGTACCGTGTTAGAGTTCTTCTCAATGTTGCAGAATGTATCGTCAGTCATTTGGATGGATATCTTGAATCGAGATTGTGCAGCCCACCAGGCATTAATTTAGCTACTATCCGGGGGTGTTCGCCCATTCCATTTTAAGTTCTGTCTCATAGCTTCTCCCTGGGAGAGAGGAGTCGCTATTGTGTTTCTCTTGTTAATTTCTGAATAAGGCAACATGTTAATCAATAACATGTTTCATTGTATTACTAATTATTCACCTCAACCAAGTCAACTGATGCAGTGTGAGAAGCCTGGATTTGGATCGGCATGAAATCACAGATCTTTGAAATCTTCACGGAATCACTCATGTGACTCCGAAGTAAAATAGTAAACAAGAACTTACCAGTTTGAAGTTTGATCTTTATTTCATGAGGAGTTACGATGAGCGATTGTGTCCACTGCTCCCAACCCTCATATCGCAAAGCTCATCTGGTAGTTCTAAGTTTATAATCTTACTATGTCACTTCAATTACTGTTATTCTGTGATTTCACACCGCTGCTTTGAAGAATGACACGCATGCGGATTGGCAGGGTTCTTCACTTAATCGCTCATTGTAGCTCCTCATAAAATAAAGATCAAACTTCAAACTGGTAAGTTCTCATTTAATCTTACTATTGTTATATTTTGCAGGAACAGGGCACCGATTGTGGATGATCAGCCATGATCACATTGAATGGCGGTGCTGGCTCGAAGGGCCAAATGGCCTACTCCTGCACCTACTGTCTATTGTCTATTGGATATTATAAATTTTTGACATTTTGGTGAAACCACACCTGGAATATAATCATAGACTGAAACAGTCACAGGACAGAAGCAGGTCCTCAACCTACTGGCCACTAATCCTGCAGTAATGCCATTCTATTCTCCCCACAAACACATCAACTCTTCCCAAATTCTACCATTCACCCACCCACAATGAACAATTTATATCAGTCAACTAACCTACTAGCATACCATGAGATAAAATGAAGCAGCCAAAGGAAACCCAAGAATTCACCTGGAGAACATGCAAACTCCACACAGACGGCAACCCATATAAGGATTGAACCTGAGTTTCTGGCGTTGTTCAATTCAATTCAATTCAATTCAAATTTAATGTCATTGCACAGATACAAGTATGGGTACAACGAAATGCAGTTTAGTGTCAGTACGTAGTGATAGCAATGTTTAGATAAATACAGATAAATAAATACAGATGTGGGAATCTATCGGCGGGACTCCGAGTTCAGCAGTGCGATGGTGTTATTGTAGAAGCTACGCCTCATCCTGCTGGTGCGGGACCTGAGGCTCCTGTACCGCCTCCCCGATGGTAGGAGGGCAAACAGTCCATGGTTAGGGTGGGAGGGGTCCTTGATGATCTTCCCAGCCCGTCTTAGACACCGTTTTCGGTGGAGGGCATCCAAAGCAGGGAGCGGGGCACCGATGATGTGCTGGGCGGATTTCACCACCCGTTGTAGTGCCTTCCTGTCTGCTACGGTGCAACTGCTGTACCATACCGTAAAGCAGGTGGTCAGGATGCTTTCGATGGTACAGTGGTAGAAGTTGGTCAGGATCAGGGGGGACAGGTGGGCTTTTTTGAGCCTCCTTAGGAAGTAAAGGCGCTGCTGCGCCTTTTTGACCAGCTTGGAGGTGTTGAATCATTGGCTCTATTAGCCTGACCATTGTGCTGCCACATATAATGTACAAATTTTGACCCCTTACTGGCTGCCTCGGGCTTATATAGACACTCAACTTATGGACACCCCTGCATACAAAAGAGCTCCCATTATGTTAGCACATTCAACAGCCTGACATATTTACATACGTTAGTTCCTCACTATTGGCAGAACCAATTTCCTTTCTTTTCGCAATTTTCCATTTTATCAGTCATCTGTGCTTTTGATGCCATTCATAACAATACAGTAGAGTTATGTTACCACATTGAGTAATTTTTACGTTTTCTGACTTACGAACAAAATCAAGTTATGGACGTCTGCAAAAAATGGAGCCCATTTGTTACTTGGGGGCAGCCTGTAGTTTAAAGAAGGATATAAAATGAGAAGCATTGATTAAATCAGGTAGCATCTGCGGAATGAAAAACAGAGTTAAGAAGACTCTTCCTCAAATCTGCAATGTTCACAAATTCCAAAAATGGATCAATCATTTAGGACTGAAATTAGCAGAAATGTCTTCATTCAGAGGATTGTGAATCTTTGAATTTCTCTGTCACAAGATTGTTTTGGGATGATCAGTCATGAAAGATGTTGCATGAATTGAAGTTATTACTTCTAACTGGAGATAAATCTTCAGGATTAAAATCCCCCACCTCCATAGTGATGCAACATTATCAGCAGAATCAACACAAGGCTTCTTAGCAATACTGCTTATTAAAAAGACACATAGTAAAATATTCAATATACAATGGGGTTTGAAGGGAGATATAATCAACCTTCATTGGATGGGCCGAATGGCCCTATTCCGCTCCTATCACTTATGACCATATGACAATATCATATTTGCACGCAACATCGAAGGAGATATTTCAGCCCATTGGGTCTTCCTGAACTCTGAGCAACCCTATCAATCCCACTTCTCTACTTATATCCCTACAACCTGTTCTCTCTCATGCATGCCAATTAACACTGCTCCTACCAACCAGATAAACTCAGAATAATTCATAGTCGCCAATTAACCTAATAAGCAGCATTGGGATGAGGCAGGAAACCAAACTACCTGGGGTAAAATCATCCAGTCACAGAGAGAATGTGCAAGCTTCATACACACAGCACCGGAGGTCATAATCAAAACTGTGCTACCCATACATTCCCTTTTTTTCTTACATTCACCCATGTTTATATTAACACATTGAGCTCTGAAGTTACTTGGCAAAAAAAAACGGAAATGCTTGGGAGCCAGTGGAAATGTTCTAAGGTCAATGTTTCACCTCAGCCATTTAGCGATCAAAGGAAGCTGAATAAAGCTTATAAAGTGAGCAAAACATGGGAATTAACTGCCCTGCAAAATGATTGAATAAACCACTTAATATAAGAACAATTTGGAATGAAGCAGAGATGATGTTCTTGTAATATCTATATCCTGTGAATGATCCAATACATTTCAAAAGTGTATAATGAGAGAGAACAGATTTCTTGCATTCCAAAAATGCATAACATTCTTTTGCATCAGCAGTATAAATAAAATCTGGGTGGTGTGATTGTTGAAGGTCTGGGATTAGAAACTGAATTAAATATATTCTATGATGCGGTTCTATTATGTGCATGGATTAGAATTGACCTCATTTTCTGTGTAATAACTCATTTTCATTCCTTGGTATCAAATTGTAAATCAGAGTTTGTTTTCTTTACTACTTATTTTTAAGGTAATTATCCACTTGATCCACAGGGGCCAACTTCAAGAAATTGTCAGGGTGACCAAGCAGAAAACACTAATGTGACATCCACCAACACACGATATAGAAAAGGTCAGTGAGATTTTACTTTGGAGTCACGTGATGACTACGTGAAGAAGCCCCGCCAGGCGCATGCGCGCCATTACGTCCGCGCATGTCGCACTGAACGGGCTGGAGGGCGCAGCTCCACCAGCGGTAAGTAGAACTTGCAAGTAAGTGTTTTAAACAACTTTCCCTGCAGAGTATTTAACTCCGTAAAGCTGGCTCGAGTAGTCAGTCGGAGTTTTAGAGTTGGATAGGTCCGGGCGGAGGGTTCGCTCAAAGCGTGGGTCCAGTGACGACTTGCACTTTCGATCGGGTCGGGAGATAAGCGCGGCAACTCCAGTTCCGATACCGGGTGCCGTTTCACCGGCAGCTGAAGTCAAAAGCGAATCCTCTGGGATAGTTCCTCAAACTGAGCAGGCTGAGCCTGCTGAGAGCCACAGGAAGGCTAAACGAAAATCAAACAGGCCAGTTTTATCAGACGAGTCTGATGCAGCTGGTGACTCTCCCCCAGGTAATAAAAAACTGTGGGGCAGAATGCAGCACACGGAGAATATGCTCCAGATTCTGATACAACAAGGGGCTAAGGCCCCAGTACTTCCCCAGGCTGCTGATCAGCAGGGCCCTTATGAAGTGAACTATATGCAATACTGCCTAGGGTAGTTCCTTCCAGCGCCTGGTATATGACTGGGGGATGCCTCCCTGGATTATCAATTGGGAGATGCGGGGCAGGATGCAGCTGACCCTGAGTCTGGTGTCCCTGCTTATGTGCAAACACCAGAGCACAAGAGCCACGCTCCGGGTGTCCCGGACATAGCGATGATCTTTGCAATTCCGGAGGGAACTGGTGAGGCAATGGAGGTGTACCTTACAAATATCATTAATTATTTAGTTTCTCACCAGCTACAGCTATTGGTCATCCAATAGACCAGTAATAAATACAAAACACCTGTCAACTGTGCATCATTAAAAGTGCCTACGATGAACTCAGCAATATGGGCACCTATAACTCTTTCTATGAGGGGACAGGAGGTACGTTACCAACACGTCCTCAAACTGGTGGCAGCTACGATCACTGCATTTGCCATCATGGTCCGAGGGACCGTGTTAACTCAATTACAAAAAGGCATGTTGGCTATGATGTGCAAAGCTTTCTTTGAGGTTAATTGTATTCGAAAAATTGGCATCAGGTCGACCCTGAATCAAAAGTTTGCTGCGCTCTGTAAGGCGACCAATGTCCAAATGCCTGACCTCCTCTTTGGTAATGATCTCGTGAAACAAATTCGGGATATTGACGACGAGGCTAAAACCATAGGGTCCGGGTGCTGGGCCCAGCAGGGGGAGACCAGGGTGGCAACGAGGATATCCACCACGGCAGTTTGCCACCAACCCCAATATGGCCAGACAACAGCCTTACAAGCCACCTGGAGAGGTCCAGGGACTTTGTGTTCAGGTTAAGAATTCTGGTGTGCAACCTCCTATTGGAGGTAGATTACAATTGTTTTATAATGAATGGCGTTGTGTAACGTCTGATATGTTTATACTAAATACTGTGTCCGGTTCTACCATTGAATTTATCTCAGGGATAGATCCACCTCACCAGCACAAGCCTAGTAAAATGTTGGTGTTTTCTGCTCCAGAGACTGAGCAGGTAAATGTGGAGATTCAGAATTTATCCCGAAAAGGTGTGATTGAAAAGCCATTCATCATCCTCAACAATTTGTGTCTAATATTTTTCCCAGACCTAAAACAGATGGTGGTTGTAGAGTAATTCTGCACCTCAGTCAATTACATGCTTCAGTTCTCTATAGGCATTTTAAAATGGACACATTCGTTGCTGCAAAGCAGCTGATGTCACAGGGTTGTTATATGGCCACTATTGATTTAAAAGCTGCCTATTATTCGGTGCCAATTCATGCTCATTATCGCAGGTACTTGAAATTTAATTGGATGGGACAGCTGTGGCAATATAAAGCATTGCCTAATGGATTAAGTTCAGCACCTATGCTATTTACTAAAATGGTCAAACCCGTGGCACCTATGCTATTTACTAAAACGGTCAAACCTGTGCTGGGGCTATTGAGGGCCCACAATCACATTGTCATGGCTTATTTAGATGATATCTTAATTGTCAGCAACACTACAGAGTCAGCTGAGGAATCGGTTGCAGCAACCAAAAATGTGTTTGAATCATTGGGGTTTTTGGGCCATCCAACTAAGTCCACGTTACAGCCAACCCAACAAATTGAGTATTTGGGTTTTCTTATTGATTCAGTTCATATGACAGTCACATTACCAACAGCCAAGGTAGTCGATATTGTTAATGTCTCTATTTGCCTTACACAAAACCTTTATCCCTCCATCCGAGACGTTGCCAAGGTCATTGGGAAATTGGTAGCAGTCTTTCCTGCAGTACGGTTCGGACCTTTGCATTATCAACATTTGCAAAGAGCAAGAGAACAAGCATTGAATCGAAATGCAGGCCATTTTGATCGGGTTATGCAGTTACCAACCACGGCTCTAGCAGAATTGCAGTGGTGGATTGGTAATGTTAGTCAAGCCACCAATCACATTTTGGTGGACGAACCTTCAGTGATCTTACAGACTGATGTTAGCGCTCTCGGATGGGGGTGGGGCTACGGACACAGAGTCTAGCTGTGGGGGTAGATGGACTGAACAAGATGACTTGCTTCTCCACACACATGGAATTCATTATCTGGAATTATTGGGGGCATTTTATGGGTTAAAAGCATATTGCTCCACAATGACTGATTTACACGTTCAACTCCAGATTGATACCATCATAGCTGTGGCATATATTCAATATCGCACGAACTACCAAAAACATTTTGACTCAACAACCTTCAGTGATTTTACAAACAGATGTCAGTGCTTTGGGATGGGGAGCCATGGATAGCTAGTCTAGCTGTGGTGGTAGATGGAGTGTGCAAGAGGAATCAATCCTGCAGAGGCATGGTATAAATTACTTAGAATTGCTGGGTGCATTCTATGGGTTAAAAGCAAATTGTTCAGCAATGAATGATTTACATGTTCAGCTCCAGGCCATGGCTGCTGCTTATATCAATCACATGGGAGGAATTAGGTCAGTATCATGTGATAATCTGGCTAACCTCATTTGGGACTGGTGCATTTCCAGAAATATGTGGGTCTCAGCTATCTACCTACCAGGTAGAGATAATGTGGTGGCAGACACCAGGTCACGGAAGTTTAATGACAACATAGAGTGGATGCTAAATCCTAATGCTTTTAAAATGATTGTCAGCCGCTGTGGTTTGCCAGACATAGATCTGTTTGCATCCAGGCTAAATCAGCAGTTGCCTAATTACGTTTCGTGAGAACCAGATCCAGGAGCAGTAGCGGTGGATGCATTCTCCCTACATTGGGGACATACATTAATTTATGCTTTCCTCCATTCTGCCACATCAGACAATGTCTTACCAAAATAGAGCAGGACTCCGCCTTAGGCGTTCTGGTGGTTCCTGACTGGCCTACACTGCCATAGTTCCCATTGGTCCTGAGAATGATGACACAGCCATTCATGACTGTCCCCAAGTGCAGTAATTTGTTGGTTCATCCGGTAACAGGAGAAAGTCATCCGTTACATGATTGTATTAATCTGTTAATCTGCAGGTTCTGACCAGACCGTTTCAAGGGCTTGGACTGTCGAGTAGGACCTTGGATGTGATTACTACGGCTTGGAGATAGCACTAAAAACGATATGTGTCTCATATTAAGAAATGGGAGATGTTTTGCTTGCAGTCAGATATATCTTATCATACTGCAAGCATACTGGATGCATTTGGATTTCCTTGCTACATTGCATTTTGATGAACAGTTGAGCTAAAGTGCCATTAATAGTGCTCGTAGTGCTTTGTCCTATTTAGGGCAATATTCAGAGCAACAATCTATCCGGTCTCATCCGCTAGTGTCCCAATTTATGAAAGGTATCTTTAACAAAAACTCTCCTAAGCCTAGATATACAGAAATCTGGGATGTCAGTATAGTTCTCACACTCCTTCGGCAATGGGCTCCAATCACATCACTATCTTTTCAGAAGCTAACACTTAAAATGGTTATGCTCATGGCGCTAGTATCAGCGCAACGGGTTCAAACATTGCAAAAGCTACGGCTGGATAGCATGTATTCTTCTGTTGATAACATGACGTTTTATGTATATGATTTAATCAAATAAAGCAGGCCAGGTATGGCCGGAACCAAAGTAAGCTTTAAAGCATATCCCGTTGACCAAAGGCTATGTGTAGTTACGCACCTGAGTCAATTATATCGAGGTAACTAAGTCTCAGAGGCTCTGAAACAGCAATGCTCATCAGCCACAAAATACCTCATAAAAAGGTGTCGGTACAATCTATTTCTAGATGGTTGGAACCGATTTTGGATTGTGCTGGAGTAGACACTGATGTGTTTAAATCTCACTCCACCAGGGCGGCATCTACATCCGCAGCGAAGGCACAGGACGTGCATCTAGATCAAATCCTTGGGGCCGCAGGATGGTCTAGGGAGGTGACCTTCTCCAAGTTTTATGACAAACCTGTCCTGGCAATGCAAGGTTTTGGGCATGCTGTTTTTGGTTCCGTTTGATTTCTTTTGCAAATTTAATTTGTAATTTCCCCCTGGGATAGAGGGGTTATTACTGTTTTGTTTATTATTAAAAAATGTTTATTGAATAATTTGAGCAATGTTCAATACATTATTTGTTCACTCCTGTGTCAACTGAAGCAGTGTGTCGTATGGAATGGATCTACAGCATGAAATCACAGAACTTTGAAATCTTCACGTAGTCACTCACGTGACTCCGAAGTAAAATAGTAAAATTAAAGGAGAACTTACCAGTTTGAAGTTTGATCTTTATTTTATGAGGCGTTACGATGAGGGATTACGTGTCCTCTGCTCCCGACCCCCATAATCGCAAAGATCATCTGGTAGTTCTAGTCTTCTGAGTCTTACTATATCACTTTGACTATAGTTACTGTGTTTTCACGCCACTGCTTTGAAGTATGACACGCCTGCGCCTGGCGGGGCTTCTTCACGTAATCCCTCATCGTAACTCCTCATAAATAAAGATCAAACTACAAACTGGTAAGCTCATTTAATCTTACTATTTGCATGACTGTGATTTAAAAATAAAGCATTGTTGGCAGATTGAATGAGTTCTGTTGAAATGGGGATATTATTTAATATGGGGAGCTTACATTACCATTTGTTGCACAAGTTTACTTTGCCATGTGCTATTGCCTTATAACCAACATAAGTAGAAAATCAGTGTAGTGAGACGATTCAAGTTCATGAACAGTAACATGATTCAGTTAACATGCAAGGATGGAAATGCTGGCTGTGGTAGTCATTTATCAATCTAGCAGATGGGTGATTTTCCCTTAATGAAAATACATGCCAATATTTCTATCTCTGAGCTGTGTTCACTGATGACATGCCTTAATTTGGAGTGTCAAGTGCACAAAGAGACATAAGTGTTTAACCAACAACTGCACTGGGATCAGAACAATGAAATTCTTACTAGGTACAGCTTTACAGTCACATTAATTTCTACAACACAACATATACATTTACAACAAATTAGCAGTTATTCTATGTTAACCGGACCATGATATTGCAAGCTAAAGTACGTAGTGCAATCCTAAGAGTATCGTAAGTATCTCACAAATGTTAATTCTGCCTTTCATTTTCTTTAAAGAAAAAACATCCCAGTTTCTGTACATAATCCATCTCCAAAGCTAATATGTTATTTATGAGTTTTTGCTATTTGATAAATATTGTACTATTTGACATACAAGTACTCCAAATCAAAGCATGTGGACAGGAATAGGATTAGGTTATTTGGCTCATTTTGGTTCCCCTGCCATTCAGTAACAGCAAAAGCCCACTGTGCACTTATGATGATAAGGGCTTTTGCACTAACTGTACTTCCCCCTCCCTAATATTTAACCTCCCAAAATGTACAGCTGCACATTTGCTTTTGCCTTCAGGTGGCAATATGTCTGTTATGATGAAGTGCTTTGAGAGGTTGGTTATGACACATACGAACTCCTGTCGTATTGAGGACCTGGACACATTACAATTTGGCTAAAGTCACAACAGATCAACAGGGGATACAATCTTACTGGTTCTCCACAGTGCACTGAACTACTGAGACAATTAGAACACACACATTAGGCTAGTGTTCATAGACTACAACTTGGCGTTCAACACTATCATCACCTCTAAATTTATCATCAACTCGGAGAACAGTCTCTACTTGACCCTATGCAACTGGATCCTCAAATTTCCTCGTTGGCAGAGCACAAACAGTAGGAATGGGCAGCAACACTACCTCATTGTTTATCATCAAACCAGGAGCACCATAAGGCACCTTCTAGTCTCCATCTATACCTATGACTATATAGTTAGACACAACGCCAACACCATCTTCAAGTTTGCAGATGATACCATCATGTTGGATGAATAATGGGTAACTATGAGTCAGAGTATAGGAAGGAGATGGATTGAATGGCGCCAGAAAACAACCAGGCTCTCAATGTCAATAAAACCAAGGAGCTGATTGTTGACTTTAGCAGAGGAAGGCCGAGAATCCACAAACCTGTCTTCATCAACAGGGTTAATGGTAGAGAGAGTCAAGAGCTTCAAGGGTGTGCATATCTCTGAAGATCTGTTTTTGGCCCAGCATATTGATGCAATCACAAAGAAAGCTCATTAATGTCTCTACTTGCTTAGATGTTAAGGTGATTCAGTATGTCGATGAGTACTCTATCGAACTCTACACGAACAGTGGAGAGCATACTATCTCATGGTTTGGTTTCATAAGTTGGACACCCAGGAATGAAGTAAAATGGAGAAAGTGGTAAACATTGTCTGGCCCATCCCATGTACTGGCATCCCCACCACTGAATGGAACTATCGAAAGCACTACCTCAAAAAGGCAGCTAACATCATCAAAGACCCACACAACCCTGGCCATGCTCTCAGTATGCAACCTCCAGTTTCAACCACAGCTTCTTCCTGGTAACCATCAGGTTCTTGAACCACACTGCACAACACTAACCGTAACCCTACCTCAACAACTATGATCTGCTGTGGTCTTTATTTTGGCTGCACTACGGACTGTGGTTTTGCACTGTTATTATGGTCAGGTTACCTGATTACTAATTTATTGCATATTTGGTTATAATATATTTATTGTGTGTTATTTCTTTACTTGGCCTGTATAGCTGCAGCAAGCAAGAACTTTATCATTCTATGGCCGGTGCATATGACAATTAAGTGATCATGACTTGACTCTCTTGACTTAACGCTCACTTTGACACACAACGGTCAGTCACAATGCACAATAACCAGTGTGGAAGTTGGTCATTAGCACTAATGTTTCAGTGAGGCATTCCTGTGGTTCTGTCCAGGTCATTCACAAATCTGGATTAAATAAAGCCTGCCGTAGCAGTAGGGATAGTGTAAACAGTGCCCACAATCACTGGACATTAAAAATGGCAGCAGTATTTATTTAGGGGTTCTTGGCAAACATGAGTCACTGAAAGTAGCAGGAGCACACTGAAAAGTATGGAGTTACTGCCACTGGTTAAATTTGTACATCCATTGGCCTTGTTCTTCAGATATCTATGTGCTTTGTTCCATCGAGGCAGGCAGGGGGATTTTAGTGAGATTGAACCTAGAGTTTGAATCAAGAAAGTGAAGACTGTTCCACACCTGCGGGGCAGCACAGTGGCGCAGTGGTAGAGTGGCTGCCTTACAGCACCAGAGATCAGGGTTCAATCCTGACTTTGGGTGCTGTCTGTATGGAGTATGTACATTCTTACCGTGACCATGTGGGTTTTCTCCAGGTGCTCTGATTTCCTTCCATATTCCAAAGATGTGTGACTTTGGTAAAATTGTAAATTGTTCCTAGTATGTGGGATAATGCTAGTGTATAGGGTGATCACTAGTCAGCGTGGACTTGGTGCACCAACAGGCCTGTTTCACTGCTGTATAGGTCTAAAACCTTCAATCAGATAGCCAGCAGAGAGGGAAACATGGCTTTGGTAACCGTACATATCTTCCAGCATTTCTTTGCCAACCTTCTTAGATTTAAGGAATCAAATTAGAACATTTTTGAACCATTAAATTGCTAAAGATTTGTATTCTATTGCTCAGATTATTTCTGTGCCTTTTTTTTAAATAGTAGAAGGATATTCAATGGAAAAATTGTAAGCATTTTCTTGGTGCTCAGAAATAAAATCTGGTATTAAAGATAAACAAGGTCAATCTTTTCTGCACCTCATATTCCGCTTGGGGAGTCTGCATCCTTTGGGCTTGAACATTGAATTTTCTCAATTCTGTTAACCCTTGCTGTCTCCTCCCCTTCCCACCTCTCCCTCAGCCCTCCGGCCCTGGCATTCCCTCTATCTCTATCTCCCTCCCCCACCCTAGTCGCACTAGCTTCTCATTTTCACACCACAAACAGCTTACAATGGCTTGTTCCCTTTATCATCGATACTTTTTTGCATATCTTTCATTCATTGTTCTTTATCTCTCCACATCACCGTCTATATCTCTCGTTTCCCTGATCCCTGACCGGTCTGAAGAAGGGTCTCGACCCGAAATGTCGCCTATCTCCTTCGCTCCTTAGATGCTGCTGCACCCGCTGAGTTTCTCCAGCTTTTTGTGTAACCCTCGATTTTCCAGCATCTGCAGTTCCTTCTGTAAATCTTTCTAAATGTTTGCTTTCTAGGTTACAGCATCTATAGTTTGAGGAAGCAGAACAAATTGGTCATTTTCAGAAAATTGTTGATATTCCTAAACATCTAGTGGACAGTGCTACCTTTGTTCAAGGTCAAAAACTTTGATTTGAATTTTAGCCATTGAGTAAGAGGAGATGGTTAGAATGGAGTAACCATTTGCTTCTTTTCTGTCTAACTCTTGGTGACTGCAATTTAAAAACCTTTAAGCATTGTGAAATATTTAATTCAGACATCCATTTGGTTTCATGGTATTGAACATATTATATAATCTGTCTCTGTCATCAGAGTTCTTGTCACAGTGGCTTTATTTCCCACCTGCAGTTTGGCTTTTAAGCTGTGCCAATTAGAAGGAACACAGCTCTGACCAGAGTACTTAAGGCATAGGTTAAAAATGCAAAATAATTCATGAATGTTCAAATCTGTTTTTGAAGTTGTTCTTCAGGACAGATTGTACTCCTGGACTTTTGTTCAAGACCGACAGATGCAAAATCATTTTATGTCGTTGTCTCTCACAGTACATTTTGCTAAATTTGCAAAACCTCGTTTTATAGGTACGCATTATAATTCAAGTGTGTTCAGTTTCCTTTTTTTGTTGTTTGAAGAGTGAAATTGAAAATTATTGAAAGCTATTTAAAGTATTGTTCATTTACATATAATTACTGTTCATCATTCAAAATCTTCAGATTATAGGCTATGTATTACATACAATAGTTCAATTAACCTGTATTAGTAAGATTAAACAAGTACTTACCAGTTTAAAGTTTGATCTTTATTTTATGAGGAGTTATGGTGAGCGATTACATGAAGAAGCCCCGCCAGAGCGCATGCGCGTCAATCTTCAAAGCAGCGGCGTGAAATCACGGTAACTACAGTCAAAGTGATATAGTAAGACTCAGAAGACTAGAACTACCAGATGCTCTTTGCGATTATGAGGGCCGGGAGCGGAGGGCACGTAATCGCTCACCGTAACGCCTCATAAAATAAAGATCAAACTTCAAATTGGTAAGTTCTTATTTAATCTTACTATTTTACTTCGAAGTCATGTGAGTGATTCCGTGCAGATTTCAAAGCACTGTGATTTCATGCCGTAGATCCAGTTCCATACGACACACTGCTTCGGTTGACACAGGATAAACAAATAATGTATTGAACATTGTTTAAATTATACAATGAACGTTTTTAATAATAAAAGAACAGTAATAACCCCTCTCTCCTGGGGAGAAATTACAAAGGAGAACTCAAACAGAACCAAAACAGCATGCCCAAATCCTTCTACTGCGAAGACAGGTTTATCATAGAATCATGAAAAGGTTCCTTCACTAGAACATCCTGCGGCCCCAAGGATTTGGTCTAAAGGCACGTCCTGCGCCTTCGCTGTGGATGTTGATGCCGCCCTGGTGGAGTGAGATTTAAACACATCAGTGTCTACTCCAGCACAATCCAAAACCTGTTTCAGCCATCTAGAAAGAGTTTGTACTGACACCTTTCTATGAGGTTTTTTGTGGCTGATGAGCATCGCTGTTTGAGAGCACCTGAGACTCTTGATGACCTCAATATATTGACTCGGGTGCGTAACTGCACAGCCTCGGGTCAATTGGGTATGCTTTAAAGCTTATTTTGGTTCCAGCCATCCCTGGCCTGCTTTGTTTGATTAAATCATTTACATAAAACATAATATTATCTACAGAAGAATGCATGCTGACCAGTCGTAGCTTTTGCAATGTCTGGACCCGTTGCGCTGACACTAGTGCCATGAGCATGACCGCTTTGAGCGTTAACTTCTGAAAAGACAGAGATGTAATTGGAGCCCATTGCCGAAGCAGTGTGAGAACTATGCTCACATCCCAGATTTCCATATATCTAGGTCTGGTAGGGTTTTTGTTAAAAATACCTCTCATGAATAATGGATGAGATCCGACAGTGTTGTCCCGACCCCTGCCCTAAATAGGGGTCAGGACAACACTAGTCGAGCACTATTAATGGCACAATAGCTCAATTGTTCGTCAAAATGCAATGTAGCAAGGAACTCCAATACATCTGGTATACAGTGGCTTGCAAAAGTATTCATACCCCTTGAACTTTTCCACATTTTGTCACGTTACAACCACAAACGTAAATGTATTTTATTGGGATTTTATGTGATAGACCAACACAAAGTGGTGCATAATTGTGAAGTGGAAGGAAAATTATACATGGTTTCCAAATTATATTATAAATAAAAAACTGAAAAGTGTGGCGTGCAAAAGTATTCAGCCCCCCTGAGTCAATACTATGTAGAACCACCTTTCGCTGCAATTACAGCTGCAAGTCTTTTGGGGTATGTCTCTACCAGCTTTGCACATCTAGAGACTGAAATGTTTTCCCATTCTTCTTTGCAAAATAGCTCAAGCTCAGTCAGATTGGATGGAGAGCATCTGTGAACAGCAATTTTCAAGTCTTGCTAGAGATTCTCAATTGGATTTAGGTCTGGACTTTGACTGGGCCATTCTAACACATGAATATGCTTTGATCTAAAACATTCCATTGTAGCTCTGGCTGTATGTTTAGGGTCATTGTCCTGCTGGAAGGTGAACCTCTGCCCCAGTCTCAAATCTTTTGCAGATTCTAACAGGTTTTCTTCCAAGATTGCCCTGTATGTGGCTCCATCCATCTTCCCATCAACTCTGACCAGGAACTAGCTTCCCTGTCCCTGCTGAAGAAAAGCATCCCCACAGCATGATGCTGCCACCACCATGTTCCACAGTGGGGATGGTATGTTCAGGGTGATGTGCAGTGTTCGTTTTCCGCCACACATAGCGTTTTGCATTTAGGCCAAAAACTTCAATTTTGGTCTCATCAGACCAGAGCACCTTCCTCCACATGTTTGCTGTGCCCCCCACATGGCTTGTGGCAAACTGCAAACGGGACTTCTTATGGCTTTGTTTCAACAATGGCTTTCTTCTTGCCACTCTTCCATAAAGACCCGATTTGTGGAGTGCACGACTAATAGTTGTCCTGTGGACAGATTCTCCCACCTGAGCTGTGGATCTCTGCAGCTCCTCCAGAGTTACCATGGGCCTCTTGGCTGCTTCTCTGATCAATGCTCTCTTTGCCTGGCCTGTCAGTTTAGGTGGACGGCCATGTCTTGGTAGGTTTGCAGTTGTGTCATACTCTTTCCATTTTCGGATGATGGATTGAACAGTGCTCCGTGAGATGTTCAAAGCTTGGGATATTTTTTTATAACCTAACCCTGCTTTAAACATCTCCACACCTTTATCCCTGACCTGTCTGGTGTGTTCCTTGGGTTTCATGATGCTGTTTGTTCACTAATGTTCTCTAACAAACCTCTGAGGCTTTCACAGAACAGCTATATTTATACTGAGATTCGATTACACAGAAGTGGACTCCATTTACTAATTAGGTGACTTCTGAAGGCAATTGGTTGCACTGGATTTTATTTAGGGGTATCAGAGTAAAGGAGGCTGAATACTTTTGCACGCCACACTTTTCAGTTTTTTATTTGTAAAAAAATTTGGAAACCATGTATCATTTTCCTTCCACTTCACAATTATGCGCCACTTTGTGTTGGTCTATCACATAAAATCTCAATAAAATACATTTACGTTTGTGGTTGTAACGTGACAAAATATTGAAAGGTTCAAGGGGTATGAATACTTTTGCAAGCCACTGTATCTGCAGTATGATAAGATATATTTGACTGTAAACAGAACATCTCCCATTTCTTAATATGAGATACATATTGTTTTTTAGTACTATCTATCCAGGCCGCAGTAATCACATCGACGGTCCTAGTCGATAGTCCGAGCCCCTGGAACGGTCTGGTCAGAATCTGCAAATCAACAGATTAATACGATCATGTAAAGGGTGACTCTCTCCTGTCACAGGGTGAACCAACAAGTTGCTGCATTTGGGGATAGTCATGAATGGCTGTGTCATCAGTCTCGGGACCAATGGGAACAATGGCTGTGTAGGCCAGTCAGGAACTACCAAAATGCCTGAAGCGGTTTTGCTCTATTTTGGTGAGACATTGACTGATGAGGCAGAATGGGGAAAAGCGTAAAAGAATGTACGTCCCCAATGTAGCGAGAATGCATCTACCGCTACTGTCCCTGGATCCGGTTCCCATGAGACATAGTTAGGTAAATAGTGATTTAACCTGGATGCAAACAGTTTTATGTCTGGCAATCCATGCTGGCTGACAATCATTTTGAAAACTCTTGGATTCAGCATCCCTGTGTTGTCATTAAATTTACGTAACCTGGTGTCTGCCACCACGTTATCTCTACCTGGTAGGTAGATAGCTGAGACCCAAATGTTTTGTGTAATGCACCAGTTCCAAATGAGGTTAGCCAGATGATCACATGATACTGACCTAATTCCACCCATGTGATTGATATATGCAACAGCTGTGGTATTGTCAATCTGCAGCTGAACATGTAAGTCATGCATTGTTGAACAGTATGCTTTTAGGCACCCATCAATTATGAATAGTTTATCCCAAGCCTCTGCAGGATTAATGCCTCTTGCACACTCCATCTGCCGACACAGCTAGACTCGGAATCAGTGGCTCCCCATCCCGAAGCACTCACATCAGTTTGTAAAATAACTGAAGGTTGTTGAGTCAGAATGTCTTTAGTACATCGTGAGACATTAGTTATCCACCATTGCAACTCGGCGATAGCTTCGGCTGGCAACTGCATTGGTCTATCGAAATGACCTACATGTTCTTTCAGTGCTTGTTCTTTAGCTTGTTGCACATTCTGATAGTGCAGAGGCCCGAACTGCACTCCAGGGAAAGCTGCCACTATTTTACCAATAACACTGGCTACTCGACGGATGGAGGGTGGCTGTTCATCTACCAGATTGCTACAGGCCTCCATAATTTTGAAGGTTTTTGCCGTAGGCAAAGTCACTGACATGTTAGTTGAATCAATGATGAACCCCAAATAGTGAATCATTCTAGATGGTACTAAGTTGGATTTAATTGGTGGATGAGGAAACTTAGCCTCTCAACAGGTGTTTGGTAACTGAAACAGATTCCTCAGCTGTTTCCTGAGTTTCGCCTATGATCAGAACATCATCCAAGTATGCCATTACAATATGATTTTGAGCGCGGAGTAGCCCTAATACTGGTTTCAAAAATTTTGTAAATAACCTAGGGGCTGAGGTTAACCCATTGGGCAAAGCTTTAAATTGCCAAAGCTGTCCCATCCAACTAAATTTCAAGTATCTACGGTACTGGTGATGAATTGGTACTGGATAATATGCATCTTTCAGATCTATGGTTGCCATATAACACCCTTTTGATACCAGCTGCTTAGCAGTAGTGAACGTTTCCATTTTAAAATGTTTATACTGAACATAAGAGTTAAATCGGGTTGGGTGCAGAATGACTCGACACCCACCATCCTTCTTTTGCCTGTGGAAGATATTGGACACAAATTGTTGAGGCTGAAATGCCATCCTTTCAATTACCCCTTTTTGGAATTTTATTCCAATTTCATCATTCGTCTGTAGAGTTTCTGGTTTTGAAAAAAACAATACCCGACTTGGTGTATTTTGTACGGGTTGATGTACTTCTGAGATAAACTCGATTTGTGACCCCCGGATACTGTCCAGTATGAATAGATCTGATGTTATGCAGCACCATTCATCATAGAACAATTGCAATCTACCCCTGACCGGTGACTGATCTCTAGAGGATATATCCTGGACTAGTCCAGTTACTCGTACTTCCATGGTTGCTGGATTCCTCGGTTTCCTGGCCCTGTTGGGGATGTGCAATGGTGCGTGCCAGCGGCGTGTAGCTGGAAACCCCCGGTTGGTCCTTGACCTGCTCCAGCGTCTGTAGCTCACCTGAAAGGGTATGGTTTGCGAGGCGGCTTCCTGCCCCCGGGATAAGTTTTGATGAGGCCGATTGTTTGCGCCTCATCATCCAGTTATTTTACTTGGTTCGACAGATCCTCCCCAAATAGCAAGTTTGGTGTCTGGATATTAGAGGATCTGCACAATGCCGCGAAGCATGGGTTGAGCGTCGGTTTGATGGCTATCTTCCGTATGCAATTAATCTCAAAATGAGCATTACACAGCAGGGCTAACATATCTTGCTGTGTACGTGATAGCGGTGCCCCTTGGACCTCCACTTGAGGTTGCTGCTGAGAGCTGTTGGGGAACCCTGGGGGTATGAAACCCCGGCTGGAACACCTCATGGTTCAGCATTTTTTCTATGAGGTGTTCCATCTTGTCCAGACATCCCCAAACTGTTTTATTGGAAGAAGGGGAGTCTTACTGGCCTGACTCATCAGAGTCGACAGGCATGGACGTTTTTCTCTTGGCCTTCCTCCTGACAGGAGTGGCCACAGTGCTCTGAAGCACCAGAGTTGCTGCCGTTGGCTGAACTACCGGCGGCTCTGAAGTCGGCGTCTCTGGAGCCGGCGTCTCTGAAGCCACCGTTTCTGAAGCCGACATACTCTTGCTAACCGCGGTCCCGCGGGTAAGTTATTTACTTTTAACGCAGCAGCCCTTTTTGTTAATCTTTCCATTTCTAAGGTCGCTCCTGCTGGTTCCTTCAAGTAAACCGTATTAAAGTAAAAAACCACTTACCTGCGGGTTTTTAACTTACCTCTTGTGGAGCTGCGCTCTCCAGCCCGTCGGTGTGCCATGCATCTGACGTAATGACTCGCATGCGCTCTGGCGGGGCTTCTTCACGGAATCACTCACGTGATTCCGAAGTAAAATGAGAGTTATTTGCTACTTGCATTTAGAATATTAGTATTAGCTGAATATTGTGGTGGAAGAATTAATTTAACGAATGCTAGCTTTAATATTGTGATTATTTGTCACATCAATCTTGGTGTTCCAAAGTTTATCACCAAATAATTGCATGGATACACCAAGTGGGTGGAATTATAACTTTCCTTCATTCTGGGTACAAAGCCATAACTACTGTATTATCAAATTATTTACAATACAATACAATACAATTATGTATTGTCATTTGAACCTCAAATGAAGTTCAAACGAAATTTGGTTTCTGCAGTCATACAACAAGAAAAGACCAAGACACACAACCAACACAATTTACACAAACATCCATCACAGTGAATCTCCTCCTCACTGTGATGGAAGGGAAAGTCTTGTCTCTCCCCTGTGTTCCATTCTTCTCCCGATGTTAAAACCCCCGGCGGGCGATGGCAAGTCCCGCAGCCGTTAAGGGCGTGCCGGGCGATGTAAGGCCCTGCTCTGGGTCTTAATGTTGGAGCTCCCGGTGGGCGATGACAAGTCCCGTGCCAGGTGATGTAAGGCCCCGCTCCGGGTCCTAATGTTGGTACAAACTACTGGTACACACGGGCATAATATACCCTGCTAATGCGAGAAAGGCACCAACTAGCCACCCAAAGGCGACAGGCTAAAGTTGCCAAGGGATAAGCACCAGTAAACGTATCTCGGGCTTCAGTCCACTGTAAACAATTCAGGAAAGATGAATTTTTCGGCGACATATTATTATTACAACTCCCTCCATTTGGCCTCTTGTGTTTACCCTATTGCATCACTCCTCACATCAACTCATCTTGTATATGCACCATTCCACTCGTTATATTTCCAGCCATTACTGGTATACCTTCACATCTTCACATTGCTCCTCCATGTCTCTCTAATACAGTCACTAACTGATTGCCTCCATTTATCCATTCAATACATACCATCACCAACCTCAACCAGTGTCAACTTTCCTTCCATACTGGAGGAGGAATTATAGAACACCAGGGAAATACAGAGAACCAAAAACTGACCTCCGAGCTCTCTTGCAATTAACCGCAACAACAGAGAAAGTCCAAGAGATAATTGACATCTGAAATGCTCCAAATGTGGTCATTCTCCTAAGCTTCTACACAGTAGAGAGCATTCTGACTGGTTGCATCATGGCCTGGTTCAGTAACTTAAACGACCAGGAACGAAAAAGACTACAAAAAGTTGTGACCACTGCCCAGTCCATCACCGGCTTTGACCTCCCCACTGTCGAAGGGATCTATCATAGTTGCTGCCTCAAAAAGGCAGCCTAAATCATCAAGGACCCACACCATCCTCGCCACACACTCTTTTCACCATTGCCATCAGGAAGAAGGTACAGGGGTTTGAAAACTGTAACGTCTAGGTTCAGTAACAGCTTCTTCCCTACAGCCATCTAGCTATGAAACACTTCAACAAATAAGCTCTGAGTTCTGAACTGCAAAAGTCTATATTATTATTGCACCATATTTGTTATTTATTGAACTTTTCATTTTTTTTCTCTCCCCCCGCTATGTACTATGTTAACATATTCGCATATTCTGTTGTGCTGCAGCAAGTAAGAATTTCATTGTCCCATCCGGGACATATGACAATAAAAACAATCTTGACTCTTGACTAAACCTTAGTTGCATATACAACGTTGACTAGCTCTGTTTCCGTTGTACAGTAGCTGAAGGAGTGTGCATGTTGATGTGACCATTCAGAGCTGCAATGTAAAGTTCAGAAGAGATTTTCTCCAGATTTTATTAATTTGGTTGTAATTTTCTCAAACTTTGCTGTACCATTTTCTGGACAACTTCGAGACACAACTTCTGTGGAAAAAGTCTCACAAAGTAGCAGTGAGGCTGCAGTCCTGATCTGCAGATTTGCCTCTGAAACCCCCAGACCTCTTTAATGTTGCTCTGTTTACATGTTGCGTTCACTGACAAATTCACCAACCTCAAGAAATACATCATAATAATCAATCATAATTACAATAGTACTTTATTAGCAAAGTATGTTTTGCAACATAGGTTGAATTTGATTTGCCATACAGTCATACCAATAAAGAGCAACAAGACACGCAAATAGTGTTTTAACATGAAAATCCACCACAGCGACCCCCCCACATTCCTCACTGTGATGGATGGCAAAAAAATGTCAATCTTCTTCCCTTCTTTGTTCTCCCGTGGACGGGCACTCGAACCTCCTGTTGACGGGACGATCTTGGCTCCCGCAGCCGGCGTTTGGGCCCTCCGCATCGGGGCGATCATGCTCCCGCATCGGGGGGATGTCAGCTCCCCGTGCCAGTCGATCAGAACCCGGGTCAGGCTGGTCGAAATTTTTGCGACTTTGGAGCTTCCCGACATCGGCCTCTACCCGAGACTGCAAACTCCTCTATGTTGAAGTCCGCAAGCCGCGGTTGGAGATTCGATCCCAGGCTAGGGATCGCAGGCTCCGATGGCAAGTCCACGTCCCATGGTGGGGCTCAAAGTCAGTCTCGAGCATGGCCACATGATGTTAGGCTGCAGCGCGACCGAGATACGATCTGGAAAACAATCGCATCTCTGACAGGGTAAGAGATTGAAAAAACATTTCCCCCGACCCCCTCTCCCACCACCCACTTAAAACAAATCAGAGAACATTAATACATACTTTTAAAACACACTAAAAATAACAAAAATTACTTAAAGACAGACAGAATGTTGGCGAGGCTGCCATCGCTGACGTTGCCACCCATGGACAATAATCTAAATTTCATAACTCTTGTACTGATGTTTCATGTATCACAATTGACTGTCTTCTTATATTGAGGGGGGAGCAAGCACACTGAATATTGGATCTCTCAATTCAAAGGTTTCAAAGGTCTTTTATTGTCACATGTACCAATTAAGGTCCAGTGATACGTGAATTACCATTCAGCCATACGTAAAAAAAGCAGCAAGACACAAAAATACATAAACATTAACATAAACATCTACCACAGTGGAGTCCCCACAATCCCCACTGTCATGGAAGGCAAAAAAGTCCATCTTCTTACTTTTTATTTCACCCGTGGTCGGGGCAGTTGAACCATCCATCGGGTGATCGAAGCTCCCGCAGCCAGCGGTCAAAGCTCCTGCATCAGGGCGATCAAAACTCTTGCGTTGGGGCGATCGAAACACCCGCATCGAAACTCCCGCAGCTTGGAATTACTGATGTCGGTCTCTGACCAGCGGCCGTGAGCTCTGTGATGTTAAAATCAGCAAGCACCCACGTTTGGAGCTCTCAAAAGTCAGTCTCAACTCTACCATTATAAATGCTCATTCTGGAAAATATAATATAGTCAACTCACTTTACCTCAAATATCTTCTGCCATGATTCTGCAGGTCCAGAATCCAGCTGCAGAATCATTTCCAGCTCTCAGTATATTAACATGTTTCACTAATAGACAAGGGAGACACAAAATGCTGGAGTAACTCAGCAGAATAGGCAGCATCTCTGGAGAGAAGGATTGGGTGATGTTTTGGGTCGAGACTGGTGTGAGGGAAGTGGGCGGGACAGAGATAGAATGTTGTTGGAGACAGTAAGACTGGTGGGAGAACTGGGAAGGGGGAAGGACAATTAGGTTTCTGAACCAATTCTCCTCCTGCGGTTGTTTCCAATCAAATAAATCATAGATAAATCATAGGTAGATAAAAATACTGGAGAAACTCAGCGGGTGAAGCAGCATCTATGGAGCAAAGGTTTAGGTGACGTTTCGGGTCGAGACCCTTCTTCAGACTGATGTGGGGGTGGTGGGGGCGGGAAGAAGAAAGGAAGAGGCGGAGACAGTGGGCTGTGGGAGAGCTGGGAGGGGAGGGGAAAGAGATAGAAAGCAAGGACCTGAAATTGGAGAAGTCAATGTTCATACCGCTGGGGTTTAAACTACCCAAGCGAAATATGAGGTGCTGCTCCTCCTCTTTACGGTGGGACTCACTCTGACCATGGAGGAGGCCCAGGACTGAAAGGTCAGATTTGGAATGGGAGGGGGAGTTGGTTCGTTATTGCAAATTACCGGGAGAACAGGTTCGTTATTGCAAACTGAGCGAAGCGAAAATAAATAGGTTTTGGGTCTGAGCACTTCTTCACACACTTCTTCATATAATAAGTACATTGTCAAAGCGCTTTATCTGAATTTGTTTATAAAATCATTTCCATTCAATATATAGACAGCAAGTGATTTGCCATTATCACAGAACAGAAGATTTTGGGATCCTACATAGATACAATGTAAGGCAGTGTGTCACAATTTATATGTTTTACACTTTAAAACATAATCAAATGGTACCACAGGATGCAGAATTAATTGCATGAGCTGGACAATCACGTTAATAAAAATAGATTAAAACTTCTATAATTATACTGCCAAAGTATGAATACTATTTTCACAAATGCTTGCCGCTAGTATATATTAAAAAAAACTTCCTATGTACCATGTATATTGCTACCATACAGCATACAAAGATAGCACACAATACGTATTCTACCCACTTACCAGAATCTCTAAATATGGACAGATGTGGCTGTGATATATCTTCACTCAAGTTTCATGCTGTAATATTAGAAAATACTTTGAATATTTTCTTTACTTTTATAGAAGATAAAATAAGAAAAAAAGTACTTATGGATCACAGATTATGTTATTATTCTTTCTTACTCTTAAGGCAACGCCAAAGTATTTCATTATGTAACCTGAGATACCAATAGTTTATTTCACTACTGTAGGTGGGAAAATCAATATAAATTCATTTTCATGGAACAATATAAAATATTTTCATGGAACAATTATAGTTTCACAATATGGTGATTTATGTTAGCAGAAGACACAGCCTGAAGTTATTTTTTTCTATCATATAGACTGCAAATAATAAGCTTCACAAAGTTTAGTAGCGTTTTTGAATTCCTTGGAGTTCGTTTTTATGAACAGTTATAATGTACACTCTTTGTTATACTCTGTATATTAAAATCAACTACGTTCAATAATAATCAAAACAAAATATTTTGTATTCACAGAATACGAGAAAGTTCTCTGCGGATAGATTAATTTAGGGTTTAGAGATACAGCATGGAAAAATGCGCTTCAGCCCACCAAGTCCTCGCTATCCATCAATCACACATGCGCGCTGATTCTAATTTTACATCCATTTCCTACACATTAGAGGCAGTTTTACAGAAGCTAAGTAATCCACACACTTGCACATCTTTGAGATGTAGGAGGAAACCAGAGCACCAGGAGGAAACCCACCAAGTCACAGGGTGAACGTGCAAAATCCACACATAGCACGAAAGTCAGAATCCCGGGTCTCTGGCGCTGTGAGGCAGTGGCTCCTCCAGCTGTGCCACTCTGTCACCCCTCTGATAATGGATTATCAGTTCTCATGGAAACAAATGTCATACATCTGATAACATTACTTTCATCAATGTTCCTTGAGGAATATCTCTTTTCATTTGAACAGAGATTACTGTTTGCCTTCATTTTGGTGGATTTACTTTAGACTTTTACACTTTAGAAAGGCAGCGTGAAAACGGGTCCATCAGCCCACTGAGTCCACACCGACCAGTGATCACCCCACACACTGACATTATTCTACACACTAGGGACAATTTACAATTTTACCAAAGCCAATTAACTTACACACTTGTACGTCTTTGGAGTGTGGGAGGAAACCAGAGCACCCAGAGAAAACCCACAAGATCACAGGCAGAATGTCCAAACTCTGTACAGACAGAACCCATAGTCAGGATCAAACCGGGGTCGTGGTGTTGTAAGGCAGCAACTCTACCACTATGCTATTGTGTTGCCCAGTTAACAGGCAAAGAAATAAACCCTGGGTGTTACTCAATGCCTTATGGAAACACATACTGCATGCCACGTTTTGGAGAACCAGTATAAAAAAGATTTTGTTTTTTTCCTTGCCCATTTTCCATCTCTATTCCTCTCATCAGAAGAGAGACATTGTCCCCTTGATCCATCCTATCGAAAAGACAGACAGGTGGGCAGGGAGTGGGTACTGTTGGTAAGGAATGAAAATCAGTCCCTTGCGAGGGGTGACATAGAATCAGGAGAGGTAGAGTCAGTATGGATAGAACTGAGGAATTGTAAGGATAAAAATACCTTAATGAGAGCTATCTACAGGCTCCCAAACAGTAGCCTGGGTGCAAGTTGAATCAAGAGTTATAATTGCAAGTCATAAAGGTAATGATACGGTGGGTATTGGAGATTTCAACATGCAGGTAGACTGGGAAAATCAGGTTGGTACTGGACCCCAAGAAAGGGTGTTTGAGGAGTGCCTCCGAGATGGATTCTTAGACCAGCTTGTACTAAGCTTGGAGCCTAGCAGGGAGAAGGCAATTCTGGATTTAGTTTTGTGTAATGAATTGGATTTGATAAGGGAACTCAAGATAAAAGAGCCATTAGGAGGTAGAGATGATAATATGATAAGTATTCATCTCCAATTTAAAAAGGAGAAGGGAAAATCGGAAGTGTCAGTATTACAGTTGAGCAAAGAGGACTATAGAGGCATGAAGGATTAGTTGGTCAAAGTTGACTGGAAAGATACCCTAGCAGGGATGACAGTGGAACAACAATGGCAGGTATTTCTGGGAATAATACCGAAGGTTCAGGATCAGTTCATTCCAAAGAGGAAGAAAGATTCTAAGGGGAGTACAAGGCGACAGTGGCTGACAAGGGAAGTCAAGGACAGTGTAAAAATAAAAGAGAAGTTTAACATAGCAAAGAGAGTGGGAAGCCAGAGGATTGGGAAACTTTTAAAGGGCAATAGAAGATAACTAAAAAGGCAAAATGGGGAGAAAAGATGAGGTACAAAGTTAAGCTAGCCAAGAATATAATGGGTTAAAGAAGGAACTGCAGATTCTAGAAAATCGAGGGTACACAAAGTGCTGGAGAAACTCAGTGGGTGCAGCAGCATCAATGCTGCTGCACCCGCTGAGTTTCTCCTGCATTTGTGTACCCAAGAATATAAGGGGGATAGTAATAACTTCTTTAAGTATGTGAAGAGGAAAAAAATAGTTAAGATAAATGTGGGTCCCTTGAAGACAGAAACAGGTGAATTTATTATGGGGAACAAGGAAATGGCAGACAAGTTGAACAGGTACTTTGAATCTGTCTTCACAAAGGATGACACAAACAAACTCCCAGATGTACTAGTGACCAGAGGATCTAGGGTGATGGAGGAAATGAAGGAAATTCGCATTACGCATGAAATGGAGTTGGTTAGACTGAGGGACTGAAGGCTGATAAATCCCCGGGGCATGATGATCTGCATCCCAGGGTACTTAAGAAAGTAGCTCTAGAAATCGTGGACGCATTGGTGATCATTTTCCATTGTTCTATAAATTCAGGATCAGTTCCTGTTGGTTGGAAGGTAGCTAATGTTATCTCACTTTTTAATAAAGGAGGGAGAGATAAAACAGGGAATTATAGACCAGTTAGCCTGACATCACTGGTGTGGAAGATGCTGGTCAATTATAAAAGATGAAATAGCGGCACATTTGGATAGCAGTAACAGCATCGGTCCAAGTCAGCATGGATTTACAAAGGGGAAATCATGCTTCATTAATTTTCTGGAATTTTTTGACGATGTAAATAGGAAAATAGACAAGGGAGAACCAGTGGATGTAGTGGACCTCGACTTTTAGAAAGCATTTGATAAGGTTCAACATAGGAAATTAGTGGAAAAAATTAGACCACATGGTATTGGGGATAGAGTGCTGACATGGATAGAAAATTGGTTGGCAAACAGGAAAAAAAGAGTAGGGATTAACTGGTCCCTTTCAGAATGGCAGACCGTGACTAGTGGGGTACCGGAAAGCTCGTGCTGGGTCTGCAGCTATTTACAATATACATTCATGATTTAGATGAAGGGATTAAAAGTGACATTAGCAAATTTGCAGATGACAAAAAGCTGGGTGGCAGTGTGAACTGTGAGGAGGATGCCATGAGGATGCAGGGTGACTTGGACAGATTGGGTGAGTGCGCAGATGCATGGCAGATGCAGTTTAATGTGGATAAATGTGAGGTTATCCATTTTGGTGGCAAGAACAGGAAGGCAGATTATTATCTGAATGGTGTCAAGCTAGGAAAAGGGGAGGTACAATGAGATCTAGGTGTCATTGTTCATCAGTCACTGAAAGTAAGCATGCAGGTACAGCAGGCAGTGAAGAAAGCTAATGACATGTTGGCCTTCTAACAAGAGGAGTTAAGCTTAGGAGCAAAGAGGTCCTTCTGCAGTTGTACAGGGACCTAGAGATACCAAACCTGGAGTATTGTGTGCAGTTTTGGTTTCCAAATTTGAGGAAGGACATTCTTGCAATTGATGGAGTGTAGCGCAGGTTCACAAGATTAATTCCCAGGATGGCGGGACTGTCACATGTTGAAAGAATGGAGCGACTGGGCTTGTAAACACTAGAACTTAGAAGGATGAGAGTGTGAATGTAAATCTTGAATCAGCACCGTAAAATGGTTCTGTGAAGGGAAAATGGAGGTCAGGTGAACTGGGTTAAAACTTAAAATGTCTGCTGACCAAAGTTGCTGACTATGTGGCTGCAGGTTTCAGGAAGTTGTGATCCTGAGAAATACACATTATCCTGCTGATGCTGCACATTTGCAACTTTGATATTCCTCGCACCCGTCTGATTGAGGTGGCTGATTTTCAGAAGGCTGAAGAATATGCAAACCACTGGCTCCCGAAAGTCTGAGAAATGTCCCTGTCTTAGCTCTAGTGTTGTTCCACTAATTAACATCTCCCATTGTGTACAGGTCTGTTGGTTAATTGGGTAATGTGGGAGGGGCTAAACGGTGGCATTAACATATATAACGCATTGCAATTAAGGGCGGAGAGCTTGACTCTTTGCTAGGTTGTTAACCTGTGTGGAGACTCCTGCTCAATAAATGGACGTTTAAAGTGACCCCGGTGCCTGGTCGATTATTGTCGAAACAACCGAAGTGAGAGAAAAACGTGAATCAATAAGAGGGGATCTTGTTGAAACATATAAGATTATTAAGGCATTGGTCACACTAGAGGCAGGAAACATGTTCCTGATGTTGAGGGAGTCCATAACGAGGGGCCACAGTTTAAGAAAAAGGGTTGGGCCATTTAGAACAGAGATGAGGAAAAACCTTTTCACCCAGAGGCCAATTCTCTGGATGCCATTGATAGGTCCACTGCTGCACAATACCAGAGAAATGGCTACAATCAGACTTTTGGTACTGCTTGAAAGGAGTTTACACACGTTTCCTGTGAACACGGCTTGCTCTGCATGCTCTGGTTTCATCCCACAACTTAATGGCATACAAGTTGGTATAGTAATTGGCTGTTGCAAATTGTGCCTATTCTATAACTTAACAATAGATTCGACATGGAACACAAGGGCGGCACGGTGGCATAGCGGTAGAGTTGCTGCCTTACAGCACACGGCACCTGAGACCAGGGTTCGATCCTGATTTTATACATTCTCCCTGTGACCGCATGTATTTTCTCCGAGATCTTGGGTTTCCTCCCAAACTCCAAAGACGTACAGGTTTATAGGTTATTTGGCTTGGTATGTGTAAATTGTCCCTAGTGTGTGTAGGATAGTGATAGTGTGCAGTGATCGCTGGTTGGTGCGGACTCGGTGGGCCGAAGGGCCTGATTTCGCACTCTATCTCTAAACTAAGCTAAAGATTCTGGGATAGACACAATGTGTAAGAAGGAACTGCAGATGCTGGTTTAAGCTGAATATAGACACAAAAAGCTGGAGTAACTCAGCGGGACAGGCACCATCTCTGGAATGGTTGACGTTTCAGGTTGAGACCCTTCTTCAGGCGGATTCTGGGAGATCGTTATTAAGAATTGAATTGAAATGAATTGAATCAAACTACTTTATTGTCACACGTGACAAGTCACAGTAAAATTCTTTGCTTGAATTCTCAAGGTATGCAAATAATCGCCGCATATAGGGCGCTTACAAAGTTACAAAGTATCCCGCGTCAGGTCCACCCATGTTTTCCCCCCTCCCACTCGCTGGGTCACCCTTTATTCCCGGTGGCACAACCTATGACTTCGTCCGACCACGAGCTCTATTCGAAAATGAGAGGAGAACAAAATGGGATTAGGATAGGTTTAGTGCAAATGTGAAGCTGATGGTTGGCATGGAGTTATTGGGCCAGTGGGTCTGTTTCCATGCTGTTGTACTTTATGACTCCAAGGATCGAATCCAAGGCTTCTCTTGTCTGAACAACTCTGTATTTACTGGACAACTGGCTCCATTATCAAGTGATAAGTAATGTTTTTTTTTTAATTATCAGTTGTTTCCTTCCTCTGGATTTTAAATTTAGTATCCTATTTAAGAATCAGCTTAAGGTACATATTATATTTGGACTATATCGTAATTGCAAATATTTTTTTTCCCTACAATAAGTGGGATCTAACATTTTATATCAGTTGGGGTCCAGCTTAGAAACAAGTATTAAGTTAACAGCCTCCGAAGTCAGTGTTCCAGATCCGGTGAGTAATTAATGGCATGTGCATTTACAAAAAAAGTTGATATGAATGGGTAAACAGGTAAGGGATCCTGGAAAGCATACTGCTGCATTGTGAAGAAACTTGTTTATTCATTTGATAATGATTTTTAGCTGTTGTAAAGTATCCTGCTTTTTTTTAACAGAGGCATCCTGATCTCTGCTGTAACTTTGACAATACATTGCCAGAAGGGCAGGAAAATCAGCTTGCATTATAATTGTTACTTGTTTAAATTATGGTCTCTGAGGTTTCTGTCATTTTCCTGCCCAAGCTGCAGCAGGGGATGCATATTCCTTCTACATAATTTATCAAAATAATCCAAGGAAGTCTGAAAAAAAGATTTTGCTGAAAGGTCAGCCGCAGGATAAATCTGATGTCATGATCATCAAACACCAAACAGTGCAGGTTTGCCTTATTCTTTCCTGGTGAGGAAACCATATATATCTGAAGTCATGTTGGCATCGCGTGCTGTATAATAATCTTATGTCATTTCTTGACTGATTCAAGTTTGTAAATAATAATGTGTAAGAAGGAACTACAGATGCTGGTTTAAACAGAAGATGGACACAAAAAACTGGAGTAACCAGGTGGGCCAGGCAGCATCTTTGGATAGAAGGAATGTGTGACATTTTGGGTCGAGACCCTTCTTCAGACTGGTTAGGGATAAAGGAAATGAGAGATATAGACAGTGATGTGGAGAGATAAAGAACAATTAATTAAAAATTTGCAAAAAAAGTAACGATGATAGAGGAAACAGGCCATTGTCAGCTGTTTGTGGGGTGAAAATTAGAAGCTAGTGCGACGGGTGGAGGAGAGATAGAGAGAGATGGAATGCCGGGGCTACCTGAAGTGAGAGAAATCAATATTCAAATAATAATAATAATAAACAGTGCTATTTCTGTGGCGGTATGATGTACTGGCACCTCTAAAAGGTTCATTATTTTATTCATTATTAATGTTCATTATTAAAGTCCAATAATTTGTTTTCTGTCCACGGGACACATATGTATATTAATTGTGTGCGCTGGCATCTTTTTGTCTACAGAAAAAGCACCGGTAATATTTAAGATAGCCAAAAATGCTGGAGAAACTCAGCGGGTGAGGCAGCGTTTATGGAGTGAAGGAATAGATGACGTTTCAGGTCGAGACCCTTCTTCAGACTCATAAGATCGTTTATCTCAGTAATATTTAAGATCGTTTCACCCCATTGTTTTGATAGCTGGCAAATTGAAAAAGAATGTTTGAAGAAAATGGGGTCATTTCCATTAGCTAAAAATCATAATCAGAGTGCCATTGAAACATACAGAATGGAAATAATGCATGCACCATAAAGCATCCATTTGCACTAATCCTACGTTATTTCCATTCTTATTCTTTTCACATCCTCATCAGGTTCCTCCCAGTTTCTACCATTCACCTACAGACTAGGTAAATTATAGTGGTAATTAATCGAACAGCCAACACATCTTTGGGTTGTGGGGCGAAACTGGAGCATCCAGAGGAAACCCAAGTGATCATATGGAGAATGTACAAACTCAATACGGATTACTCCCAAGATTAATACTGAACCCGGTTTACCGAAGTCCTGAGGCAACAGCTCTATAAAGTCTACTATTGTGCTGCGGTATTGTGGGGCAAACATATTGCCCTCTGGAATTTGCCCCTGGAAGAAAAATCAACTGAATTCTAACTTCATATTTTCATCAGCTGAAGCTGGAAGCGGTTGGCACATTCATCATTCTTGAATCTTGGTGCATTAATTGATTTCATGAACATTGAGTAATATAGCTCAATTCTTAATGGTTTTTATTCTACCCTTCTATAAATGTAGTTTTCGATAACTTTGCAAACTGCAAACATTTGTTGAATTAAACCCATCATTCATCAAATGTTCTTCATAAACTAAAGGTATTTTAACCTTATAAATTATGGCCATGAGTTTTGCTTTCAAAACGTCAAAAAAAAAATTTTTTTTTTAATATCTGTGTTTAGATGTGTTACTTTTATATATGTAAATGTCCTTTATATCTTGAGTTAGAATCTTATTCATCAAACAGTCAATCAAACAATAAATATCTGGAATCAGCTAGTAATTTCCTGCAAAATACTTCTTAATAAATGTACTGGAAATCTAAAATGATGAGGGGCCTATTGGCTATCCAAATTAGTAAAATAAATAAGAACAAAAAGTGTTGGAAAGTATTCAATTTACATCTGTACAGAACAAGATGAGTTACAATAGTTTGGGTGTATTTCAACAATGGCAGATTTCATTCTTGATAAAAGTTTTGTATCTAATATATTGATTTGGAGATATTGGCAAAGTTCATTATTTCCTGTTTTTGCTGATGGTATTTTCATTCCTTTCTTTTCTTTTCTGCTTTACTGTTTACAGCAAAATTAGGAATCTACAGTGTTTCACTTAAAATATGGAGTAATGACTTAGTGGAGCTTCTAAAACCGGTTCTGTGTCACTTTTGTCATGTATTTTCCTTTAGCTTCCCCTTACCCCCTATTGTCACTCACTCTTTAAGGAGTCTTTGTGACAATTACCCTGCTGCTCTTCTTTTCCCCAGAGCTCTAATACTGTCTCCCTCATTTGGAGAATAAGCACCAACAAAGGTTTTGACAGCCTGTATTCGACCTTCTTCATACAACCACTTGATAGAAGATTCACTATCTATTTACACATAGATGGTACTGAAATAGCTCATTAATTGGATCATTCTTTGGATATACGTCATTTATCCGGTGGAACTAGATCTGATAAGACATTGCCATCATTAACTAGCAAGATCCGGGCCAATGTCTATTCATTTGCTGGAGATCGCTGAGAATGGAATAAACTCTGTGTTGACATCATCAGTATTAATGAGACATCCATTTATACATAAGCAACCTGTCTCACTGGGCAACATATCAATGAACTCAACCAGCTGTCTAACTCATCGAGCTGGATTTAATTTAGTGAAACTTGTCATTCACAGTTGTTTAGCATTGCTGCCAAGATAGATATATCCTCCAGAGTGGCAGAATAATATGGAGTCAAAGAGTATCTCATTAACCTTTGCTAAAAAGAACACAACCTTTTGTGTTATCAATTGATTTGTCTGCACCAAAAAGAAATAGTTGTTGGCATCAGTGTCCAACAAATATTTATTTTCTTTTGTGGACAATGCATTTAAATACAATTTAGAAAACAGACTCCAAATAGACGTTGAAACTTTCCAATGCAGTCCTCTTTTAGTTTAGTTTAGATTAGTTTATTATTATCAGATGCACCAAAGTACAGTGAAAAGCTTTTTTTTTGTGCTATCCAGTCAAAGAAAAGACTACACATGACTACAATCCACTCTTCACAGATAAAGGATAACGGGGACAATAATTAGTGCAAGATAAAGTCTGATTAAAGATAGTCCAAAGATCTCCAATGAAGGAGATGGGAAGGTCAGGACCACATTGAGGCTGATTCGAGGTCTGGTCAGTTGCTTGATAACAGCTGGGAAGAAAGTGTCCCTGAATCTGGAAGTATGCGTTTTCACACTTCTGAAATTTTTGCCTGATGGGAGCGAAGCAGTGGCTGACTCGCCAGCAGCTGTTAGTCCTTTCACTCTTTTTGTTATTTTTAGTATGTCTAAATGTATGTTTTAAATGTTTCTTAGTATGTCTTATGTGGGGGGTGGTGAGGGGGAATAGAGGGAAACCGTTTCTCAGTCACTTACCTGGACGGAGATGGGTCTTTTCTCTGTGTTGTATCTTCGCTCCCCCCCCCCTCCCCCCTCATGGCCTACCAACTGGATTGGTGCGGCCTTTCCTGCCGGAGACTGGCCAGAGCTTCAGCAGCGGGCACAGTGCTGAATTATCATCACGGAGCGGTGATGGAGCTCCGGAAAGTTAGACCTGCTGACTTTAATACCGTGGAGCTGTGGTTTGTTGAGCTTCTAGCCGCGGGCGGCGCTGACTCTAACATCTAGCTGACTCTAACAAGGTGCTTGTCGGGGTTCGCCAGTGTTGCAGCTCCTCCAGTGGGGCCTGTGGACTTCGGAAACTGCGGTGTCCGATAAGAAGCAGCCGTTTCGGAAACTCCAAGCCGTGGGTGTGTTCCAATCCGTTCCGACGTCAGGGTTCCGATCAACCGGCGAGAGGGCCTGTACATCGGGCCATCCATAGCGGCGACTGCGGAGGGTTCAAAGGCCCCGACCACGGGTGGACTAAGAGGAAGATGATTGAACTTTATTGCCTTCCATCACTGTGGGAAACGTTGATTCCGCTGAGGTGGATGTTTATGTTAAACTCTATCGTGTATTGTGTTCTTTTTATTTGTATGGCTGTATGGTAACTCAAATTTCACTCCACCAATTGGTGCATGTGACAATAAATGTAAATTTCAACTTGAACTTGAACATGAACTTGAGAAGAGTAAGACTTGTCCTTGATTATTCTGGTCGCCTTGCCGAGGCAGCGTGAAGTATTAAATATGTGTATTAACATTTATTATTAATTTAACACATCCTAGATCCTAGAATTACATAGCATGGATCAATGCTGCATTTGGTTTCAGCAATGGTAGATGGTCTCCAACTACAACTCTCCACAATTTCTTGTGGTTTTGGATGGAGATGTTCCCTAACCAGGCTGTGATGCATCCTGATCAATTGCTTTCTGACTGGGACCTTAAAGCTTTACCACATCGTCTTCACCTGAGCAGGAGAAATGTTCATTTTAAGTGTAGACACTCCCCTGATCATGTAAGCTGTTCATAACCTGAAGCTTCTGTATGTCAGAACACCAACAGATGAGATTGTGTTTTGCATTTCATTTGACACAATCTCATCCAGAGAGTTTCAATCTCTGTACTAATTCTGGTGCTGAGGTTCATTAATAAGGGTGCGTAGGAAAAACGTTGGTTATGTTCGTATTCTCACCCACCTGATAATGCGTAAATTATCAAAATTCATTTTCCAGATTGGGAATGTTAACTTCTGCTATTATTGTTGTTAATGCCAATGATCACTTCAATAGTTCAACTATTACCACCCTTACATTAATCTGGTAGACTCAGTTAGTTGGATTAAGGGTTTATAAAGGCAGAAGGGCCATTTTGTTGAAACATCTACTTTTCATCTATCTCCCCTATTCCTACCATCTATTCCTACCCTATGGCGGGCATCAATTTTGGGAAAATTGAACTAAACAATTCATTTATGGTTGGCTTCGAGGACGGAGAAATTAAATTCAATAATTCAACATTTAAGGTGTACTCACTTCCAAAACACAACCAACTTTGTTGGTTGGTCTTCCAATGCCTGGTAGTCAAATTGGATAGTTCCACCAATATCCTGTCTCATGTTGTTTGACTTGTACTGGACTACATGAATCTGGACCACGTCATCTTTCTCTGTGTAGGAGATTTGTTCCTTTAAAAAAAATTGTCACTGATAATCTACATCAGAAATGAACAACAGTAATTTAAGTGCTCATTTATTATTATGTTTCAAGGCCTACAGGAAACACCATGGTTACTTATAAAGGACTACATATCAGACAATTAGAATGAGATATTTTGAAGACTTCTTTAAGTAAATAATATAAATGGGTTCACTAATGTGAGTGATTCTGGGGGAGAAAGGATCCAGCAACATAGCTGTGACAGACTATACATAGGGTGCATTTTTAAATATATATATTTTTCCTATTTATTTCCAATCTCAAATATCCTTATTAAGTACTTCCCTACATATTATTTTTACACTAGCACGGGCATATATTCCTGCTTATTTAACAATGTTGATCTTTTAATTTTAAATGTCTTCATGATAACCTAAAAGTAACCTGAGCAGAAATTAATGAATTCTTGTGTTACAATATGGTGCAAAGTATATTAAATGTATCTGTATATTTCTACTCAAGCCATCCTTATTTCATTATTCATTTATTAAAAAGACAATAATGTTATTTCCTATCCCTATGTTATAACAACATAGGAGGGCAGCACAGTGGCATTGTGGTAGAGGCGTTGCCTTACAACGCAAGAGAACCAGGTTTGCTCCTGACTACGGGTGCTCTCTATACGCCGTTTGTACATTCTCCCTGTGTCCACGAGGATTTTTTCCGGGTGCCAGGCTTCTTCCCATGTTCCAAAAATGCAAAGATTTGTAAGTTAATTGGCTTTAGTAAAAAAAATGTATTGCCCCTGGTGTGTGATCGCTGATTGGCATGGACTGGGTGGGCCGAAGGGCCTGTTTCTGCACTGTATCTCTAAAAGTCTAAAAGTCTAAAAATATCCACAGTACTTTATTGACAATGCAAATTAGTTTTTTAACTTTGAAAGATCATCGTGGAGAAGAGTGTATGTCAGGATGAAGAAAAATCATTTTGCACCTCTCAAAAATTAAAACAGGAATTTGGTGCCTTTTTTTACTCTCCTTTAAAAAAAATCCAGATGCCAGTCAATAGACACTAGACAATAGTTGCAGGAGTAGGCCATTTAGCCCTTCGAGCTAGCACCGCCATTCAATGTGATCATGGCTGATCATCCCCAATCAGTACCCCGTTCCTGCCTTCTCCCCATATCCCCTGACTTTGCGATTTTTAAGAGCCCTATCTAGCTCTCTCTTGAAAGCATCCAGACTACCTGCCTCCACTGCCCTCTGAGGCAGAGAATTCCACAGACGCACAACTCTCTGTGAGAAAAAGTGTTTCCTCGTCTCCGTTCTAAATTGCTTGCTCCTTATTCTTAAACTGTGGCCCCTGGTTCTGGACTCCCCCAACATCGGGAACATGTTTCCTGCCTCTAGCGTGTCCAAACCCTTAACAATCTTATATGTTTCAATGAGAATTCCTCTCATCCTTCTAAACTCCAGAGTGTAAAAGCCCAGCTGCTCCATTCTCTCAGCATATGACAGTCCCACCATCCCGGGAATTAACCTTGTAAACCTATGCTGCACTCCCTCAATAGCAAGAATGCCCTTCCTCAAATTAGGGGACCAAAACTGCATACAATACTCCATGCGTGGTCTCACTAGGGCTCTGTACAACTGCAGAAGGACCTCTTTGCTCCTATATTTGATTCCTCTTGTTATAAAGACCAACATGCCATTCGCTTTCTTCACTGCCTGCTGTACCTGCATGCTTACCTTCATAGACTGATGAACCAGGATCCCCAGATCCCATTGTACTTCCCCTTTTCCCAACTTGACACCATTTAGCTAGTAATCTGCCTTCCTGTTTTTGATACCAAAGTGGATAACCTCACATTTATCCACATTAAACGTCATCTGCCATGCATCTGCCCACTCCCCCAACCTGTCCAAGTCACCCTGCATTCTAAAAGCATCCTCCTCACAGGTCATACTGCCGCCCAGCCTTGTGTCATCTGCAAATTTGCTAATGTTACTTTGAATTCCTTCATCCAAATCATTGATGTATATTGTAAATAGCTGCGGTCCCAGCACCGAGCCTTGCGGTACCCCACTAGCAGGCACGTGCCGTGAGTAATTGCTCAACATAGGCAGTCAGCCGGCTTTAAAAAAAATCTTAATCCGCGCATGCACAGATTGTTCTCTTTGTAAAAAATAAAAAGTAAGTAACAATTCAATTTTCCTAAGGCTTCTCAATCTCTTTCATTTTTTAATTACAGAATGGGTGGGGGACGGAGGATGAAGGCAGGTGGAGAGATGGTGGGAAAAACGAGAGCACACCGGGACGTTGAATCAGTTGTCATCTTATTGAATGACAATACTAATTCATAGGTCCAATTGGAGGGAGAGTTCTTTTCACAGCGTGTGGAGAGTCTGTGCCAGGGGTAAAGTTGCGGGGAGGGCGGGATGTTGAGAAGGAGGGGGTCAGAGATCATATCAGACTCACTCACCGCTGCCACAGCGCTCCGGGCACGGACAGCAGAACTGGCCGCCACTTCCGGGGATAGAAGCAGCTTGGGTGCGCCATGCATATTGAATGGCGGTGCAGGCCGGGATTTCTATGTTTCTATGTTCCGGCAGCAGGACCGGCTGCCACTTCAGCGCCTTCTGCCAGCCCGCTCATCTCTGGCAGTGCTCTTCGTCTGAGCATCTCTCACCTGCCGCTCGCCAGCTTCGCTCATGATAACCGCTTCCCACAAATCCTTAAATTCGCACAGTCAAGTAACCTTAACTGATCCTGTGAACGTGCTGTCGGAATTTAAAGATTTGCGGGAAGCCGTCCGGAGAGCGGCAGGTGAGAGATGTTCAGATGGAGAGCACTGCCAGCGGTGAGTGGAGACCAACAGAAGGGGCTGAAGTAGCAGCCGGTTCTGCTGTCGGGTCCCGGCGGCCGCTCAAAGTCAGTCACCCGAGCTGCTTCCTTTCTCAGAAGTGGCGGCCAGTTCTGTTGTCCGTACCCGGAGTGCTGCGGCAGCCACCTAAGCTAATTCACTCCCCGGCCACAATAAAACCATATAGCAATTACAGCACGGAAACAAGCCATCTCGGTCCTTTTACTCCGTGCCGAACATTTACTATCACCTAGTCCCATCTACCTGCTCTCAGACCGGAGCATGGCAAGTGGGTTACTGACCCCAACCTCCTTCACAACACCAGACTCCCCAAACACTGTGAACGGAGCTCTCCCCCCATTATGCCTACCTCAGAGATCAATCTCTTAGATAGGCATAATTCTCCCATGCCTTTACTATTTATATTTAATAATTGCCATTTCATAATTTTAGTCAGGGTAGGCAGTGCCTACCTTGCCTACCCTGACGGCACGTGCCTGCCCACCAGTCACTGCCTGCCATTCTGAAAGGGACCCGTTAATCCCTACTCTTTGTTTCCTGTCTGCCAACCAATTCTCTATCTATGTCAGCACTCTACCCCCAATACCATGTGCCCTAATTTTGTCCACTATTCTCCTATGTGGGACCTTATCAAATGCTTTCTGAAAGTCCAGGTACACTACATCCACTGGCTCTCCCTTGTCTATTTTCCTAGTTATATCTTCAAAAAATTCCAGAAGAGTAGACAAGCATGTTCCTTTCATAAATCCATGCTGACTTGGACTAATCCTTTTACTGCTATCCAAATGCCCCATTATTACCTCTTCAATAAATGTCCAGCATCTTTCCCACTACCGATCAGGCTAACTGGTCTGTAATTCCCCGTTTTCTCCCTCGCTCCTTTCTTGAAAAGTGGGATAACATTAGCTATCCTCCAATCCACAGGAACTGATCCTGAGTCTATAGAACATTGGAAAATTATCACCAATGCATCCACGATTTCTAGAGCCACTTCCTTAAATACCCTGGGATGCAGACCAACAGGCCCTGGGGATTTATCAGCCTTCAGTCCCTTCAGTCAATCCAACACCATTTCCTGCCTAATGTGGATTTCCTTCAGTTCATCCGTCACCCCAGATCCTCTGGCCTCAGGAAGATTGTTAGTGTCCCCCCTAGTGAAGACAGATCCAAAGTACCTGTTCATTCGTGGTGGTGAAAACAGATATGATATAGTGTTTTGGAAGCTTTTAGACAGCATATGGATGTATTGGAAATGGAGGACAGGGATCAACACATAATCCTCTAACATTTTTGCCACCTCCAATGGATCCCACCACTAGTTACATCTCATCTCCACCCCTTTCCGCCTTCCACAGAGACCATTCCCTCCATAACTCCCTGATTACTCATCCCTGCCCACCCAAACCGCCCCCTCCCTAAGTACCTTCCCCCTGTCCCTACACCTCCTCCCTCGACTCTGTCTAGGGACCCCAACAGTCATTTCAGTTTAGGCAGAGGTTCACTTACACCTCCCCCAACCTCATCTACTGTATCTGTTGTTCAAGATGTGGACTCTTATACATCGGCGAGACCAAAGGTGGACTGGGCCATCGTTAAGCTGAACACCTTAGCTCAGTCTGCCTGAACCAACCTGATCTCCTGGATGCTAAACACTTTAATTCCCATTCTCATTTCCACACTAACCTTTCTATCCTGGGCCTCCTTCATGGTCAGAGTGAGGCCAAATTCAAATTGGAGGAACAGCCCCTCATATTTTGCTTGGGCAGCTTACACCCCAGTGGTACAAATTTGGATATCTCTAACTTCAAGTAACCCTTGTATCCCCTCTCCCTCCATCCCTCCCCCACCCAAGTCATTGTTCTAGCTTCAAAATTGTCTTGTTGAGTCTCATTATAACTTGTTTTCACCATGCCCTCAGCTAACAATGGCCTGTTTCCTTTATCATCGTTTTTTTTGCATATCTTTTATTCCATTGTTCTATATCTCTCTATACCACCGTCTATATATCTTGTTTCCCTTTCGCCTGATTCCCAGTCTAAAGAAGGGTCTTGACCCAAAAGTTCACCTATTCCTATTCACCAGAGATGCTGCCTGTCCCACTGAGTTACTCCAGCTGTTTGTGTCTATCTTCGGTTTAAACCAGCATCTGCAGTTCCTTCCAACACGTTGCTAAGATTGCTTGTTGACACACTTACATTGTTATTGTATTTAGTCAAGCAGCATAGATTAATAGGGCATGTTCAGTTCCATGATCCTGCACACAATCAGTTTTTAATCTCAGCTCAGGTGTATTTGCAGTGTCTCTGCATATTGTTTGATGAATGGAGGTTAAAATCAGCAAATGATTCAGCATTATGCAATCCCAGTGGCAAATTCAGGATCAGCACTGTAAAAGGACTGAAAATAGATAGCCTAACTGTCCTCTCAGCCAAAGAATTACAGCGATGCAGATGAGCTATTGAGGCAACTGGGAAAACATCTATATAACTAAAAAGTGTCATCTTGACCACTTCCTGTCTGCGCTGTATAATGATTTTAGAAAAAAAAACGCTACCATATATTGCTATGATTTCTGGTCATCTTACTCACAGTCCACCTCGGCTGAGGCAGCCTCGAGAATTTTTGCGATCGATGAAAAATAAAAAAGTAATGAATGTTTAAAAATTTGTGAGATCAGCTGATTGGTCCTCTTGCCTGACAATCACCATGATGAAGGTAACTCCCCTACGGGAGGGGGGGGGGGGGGGGGGGAGGTAGGACTATAAACCCCCGGATGCCTGGACATGTGTCAGTCACTCTGGAACATTGCTAGGGAGAAGCCACAACTGCGATTCTAAGCTGTTAATCAACTGAACTATGAGTCTGCAATGTACTTGCAATAAATGATTTGTTAGCCCTAAATAACAATGCAATGAGTTGTTTGGCCTACCCTGTGCTTGGAACTGCAATGTAAAATTGGAAATAAAATGACAATGCAATGAGTTGTTTGGCCTTCCCTGCATGTGCTAGAAACTGCAATGCAAAATTGGAAATGAAATGACAATGCAATGAGTTGTTTGGCCTTCCCTGCCTGTGCTAGAAACTGCAATGCAAAATTGGGAATGAAATGACAAGGCAATTTGTTATTTGGCCAGCTCTGTGCTTGAAATGGAAATGGAATTGAAATTGAAATGAAGTGTTGGCCTGCCCTGTACTTGAAATGGAAATGGAATTGAAATTGAAATTGAAATGAGGTGTTGGCCTGCCCTGTGCTTGAAATGGAAATGGAATTAAAATTGAAATTGAAATGAGGTGTTGACCTGTCCTGTGCTTGAAACAGAAATGGAATTGAAATTTAAATATGTTGGCCTGCCCTGTGCTTGAAATGGAAAGGAAAAGAGTTGTTTGACCTATGTGAAACCACTCATTTCGGCCCACATGTGCCCTATTAGCCCAGAAACCAGGCCCATTTGCCCCATATGCCCGCATTAGCCCAGGGGGAGCATTTTGCCCCAAAAGGCCCTTGCCAGGCCAGGAAAAGCCCAGAAAAAGTGCCTTTCACTGCGATTTCACTCTTTTTTGGCCATTTGTCCCGTCCGGCATGTTCTAGCCCAGGAGGAGTCCCTTTGGCCCATCAGTAAGTATTCCCCTTGTAAGTATTAAACCTCAACCCAGTATTTTTCTCCCTCCCTTCATTGGCTCCCTGTGAGATCCAGGCCAGGATAGACTTTCCACCTTCATTGCTGTGATCTGCAGAAAACAATGAAAAATGTCTAAAATTGATTCTCCACCCTCTCCCCCTTCTTTCTCACAGTTTCTCGCTTGTTTTGGGCTGAATTTCTGGCAGTTTCTGAGCTGCCAGCCCACCAGCCCTGAGTGACTGAGGTGCCATCCCACCAGCCCTGAGTGACTGACCTGCCAGCCCACCAGCCCTGAGTGACTGAGTTACCAACCCACCAGGCCTGAGTAACTGAGCTGCCAGCCCACCAGGCTTGAGTGACTGAGCTGCCAGCCCACCAGGCCTGAGTGACTTAGCTGCCAGCCCACCAGGCTTGAGTGACTGAGCTGCCAACCCACCAGGCCTGAGTGACAGAGCTGCCAACACACCAGGCCCGAGTGTCTGAGCTGTCAGCCACCAGGCCTGAGTGATTGAGCCACCAGCCCAAGAATCCATTTGGCCCACAATGTCCATACTAGCCCTCTGGAAACCAGTCCCTTCTGCCCACAACACCCAAACTAGTGTTCCAGAAAGCCCCCTCCCCCCACTGGCCACCAATATTGGAATTGGTGGAGAGGTGTAATATTACGTTGGGGGACCAGCCCTCCCATGTGAATGTGGGACCCAACAGGTCCCACTTATTCTAGTTTATTAATAAGAGGCTGCAGTAAATAGTTTCATCTGATAAAGCAATTTGCAATAGTGTTCCTTTACCTCTTGGAACAGTGCTCCAATCAAACCATTCTGAGGTGAAAGTATTCGCTCTATTGATTTATAAAACTTTAAATTCAAGGAATTGTAGGCAGGTTTCAATGCACATAAACTCTGGAAATTTGTTTTGCCCCATCTGTTTTTGAAAACTATGCGCCAAATGTCTCATTCTAAAAGAATTTTACCTATATTTTCATGGTTGTGAATGGTGCTAAATGTAGCATCCTCTTGCAGCAGAACATTGTACTCTGTCTCCAAAGTTTGTTCCAAAACAGAATAAAATTTGGAAGCAGAGTTCATTATTATGATAACACTAAATTGCATATTGAGCAATATTAAGCAGGGTAAATTCATGGGCAACAACTACATGCATATTTACTATAAAGTGAAGTCAATTTCTAAATTCAGAGGCAGATACTAAAGAATAAATGTCATAGAGTTTGGATGTGAGATGGATTGGGAACTCTATCACTGAATGTAAAACCTAATCATATATAAAATATGGTCACTTAATTGGGGCATAAGTAGTCTGCCTTGCATTTTCAAACCAAATTTTGACTTAACTGAGATGAATTCATGAAAATGTGAAAAAGATTTATTTTTTAAATTAAAGCTTCACTTCACAAGCATTAGAAAGACACATTGCACTTAGAATTTTATTTCTCTACTGCGGGTTTAAGAGTAGGACTCATTACTCGTCTATGTGACAGTTTTAAGTGATATAAATTTTTCCTATGCATCTTTGTCTGTTCCTGAAGAAACGTGTCAGTGAACCATTCACACTTGCAACCTTGAAATTATTCCATCCATCAGGGAATTTAGTTAGCCAGTAAAGTTCAGTCATGATTTAAAACAATGTTAAATTATTCATACAGGAATATTACACATTTATCTCAGAGTTTTAATTACAGGGCTAATTTTCATTCCTATTTTCAGGCAGAAACTGAACAATAATAAAAAAGATTGTAATTGTTACTATTCTGTCTTGCAGGTTATTCAAGCCAGGACAGTGTATTTTGGTACTTTGAAATGAGTGGACTGAAAACAAATGTCAGGTCATTAGATCTTGTAAAAACAGATCTTATAACATCAATACCGTCTTGATACAATCTTCAACTGTTAAAGGGCAGAGAATGATAAATATACTGAACAGACCACCAGGCTGCTGCAAACAACAACAAAAATCCTATAGAAAGTTATCTGTAGGCATTATAACAGTTATTGTAACTCTTCCACCAAACCTTACCTCTCCTCACCTCTATTTCCCTGGGATCAACCCTCTCCCCAACCCATTTCCATTCTTGGCATCTTTTTTAATTTATCGAAGGACTGGGAAGAAGGAATGGAGAAAGAAGTGTTCCAATTTCGAGCCATTGGATTTCATGCATCTCTGACTGAGCAAACTATTCCAGACGCATGAGCATTTCACTGACATTGTAGATGGCGCAATGGATGTGTGAGTTGAATCAAGAGTCAAGGGTGTTTAGTCATTATATGTACTGAAAATAGAACAATTAAGTTCTTACTTGGAGAAGAATAACAGGTCTGCAAATACAATTCACATAAATAATAAATGTTAAACAAACAAACATAAATCATTAAACTAATAACCACAATACTAATGCAAAAACACATAATCCTTAGTGCAACCACAGAGCATCCATAACATTTGTAGTTGAGGTTGGTGCTGTGCAATGTTCAAGAGTCTGATGGTTGTTGAGAAGAAGATATTTTTGAACCTGGTAGTCATGTTTTGCAAATATCTACACCTTCTTCCAAATAGTAGAAGTGAAATGAGAGCATGCCCAAGGTGTTGTGAGTCTTTGATGATATTGGTTGCGTTTATGTGGCAGTGCCTCCTGTAGATCCTTTTGATGGTTGGGAAATCAGTACCTGTGATGGACCAGGCAGCATCAGCAACTCTCTGTAATCTACTTAATTCCTGGAAATTTGAGTTGCTGAATCAGGCTATAGAAACATAGAAACATAGAAAATAGGTGCAAGAGTATGCCATTCGGCCCTTCGAGCCTGCACCGCATTTCAATATTTAACATTTAACCATTTAACAATTACAGCACGGAAACAGGCCCACTCAGCCCTTCCAGTCCGTGCCAATCATTTGTTTCCTCCTAGTCCCATCTACCTGCACTCAGACCATACCCCTCCATTCCCTTCCCGTCCATATACTTATCCACTTTACTTTTAAATGTTAAAATCGACCCTGCCTCCACCACTGCTGCTGGAAGCTCATTCCACACAGCCACCACCCTCTGAGTAAAGAAGTTCCCCCTCACATTACCCCTAAACTTCCATCCCTTAATTCGCATGTCATGCCCTCTTGTTTGAATCTTCCCTACCCTTAATGGGAAAAGCTTATCCACGTCAACTCTGTCTATCCCTTTCATCATTTTAAAGACCTCAATCAAGTCCCCCCTTAACCTGCGCTCCAAAGAATAAACACCTAACTTGTTCAACCTTTCTCTGTAACATAGTTGCTGGAACCCTGGCAACATTCTAGTAAATCTCCTCTGTACTCTCTCTATTTTGTTGACATCCTTCCTATAATTAGGCGACCAAAATTGTACACCATACTCCAGAATTGGTCTCACCAATGCCTTATACAATTTTAACATTACTTCCCTGCTCCTATATTCAATGCTCTGATTTATAAAGGCCAGCACAACAAAGGCTTTCTTTACCACCCCATCTACATGTGATTCTACCTTCAGGGAACTATGCACAGTTATTCATAGATCTCTCTATTCCACAACATTCCTCAATTCCCTACCATTTACCATGTATGTCCTATTTTGATTTGTCCTGCCAAGATGTAGCACTTCACACTTATCAGCATTAAACTCCATCTGCCATCTTTCAGCCCACTTTTCCATATGGCCCAAATCTCTCTGTAGACTTTGAAAATCTACTTCATTATATATAACACCACCTATCTTAGTATCATCTGCATACTTACTTATCCAATTTTCCACCCCATCATCCAGATCATTGATGTACATGACAAACAACAGTGGACCCAACACAGATCCCTGAGGCACCCCACTGGTCACCGGCTTCCAACCTGACAAACAGCCATCCACCATTACTCTCTGACATCTCCCATTCAGCCACTGTTGAATCCATCCTGCTACTCCATCATTAACAGCCAAAGATTGAACCTTCTTAACCAACCTTCCATGGGGAACCTTGTCAAAGGCCTTACTGAAATCCATATAGACAACATCCACTGCTTTACCCTCATCAATTTCCCTAGTAACCGCTTCGAAAAATTCAAGAAGGTTTGTCAAACATGACCTTCCAGGCACAAATCCATTTTGACTGTTCCTGATCAGACCCTGTTTATCCAGATGCTTATATATATTATCTCTAAGTATCCTTTCCATTAATTTACCCACCACTGACGTCAAACTAACAGGTCTATAATTGCTAGGTTTATTCTTTGAATATGATCATGGCTGATCATCCAACTCAGTATCCTGTACCTGCCTTCACTCCATACCCCCTGATCCCCTTAGCCACAAGGGCCACATCTAACTCCCTCTTCAATATAGCCAATGAACTGGCCTCAACTACCTTCTGTGGCAGATGATTCCAGAGATTCACCACTCTCTGTGTGAAAAATGTTTTTTTCATGTCGGTCCTAAAAGACTTCCCCCTTATCCTTAAACTGTGACCCCTTGTTCTGGACTTCTCCATCATCGGGAACAATCTTCCTGCATCTAGCCTGTCCAATCCCTTAAGAAATTTGTTACTTTCTACAAGATCCCCCCTCAATCTTCTAAAGTCTAGCGAGTACATGCCGAGTCTATCCAGTCTTTCTTCATATGAAAGTCCTGACATCCCAGGAATCAGTCTGGTGAACCTTCTCGGTACTCCCTCTATGGCAAGAATGTCTTTCCTCAGATTAGGAGACCAAAACTGTATGCAATACTCCAGGTGTGGTCTCACCAAGACCCTGTACAACTGCTGTAGAACCTCCCTGCTCCTATACTCAAATCCTTTTGCTATGAATGCTAACATACCATTCGCTTTCTTCACTGCCTGCTGCACCTGTATGTCTACTTTCAACGACTGGTGTACCATGACACCCAGGTCTCATTGCATCACCCCTTTTCCTAATCGGCCACCATTCAAATAATAGTCTACTTTCCTGTTTTTGCCACCAATGTGGATAACCTCACATTTATCCACATTATAATGCATCTGCCATGCATTTGCCCACACACCCAACCTATCCGTCACCTTGCAGCCTCCAAGCATCCTCCTCACAGCTAACACTGCCCCCCAGCTTAGTGTCATCCGCAAACTTGGAGATGTTGCATTCAATTCCCTTGTCCAAATCATTAATATATATTGTAAATAGCTGGGGTCCCAGCACCGAACCTTGCGGTACCCCATTATTCACTGCCTGCCATTCAGAAAAGGACCCGTTTACTCCTACTCTTTGCTTCCTGGCTGCCAGCCAGTTCTCTATCCACATCAATACTGAACCCCCAATATCGTGTGCTTTAAGTTTGCTTACTAATCTCTTACGTGGGACCTTGTCGAAAGCCTTCTGAAAGTCCAGATATAACACATCCACTGGTTCACCCTTATCCACTCTACTAGTTACATCCTCGAAAAATTCTATAAGATTCGTCAGACATGATTTACCTTTCATAAATCCATGCTGACTTTGTCCAATTATTTCACCACTTTCCAAATGTGCTACTATTCCATCATTAATAACTGACTCTAGCAGTTTCCCCACTACCGATGTTAGACTAACTGGTCTGTAATTCCCCGTTTTCTCTCTCCCTCCCTTTTTTAAAAGTGGGGTTACATTAGCTACCCTCCAATCCTCAGGAACTACTCCAGAATCTAAAGAGTTTTGAAAAATTATCACTAATGCATCCACTATTTCTGGGGCTACTTCCTTAAGTACTCTGGGATGCAGCCTATCTGGCCCAGGGGATTTATCGGCCTTTAATCCATTCAATTTACCTAACACCACTTCCCGGCTAACCTGGATTTCACTCAGTTCCATCTCATTTGACCCCCAGTTCCCTGCTATTTCCGGCAGATTTTTTATGTCTTCCTTAGTGAAGACAGAACCAAATTAGTTATTCAATTGGTCTGCCATGTCCTTGTTCCCCTGATCAATTCACCTGTTTCTGCCTGCAAGGAGCCTACATTTGTTTTAACTAATCTTTTTCTCTTCACATATCTACAAAAGCTTTTGCAGTCAGTTTTTATGTTCCCTGCCAGTTTTTTTTCATAATCTATTTTCCCTTTTCTAATTAATCCCTTTGTCCTCCTCTGCTGGACTCTGAATTTCTCCCAGTCCTCTGGTAGGCTGGTTTTTCTGGCTAATTTGTATGCTTCATCTTTTTTTTTGATACTATCCCTGATTTTCCTTGTACACGGATGTACTACCTTCCCTGATTTATTCTTTTGCCAAACTGGGATGAACAATTTTTGTAGTTCATCCATGCAGTCTTTAAATGCCTTCCATTGCCTATCCACCGTGAACCCTTTTAAGAATCAATTGCCAGTCTATCTTGGCCAATTCACATCTCATACCCTCAAAGTTATCTTTCTTTAATTTCCGAACCCTTGTTTCTGAATTAATTATGTCACTCTCCATCCTAGTGAAGAACTCAACCATATTATGGTCACTCTTGCCCAATGGGCCATGCACAAAAAGACTGTTAACTAACCCTTCCTCATTACTCAGTACCCAGTCTAGAATAGCCTGCTCTCTCGTTGGTTCCTCTACATGTTGGTTTAGAAAACTATCCCGCATACATTCCAAGAAATCCTCTTCCTCAGCACCCCTGCCAATTTGTTTCACCCAATCTATATGCAGATTGAAGTCACCCATTATAACTGTTTTACCTTTGTTGCACGCATTTCTAATTTCCTGTTTGATGCCATCCCCAACTTCACTACTACTGTTAGGTGGCCTGTACACAACTCCCATTAGCATTTTCTGCCACTTAGTGTTTCGCAGCTCTATCCATATCGATTCCACATCCTCCAAGCTAATGTCCTTCCTTTCTATTGCATTAATCTCCTCTCTAACCACCAAAGCTACCCCACCTTCTTTTCCTTTCTGTCTATCCCTCCTGAATATTGAATATCCCTGGATGTTCTGCTGCCAGCCTTGGTCACCCTGGAGCAATGTCTCCGTGATCCGAACTATATCATATTCATGAATAACTATCTGCACATTCAACTCATCCACCTTATTACAAATGCTCCTTGCATTGAGACATAAAGCCTTCAGGCTTGTTTTTACAACACTCTTTCCCCTTATACAATTAGGTTAAAATTTGGCCCTTTTTGATTTTTGCCCTGGATTTGTCTGCCTGCCACTTTTACTTTTCGCCTTGCAACCTATTGCTTCTACCCGCATTTTACACCCCTCTGTCTCTCTGCTCACACATTTAAGAAACCCACCACCTCTTATTCTCCGTTTATTATATTTTTCTTCTTTCTTCCCTACATGTTGTGTCTGAGTGCTTCCCTTCTCTGCCTCCTGCCTCACACACTGTCTACTAGCTTTCTCTATTTGAGTCCCTCCCCCCAACCATTCTAGTTTAAAGTCTTCCCAGTAGCCTTTGCAAATTTCCCCGTCAGGATATTGGTCTCCCTCGGGTTCAAGTGCAACCCATCCTTTTTGTACAGGTCACACCTTCCCCAAAAGAGGTCCCAATGATCCAGAATCCCTGCCCTCTGCACCAGTCCTTCAGCCACGCATTTATCATCCACCTCGCTCCATTCCTACTCTCACTGTCGCGTAACGCAGGCAGTAATCCTGAGATTGTTACCTTCGCGGTCCTTCTCCTTAACTCTCCTCCTAACTCCCTAAATTCTCCTTTTCTCCTCTTTTTCTACCTATGTAATTGGTACCTATATGTACCATGACCTCAGGCTCCTCTCCCTCCCCTTTCAGGATATCTTGGACATGTTCAGACACATCCCATACCCTGGCACCAGGGAGGCAAACTACCATCCGGGTCTCCTGACTGCGTCCACAGAATCGCCTATCTGATCCCCTAACTATAGAGTCCCCAATTACTAATGCTCTCTATTTTTTTAGAAAGTAGAAAAAGAAAAAAATAGATTTTAATCAATAAGAATAGTGATTAAATAATAATTTTGATCATATACAGAGAGAAAGAGAAGAGAAAAAAAAGAAAAAGAGAAAAAAGATTATAGTATATATCTTAATAGTGAATAACACAATTTCAAATAACGATATCAATGGAGACATGCATACAAATCCCCCCCAAAAAAATTATTTTCATCTAATCCTGCCGGTTACCCATTGAGTTGTGATGCCAAGAACAGCTACCCCTTCAAATATTCTGTATATAGAGACCATATCTGCTCAAAGAGTTTGTTTTTGTTCATTAGGACAAATCTGATTCTTTCCAAATGCAACGTCTCCAACATTTCCACTGTCCACATTTTAATTGTGGGGGATAATGTTCCCTTCCAAAATTTCAATATTAATTTTTTCCCTATTATCAAACAGTAATCCAAGAAATTTCTTTGGTTTACTGTTAATATTAGATTTGAATCCAGAACTCCGAATATTATTAATTTTGGATCTGGGTCCAAATTAATTTTAAGAACTTCAAAGATAACTCTAAAGATTACTGTCCAATAATAGTTGAGTTTTATACATGTTACAAAACTATGCGTTAAGTTAGCTTCCAAGTTCTTACATTTATCACAAATAGAAGAAACGTTAGGATAAATTCTATTTAATTTCGTTTTTGAATAATGTAATCTGTGTAATACCTTAAATTGTATCAATATATGTCTAGCATTTAATGAGTAACGGTGTATACATTGTAGGCTTTCTTCCCAAGTTTCCTTCGTTATAGATAAACCTATTTCATTTTCCCATGTTTGTCGATATATTTCCGGTTGGGATTTCCCTATCCAAGATAGTATTGTATATATACACTATTAATTTTTCTGTATTTGGGTGTTTATTAAACAATTCATCTAATAATCCTGTTGTTTTTCTATTGTTATAGTCTTGCGTATTTGACTTAATATAGTTTCTAATTTGTAAATACCTAAATATGTTATTTGACTGCAATCCATAGATATCCTGTAACTCTTGAAATGAAAGACATTTTCCTTTCTTGTAAAGGTGTTCTACCCTTTTAATTCCTAAATCATTCCAGTGTCTAAACCCCTTGTCCAATACAGAGGGCTTAAATAAGTCTATTGCTATGAATTATAGGGTTATCACCATACTTTTTTTTTGTACTTCCCTCGGTGCAAAAAGAATCGAACCTACATCAAAAGGCAAACAGTCTTCCTTTTCCATCTTTAGCCAGCTTGGCTCATAATCTAAATTTACCAACCAAAAATTCATATTTTTAATCTGAACTGCCCAGAAATAATATAAGAAATTTGGTAATGCTAGTCCACCATTTATTTTAGATTTACATAGATGTTTTTTACTTATTCGATGATTTTTATAGTCCCACATAAAACTATTAACCAAAGTATCTATTTTTTTTAAAAACATTTTAGTGAGATATAAAATTGTGGCAAAAAAGTAATTTTTATAGCATTTATTCTACCGATCATTGACATAGGTAGTGTTTTCCAAAATAATTTTTTTTTTAGTTTATTTAAAAATTGAGGGTAATTATATTTAAATAAACAGTTATAGGATTTAGATACATTAATTCCTAGATATTTAAATTTGTCCGTGACTATTTTAAGTGGGAATTGTTCTAATATATTTAATTTTATTCCAGTTATAGGTATAATTTCACTTTTATTCCAGTTAATTCTATACCCAGAAAATGTGCCAAACTTAGTTATAACATTAAGTAGATTGGGAATACTAATCTCCGGTTTTGTGATATAAATTAAGATGTCATCTGCGTGTAGAGATATTTTATTTGTTGTAGTTTTGGTATTATATCCATATATTTCTGGTTCTGATCTAATCATTTCGGCTAATGGCTCTATTACCAGAGCAAATAATAATGGCGATAACGGGCATCCTTGTCTACAACCCCTAAAGAGATTAAATTTTGCTGATAACATTTGATTTGTTAATATTCTTGCAGTTGGATTTGAGTATATGATTTTTACCCATTTGGAAAATCTATCCTCCAGTTGAAATTTCTGCATTATTTTAAATAAATAGGGCCATTCAACCTGGTCAAATGTTTTTTCAGCATCTAAGGATATGACAGCTAGTTCAGTATCATTCACTCTTTTTGAGTATATGATATTGAATAGACGCCTCAGATTATAAGATGAATAGCATTTTGGAATAAAACCTGTTTGGTCATGATGTATTAAGTTATTAATCACTAAACTTAGCCTCCAAGATAAAATTTTAGTTAGTATTTTTTGATCAGTGTTTAAAAGAGCTATTGCTCTGTATGACCAGGGTCTTCCAAATCTTTATCAGCTTTAGGGATAAGTGTAATTGTAGATTCATTTAATGATTCTGGTAACTTTCCTTGTTCATAAGCATATTTATATATTATATGTAAACGTGAAGAGATCAGATCGTAAAACTTCTTATAAAATTCAACACTTAAGCCATCAGGGCCTGCGGTTTTTCCTTTATTTAATGATCCAATTGATTCTTAATATCTTTTACTGATATATCAGCATTTAACAAGTCTCTACCTTCCTGATCCAAACTATTAATATGACATTATTGTAGGAATGTTTCCATTCCATCTGATTTCCTGCTAGTTTAGATGAGTAAAGATTTTGATAATAATGTAAAAATGTATCATTGATATCTTTTGGTAAAGTCAATATTTCTCCTTGTTCAGATCTAATTTTATGCATCATTTTCTCCTCATCTAATTTTCTAAGCTGGCGTGCCAGTAATTTTTGTGGTTAATCCCCAAATTCAAAGTGTACTTGTTTAGTCTGTTGAAAAAGTTTAATAATCTGATTTGAATATATTTTATTTAGCTTGTATTTTAATGATGCAATTTTATTACTTAGCCCCTTTGAAGGGGATATTGCATTTTCAATATCTAATTGTTTTATTTCATTTTCCAACTTTTGTTGAGTCTTTCGATTTTCCTTATTAAAGTATGCGTGTGCTGATATTATCGCACCACGCATAAATACTTTAAATGTATCCCAAAGCAGTGATGGTGAAATTCCAGGTTTGTCATTAGTTTCAAAAAATAATTTAATCTGTTTTACCAAGTAATCATAACAAGCCTTATCATTTAATATTTGGGGATTGAGTCTCCAGTTAGAGGTTTTAATAGTTATGTCTTTTAATTTTACTTTAAATGTTAATGGAGCGTGATCCGAGATAATATAATATTTTGAGTCATACGTAAATGGGATTAGTTTTGAATCTATTAAAAAATAGTCTATCCTTGATTAGGTTCCAAATACAGGGGAAAAGAATGAATATTCTCGATCGGATGGGTTATCTGTTCTCCAGATATCCTTAACGTTTGCTGTGTTAATAAAATAATTTATAAATGTACTTGACTTAGAAGTGGTTTTCCTTTTCATTGATGATCTATCTAAATAATTATCTAAGGTACAATTAAAATCACCTCCAATTATTAGATTATGTTGAGTGGATATAGGGATATTGTTAAATATTTTCTTGAAGAATAATGGGTTATCAAAATTAGGACCATATATATTCATAAGGATTACTTTTTTAGAATATAATTCACCTGTAATTAATATATATCCACCCTCAACATCTTCTATTATTGAGCTTTGTTTAAAAGGTATACCTTTACGAATAATTATTGCTACCCCTCTACACTTATGTGTAAATGTCGAGTGATATACTTTGGAAATCCATTTTGCTGTTAATCTATACTGCACGTCTTTTTTAAGGTGTGTCTCTTCGAGAAAAATAATATCAGATTTCAATCTATTTAATTGAGCTAAAACCTTGCCTCTTTTAATTGGTTCGTTAATTCCCTTAACATTCCAACTACAGAAGGTGATTCCATCACCCCCAATCCTAGTATTTATGTCATACATGTTATTATTAAGGTGGTTTATAATGGAGTAGATGTCTCAGCTCATCTAACCCAATCCTATACCCAAACATCAGATCGATGAAATTTAATTTCTGTGTCATTGTCTTATACACACGTCTCTTTGAACTAACTATATAATAACAATCATACTTAAATCCATATAATTTATAATATGAAATAAAATACATAATATAAAAGTAATAATAAAAAATGTGAGTAAAGTAAGTGATGTTAGTAAATAAACAGGAGTACTTATTGCCAAGATGTACAGCCATCGGGGTACTCTCTAGTCCCTGCCTCTGCCCCTTGCCACTCCTAACCATGACCCACTTCTCTGCCTCCCGTGGTCTTGGAGAGACCACATCTCTGTAACTCCTCTCTATGACCTCCTCGCTCTCCCTGACCAGACAGAGGTCATGGAGCTGCTGCTCCAGGTTCCTAATATGGTCCCTTAGGAGCCCCATCTCGACGCACCTGACGCAGATGTGGACGTCTGGAAAGCTATCAGACTCCATGACCTCCCACATTTGACATTCAGAGCAGTAAACTGCCCAGGCCCTCATACTCTCCCTTACCCAGGATACAATACAAAGTGCTGGAAGAAATCAGCAGGGATCTGACTCCCAATCAGCTGCTTTCTCTAGTCCGCTTAAACCAATCAGCGGCTTCCTCAAGCCACTTGTTTTGAAATGCGAATGGAACATTACAGATTTGGAACGTTACAGATTTGGGTCGCTCCTCCCACACCAACGGCTCCTGGGCCTCTGTAAAAACAAAGCCCCGCGCTCGGATTTTAAGCTTACCGCTCGGACGTCGCTCCTCCCACATCAACGGCTCCTGGGCCTTTGTAAAAACAAAGCTCCACACTCAGGTTTTAAGCTTACCGCTCGGACGTCACTTCTCCCACACCAACGGCTCTTGGGCCTCTGTAAAAACAAAGCCCCGCGCTGGGTTTTTACACTCACTGCTCGGACGTCGCTCCTCCCACACCAACGGCTCCTGGGCCTAGGTAAAAAAAAAGCCCCATGCTCGGGTTTGAAGCTTACCGCTCGGATCTCACTCCTCCCACACCAATGGCTCCTGGGCCTGTCCTAGGACTATGATGCCACCAGTAAGCATGCTCTCCACCATACATTTATAGAAGTTCAAGAAAGTATTTGTTGACAGCAAATCTCCTCAAATTTCCAAGGAAGCAGAGACATTGATGGGCTTTCTTTGTGATTCCTTCAATGTGCTGGGCCCAGTAGGTCAGTATCGTAGATAGCAAAGATGGTCATTGGTATTCACCTTCACAGTGAATGGCAGGGCCCTGGGGAGTGTTGTAGAGCAGAGGGGTCTAGGTGTGCAAGTACATAGTTCCCTAAATGTGGCATCACAGGTAGATAGGGTGGCCAATATGGCTTTCAGTACAATGACCTTCAGAAGTCAGGGTATTGAGTATAGAAGTTGGGATGTTATGTTAAAGTTGTACAAGATGTTAGTGAGGCTACATTTGGAGTATTGTGTTTCGTTTTGGTCACCCTTCTATAGAAAGGATGTCATTAAGCTGGATGGTGTGCAGAGAGGATTTACGAAGATGTTACCAGGACTTGAGGGCCTGAGCTATCGGTAGAGGTTAGGCAGGCTTAGACTTTATTCCTTGGAGGACAGGAGAAAAAAAACATGTTCTTATAGAGATGTATACGCTCATGAGGGGATTAGATATAGTAAATGCACAGAGTCCTTTACCCAGAATAGGGGAAACAAGAACCATGGTGTTAAGATTTAAGGAGAGGGGGGAAAGATTTAATAAGAACCTGAGAGGCAACTTTTTCACATGAGGGTCATGAGTATATCGAGTGAGCTGTCAGAGGTTGAGGCAGGTACTATAACAACATCCATATAACTAAAAGTCTCATCCTGACCACTTGCTGTCTGTGCTGTATATTGATTTTAGGAAAGACACTACCATAAATCAAAATGATTTTTGCCCTTCTTACTCACAGTCCTCTTCCGTTGAGGCAGCCCCGAGGATTTTTCCGATCGATGCAAAACAAAAAAGTTATAAATGTTTAAAAAATCTTGAGATCAGCTGATTGGTCCTCTTGCCTGTCAATCACCACGATTAACGTAACGCCGCTTCTGCGGGGGCAGGACTATAAACCCCAGATGCTTGGATGTGAGTCAGTCTGGAAGATTACGAGCGAGAAGCCACAATTGTGATTCTAAGCTGTGAATCAACTGAACTTTGAGTGTGCAATGTACTTGCAATAAATGATTTGTTAGCCCTTAATGAAAATGCAATTAGTCGTTTGGCCTGCTCTGACTGTGCTTGAAACTGCAATGCAAAATTGGAAATGAAAAGACAATGCAATTAGTTATTTGGCCTGCCCTGCCTGTGCTTAAACTGCAACGCAAAATTGAAATTGAAAGTGAAATTGAAATGAGTTGTTTGGCCTGCCCTGTGCTTGAAATGGAAATGGAATTGAAAGTGAAATTGAAATGAGGCGTTGGCCTGCCATGTGCTTGAAATGGAAATGGAATTGAAAGTGAAATTGAAATAAGGTGTTGGCCTGCTCTGTGCATGAAATGGAAATGGGATTGAAAGCAAATTTTAAATGAGGTGTTGGCCTGCCCTGTGCTTGAAATGGAAAATGGAATTTAATTTTAATTTTAAAGAGGTGTTGGCCTTCCCTGTGCTTGAAATTGAAAATAAATTGAAATTTAAATGAGGTGTTGCCCTGCCCTGCATTTGAAATGGAAAGGAAATGAGTTGTTGATCTACCTGAAACCACTCATTTTGGCCCACATGGCCCTATTAGCCCAGAAACCAGTCCCCTTTGCCCCAGATGCCAGTATTTGCCCAGGATGAGCATTTTGGCCCAAAAGGCACATGCCAGGCCAGGAAAGTGCTTTTCACTGAGATTTCACTCTATTTGAAGATTCCCTTCGGCTCATCGGGCCTGTACCAGCCCAGCAGGAGTCTCTTTGTCCCATCAGTAAATATTCCCCCTGTATTAAACCTCACCCCAGTATTTTTCTCCCTCCCTTCATTGGCTCCCTGTGAGATCCAGGCCATGATAGTCTTTCCTCCTTCATTGCTGTGATCGGCAGTAAAAAATATGAAAAATGTCTAAAATTGATTTTCCACCCTCTCCCCCTTATCTCTCATAGAGTCTCTTACCTGTTTTGGGCAGAAGTTCTGGTAGCCCTGAGTGACTGATCTGCCAGCCCACCAGGCCCAAGTGACTGAGCTGCCAGCCCATCAGGCCTGATTGACTGAGCTGGCAGCCCAAGAATCCATTTGGCCCACAATGTCCATACTAGCCCTCTGGAAACCAGTCCCTTCGGCCCTCAACACCCATACTAGCACTCCAGAAAGCCCCCCCCCCCCCCCCCCCCCCCCCCGCCACCAATATTGGAACTGGTGGAGAGGTGGAGAGACCAGCCCTCAATTGGTCCCACTTAGCCTAGTTTAAAAATATATTTGGACAGGTACATGGGACTCATGTACTGTAGATCTTGGTTGGCATGGGCAACTTGAGTCAAAGGGCCTGATCGTCCTATATAACAGGTTTTCAGAGGTATAAGCACCCAGTAACTTGGTCATCAAGTTCGATTTGACTTATTAAACTGTCAAACTGAAAGAGCTGTCAACAGAGTATGCATATTATCCATACACACAAAGTTATTTTATTTTATTTGGGGTTAGTTCACTAATTCATAGAAGAAATATATTTTATTACATATCTTTTTTAATTATATATTAAAATGATACATTTTTCAGCACTGTTTTGAACCATTCTGAAATCATTACAGGTTAATTATGTGCATTTAAAAACAACATGCCAGCATTAAACATGGGGTTTAATTTATAATCTGCAGTTTTACTGAATAATATTTTGGCAAATAAGCCCATAGGTAGTTAATTGGTCAGGACTTGGTTGAAGGGTCTTTCTGCTGAACTAGAGATGTGGCAGGTCCTGCAGTATGAAATAGCAGTTTTGGTTTGACTTCCAAAAATGCAACACCCTGCACTTATCTGCATTAAACTCCATTAATCATTTTTCAGCCCACTTGTTCAGGTGATCAAGAACCTGTTGTAAAGTGTGATACCACCGACTTTACTGTCTACTGAAAACGTACTAATTATGCCTCATGACTTTTCATTGAAATCACTGCTATAAACCACAAACATCAAAGGGCCCAGCACCAATCACTGAGGCACACTACTAGTTCTAAGCTTCCTGTCTGAAAAACACCCTTCCAGTACCACCCTCAGATTCCTTTGCTGAAACCATGAAGTTGTTGAAGAGAATTGTTGAATATCTCCACACCCAAACCAATGATGAAGACAGGTTCATCGATCTTCACCTTTCCCCTTCTAAAATCAACAATCAATTAATTAGTCTTGTTGACAAAGAGAGCAAGATTGTTGTTCTCACACTGTTTAATTGGATTTTTAACTTCCGTCCTATACATCATTACCTGTTTTTCATCCAATAATGGTGGTACCATCGGCAAATGTAAGCCCGGTGTTGAAACTGTGTGTGAATACACACTCATGAGTATATAGTGAGTGGGACAGGGGACTTAACACACAGTCCAGAGGAATTTGCATTCATGGTTATCAATATGGAACCGTTGTTGCCAAGTCATACTGATTGTGGTCGAACATTCAGTTGCATAGAGATGAGCAGAGACCCAGTTCAGTGAGTTTGATAACAAGTTTGGAGGGATAATGGTGATGAATGCCGAGCTGTTGTCAATGAACAAACATAGAAACATAGAAATTAGGTGCAGGAGTAGGCCATTCGGCCCTTCGAGCCTGCACCGCCATTCAATATGATCATGGCTGATCATCCAACTAAGTATCCCATACCTGCCTTCTCTCCATACCCTCTGATCCACTTAGCCACAAGGGCCACATCTAATTCCCTCTTAAATATAGCCAATGAACTGGCCTCAATTACCCTCTGTGGCAGAGAGTTCCAGAGACTTAACACTCTCTGTGTGAAAAAAGTCTTTCTCATCTTGGTCTTAAAGGATTTCCCCCTTATCCTTAAGCTGTGACTCTTTGTCCTGGACTTCCCCAACATCGGGAACAATCTTCCTGCATCTAGCCTGTCCAACCCCTTAAGAATTTTGTAAGTTTCTATAAGATATCCTCTCAATCTCCTAAATTCTAGAGAGTATAAACCGAGTCTATCCAGTCTTTCTTCATAAGACAGTCCTGACATCCCAGGAATCAGTCTGGTGAACCTTCTCTGCACTCCCTCTATGGCAATAATGTCCTTCCTCAGATTTGGAGACCAAAACTGTACGCAATACTCCAGGTGTGGTCTCACCAAGACCCTATACAACTGAAGTAGAACCTCCCTGCTCCTATACTCAAATCCTTTTGTTATGAAAGCTAACATACCATCCGCTTTCTTCACTGCCTGCTGCACCTGCATGCCTACTTTCAATGACTGGTGTACCATGACACCCAGGTCTCGCTGCATCTCCCCTTTTCCTAATTGGCATAGTCTGCTTTCCTGTTTTTGCCACCAAAATGGATAACCTCACCTTTATCCACATTATACTGCATCTGCCATACATTTGCCCACTCACCCAGCATATCCAAGTCACCTTGCAGTCTCCTAGCATCCCCCTCACAGCTAACACTGCCCCCCAGCTTAGTGTCATCCGCAAACTTGGAGATATTGCCTTCAATTCCCTCATCCAGATCATTAATATATATTGTAAATAGCTGGTGTCCCAGCACTGAGCCTTGGGCACCCCACTAGTCACTGCCTGCTATTGTGAAAAGGACCTGTTTACTCCTACTCTTTGCTTCCTGTTTGTCAGCCAGTTCTCCATCCACATCAATACTGAACCCCCAATGCCGTATGCTTTAACCTTGTCGAAAGCCTTCTGAAAGTCCAGATACACCACATCCACTGGTTCTCCCTTATCCACGCTACTAGTTACATCCTCAAAAAATTCCACAAGATTCATCAGACATGATTTACCTTTCGTAAATCCATGCTGACTTTGTCCAATGATTTCACCACTTTCCCAATGTGTTGCTATCCCATCTTTAATAACTGACTCTAGTAGTTTCCCCATTACCGATGTTAGACTAACTGGTCTGTAATTCCCCGTTTTCTCTCTCCCTCCCTTCTTAAAAAGAGGGGTTACGTTTACTACCCGCCAATCCTCAAGAACTACTCCAGAATCTAAAGAGTTTTGAAAGATTATCACTAATGCATCCACTATTTCCGGAGCTACTTCCTTAAGGACTCTGGGATGCAGCCTATCTGGGGATTTATCGGCCTTTAATCCATTCAATTTACACAACACCACTTCCCAACTAACCTGGATTTCACTCAATTCCTCCTTAGACCCGTGGTCCCCTGCTATTTCCGGCAGATTATTTATGTCTTCCTTAGTGAGACGGAACCAAAGTAGTTATTCAATTGGTCCGCCATATCCTTGTTTCCCATGATCAACTCACCTCTTTCTGACTGCAAGGGACCTACATTTGTTTTAACTAATCTCTTTCTCTTCACATATCTATGAATCTTTTGCAGTCAGTTTTTATGTTCCCTGTCAGATTTCTTTCATAATCTATTTTTGCTTTCCTAATTAAGCCCTTTGTCCTCCTCAGCTGGTCTCTGAATTTCTCCCAGTCCTCTGGTATGCTGCTTTTCCTGGCTACTTTGTACGCATCATCCTTTGCTTTGATACTATCCCTGATTTCCCTTGTTATCCATGGATGCACTATCTTCCCCGATTTATTCTTTTGCCCAACTGGGATGAACAATTTTTGTAGTTCATCCATGCAGTCTTTCAATGTCTTCCATTGTACATCAACCGCCAACCCTTTTAGAATTAATTGCCAGTCAATCTTGGCCAATTCACGTCTCATACCCTCAAAGTTACCTTTCTTTAAGTTCAAAACCATTGAATTAACAATGTCACTCTCCATCCTAATGAAGAACTCAACCATATTATGGTCACTCTTGCCCAAGGGGGCCCGTACAACAAGGCTGCTAACTACCCCTTCCTCATTACTCAAAACCCAGTCTAAAATAGCCTGCTCTCGTTGGTTCCTCTACATGTTGATTTAGATAACTATCCCGCGTACATTCCAAAAAATCCTCTTCCTCAGCACCCCTGCCAATTTGATTCACCCAATCTATATGTAGATTGAAGTCACCCATTATAACTGTTTTGCCTTTGACACACGCATTTCTAATTTCCTGTTTGATACCATCCCCAACTTCACTGCTACTGTTAGGTGGCCTGTACACAACACCCACCAGCGTTTTCTGCCCCTTAGTGTTTTGCAGCTCTACCCATACCGACTCCACATCCTCCAAGCTAATGTCCTTCCTTTCCATTGCGTTAATCTCCTCTCTAACCAGCAAAGCTACCCCACCTCCTTTTCCTTTCTCTCTATCCCTCCTGAATATTGAATATCCCTGGATGTTCAGCTCCCAGCCTACGTCACCCTGGAGCCATGTCTCCGTGATCCCAACTATATCATAATCATTAATAGCTATCTGCACGTTCAACTCATCCACCTTATTAAGAATACTCCTTGCATTGAGACACAAAGCCTTCAGGCTTGTTTTTACAATGCTCTTACCCCTTATACTATTATTTTGTAACAACGTATGCTTTCTTCTTGTGCTTTAACAAACTTAAAGCCCCTGCATATATGTCGACTTTGGTGGTTATGAAAAATAAAAAAAAACCATTAACAAATATTCAGATTTAATAGGCACTGTCCAACCTTTTAAAAGCAGATAGTCTGAAGAAGGGTTCTGACCCGAAATGTCACCTATGCCTTTTCTCCAGAGATGCTGCCTGACCCGTTGAGTTGCTGCAGTATTTAGTATATCTTTGGTAGAATCCAGCAGCGGCAGTTCGATCCTACACACTTTTAGAAGCAGAATAACTTAAACTTTAAACAGCGATAGGGATTTATGTCTTTGACTTTAATTACAATGATCATTCTATTAGGCAAAATTTTAATAACATGTAACAAATACCCTCTTAATAAGTGTTTAAATGTTTGCATGTAGAGAAAGTTCTTGGTGTTCTATAAAATTCTTTGCCATTTAATTATGATAAATATATGAGATTTGGTGAATTATTAGGAAAGCAGTTTGCTTTGTTTTTTTCAACATTAGTGCTAGTTTTATTCCAATTCAGAACATTTTATTTAATCAGCCTGGACTCACCTTCACATATAGTACGTAACCTCTTCCCATATTCACCGCTGGGATAAGATTCTTCATTTTGAAGTGTGCTCTTAATATTAATGAGGTAGCAGCCTTCCTCCAAGCCAAGGTAGACACATCAGACATGAGCTGAATATTCGATGCTAGGATTATGCAGTGAAGGTTACATTAGCTAACAGTTCAGCTGCATCCCTCCCAGATATGGATTATGATGCAGCATGTTCACCAGGGGTGAAAGACACTTCCGTGAAAATATGGGATTTTTGTGACTTTGTAACTCTTGCACTCCGACTACTCGACAATTTTTCTTTCTTTGCGTTTTATTATCTCTATGTATCAGTTCCCTTTCCTTGTCAGGAATTATTCTTTATCATGAGCTGAGATACAGTTTGTAATGGATGTAATAATGTAACATTTGGCCCCTGCTACAGGATGACAAATACATATTCAGTCAATCACCCCCTATTAATCAGTTTCTGGTGCATTGCCCTTAGAACACTGCCTATTCGATTGATGCAGCAGGGTCCAAACCTACTCAAACTGCAGTCTGTTTTGTCAGAAATTTTAAGGAAACTCCAGAATTCATAATAACAGTCAGTTTTTTTGTTTCTGCCTATGTTATTTTTATTTTCTCTCAATTTAAAGAAATCGTCAACAAAATATTTGACACCATGGATCATCCACAGCAAACATAACCTATTTCGTTTTCAAACAATTAGATTTAAATGGTGAAACAGAAAGTTTAAACTTTTTTTTAACGATAGTCAGAATTCATTATTAGTTGTGCTGAAACAGATAAAATCACCAGAAATATGTTTGAGATCTAAATGCTTCAATGTGTAATTTCATGCATGGAAGGAGATAAATAAAGAAGATTACTCAGAATTATACTATCAAATCATTAAATCATGCTGTAAGAATCTAAGGAAATATGGACCAAGACCTGTTCACTAAATAAGTAAAATGAGCATCAGTTTTGATGAAAAGCCATGAACATAAAACATTTACATTGTTTTCCTGCACAGATACTGCCTGGTTTGTTGAATATTCCCAGAGTATATTGATTTCATTTAAGATATCCACATTTTGCAATGGTTTGCATTTGTATAAGCCATTGTACTTATTGACTGAATTATGAAAGGCATAGATAGGGTATACAGTCAGAATCTTTCTCGCAGGATGAAAATGTCAAAGATTAAGAGGCTTCTCTGCAAATGGCAGAGAGTTGTGGATGCAGCCCAGACCATCATGCCAGCCAACCTCCCTGCCATTGATTCCATCCACACTCATGCTGCCTCAGCAAGACCACCAACATAATCAATGACGAGTCTCACCCCAGTCGCTCCCTCTTTTACCCTCTACCATCAGGCAAGAAATCCAGAAGTGTGAAAATGCATACCTCCAGATTCAGGGACAGTTTCTCCCCAGCTGTTATCAAGCAACTGAACCATCCTATCACCAATTAGAGAGCAGTCCTGACCTACCAACTACCTCATTAAAGACCATTGGATTATCTTTAATTGTACTTTACTGGACTTAACTGGTACTATAATTTATTCCCTTTATCCTGTATCTGTAAACTGTGTAGGGAGGAACTGCAGATGTTGGTTTAAACCAAAGACAGACACAAAAGGCTGGAGTAACTCAGCAGGTCAGTTAGCATCTCTGGAGAAAAGGATTTGGTGAGATTTCTGGTCGAGAAACTTCTTCATCTGATTGAAGAAGAGATTTGCTGTGAGATGAAGACCTGTTTACTGTTGAGAAGTTATACAAAATCTCCTTTCTGTAAGCACCAACTATATCTCTATGTCCTTGATAATTTCACCTCTGTTCCTGACTCTCAGCATTGTAGGCCATTGAATGTTGGGGTCATAGCTGGTGTTGACAGCACAGAAGAATCTGCACATGTCGTGGTTATCAGTGAGTTGCTGGATATTCCGTGTCCTTTCCACCCACCATCTGTTCCTTGAGTCAGAGGATTTCTGTTGAACTCCGACCTTCAGATGCTTGTCTTGCTGGATTTAGCATCAGGACAATGACAACACTAATTCTAAAAGGGAAACTTAAAAAAGCTTAAAATATACTTCAGCTTTACAATGGAGTAAAATATAAGCAAAGTCTAGCTTTTCATATGTGGTGACATATTGCTTAAATTAATGTGATACATGTGGTGCAAAAGCATTCTAGCTAATGGGAAATTGTATTTCCAGTGAATAGATATGCTAAATCGTACAGCCTTAAGACCTGTAGTACTCTCAATATCCTGGGATCATTTGTAAACAACTATTGATCACTTCAGATTGACAATTATGTTCCCAACTTTCAGTTATATTTCTCCTGCATAGTTGATACATGAAGATTTGCAGAAGCAGTGTCAGCATTACAAATGGTCCCTCGGGTTAATGCCACTGTGGTGATGGGGGATTTCAATTTGCAGGTAGACTGGGAAAATCAGGTTGGTTCAGGACCCCAAGAAAGAGAGTTTGTAAAGTGTCTCCTAGATGTATTCTAAGAGCAGCTTGTCATGGATCCGACCAGAGAAAAGGCAATTCTGGATTTACTGTTGTCCAATGAACCAGATTTGATAAGAGAACTAGAGGTAAAGGAACCGCTTGGAGGTAGTCATCATAATAATCTGCAATTTGAGAAGGAGAAGGTTAAATCGGAAGTGGTAGTGATGCAGCTGAACGAAGGGGATTATGAAGGAATGAGGGAGGAGCTGGCCAAGGTAGATTGGAAAGGGATCCTAGCAGTCAAGACGGTGGAACAGCAATGGCAGGAATTGCTGGGCATAATCCGGAGGATGCAGGATCATTTCATTCCAAAAAGGAAGAACGATTCTAAGGGGAGTAGGTGGCAACTGTGGCTGACAAGAGAAGTTAGGGATAGAATAAAACTAAAATAAAAGATGTATAACACAGCAAAGAGTAGCCAGAAGCCAGAGGATTGGGAAATTTTCATAGGACAACCAGAAGGAAACAAAACGGGCAATACGGACTGAAAAGATGAAGTACGAGGGGAAGCTGGCCAGGAATATAAAGAAGGACAGTAAAAGCTTCTTTAGAAATGTTAAGGGAAAAAGAGTAGCAAAGTCAAATGTACTTCGGATCGGTCTTCACTAAGGAAGACACAAACTATCTCCCAGAAGTACTTGAGGACAGAGGATCTAAGGAGGTAGAGGAACTGAAATAAATTTTCATTAGGCGAGAAACAGTATTGGGTTGGCTAATGGCACTGAAACATAGAAACATAGAAAATAGGTGCAGGAGTAGGCAATTTGGCCCTTCAAGCCTGCACCGCCATTCAATATGATCATGGCTGATCATTCACCTCAGTATCCTGCACCTGCCTTCTCTCCATACCAGCTGATCCCTTTAGCCACAAGGGCCACATCTAACTCCCTCTTAAATATAGCCAATAAACTGGCCTCAACTACCTACTGTGGCAGAGAATTCCAGAGACTCACCACTCTGTGTGAAAAATATTTTCCTCATCTCGGTCCTAAAGGAATTTCCCCTTATCCTTAAACTGTGACCCCTTGTTCTGGACCTCCTCAACATCGGGAACAATCTTCCTGCATCTAGCCTGTCCAACCCCTTAAGGATTTTGTAAGTTTCTATAAGATCCCCCCTCAATCTTCTAAATTCTAGTGAGTACAAGCCAAGTCTATCCAGTGTTTCCTCATATGAAAGTCCTGACATTCCAGGAATCAGTCTGGTGAACCTTCTCTGTGCTCCCTCTATGGCAAGAATGTCTTTCCTCAGGTTTGGAGACCAAAACTGTACGCAATACTCCAGATATGGTCTCACCAAAACCCTGTACAACTGCAGTAGAACCTCCCTGCTCCTATACTTAAATCCTTTTGCTATGAATTCTAACATACCATTCGCTTTCTTCACTGCCTGCTGCACCTGCATGCCTACTTTCAATGACTGGTGTACCATGACACCCAGGTCTCATTGCATCTCCCCTTTTCCTAATCGGCCACCATTCAGATAATAGTCTACCCTCCTGTTTTTGCCACCAAAGTGGACAACCTCACATTTTATCCACATTATACTGCATCTGCCATGCATTTCCCCACTCACCCAACCTATCCAAGTCATCTTGCAGCCTCCTAGCATCCTCCTCACACCTAACACTGCCCCCCAGCTTTGTTTCATCCGCAAACGTGGAGTTGTTGCATTCAATTCCCTCGTCCAAATCATTAATATATATTGTAATTAGCTGGGGTCCCAGCACTGAGCCTTGCGGTACCCCACTAGTCACTGCTGAGCCTTGCGGTACCCCACTAGTAACTGCAGGATGGGGACTGAAGGATGATAAATCCCCTAGGCCGGATGGTCTGCATCCCAGGGTCCTCAGGGAGATGGCTCAAGAAATAGTGGACGCATTGGTGATAATTTTCCAATCTTCAATAGATTCAGGATCAGTTCCTGTGGACTGGAGGATAGCTAATGTTATCCCACTTTTCAAGAAAGGACCGAGAGAGAAAATGGGGAATTACAGACCAGTTAGCCTGACTTCGGTGGTGGGAAAAATGCGAGTCAATTATTAAAGAGGTAATAATGGGGCATTTGGGTAGCAGTAAAAGGATTAGTCCAAGTCAGCATGGATTTATTAAAGGAAAATCATGCTTGACAAAGCTTCTGGATTTTTTTGAGGATGTGACAAATAAAATGGATGAAGTGGAGCCCGTGGATGTAGTGTATCTAGACATTCAGAAAGCCTTTGATAATGGTCCCGCATGGGAGACTGGTGATTAAATTAGAGCACATGGTATTGACGTGGATTGAAAACTGGTTGGCAGACAGGAAGCAAAGAGTAGGAGTGAACGGGTCCTTTTCAGAATGGCAGGCAGTGGCGAGTGGAGTGCCGCAAGGCTCAGTGTTTCGGCCGCAACTGTTTACCATATATATTAATGATTTGGAAGAGGGAAAGGAACAACACTAGCAAGTTTGCGGATGACACAAAGCTGGGTGGCAGTGTGAACTATGAAGAGGATGTTAGGAGGTTGCAGGGTGACCTGGACAGGTTGACTGAGTGAGCAGATGCGTGGCAGATGCACTATAATATAGATAAATGTGAGGTTATCCACTTTGGCGGCCAAAACAAGGGGGCATATTATTATCTCAATGGGGTTAGGTTAGGTAAGTGGGAGGTACAGCGAGTCCTGGGTGTCCTTGTACACCAGTCACTGAAAGTTGGCGTGCAGGTACAGCAGGCAATGAAGAAAGCTAATGGTATGTTGGCCTTCATAACAAGAGGATTTCGGTATTGGAGTAAAGAGGTTCTTCTGCAGTTGTATAGGGCTATGTTTCTATTAGATAATTGTTGCCTTGTCAAATTATGTATTCTAATTAATAACATTGTGCCTATATTCTACTATTCACAGTAATGTCTTGGTCTGTGAGATCAAAAACCAAAATTAGTTTCTCCTCTTTTCTGAGCAGACCATTGCTGTTTGCAACATTAATGTGCATCTCACATGGGAGTTTGTATTTGACAATTGCCATAAGTGAGAGTGTTTAAATTGTGTATAAATGTTATTCTCCTTTTGGGACCTTTATGATTCAGAAACTGTGACTGTATATGAGCTATATGAAGATTGCAGCTGTTGATGTGAAAGGTCATAAACAAACGTTCAGAACAAGCAAACATTCAGGAGGAGACAAAATGTAGAAACAAGGAACTGTAGATGCTGGTTTATACCAAAGATAGACACAAAGTGCTGGAGTGACTCAGTGGGTCAGACAGCATCTCCGGAGAAAAAGCATGAGTGACATTTTGGGTCAGGATCCTTCTTCAGTCTGAAGAAGGACCCCGACTGGAAATGTCACTCGTCCTTTTTTCTCCAAAGATGCTGCCTGTCCAGTTGAGTTACTCCAGAACTTTGTGAGACCTTGTGGAAGTCCATTTCCTGGGAGAAACTCAGTCAATTTTCTCAATCTGCACTAAAAGTGCACTCATGATCTTTATTATTTAAGCACAAAGATTTCAGAGAGTAAATACAGTTTCAATCATCACAATTACAGTTTACTTTAACATTCTTGACGATTGCCTAGAATTTAAATGATCAGCGTGGTCTTGGTGGACCGAAGGGCCTGTTTTTTTCAGACTGTAACTTTAAACTAAACTAAATAGGAATGCATATTAATGGACAAGAAAACACCTCTGCATACTTGAACAACTTTAATTCAGGCCCAAAGCAGACTTCTATTACCACTGCACTGAGAGATAGCTCTCTACATACCATGGTGTGTATGTGTGCATCCTACCCTTGACTTTGATTGAAGTCTGGTACTCATTGTCATTAACTAGCTACTAGATCCATCCCATAACTCCTGTAGATATCCCAAGTAAACCCTCACAATGTAAACACTTTTCTTCAATTTAAAATACATTTAGCTGTTCCCTTAGAAGCTTTATTTCAATAATGAATTATAATCAATTCAGGTTCTGAATCCACAATTATTGCATTAACAACATGTAAGTATGATTTAAATGCCTTAAGTATAGCTTAGTAAAATACCACCAGAATACATTTATCAGAAAGTGATGTTGAAAATTGAAAGCCCGGTTTAGGTAAGCATAATTTACTTAGATTGATATAGTTTTCTCATGTAAAAGAGTTTATCCTGTCTCCCCACCCCCACAAACGTTATAAAGAGCCTTCCAAAAATAGTCAGCATGTAGAATTTCACCAGTTTTTAAGAGATGTAGCAGCAGTAAAGTTCCTGCTTTACAATGCCAGAGACCCGGGTTCTATCTTGACTATGGGTGCTGTCTGTACGGAATTTGTACATTCTCCCTGTGACCTGCATGGGTTTCCTCTGGGTGCTCCGGTTTCCTACCACATTCAGAGACGTGCAGGTTTGTAGGTTAATTGGCTTTTGTAAATTGTGAAAGAGTTTAGGGTAGAACTAGTGTATGGGTGATCATTGTTCTGTGCAGATTTAGTGAGCCGAAGGGCCTGTTCTCTGCTGTATTTCTAAACTTAATGCTAAACTAAACTTACCTGAACTTAGTTTAATTTCAAGATATAGTGTGGAAACGGGCCCTTTGGTCCACCAAGTCCACGCCAACCAGAGCTCCCAGAGAAAACCCACGCAGGTCACGGCAAGAACGTATAAACTACATACAGATAGCACCCGTAGTCCGGATCGAACCTGGGTCTCTGGTGTTGTAAGGCAGCAACTCTACTGCTGCGCTACCGTGCCTCCCCTTAAACCTAAAAGCATTAAAGCTGGAGACAGCATAATTATAGAATCCAGCCATCTTGTCTAAATTATAAGTCTCTGACTTAGTGCACTGACTTTCATAACTAAAAGCACACACTACATGAGTAACAATGACCTAACCCGACAGCCTCCAATTGCAATCAGCACTCAGGCTCTTCATTAGCCCATCATGCTGAAGTACAAGATTCTCATCATCTGCAATTACGACTGGTCGGCGACAAAGTTCAACTGTTGAGGAGATTTATTAGCGATTTTACGCAGTAAAAAAAAAGGGCTGGCAAGATGTTATACTTCTACCAATAAATAACTGCTAGCATAGCGCACAGTGAATCATTCCTCAGCATTCTTCGGGGATTGCTTGCTTTTTACAACAGAAAATAAGTGAAGGATTAATTAATGATCAGACGAGGACGATCTGTGAAACATAAATTAAAGGGAATAGCAGTGAGTCTGCCACCCAATCATTAATGGAAGATTTCCATCCTTCATTCTAGCTGGCTCTCATCATCCTGCTACTCAATAAATTGACCACCAATCCTCCCCTCGCAGGGCGTGGGGTGTTCTACATCAATATGGGGCTTACCAGAATCCAAACAAGTGCTGGGACATTTTCCAGATGAGCAGCCTCCCCCCCCACCCACCCTCCTGCAATGGCAAAGGTACAGTAACTCCATATTCTCAACCATCCAGATTGAAACTGAGAATTTACATTTCAAGGTTTAAATTTCAAAATGCTAGGAGATAACCATATAAACCATATAACCATATAAAAATAAGCAGTTTTCCTAAAATTCAATGTTGTAACCCATCGAGATATCATCAGCATTTCATATCCTTGAGAGCGAGCCACCTGTTGAACTGGTGTAGTCCCACTGGTGAAAGTACACCCACACTTTTTTTGGGGTGGGGGTCATACAGAGGCAATGGAGACTCAACAATTTATTTCCAAGTCAGGATGGCGTGCAGATTGTAATGGAACCTGCAGATAGTTGTGGTTTCTTGCACCTGCTACTCACCTTCTACAATAAACATTTGGGAACTACTCTTGGAGCAGCCTAATTAAATAGCTGTATTGTGACTTGTTCATGAGCCATCAGTTGCCAGTGGTGGGGAGAAACAATCAACCACACCACTTTGTACTATAAGATGTTGAGCTTCTTGAGAGCTCTCAATATGAATGCTCATCCAAGCAAATTGAGATTATTTCATCGCACTTCTGAAGTGACTTGTTGGTCATGAAAGACTTTAGAGTATTAGGAGGTGAATCAATTGTCATAGGATATCCACACTCTGATTTCCTCATGTAGTCAAGTTGTTAAAATGGTTGGTCCAGTTGAATTTGTGGTCAGTGAAAACCCTCAGGATATTGATAGTGAAGGACTCAGTGATAGTAATTGCATTGAATATTAAGTGTGGATGATTGTACTCTCTCTTATTGGGGATGATCATTGCTTGGCACTTCAATCATACAAATGTTACTATCCACTTATCAGCCCATGTTTGGAGGGATGTAGACCAAACACAGTCAGGTGGGACTAGTGTAGCTGGGACATGTGGCCGGTGTCGGGAAGTTGGGCCGAAGGGCCTGTTTCCACACTGTATCACTCTATGACTTTATGCCTGAGCATTATCGGGGTCTTGATGCATGCAGATATAGACTCCTTCATTTGCTGTGGAGTTGTGAATAAAGACAAATTAACACTCATAACAGATCTTATGCAGTTGGATGCAAATAAAAATAGTTAAGCATGAGGAACATTTGCAGTATTATATGTAGGAAGGAACTGCAGATATTGTGGGGATGAGATAATAAACTCCCACCAACTTTTGTGTGAGATTTAACTTCAACAATTGGAGTGTCTTCCCTTTGATGTCCATGAACTTCAGTAACTAACTGTAGGAAACAGATTTTTATAGACAGAATGTGAAATTGAAGTAAAAAGGGAAAAAAGGGATAAGGTCAGAGCAAACTTATAGATCAGCTCTTCCAGCATTGCCAGTCAAACAATATAATTCCCACACTACTAACATATCTTCTTTCTGAAGATAGTCAACGCAGCAAATTTGAGCTCTTAATGCCGGTCTTGTGCAATCTCTTCCTGTAAGACAACAGGGCATAGAGAACAGATACAATGCTGGAGTCACTCAGCAGGACAGGCAAGTATCTCTGGAGAGAAGGAATGGGTGACGTTTCGGGTCATGACCCTTCTTCTGAAGATCTGAAGAAGGGTATTGACCCGAAATGTCACTCGCTCTTCTGAAACGCTGCCTGTCCCGCTGAGTTACTCCAACATTTTGTGTCTATCTTTGGTTCATACCTGCATCTGCAATTCATTCCACACTGAGCAACAGAGAAAATGGCTGTAGTGTGTGCGGGTGTGTGTGGTGTGTGTAAAAGTGTGCCATTAATGAAAAATTGTAAATGATAAATAATTACATTAGAAATTGCCATTCAGCCCTTCGAGCCTGCATTTGATCATCCAACTCAGTATCCAGTACCTGCCTTCTCTCCATATGATCCCCTTGGAATGATCAACTACCCTCTGTGGCAGAGAGTTCCAGAGACTCACCATAATTGTATCATCTGTTGCCATTAGCTGAGTGTAGAGCACCATTAATAATGAATATTTTGTTGTTTGCTCTATTATTGTAACTTACCAACAGCACAACAACACAAAACAACCAACAAATAGTACATTGGCCAGCTTTGAAGTGCACGCTAGAATATCTAAAATGTGTGCTGTGGCCAGATGTGAGCCGCAATAAAGCTGAGAATAAATTTAGGAGGAAACAAGGTGAAGTGTATACTAAGAGAATAAAAGCCATAATTTGTGAATGGATGAGTAATGAACAAGTATTGTTAACTTGGCAGTTCCAATTAAGCCATTAAACCTTTCTATGGATTTGATGCTACATTTTGGGATTTAAGCTCCTTTGGTGTAAAACGCTTGCTGGATTGGACCCTGGTGCACATCCAACTACTTTTTAAATGTGAGAAGGACATTTGCCCCCGACATTCTTTCAGGCAGTAAGATCCAGGTGCCTGACTGGATGAACAAATATTTTCCTCTCTCTTATTCTTCTACTTAATTCAATTCCCATTCTGTTATTGATATCTCTGGTAAAGTATCTGGTCCTCCCTTTCATTCCACTTAGGCTTTTCATTATTTTACATTATATATTTTAACGAGAGAAGTGCAAGTTTTAAAGGAGATGTGAAGGGTGGTTTTTTACACAAAGGGTGGTTGCCAGGGGTGGTGGACTTTAGATAGTTCAAGTTCAAGTTCAAGTGAGTTTATTGTCATGTGTCCCTGATAGGACAATGAAATTCTTGCTTTGCTTCAGCACACAGAACATAGTAGGCATTTACTACAAAACAGATCAGTGTGTCCATATATCATTATATAAATACATACACACATGAATAAATAAACTGATAAAGTGCAAATAACAGATAATGGGTTATTAATGATCAGAGATTTGACCGAGCCAGGTTTAATAGCCTGATGGCTGTGGGGAAGTAGCTATTCCTGAACCTGGTCATTGTAGTCTTCAGGCTCCTGTACCTTCTACCTGAAGGTAGCAGGGAGATGAGTGTGTGGCCAGGATGTTATGGGTCCTTGATGATGCTGCCAGCCTTCTTGAGGCAGCGACTGCGATAAATCCCCTCGATGGAAGGAAGGTCAGAGCCGATGATGGACTGGGCAGTGTTTACTACTTTTTGATGTCTTTAGCTCTCCAGGGCGCTCAAGTTGCCGAACCAAGCCATGATGCAACCGGTCAGCATGCTCTCTACTGTGCACCTGTAGAAGTTAGGGAGAGTCCTCCTTGACAAACCGACTCTCCGTAATCTTCTCTGGAAGTAGAGGCACTGATGTGCTTTCTTGATAATTGCATTAGTGTTCTCGGACCAGGAAAGATCTTCAGAGATGTGCGCGCCCAGGAATTTGAAGCTCTTGACCCTTTCAACCATCGACCCGTTAATATAAATGGGACTGTGGGACCCCATCCTACTCCTTCCAAAGTTCCCTGGTTTTGCTGGTGTTGAGGGCCAGGTTATTGTGCGGGCACTATATGGACAGTTGCTCGATCTCTCTTCTATACTCTGACTCATCCCCATCAATGATACGTCCCACAACAGTGGTGTTGTCAGCGAACTTGATGATGGAGTTTGCACTGTGACCGGCTACACAGTCATGAGTATAGAGTGAGTACAGCAGGGGGCTGAGTGCGCAGCCTTGAGGTGCTCCCGTGCTGATTGTTATCGAGTCTGACACATTTCCACCAATACGAACAGACTGTGGTCTGTGAATGAGGAAGTCGAGGATCCAATTGCAGAGGGATGCGCAGAGACCTAGTTCTGCGATTTTGGTAACCAGCTTGGAAGGGATGATTGTTTTAAATGCCGAACTGTAATCAATGAATAACAGCCTGACATATGAGTTTTTGTTGTCCAAGTGGTCCAGAGCGGAGTGGAGGGCCAGCGAGATCGTATCCACCGTTGATCTGTTGTGGCGGTGAGCGAACTGCAGTGGGTCCAGGTTTTTGTCGAGGTAAGAGTTGATTTGCTCCATGATCAACCTCTCAAAGCATTTCATCACCACAGGCATTAGTGCCTCAGGTCGATAGTCATTGAGGCATGTCACCTTACTCTTCTTGGGCACTGGGATAATTGATGCCCTTTTAAAGCAGGTGGGGACCTCAGACCTCAGAAGTGAGAGGTTGAAAATGTCCGTAAAAACTCCAGCCAGTTGGTCCGCGCAGGTTTTTAGAATACGACCGGGTATACCATCAGGTCCAGGGGCTTTTCGAGGGTTCACCCCTCTGAAGGATTTCTGACATCGGCCTCTGTGACTGAGACTGAAATACCATCACAGCGAATGGGGGCTCTGGTAGGCACATCAGTATTCTCCCTATCAAAGCGTGCATTAAACGCATTGAGCTCGTCAGGGTGATGTTTCGCCGACATTCGAGCTGCCTCCTAGTTTCGCCTTGTAGGAAGTGATTGCATTCAGGCCCGGCTACAGCTGCCGAGCATCTGTCTCATCCTCCAGCTTGGAGCAGAAGTCCCTTTTGGCCTTTTTGATGGCCTTACCAAGGTCGTATCTGGACTTTTGTAGTCCACTGTATCATCAGACGTGAATGCTCGGTGTCTGGACTTCAGAAGAGTGCGGATCGCAAAGTTCATCCAAGGTTTCTGATTGGGAAACACTCGGAAGGTTTTTGCGGGGATGCAGTCCTCCACAGATGTCTTTATAAAGTCTGTAACGACTGTGGCGTATTCGTTCAAGTCCGTTGCCGAGTCCTTGAACATTGCCCAGTCTACAGACTCCAAACAGTCCTGGAGTTGTTCCTCTACCCCCCTCGACCAGGTCTGCACTGTCCTCACCTCTGGGGGTGCGCTCTTCAATTGCTGCCTGTAGGCAGGAAGAAGAAGCACCGCGGTATGGTCGGATTTACCGAAGTGAGGGCGAGGGATAGAATGATAGGCATTCTTGATGGTGGTGTAGCAGTGGTCGAGGGTGTTTGGTCCTCTGGTGCAGCAGGAGACATGTTAGTGGAAGTTGGGGAGTGATTTCTTGATGTTTGCCTTATTGAAGTCCCCAGCAATGGTGGTAAATGCCTCGGGGTAAGAAGTCTGGTGTTTGTTGACCACGGCGTGCAGCTCCTCCAGTGCCAGACGGACGTCTGCCTGGGGTCTGCCTGGGATGTAGAGCGCGGTCAGGATGATGGAGGTGAAGTCCCTTGGTAGAAGGGACGGCACTTCACCGTCAGATGTTCGAGGTGTGGAGAGCAGGAGTTGGACAGGGCTGCCACGTCTGAGCACCACGCAGAGTTGACCATGAGGCAGACACACCCTTTTCTCCCTTTCCTAGATGCCAGTGTACAGTCCATACGGTGGATGGAGAACCCTTCAGGCTGGACCGCTGAGTCTGGGGAGCTGGGGGTGAGCCATGTCTCTGTAAAACAGAACACAGAGCATTTGCTCAGCTCCCTTTGATAAAGCAGCCTTGCCCTTAAGTCCTCCACTTTGTTTTGAAGGGACTGTACATTGGCCAGTAGGATAGTAGGGAGAGGGGGCCGAAGCCCCCTGCATTGCCCAATCGGCAATGGATGTGGTGAAAATGGAGGGGTAGGCATCATGTGCAGGCAAAGGAGATGAGTTTGTCTTGGCATCATGTTCGGCACAGACATTGTGCGCTGAAAGGCTTGTTCCATGTGCTGTTTCTATGTTCTATTCTCTATATAAAATTTAGGACCAATTTCTCTGGACAAAACTTGTCTGAAGAATAGGAAGCAACTGCAAACCTTGTTCATATTTTTTAATGGATTGAATATTGTGTTGCAAGTTTTACATGGTGCTGTGCTCATTCATTTCAAGACTTGCACTGGTGTTTCAATGGATATTTCTTATGTTCCTCAGTGGATGGGGAGGGATAGATAGAATCTCCTTGGACCTCATTCAAATTCATTGTAACTAAGCTTCCTCCAATTTCAGTGTCCAGCTTTGTAATTTCTTAAAACTAATTCATTTGTTTAGATAAAACTATATTATATAGTGATACCGGAACCTTTATGGCCAGTGCCAAATGAAAATGTGATTTTCAACTTCCTAAATGTATAAATAAAGAGACATTAAATAAATCCAATGTCCTTTCATTGCATCCAGTGCTTTTAGTTTGGAATGTATCTAATTATCTCAGTGAACCATTTATTCCTGTATGCGCTATCCTGCATCAAATAAATAAATTTTCCATTAAGCAGATTTAAAAAATAAATCCCCATGATTTTCACATGAGGATCCAAAGGCAACGACATTTCTCAGATCAAGCCAGGGAGGAAGGTTGGGGAAGAAAGAAACAAAGGTAAAAGAGAGACATGTGGGTCAATGAAAGATGCAAAGTAAGGAATAGAGATGGAAAGAAGATACTGAAGGCACTGGGCCAGTATTCGTTGGGGTTTAGATGAATGAGGGAACCTCGTTGAAACCTACAGAATAATGAAAGGCTTGGATTGAGTGGATGTGGAGAGAATGTTTTCACTAGTGGGAGAGTCTAGGACTAGAGGTCATAGCCTCAAAATTAAAAGATGTTCTTTAGGAAGGAGAGGAGGAGAAATTTATTTAGTCAGAGGGTGGTGAATCTGTGAAATTCTTTGCCACAGAAGGTTGTGGAGGACGCCAGTGGATATTCTTAAGGCAGAAAGATAGATTTGTGATAGTGTGATAGATAGTGCAGGTGTCAGAGATTATGGGGTGAAGGCAGGAGAATGGAGGGAGAGATAGATCAGCCATGATTGAATGGCGGAGTAGACTTGATGAGCCGAATGGCCTAATCTATTCCTATTCCATATGACCTTATGAAAGGAGAGGAACAATATTGGGTATTTGAAAAAGGAAATAAATAAGAGTTTCAGGTAGGGAAGAGATAGGAAAGGATATGAAGATTGTGTCAGAGCTGGTGGTGGTTAGAGGAGGCAGAGGGCACTGTAATCAGGTCATTGTATTGCTTTTGTGGTTTATGCGCAGTATAATTGCTTTTGTGTTGCTATAGTTAATGTTATATAACTAGTAATTGTATCATTGTATTATTGTTGTTGTGGTATTAGAGTTTTGTGAGTGAGTCTCACCCCACATTAATTTTGAGTCCTCCCAGCAATTGTTGTATTGGGGACTTACGTTCTGTAGCGCAGAAAGTCCCCTGGCGGAGAACATGGAGACAGCATGTTGAATTATCTGCTACTGTGGTTACCTGCGGTTAAAGAAAAGTAAAGAACGCAAATGTAGCATTGTTACCCACAGCCCAGAGTGAATTGAGTAAGACGCTGCGTACGACAATAATACTTTCTATTTTGTTTGCACAATGTAACTTCTGAAGCCATAAACAAAAAACTGGACCATTTTGAAATATTTTTCCCCTATTCTGCTTTTATTTCTGTTTTTGTATTCATTTTCAAGGAAAGAGAAATAACTTAGATGCATCTTGCTCATTGACAATGTAATTTTTATGTACTTGTCAGACGTTCATATCTTTGCAGTCCAAAAGCATATCATTTACAAAGGCATGTTTTTCCACATCACAGTTCGAGCGAAGTTCGCGGGAAGTTCGCGTGTGACATACAGCGTCGAGGCGGCTGCGGGCCGACAGTCCGTTGCCATGCGGTATTTTTGACCACGGTCAATTTATCGGAGCCCCACGCGATGTTGGGACCAGCTCCGCAGAACTCCATACGGCTCCGGCGATTGAAGTGGGACCAGCCCCGCGAGGCCGTATGGCTCAAGCGACCACGTTAAGTCGCGCTTGCTGCATGTAGTCGCATGCTCATGGGATAGGCCCTTTACTCTCTCTATTGGTACCAGCAGGAGAGATCGCTGTGCATGGACACAACCAGCGGCCCATTAGTCTTCAAGCCTTCAAAATAATCTCACTGGCTAACCAAGAATGAAATGTTAAATGTACAGACCTTGCTATTTCCTCTCTGTAGTCCTTGAACTACACTTTAATGATAAATTGACCTGTTCCATGAACCCTATCACTCGAACGTTAGCCTTTGGCTACTTCCTTTCAAATGTGCAGCAAGCTAATGCAACAAGCCACCCGACCAAAGCTCTTTTCTGTCATCCCTTCAGGTAAGGAAATGTCAAGGACCAGAGGAGCAGGTTTCGTTGTACATAATAGGACCAGCTGCTGCATCAAAATGAGAGCGGGGAGAAGCAAGCGGCTATTTCTGCATGCTAAAATTACTATAGGTTTCAAAAAGTGAAACTAACCATTCAGAGCACTGGGGAAACAAATGCTCAGGCTATTCAAATTCTGGAAGAAATATCAGCAATAACTGCAATATCTTGAGAGACAGCAGATTAAAGTCTATTAGCTGTGATACGATGATCATATTTGATAATACATTAGGCAGCTATTTATTGGCATCTGCAGAGCTATTTAGTTCTCCAAATAGCCCGCAAGAAGCGTTTTGCATGTTTTACAGTTGTTGCACTAAAATAACAATCATATTTATGTCTCGCATAAGAAGGAGAAAGATTGAACTTAATCAATTGTTTCGCCACTAATTCATAAAACAAGATCCAAAGCATTAAATCAAGATATAGCTATTCATGATGATGATTAACATGGACAGGGGACTGAGGCGCAGAGTTTAATCAGACTTTCAGGATGATATCTTATGCCTTCCTTTGTTATCTTCATGTTGGGATGTACACCTGCAGACCGGAAAACTGAACAAAGCATGTACAAAGAAAAGAATAGGGGCCTTAGAAACCCTAAAATGAAATTGTTAAATTATTGAGGTTGGACACAAAATGCTAGAGTAACTCAACAGGACAGCAGCAACTCTGGAGAGAAGGAATGGGTGACGTTTCAGGCCAAGACCCGAAACGTCACCAATTCCTTCTATCCAGATATGCTGACTGTCCCGCTGAGTTACTCCAGCATTTTGTATCCATCTTCGGTTTAAACCAGCATCTGCAGTTCTTCGGTTTAAACCAGCATCTGCAGTTCCTATCTATAAATTATTGAGGTATTCACTCAGACAGAGGGCATATTGGCGCTAGAAAAAATAAAACTGGTTAAAACAATTGTATTTAACAAAAAAGAATATGCGTCGGTAACAAAGTGTTGAAGAAGGAACTGCAGATGCTGGAGAATCAAGGGTACACAAAAGGCTGGAGAAACTCAGCGGGTGCAGCAGCATCTAAGGAGCGAAGGAGATAGGCGACGTTTCGGGTCGAGACCCTTATTCAGACTGGTCAGGGATCAGGGAAACGAGAGATATAGACGGTGATGTGGGGAGATAAAGAACAATGAATGAAAGATATGCAAAAAAGTATCAATGATAAAGGGAACAAGCCATTGTAAGTTGTTTGTGGTGTGAAAATGAGAAGCTAGTGCGACTAGGGTGGGGGAGGGAGATAGAGATAGAGGGAATGCCAGGGCCCGAGGGCTGAGGGAGAGGTGGGAAGGGGAGGAGACAGCAAGGGTTAACAGAATTGAAAAAATTCAATGTTCAAGCCCAGAGGATGCAGACTCCCCAAGCGGAATATGAGGTGCTGTTCCTCCAACTTACGGTGTTGCTCACTCTGGCCGATGAGGAGGCCCAGGACCGAGAGGTCGGATATGGAATGGGAGGGGGAGTTGAAGTGCTGAGCCACCGGGAGGTCGGCTTGGTTATTGCGGACCGAGCGGAGGTGTTCGGCGAAACGACCGCCAAGCCTCCGCTTGGTCTCACCGATATAGATCATCTGGCATCTGGAGCAGCGGATGCAGTAGATGAGGTTGGAGGAGGTGCAGGTGAACCTCTTGTCGGACCTGGAAGGACTGCTTGGGTCCCTGAAAGGTGTGGAAGGGGGAGGTGAAGGGACAAGTGTAGCATTTATTGCGGTTGCCAGGGAAAGTGCCCGGGGAAGGGGTAGAGTGGGAGGGGAGGGAAGAATTGACAAGGTAGTTGCAGAGGGAGCGGTCTTTGCGGAAGGAAGACAGGAGGGGAGATGGGAAGATGTGGCGGGTGGAGGGGTCACGTTGGAGGTGGCGAAACCGGCGGAGGACTATGTGTTGTATTTGCCGGCTGGTGGGGTGAAAGGTGAGGACCAGGGGGACTCTGCCCTGTTTGCGAGTGGGGGAATGGGGAGAGAGGGCAGTGTTGCGGGGTATCGAAGAGACCCTGGTGCGAGCCTCATCAATAGTGGGGGAGGGGAATCCCCGTTCTCTGAAGAATGAGGCCATTTGTGATGACCTGGTGTGGAACACCTCATCCTGGGAGCAGATGCGACGTAGACGGAGGAATTGGGAATAGGGGTTGGAGTCTTTACAGGAAGCAGGGTGGGAGGAAGAGTAGTCCAGGTAGCTGTGGGAGTCAGTTGGTTTGTAGTGGATGTCGGTCAGGAGAGTATCACCTGCAATAGAGATGGTGAAGTCAAGGAATGGTAGGGAAATGTCAGTGACAATTGTTTTTGCATTTTCCACTTGGCTGCTTTGCAAACATGCTCACAACCCTTCAGCTTGGGGAAAAATAAAGACCTTTAACCTACTGATTGAAGGAGAAAGAATCAAGGAAATATCAAGAGGCATCATGTAAAGGGGGGGGGGGGGAGGGGGGAAGGGACAATTTGTGGATTGGTGTTAAAGCAGCCCTGGCAATGCTAATCTATAGCAGTTCTATTATGTGTATAAATGTCTTCTAAGCCATCCAAGCAATAGTTATATGCGGGTCCTCTAAATTGTTAAGTGCAGCTACAATCTATGTCTTTAGTTAAAACATTAAGTGCCTTGTAAATTCATTGTTAAACATTATTTCGGCTTTTGCACATTTGAAATGTTGAAATTGCTCATGCAGAATAAAGACTAATGTTTAGTCATTATTTGTGAATAACAATTAACAATTATGGGACTGGTGCACCCCAAGTGTATAGAGTGCACAATACACAATGAAGCTATCATCAAACAGCAGAATTCTTTGCTCTAAAGCACAATTTAATCTGCACATCACAAAGGAACTGGTGCGAGTAAATAAACTCAGGCTTGTTTCTGATAAATGAACTGACAACTGCATCATCTCTCTGGGGCTCAGGCATTCCGTCACACCTCGATGCAAGAATGCTGCTTCAATAAATGTGTTATAATGAGAGGCCATGCTATCAGGGTTTTACTCAGCACTAAGAATACATTTCAGAGAACAGGTACATGATGCAAGCTTTCAGAAATCAATTACAACGAGGTTCCTGCAATGTGATGTATGAAATTCTGCATAGTTGTCCTGAGTACCATTAGTCAGTGTCTGTCAGCAACTGACAGCAGCATTTCTGTTCTGCATACTTTTACAAGGGCAAGCAAATCACAATGCCTACAACAAGACTGCAATCAGATGTTGTTGGATAGTTTATTTGTGATACTTTAGCTCCTCCTAGAGAGATACAATTTAACACTGATTAAGCCTAGTTGCACATTCCGAAATGTTTTTACCCTATTGAATATTAGCTGATATAAAGGCCTGAATCTTTCTTTCCATGCATTTGTACAACATAAACACAAACTTATAATTCGTGTCAAATAATTAAGGACGTGTTATGTAAATGTTTATATGTCTCTGCCCTTCAATTTTTTGCAAAATTATGCATCAGACATTCAGGAATATTGAGCATTAAAGGTTCCAATCATTTTAACATCAATTACTTTCTACTCAAGTATTTTTCTCAGTTACTTTTTCAACATCTTTGGTGGAGTTCAGACATAAAATGCCTTTTGGGATAAAGGCAATATTTCATTAAAGAAAGGCAAAATAAATGTCCCTGTGAGAAGACAGAGTAAAAAATATATTTTAAAACAAAACTTTTTTTTAATTGAACTAGATCATAGTTTTAAGGTTCATGGATTTTGCATTTGAAAAAGGAGAAAAAGGCTCAAATTCTCTTGCAATGAATGCCAACATGCCATTAGCTTTTTTATCTGCCTGCTTACTTTCAGTGAGTGGTGTACAAGGACACCCAGGTCTCGTTGCACTTCTCCTAATCTGACAACATTCAGATATTAACCTGCCTTCTTGTTCTTACCACCAAATGAATGAATGAATAAGTTTATTGGCCAAGTATTCACATACAAGGAATTTGCCTTGGTGCTCCACCAGCAAGTGACAACATGACATACAGCAGAGGTCGGCAACCTATAGCTTCAGGGCCGAATGCGTCCAGACCACAGGCGTTTTTTTTTCCCCGTAACCATCCGGCCGCAATGGCGGAGCTGAGCTCTGAGCAGCGGCAAATGCCGAGCCATGCCAAGTGCCGAGCAGCGCAGAGCTCTGGCTGTACCATATCCTGCGCAAAGCCAAGGACACGGCCGCACGCATTCTGTGTCTGGGCTTCACTGTCGGGATCGGGGTTGTCAATAGGCCGGGGACGAGTGAGTGTGAGTATTTGAGCCACCGCCTTCAGGACAGGGCCAAGGCAATGATCCGTAGGTACGCCATGTTCATGAGTGCCCGTAACTAGGGGCCAGTGCTCTGGGTGGCGTACTCAAAGGGACGGGATCTATGTGCACACGTGATTTGATGCCTGCCATCCGGGGTGGGATGGTGATGGGATCCATGATAGATGTGATACACGTGAAAGATGTGGCCCGCCATCCGCTCACAGACATACGTCCTGGCCCCTATCCAGAACAAGGTTGCCAACCCCTGACATACAGTGACAGTTAGGAATGACACATGAAACATTAAACATTAATAATAAAACATTATCGATTATAATTCAAGTCAAATAATTGACTTGTGTTATGTAAATATTTTTATGTCTTTGCCATGTACTGCCCTTCCAAAGTGGATAACCTCCCATTTATCCACATTAAACTGCATCTGCCATGCATCTTCCCACTCACCCAACCTGTCCAAGTGACCCTGCAGCCACATACCATCCTGTTCGCAGCTCACACTGTCACCCAGCTTTGTGTCATCTGTAAACTAGGAGATGTTACATTTAATTCCATCGTCTAAATTGTTAATATAGTGAAGTATGAGAAAGGTTTGCTAGACCTTTCCTTATAGTCTTATCCTCCTTATATTCTGATATTAAGCATTCAGTGCAGTATGCTCAATGTAACAAACATTTAATAAAGTTTCAACGTGCCAGTCTAGAAATGTGTTACCGATGTGCTAGTGGGAGCATTATCACTGAGGGCCATGTGCTTTCACAAACCCACGAATAGTTTAGCCAAAATAGAGGGAGGGTTGTACTATTTGTGATCATCATCCTTCAGGTTTGAAGTTCATTTGTTGCTCCATCTGCTCTATCAAATGTTCAGAAGAATAAAACAATACCTCCAGAGTATATTTTTATCTGAATGCTGGATGTACGTGTCAATGGAAAGACCAGACTTTATTGCCCATCTGAAATTGTCAATGAAAAGATGATGGTAATCTCCCTATTAAACCACTGCACTGATTCTGATGAAGGTAATCTCAATCACATTGCAAGGTGATGAATTTCAGGATTTAGACCCTGTGATTATGAAATAAGTTTAGTTTTAGGTTTATTATTGTTGCATGCTCCGAGGTACAGTGAAAAGGTTTATTTGCATGCTATCCAACAGATCAGATGTACCATACATAGATGCCATCAGTTCAAACGCAAGGCCAATACATAAAGCAAAGCAGAAGATCCAGAGTTCAGAATGGAGTTGTCAGCATTGTAGCACATTGTGGCAATGCTGACGACAGAAACTGTACCACAGTGCCAATTTTGCAACCACCGACCGTCAATCGTCACTGACCGACCGGAAAGAAGTGATATGGAAGATGGCCGAACACGAGGAAGAAGAAGATGCATTAGTTCCTTAGGCAAAGTCCAATGTCCTCAATAGGGTTGAGGTTTAGTTTAGTTTATTTTTTGTTTAGTTTAGGGACACAGCGCGGAAACAGGCCCTTCGGCCCACCAGGTCCGCTCCGACCAGCAATCCCCGCACATTAACACTATCCTACACACACTAGGGACAGTTTTTACATTTACCAAGCCAATTGATCTACAAACCTGTACGTCTTTGGAGTGTGGGAGGAAACTGAAGATCCCAGAGAAAACCCACAGGGATCACAGGGAGAACGTACAAACTCTGTACAGACAGCACCCGTAATCAGGATTGAACCCGGGTTTCCGGCGCTACATTCGCTGTAAGGCAGCAACTCTAACGCTGTGCCACCATGACCACCCATACCGTGAATTACACAGTACCTTAACCTACGGAAGGACCATTCAGTAAACTGTTTGTGGAATGGAAGAAGCTGTTCCTGAGTCTGGTGGTGCACACTTTCAAGCTTTTGTATCTTCTGCCAGATGGAAGTAGGGAGAAGAAGAATTGACCAGGGTGGGACAAGTCTTTGATTATGCTGACTGCTTTTCTGAGGTAGCCTGAAGTGTAGATGGAGTCAATGAAGTCTGGGTTGTGCGATGGTCTCAGCTACATCCGTAAGTCTTTGTAAGTTCTTGTGATTTGGGGCAGAGCTATTCCCAAACCAAGCTGTGATGCAGCCCAACAGTATGCTATCTTACTGCATCTGTAGATGTTTGTACGAGTCACTAGAAACATAGCTCAGTCTCCTCGAGAAGTAAAGATGTTGGTGTGCCTTCGTGGCTATTGCATCAGTGTGGTTGGTCCACAACAGATCACTGACATTAACACCTAGGAACTTGAATCTCTCAACCATTTCTACACCTGCACCATTGATGCTCAGGGAGCCGTTGTGCGAGAGGGTGGAGTTACCTGCGCTGTGAGTATAAATCTAGCGCGGGGCTTGCTTTTCACAGAGGCCCGGGGAGCCGTTGGTGCGAGAGGGTGGAGTTATCTGCGCTGTGAGTATAAATCTAGCGCGGGAGGTGGGACCAGTACAAACAGGACGGTCTGCACCTGGGCTGGAATGGAACCAATGTCCTTGGGGGAGTGTTTGCTAGTGCTATCGGGGAGGATTTAAACTAATGTGGCAGGGGGATGGATACAAGAGCAGAGAGGCAGTTGGGTGTAAAATGAGGGTAGAAGCAATAGGGAGCAAGGTGAAAAGTAAAAGTGGCAGGCAGACAAACCCAGGGCGAAAATCAAAAAGTGCCACTTTTCAACATAATTGTATAAGGGGTAAGAGCGTTGTAAGAACAAGCCTGAAGGCGTTGTGTCCCAATGCAAGGAGTATTCGTAATAAGGTGGATGAGTTGAACGTGCAGATAGCTATTAATGATTATGATATAGTTGGGATCACGGAGACATGGCTCCAGGGTGACCAAGGCTGGGAGCTGAACATCCAGGGATATTCAATATTCAGGAAGGATATAGAGAAAGGAAAAGGAGGTGGGGTAGCGTTGCTGGTTAGAGAGGAGATTAACGCAATGGAAAGGAAGGACATTAGCTTGGAGGATGTGGAATCAGTATGGGTAGAGCTGCAAAACACTAAAGGGCAGAAAACTCTGGTGGGTGTTGTGTACAGGCCACCTAACTGTAGTAGTGAAGTTGGGGATGGTATCAAACAGGAAATTAGTAATGCGTGCGACAAATGCACAACAGTTATAATGGGCGACTTCAATCTACATATAGATTGGGTGAATCAAATCGGCAGGGGCACTAAAGAAGTGGATTTTTTGGAATGTATGCGGGATAGTTATCTAAATCAGCATGTAGAGGAACCAACGAGAGAGCAGGCTATTTTAGATTGGGTTTTGAGTAATGAGGAAGGGTTAGTTAGCAGTCTTGTTGTGCGTGGCCCCTTGGGCAAGAGTGACCATAATATGGTCGAGTTCTTCATTAGGATGGAGAGTGACATTGTTAATTCAGAAACAATGGTTCTGAACTTAAAGAAAGGTAACTTTGAGGGTATGAGATGTGAATTGGCCGATATTGACTGGCAATCAATTCTAAAAGGGTTGACGGTGGATACGCAATGGAAGACATTTAAAGACTGCATGGATGAACTACAAAAATTGTTCATCCCAGTTTGGCAAAAGAATAAATCAGGGAAGGTAGTGCATCCGTGGATAACAAGGGAAATCGGGGATAGTATCAAAGCAAAGGATGATGCGTACAAAGTAGCCAGAAAAAGCAGCATACCAGAGGACTGGGAGAAATTCAGAGACCAGCTTAATTAGCAAAGGAAAAAATAGTTATGAAAGAAAACTGGCAGGGAACATAAAAACTGACTGCAAAAGTTTTTATAGATATGTGAAGAGAAAGAGATTAGTTAAAACAAATGTAGGTCCCTTGCAGTCAGAAAGAGGTGAGTTGATCATGGGGAACAAGGATATGGCGGACCAATTGAATAACTACTTTGGTTCCGTCTTCACAAAGTAAGACATAAATAATCTGCCGGAAATAGCAGGGGACCGTGGGTCAAAGGAGGAATTGAGTGAAATCCAGGTTAGGGTCGGGAAATGGTGTTGGGTAAATTGAATGGATTAAAGGCCGATAAATCCCCAGGGCCAGATAGGCTGCATCCCAGAGTGCTTAAGGATGTAGCACCGGAAATAGTGGATGCATTAGTGATAATCTTTCAAAACTCTTTAGATTCTGGAGTAGTTCCTGAGGATTGGCGGGTAGCAAATGTAACTCCTCTTTTTAAGAAGGGAGGGAGGGAGAAAACGGGGAATTACAGACCAGTTAGTCTAACATCGGTAGTGGGGAAACTGCGAGAGTCAGTTATTAAAGATGGGATAGCAGCACATTTGGAAAGTGATGAAATCATTGGACAAAGTCAGCATGGATTTACGAAAGGTAAATCATGTCTGACGAACCTTGTGGAATTTTTCGAGGATGTAACTAGTAGCGTGGATAGGGGAGAACCAGTAGATGTGGTGTACCTGGACTTCCAGAAGGCTTTCGACAAGGTCCCCCATAAGAGATTAGTATTCAAACTTAAAGCATACGGCATTGGGGGTTCAGTATTGATGTGGATAGAGAACTGGCTGGCAAACAGGAAGCAAAGAGTAGGAGTAAACGGGTCCTTTTCACAATGGCAGGCAGTGACTAGTGGGGTACCGCAGGGCTCAGTGCTGGGACCCCAGCTATTTACAATATATATTAATGATCTGGATGAGGGAATTGAAGGCAATATCTCCAAGTTTGCGGATGACACTAAGCTGGGGGGCAATGTTAGCTGTGAGGAGGATGCTAGGCGACTGCAAGGTGACTTGGATAGACTGGGTGAGTGGGTAAATGTTTGGCAGATGCAGTAGAATGTGGATAAATGTGAGGTTATCCACTCTGGTGGGAGTAACAGGAAAGCAGACTATTATCTGAATGGTGGTCGATTAGCAAAAGGGGAGATGCAGCACGACCTGGGTGTCATGGTACACCAGTCATTGAAAGTAGGCATGCAGGTGCAGCAGGCAGTGAAGAAAGCGAATGGTATGTTAGCTTTCATAGCAAAAGGATTTGAGTATAGGAGCAGGGAGGTTCTACTGCAGTTGTATAGGGTCTTGGTGAGACCACACCTGGAGTATTGCGTATAGTTTTGGTCTCCAAATCTGAGGAAGGACATTATTACCATAAAGGGAGTGCAGAGAAGGTTCACCAGACTGATTCCTGGGATGTCAGGACTGTCTTATGAAGAAAGACTGGATAGACTCGGTTTATACTCTCTAGAATTTAGGAGATTGAGAGGGGATCTTATAGAAACTTACAAAATTCTTAAGGGGTTCGACAGGCTAGATGCAGGAAGATTGTTCACGATGTTGGGGAGGTCCAGGACAAGGGGTCACAGCTTACGGATAAGGGGAAAATCCTTTAGGACCGAGATGAGACGGACATTTTTTCACACAGAGAGTGGTGGGTCTCTGGAACTCTCTTCCACAGAGGGTAGTGGAGGCCAGTTCATTGGCTATATTTTAAGAGGGAGTTAGATGTGGCCCTTGTGGCTATGGGGATCAGAGGGTATGGAGAGAAGGCAGGTACGGGATACTGAGTTGGATGATCAGCCATGATCATATTGAATGGCGGTGCAGGCTCGAAGGGCCGAATGGCTTACTCCTGCACCTAATTTCTATGTTTCTATGCTGATTAGGGCAGGTACTGCACTATGTTTCTTGTAGTCAATAACCACCTCTTTCATCTTGCTGACAAAAATTTGAGAAGTTATTGTTCTGACACCATGTCATTAAGTTCTCTGTCACCTTCCTGTACCCTGTCTTGTCATTGTTCATGTGGCCCTCCACAGTGGTGTCCTTTGCAAACCTGTAGGTGGAATTAGAACCATATCTGTCCATACCGTCGTGAGTGTGTGGGGAGTATAGTAGGGGACGGTGAACGCCACCTTTTGGTGCATCAGTATTGAGAGTTTTTGGGGAGGGGGTGTTGTCCAGAACCAGGGGCCACAGTCTTAGAATGTAGGGGAGGTCATTTAAGACTGAGGTGAGAAAACACGTTTTCACCCAGAGAGTTGTGAATTTGTGGAATTCCCTGCCAAATGGAGGCCAAATCACTGGATGGATTTAAGAGAGAGTTAGATAGAGCTCTTGGGGCTGGTGAAATCAAGGGATATGGGGACAAGGCAGGCACGGGTTATTGATTGGGGACGATCAGCCATGATTGCAATGAATGGCAGTGCTGGCTCAAAGGGCCGCATGATCTCCCCCTGCACCTATTTTCTATGTTTCTATGTTTCTATGTCATCTATCCAAAGTTAATGTGCAACCTAATCTGATGAAAGATCAAAGCTGCTGCCTGACATTTCCATTTTATTTCACAGTCACCAAACTTAATGGCATTATAGCTGTAATATTAGAAAACACGGTTGACACTTTGGACGTAGAATAAAAAGCAGATGAGGTGAATAAGGAACTACAATATTTTTGGCAATGATGGCTGAAGAGGCATATTGTCCAGGGCATCAGGAGGACATTCCACTCTAATTAAATTGTGCAATGTGGTAGTTTTAATCCACCTGAATGAACAGAAGATTTGTAGATGCAGCTTTGGTTTATGGTCTTACTGAAGAAAAGGGATGCAATTTTCTTCTTCTTATCGAGTCCGCATCACAAGCTTAGAAATTCTTTTCCAAGCATTAGTAAACAATGGCGTCATGCGTTTCTTGGGTTCCTTCTGCTTCTTGTGGTTGGTGGTGCAATATCTCTGCACTACTCAAAAGCGTTAGCTAAGGTTATATGCTGAGGTCATGAAGTGTATTTCTTGGTTCCAAGATTTGAGTGCTAACTGCTGAGGCAAGATGAAATTAGATGAGTTTATTTTATCATAACAATTACCTTTCCTAAAATAACACAACGCATTTTCATAATTGTGACCCAGATGCACTAAATGTTTTAAAAGACCAGTGCAGATGCTGAAACCCCATTGCAGACACCAAGCCTAAATGACCCCAACGGTATAATGAGCCAATATTCCCACCATACTACTGAGGAGCAGGTGAATAATTCCAAATGAGGGGATGGTGCGAATGCATAAAACAAAAATATAAATAAAACACAACTTCCATAACTATAGTCAGAAAAGGCAATACATAGTCCTTTTCTAAATAGTCCAATTTCATACATTTATTGGGCAGGATAACAATGGCGAATACTGGAGGCAATAACAACCAGTGACAACCTGATTGATGGGAAAACAGAATGCCCCAGAGAATTGACAAGTTTGAAGCGTTCCAATTCAACTGCAGGCAAGGGATTATTAAAATAGGAATTCAATAATATATATTTTTTAATATCCTGCACTTATTGAGGTGATTATACATATGAAATTCGCTTTTAGAGCAAATATTACATAGCCTTTCCGTTGAATTGATGTTACATGTTAGTTTATGACAAATTAAATTTTGTGGCTGTCCACAATTCGTTACAATATTTGATTAACAAAATGATTTTGGTCAAATATTGCAGTATTTAATTAGCATATTTTGAGCTATCATTCATCTTGCTTCCAGTTTATTTCGTAAAAGTGATGCTCGGTATTTTGTTCAATCAGAATATCAAAACTTCTACTTAGAAAAATCAACATTCAAAGCCGTTTTTATTTGCCATTAAGGTATTCCTGTATTAGGTTCCTGAATATTCACAAACTTAATCGATAATTTTTTTTTGCTTAATTCTGAATGGATGGGGAGGTGTAGGAAGGGGGGAAGAGGGTGGTGTGGGGGAAGGTGGTGTGGGGGGAGGGGGATGTGTGGTGGGGTGTGAGTGGGATGGGGGGGAAGTGTGTATGTGGGAGGCAGGGTGTGTTGAGTGGGGGGGAGGGCTGTGGGAGTGGGGGATGAGGGATGTGGGAGGGGAGTGTGTGGGAGAGGGTGAGTGTGTGGGAGGGGGTTGTGAGTGTAGGGGGTGTGTGTGTGTGTGGGGAGGGTTTGGGATGGTAGGGGGTGTGTGGGCGACGGGGTGTGGGGGGTGGGGTGGTGGGTGTGTGTGGAGAGGGTGGGTTGTGTGGGCGGGGGTTGTGAGTGTGGGGGGTGTGTGTGTGTGTGGGGAGGGTTTGGGATGGTAGGGGTGTGTGGGCGACGGGGTGTGGGGGGTGGGGTGGTGGGTGTGTGTGGAGAGGGTGGGTTGTGTGGGCGGGGGGTGTGTGGGCATGGGTGCTTGCAGGGGGAGGGGTGTGTGGGCAGGGGGGGTTGTGTGGGAGAGAGGGGTGTGTGGGCGGGGAGGGAATGAACTCGGAGAAAAGACAGGGGAGGAGCCATGGGGGAGAAGGGGGCATCACAGGGGAGGGGGGAGGAGCCAACGAGGTGGACCAGAGGGGTAGGGCTGGAATTGGCAGTGTGATGGGGACTCACAGCGCACACTGGTCGTTCTCCTCCGCCGGGATCAGAGTCTTCGCTTTCCGTTTGGTGACATCGGCGACATCTCCGATTCTAGGCTGGGTCTCCGACTCTGGACTGGGCTGGGTAGGGTCTCCAACGCTGGGCTGCTGCTTGGGGCGGGGCTGCTGCTTGGGACGGGGCTGGGCTGCTTCGGATCCCTCCGAATGTCCGGTTGGAAATCTCCACCAGCTTTCCTCAGCTCCAGTAAAGACGCGATGGCGCAGGAAGTGGCGGATCCTCCCAGGGAGTGACAGGGAAAGAGACTAATCCGCACGGTGCTGACTGGCAGGAGAAGAGATCGATCTATGCACACGCGGTTTTTAATATTTTTAAACCTCGCTAACTTTTATGACATTCAACCAATCGGAACAAAACTTGGTGGACTCACAGCATAGGAGAACAGTGAGTGAACTGCCGAAAATTCGTAGTGCTATCGCGAACCGTTATTGCGCAAGTAGAAAAACCGCTAAACCGTAAGATAACAAGATCAGATTTTCAGTTATGTATAGATAGATAGATAGATAGATAGATAGATAGATAGATAGATAGATAGATAGATAGATAGATAGATAGATAGATAGATAGATAGATAGATAGATAGATAGATAGATAGATAGATAGATAAATAGAGATAGGTAGATAGGTAGATAGGTAGATAGGTAGATAGGTAGATAGGTAGATAGGTAGATAGGTAGATAGATAGAAGATAGATAGGTAGATAGATATAGATAGCTAGATTGTTAATGCCAAGACATCCCTATATGTTGCTGCTCGTTAATTCAGCTCTCTTCAGCCACACCATGACTACATTTCTTCAAATAAAAAAATCAAAGCTTTTCTGAAACAATGAAAGGATGTGAATTGTTATAACTTCTTCATTTCTAAAGGCGTCCTCTTCATCAGATTCCTTTTATTTCCCCGTAGCGTTAAACCATAGGACATTTCTATTTGCATCAGCAACCCTTCAGTACTTTGTCTGTTTATTTACAATTGAGCACAGTGGTAAATCTTAATGGAGTTATGCCCTAGTGCAATTAAACCTGATCCTATTCTTCATAGCCTGCACAATTTGGTACTTTCCATTTAAAATGATGAGCGAATGCTTGGATTAAATGAAGCTGATCCCTTCTCCAGCCCAAAAGACACTGACAGCACCTCCACTAATACCCCCACTGAGATGAGCTAACTCAGCATAAAGCAGAGATTGAACCTGGACTATTTCTATTAGTGTAGCTCATGTCCCCACAGCATGGTTCAATGACTTGTACACTGGGGATATAGAATTTATTTTCTAATTAACTGCCTACTGCTTTATGATGATAACCTCTTAGTGTGCTTGATAGGATTTTACTGAAAAGTTCTACAAGCAGTTACTGTTCCCTACTCCTGTCCCAGGTCGCTATCTGGTAAACCGCCATTTCAGATTCCGATTTGCATTTGCATTTTTACCAGCATGCAATCCTTGTTCACATGAAACTCGCAGAATAAAGAGTACACGTACAGTCATGATCAATATGACAGGAAATACAATGAAGAAAGATACAAAATGCTGGAGTGCCCCTTCATTATTTGTTGTTTGCTTGTATGTGTTAAATGTGTGTTTTTAGTGTTCATTAACTTTAGTGTTTTGTCGGGGGGAGGGGGGGGGGGGGATGGAGTTGGGGGAATCTTTTTCTAATCTCTTACCTCAACGGACATCCGATTTTTTCCCGTATCGTATCTCCATCCGCACTGCGGCATAACATCAAGGAGTTGGCGGCCTCTGCTGAAGACCGACTTCGAGAGGTTCACCGCGGGAGCCTGTGGGCTTAACATCACGGAGCTCACGATCCCTATCGGGATCGACTTTGGGACTTCCATCACAGTAATGAATGTAGGGAATGCACTGTGGTGGTTGTTTATGTTAACTTTTATGTAGTGTATCTTGTTGATATTTTTTAGTATGGCTGTTTGGTAATTGGTATTTCACTGCACCTTAATTGGTACATGTGACAATAAACTGACCTTGACCTTGATGATCAACCTTTCATCATTAATCAGAATGACTAGTTTGTAAATGGATTCCACAAGGTCCAAATGAAGCAAAATGAAGTCTGTTTGGGAAAACAAAAATGGCTGACATCCTCATTTCAGGAAGAATGGAAAATGGATGTAGTGTATGTTATTAGCCACATGAAACCTGAAACCATTAATAAGTCAGTAGAAACACATATCAGTTGCTATGAATTGTAGTGAAAACACACTTTAGGGAAAAAAATGTTAAAATGAACTGTTAATTGGCTTTCAATGTCTGAGAGATATGGATCCACTGCAGACAGATGGGATTAGTTTAACATGTTTGCTACAAATATTGTTGCCCAAAGGGCCTGTTCTTGTGCTGTACCTTTCTATGGTCTAAGTTTGTCACGGGTGTGTTAGAATTGTCAAATTTAGAAATAGACAGACATTGAGGTAGAGTGTTTTTCACAAAAAGCATTTTCACCATTAGGAAGGTAAAGCATGCAGAAATGCAGGTTTTGACCTAACAGACATAACTGAGATTCAAAATTATTTTGAAATGGACTACTGCCTTTTTTCCATAATTATTGTATATGCAATGTATGTGTGTACATCAGTGCATATGCCTGGGGTGACCTTGCACATCTGCCTCTGTTTGAATAAGTGCGGCAAGGGATCGGGAAAAAGGTGGGTGATAGTTGGGGGCAATTGCTATACCTTTTAGTGTTATACGACATGGAAACAGGCCCTTCAGCCCAACTTTATTACAACTTATCACCTGGGCTTTCATTTGGAAGTGTGTCAGTAATTCCTTTAGCTACTGATCTAGAGGTCTATTCACCAACTGTCAATTAGCTCTGCGTATTCCTATTCCAATTTAGATTTAGTTTTATTGCAATAATGCTCAAATGTAGTTTGATATTTTCATCATTAGTAATGATCAATATGCTAAAAGAGATGCCCTGAAGCGAGGCTATAAATTGAATATCTACATTGATAATTAAGTTGCTCGTACTGCAGTTTAATCAGCTGCAGCATGCTATTTATTAAGATAAAACCTTCATGGAAGTATCTGTATGACTGTCTGGTGACAAGCTCGTCAAAGTGGCGCAGAAGATGGCTGCCATGGGGTACTGCTCCTTGCTGTTGTGTCTGTTACATCATCTGTGAAAATCCCATAAAGATCACTTTCATGAGAGAGGAATACATTAACATCAGATATTCAGTACGTCCAAACATTGTTCCGGATGTCTCTCACTCGCTGGATTATTTGGACATACACGTCGGTGGGGCTGTGGCTGTGTTGAAGGTCTTGAGTCAGAGGAGGACCCAGGGGAAGCGCTCTGGAGCACTCGCCTGACTCCGGCGACGATAATTACGCACACCGCTCCCAAATATATTCCTTGCAAATCTACGTTCTCTCAACAACAAAGTGGACAAACTGAAACTCCTGTGCAAAACAAACAAGGACTTCTCTCAAGCCACTGCCCTGTGCTTCACCGAGAACTGTGAGTTGACCCCGGACAGCGTGCTGCAACTGGCTGGCTTTCAACAATAAAGAGCGGACTGCGAAGCGGAGGCAGCGGGGAAATGAAATGGCGGTGGAATATGCTTCTATACTAACCAGGGCTAGTGCAGCTGGGGCATCACGGTACTATCTAACTTCTGTTCTCCTAATCTGGAATATTTTTTTATAAATTGCAAACCCTTTTATTTACATCACCCTCCCTCCCCGCAAGCCTGCGTACGTGAGGTGAAAAAGCAACTCGCTGACCAGGTAATGAGAGTAGAGCGTGACTTCCTGGACTCCATGGTCATTGTTTCGTGGGATTTTAACAAGGCTAACCTCAGCCACAAGCTTCCTAAATACAGACATCACATTACCTGCCCCACCAGAGGGGAGAGAACACTTGATCATTGTCAAACTACAATCAAGAACGCATATCGCGCTGTTCCCCGTGCGGCTCTGGGACTCTCTGATCAATGTTTAGTTCACTTTATTCCGACCTAAAGGCAGAAACTAAAATCTGCTAAGCCTGTTGTCAGAACAATGAGAAAGTGGAAAAGCGAGGGCATTCAAAACCTACAGCCATCGCAGGTGATAGACTACTGACCGACATCAACTATAAACCCACTGACTCCCATGGCTATCTGGACTACACTTCTTCCCACCCTGCTCGTGTAAGGACATCATCCCATACTCCCAATTCCTCCATCAACGCTGCATCTGCACCTAGGACGAGGTGTTCCACACTAGGGCATTGGAGATGTCCTCATTCTTCAGGGACAAATGAGGCTCTCACTAGGGTCTCTTCTGTACCCCATGACTGCTCTCACTCCCCATCCCCCCACTAACAAGGACAGAATCCCCCTTGTCCTCACCTTCCAACCTACCAGCCGTCAAATACAACAAATAATCCTCCGACATTTTCACCACCTCCAACGGGATCCCACCACTGGCCACATCTTCCCATCTTCTCCCCTGTCTGTTTTCAGCAGAGACCACTCCCTGGTCAATTTGTCCTTTCCCACGCAAACACCCCATTCTCTTGGCACTTTCCCTTGCAACCGCAGGAAATGCTACATTTGTCGCTTTACCCCTTGACTCCATTCAAGGACCCAAGCAGTCTTTCCAGGTGCGGCAGAGGTTCATCTGCACCTCCTCCAACCTCATCTATTGCATCCGCTGCTTTAGGTGTCAGCTGCTCTGCAATGGTGAGACCAAGCGTAGGCTTGGCGATCGCTTCATCCAGCACTTCCACTTGGTTCGCAATAACATAGAAACATAGAAATTAGGTGCAGGAGCAGGCCTTTCGGCCCTTCGAGCCTGCACCACCATTCAGTATGATCATGGCTGATCATCCAACTCAATATCCTGTACCTGCCTTCTCTCCATACCCCCTGATCCCTTCAGCCACAAGGGATTATATAACCAACCTGATCTCCCAGTGGCTCAGCACTTCAACTCCCCCCCCCCCCACCTCCCCATTCCGAATCCGACATTTCTGTCCTGCGCCTCCTCCATGGCCAGAGCGAGGCCCACCGTAAATAAGAGGAGCAGCACTTCATATTTTGCTTGGGCAGTTTACACCCCAGCGGTATGAACATTGACTTCTCTAATTTCAGGTAGTCTTTGCTTTCTCCTCCCCTCCTCAGCTCTCCCTCAGCCCACTGTCTCTGCCTCTTCCTTTCTTCTTCCCGCCGCCCCCCCCACCCTCACATCAGTCTGAAGAAGGGTCTTGATCCAAAACCTTGCCTATTTCCTTCGCTCCATAGATGCTGCCTCACCCGCTGAGTTTCTCCAGCATATTTGTCTACCGATCTGCTTTGACTGCACTGATTAGAATGTGTTCAGGGAAGCAACAACAAGGCTCGATGAATATACAAGACACCGTGGGATTATATGTCAGCTTTTGTGAGGACCGCTGCATTCCCACAAGGACCCGGATCAGGTTCAACAATGACAAGCCTTGGTTTACAGCAGAACTCAGACAGCTCCGTGGGGATGCAGACAGGAGCGGGGATGCAGACCTCTACAGGCAGGCCAAGTAGAAGCTGAGAAGAGGAATCTGAGCTGCCAAGGAAAGGTACTCTGAGAAGCTGAGGAGCAAGTTCTCAGCAAATGACTCTTCTTCAGTGTAGAAGGGCTTATAAGAAATCACCAGCTACAAGAGGAAAATCCCCCACTCCTTGGACAATCGTCAGCTGACCAACGACCTGAGCAAGTTCTACTGCAGGTTCGATAGACAGAAACATAACCCTTGTACCCCTTCCCTCCCACCCCCACCCACTCCTCCCCAGTCACCACTTCACACCTACTTACAGCCTGACTCCAGTCTGCAAAGACTGGACCCCCCTCCACTACCCACCCCCACCTTGCTGCCCAACATCAGCCTGGCCACTTCTCCATCACTAACAATAGCAATTGAGGAGGTGGAAAGCTATTCAGGAGACAGAAAAAGCCGGAAATCTGCTAGACCGGACATTGTTTCCCCCTCTACCCTCAAGTTCTGTGCCGAACAACTGGCACCGGTCTACACAGACATTTTCAATCGGTTCCAGTAAACCTGTACTGTCCCTGCCTACTTCAAAGTCTCCACTATTGTTCCCGTACCCCCAAAAAAAGGATTACTGGTCTTGATGACTATAGGCCTGTCTCACTAACCTCTGTAATCATGAAGACCCTTGAAAGACTTGTGCTGACCCAACTGAAAATTATCACAAACCACCTGCTGGACTCCCTGCAGTTTGCATACCGGGCCAATAGATTAGTGGATGATGCGGTCAACCTAGGCCTGCACCTCATCCTCCAGCAACTAGACCTATGGTCCTATGCAAGGATTTTGTTTGTAGATTTTAGCTCTGCATTCAACACCATTGTGCCAGAGCTATTACACCCCAAACTCTCCCAGTTAACTGTGCCTGAACCCCTCTGTCAGTGGGTCACCTACTTCCTGACAGACAGGAAGCAGCATGTGAGGCTGGGAAAGCACATCTCGGACACGCTGACACTCATAATAGGAGCACCGCGAGGCTGCATACTCTCCCATCTCTATTGCAGATGTAACTTCAGCTCTACGGAGGGGTTCAACAAATGCGCCAATATTTAGGGCATATCAAATCTCGATCTATAAAGGGAAAATAATAAAGGGAGAGCAGTAGATTCAAATAATGTTACGTGTTGTAATCTGGACACAGCACATTTTCTTAGCTTTGTTCAGTTTAGAGATACTGCGCGGAAACAGGCCCTTCGGCCCACCGAGTCCATGTTGACCAGCAATCCCCATACACTAGGGACAATCTATACTGATGGAATTATGTGGAAGCTTTGGAAAGGGCACAGAGGAGATTTACTATACTATTGCCTGGTTTACAGGGGTATCAGCTAGAAGAAGTTGGACAGACTTGGATTTGTTTCTCTGGAATGCCGAAGATTGCAGGGAGTCTTGATAGAAGCATATACCTCAAAAATATTTTTAATGCTTTCCATGATGTCATTGGTTATATGTCTGAAGTCTTCTAACCCAAAACGTCTCCTATCCATCTTCTCTAGAGATTCCTTCCCTCCTGAGATGCTGCCTGTCCCACTGAGTTATTCCAGCTTTTTATGCCTTCTCTGGGGATGATGCCTGACACACTGAGTTATTCCAGCATTTTGTGTCTATTTTCATCGTATGTTATGCTTTATAATGGTAATTTAATGTGTTAGTTACTTGACCAGTATCACAGATCTGGCCAGCCAAAATGTGTAGGAAAGAACTGCAGATGCTGGTTTACACGAAGATAGACACACAATGCAGGTGTAACTCAGCGGGTCAGGCAGCATCTCTGTAGAAAAGGAATAGGTGATGTTTTGGGTCATGTCCCTTCTTCAGATTTTTTATACCTCTAGTTTCCCTCTCCATTGACAGTCTGAGAAGGATCTCGACCCAAAATGTCACCTATTATTTTTCTTCAGATATGCTGCCAGACCCGTTGAGTTACTCCAGCATCTCATCCAGCTGATTAATATACTTCAGGGAAGGAAAGCTGCTGGCCTGACCCGGTTTGCTCTATATGTAACGCCACACCAACCAAGGTGGATAATTCTTTACTGCGTTGCCTCAGTTCAGAGGCAAAAATAGACGCATGCTATCCTGAAGGTCCTGAGTTAGAAGATTGAGGGGTGATCTCATAGAGACTTACAAAATTCTTAAGGGGTTGGACAGGCTAGATGCAGGAAGATTGTTCCCAATGTTGGGGAAGTCCAGGACAAGGGGTAACAGTTTAAGGATAAGGGGGATGTCTTTTAGGTCCGAGATGAGAAAATCGTTTTTCATACAGAGAGTGGTGAATCTGTGGAATTCTCTGCCACAGAAGGTAGTTGAGGCCAGTTCGTTGGCCATATTTAAGAGGGAGTTGGATGTGGCCCTTGTGGCTGAAGGGATCAGGGGGTTTGGAGTGAAGGCAGGTACAGGATACTGAGTTGGATGATCAGCTATGATCATATTGAATGGCGGTGCAGGCTCGAAGGGCCGAATGGCCTGCTCCTGCACCTAATTTCTATGTTTCTATCCTGCAAAAAATATTTTTTTTAATGCAGTTCTTTCTCGGTGGCCTTGAAATCATCATGTAAATTATTTTTACTTTGTCAGAACAGTAGTCATTATAGTCACCAAGTTTCACTACTTTAATGGTTTTCATTGATTCAGTAGTTGGAGAAGTCACCGTGAAGTGCAAGAGAGCTGGCCTTAATCACAGACAGAAAAGTACCATGTGTAATCCTTTTTTATTACGACGTGATGATAGTAATTGGTACAACAGCTGTGGCCTTTACAGCAGTACAATAAAACTTCAAAATGCAATTATCCCAGCACAAACAATTTACACTGGTTAAGCTATGTTTCAACAAATGTCAGAACAAAATGAAGATGGATGAAAATGAATGCTTTTTGCCTGTCACATTTAAGTTACCTATGGCCATCATCACCTTTATATATCTGGGGAAAATAACGTCTTCACATGATTTTCTTTCTTAACTTCAGAACCATTGAAGAGAGAGGATGTACCACTCAAAGTGCTCACTATCCACACAAGATAAACATAACTGAGTCATTCTGCCTTTGGAAATTAAATTATTTTGTATAAAATTAATATTATGTCGCAAGAAATTAATATTAGTTGATTTAAACTGAAATACCACATTATATTGCCTTTGTAGGATCTTTATGAACAGTTTTTGAACATATTGCTTACATGCTTACATGACATCATTAATATTTTGTACTGAAACAGCTCCATAACATGTATTGTAACATTATTTACAATATTTAACAGTAGTACACAATCATAAAATAATTCACATAGAATTCTGGCTACTTATGACAAAAAAAAAATAATATGGCTGATTTGATAATGCAAAGCAAAGTAAGTTGCAATGTTTGAATAAGTCAACGCTTTTTTTTAAATTATTTAATTTCTGCTAGTGCTTCCTGAGCGAATTAAAGATCTACTTTTGGTATATTGGCCCAGAACATGCATTGAGAAGCAAAGCAAGTTCTGCTGGACTCAAACAAACTTGGCCAAAATTGTCTAGAACTAACAAAATTGCTAGGGTGGTAAGAGAGAAGTGCTTCCTTTTCTACACATGTTGTGCTAAAAGCCAATTAACCTACAAATCTGTATGGCTTTCGAGTGTGGGAGGAAACCGAAGATCTCGGAGAAAACCCACACAGGTCACATGGAGAACGTACAAACGCCGTACAGACAGCACCCGCAGTCAGGATCGAACCCGGGTCTCTGGCGCTGTAAGGCAAAAACTGTACCGCTATGCTACGTAACTGATAAGATAAAGAAACAGTTAATGTTTCAACTCAATACTCTTTCATCAAAGAGGTTTTACAAGTAATCATGGACCTGAATCTTTGACTCTGTTTCATTCAGCACAGATTTTATCTGACCTGTTGAAAATTCCAGCATTTTCTGTTTTCTTTCAGATATTCTGCTTTCGAAGTGTTCTTTTTGCTTTTAGATTAAATACATATTAATTAGCCAATAGCTTGAGTTCATATAAATGTTAGTAATTTCCCTTGACTCAGTTGCAGAAGGTTGTTATCAACACTGCCTGAGCAGCACAGCTGAATCAATGATGGAAGCCTTGGTATTGTTGAATTAAACTATGTCCATGTGGAAATCCCACAGTTGCTGTTAATTTCACATTATAATAGCAGTGAACATTTAAAATGTTTCTGCCATTATTTCTCCATTAGAATGGGCAGAACAGATCCGTTGCAAGGCTTGCAGCAAATGCTGTTAGGGCAGTTCATTGGCGCAGTGGCAGAGTTGCTGCCTTGTAGCACCAACGACGTGGGTTCAATACCGATTACAGGTGTTGTCTTTACGGAGTTTGCACATTGTCCTTGTGACAACACGGGTTTTCTCCGGGTGTTCCAGATTCCTTCTACATTCCAAAGACGTGCAGGTTTTAGGTTAATTCCCTTCTGTAAATTGTCCGTGGTGCATAGGATAGAAATAGTGTACGGGCAATTGCTGTTCGGCACGGACTTAGTGTATCTCTAAAACTAAAACTAAAGTAAGTAAATTAATTTAGCAGAGTGGCATTAAAGGAGTTGACATTAAGGCTGAATGCTATTTATTTCACTCTTGGGATGAATGACCAGTTTGTATTGAGTTCAAAAAACTGCTCACACCACCAAGTCATGTGGTTGAGGATACAACGCTCTGCATGACTCATTGAGAACCAAACAAAATGTGGTGAGGAATCGATAGACTTATTGCATGTTGCTCTCCCTTGTCTGAGGAGACAGTGGACTCAGGTCTCATAGATATTGCCATGAAAAGAAGGACACACATCGTAAAATATTATACTGCATTTCCACCTTGTGCAGCATCCAACATGTGTTGATTTTGGTTCACTGGCTGAATTAGCAGCAGCAGCAAAGGTTTTTTTCCTCATTACAGAGATGAATGAAGCTTGCTGCAGTTTCACTTAAGACTGCAAGTATCTTTCCCAGTTACATTCCAAGCCAACAGAGACACACAAAACAGTATATGTTAGATTCATGAGAAAAACACCAATTGTTGGAGGAACACAACATATAAATCAATGGATATTTTAAAGCAGAGATTGACAGATTCTTGAATAGTATGGGTGTCAGGGGTTATGGGGAGAAAGCAGGAGAATGGGGTTGAGAGATAATGATAGATCAGCCATGATTGAATGGCGAAGAAGACGATGGGCTGAATGGTCCAATTCTGCTCCAATCTCGTACGAACTTATAAACTTATGAACATGGACAGGGGTCACAGCTTAAGGATAAGGGGGAAATCCTTTAAGACCGAGATGAGAAAGACTTTCTTCACACAGAGAGTGGTGAGTCTCTGGAACTCTCTGCCACAGAGGGTAGTTGAGGCCAGTTCATTGGCTATATTTAAGAGTGAGTTGGATGAGGGGATCAGAGGGTATGAAGGCAGGTACGGGATACTGATTGGATGATCAGCCATGATCATATTGAATGGCGGTGCAGGCTCGAAGGGCTGAATGGCCTACTCCTGCACCTAATTTCTATGTTTCTATGTTTTGGGTCGGGATCTAACTTCAGACAAACCATCAGTCAGCATCTGCAGAGGAAATGGACAGACACGGTTTTGCATTTAGATTACAGCAAGAGCAATTAGTTTATAGCTCAAGTCCGTGTTAATGCAACCTCAGTCTGCAGTTGAGTCCTGACCCAAAACATCGTTTATCCATTTCCACCAGGGATGTTGCCTGACCCGTTGTATCATCCAGCATGTTACATTTTGCACTCCAGGGCAATTTGGTGTCTTTGCTAGTTTGGCTTCACGCCTGCCACTAGCCCTGAGAAAAGCATGCATTCCATCCTTGGAGTATTCATAATTATGTTAAAGGATGCCCTCAGAGAGGCTTCTGAAGCTGGATGTACCCATTTCGAACTGCTGGTCCACCAATCAGAAAGACTAATAAGACGCTGCTGGTTTGCAAGAAAGCATTGCATGTCATGTCAGTAGTTTAGCTTGCAGTACATACAAGTGGAAGTGTCAGGCTGCACGGGTGATCAAGAGTCAGTGTGGACTTGGTGGGCCAAAGGGCCTGTTTCCTCGCTGTATCTTTAAGCTAAACAAAACTAAAATCTTGATATGCAGGTCATTAGATACTAGGAACTTATTGGCACTCAGCCCTGTTAATTTCTATGCTAATGAGTGTGTTGAACACAGATAACGAGCAATAAATAATTTTAGACGAGATGATCAATGACCAGATTAGATAGCTGTTTGAGGAGATTTTCTTAAATGAGTGCAGTGACCCAAGTTTGTAGGATTTTGTTAGTGTATAGGGATTGCTGGTCGGCACGGACTCGGTGGGCCAAAGGGCCTGTTTCTGCACTGAATCGCTAAACTAAAGAAACTAAAGGTGCACTCCCATGGATGAATGCTGCTTCAGGTATCACAAAAGAGAAAATTGAGATAAATAATTATGTATAGTTGGAAAGGTATGTGTAAATAATAGAGGGGGAAGATTTCAGCCATATCATTGTTCATAATATACATATATACTGTATATGTATATATATATATATATATATATATATATATATATATATATATATATATCTGTATTATGAAGGATTTTTGAATTATCTGTTACTATATATAGTAGAATACATACTATTGTATATATATATATATATACAATAGACAATAGACAATAGGTGCAGGAGTAGGCCATTTGGCCCTTTAAGCCAGCACTGCCATTCAATGGGATCTTGGCTGATCATGGTAACATGTAATTTAAAAAACATGCTTTCTCTTGCTCAAATAAATAGAAAAATCACATTAAATTGCTAAAATATAGATCATCAAAGAACACAGCAAAAACAACAATTTGAAAGGCTTCAATTTGGTGTTGTCATACTCCTCAATTTATTTTTCAAAGTAGACTACATTGCAATTTCTGACCCAGCCAAATTTAATGTCAAGTACAAATAGCATTTATAAGAAACATAACTCAGGAAATTGGTTATATAATTTCCTCTGAATAATTGAAGTTCTTCAGACAGTAGCTTGTAGGTTATTCCACTGCATTTCTGTTTATCTCAGAGAATGCAGAAGAGGGGGACGTGGTTATATTTCCATCCGGATTGCCATGACTTTCATCTGTTTTTGAGACCCAATAATTTGTAGTTGCTGAAGATTAATCATCCATTTATGCGGACAAAGATCATCATAGAAGTTTTCACCCTACTTCTGTGAAGCCATAATCCCCCCAATACTTCATAACATAAGATGCCAATGAGATGTAAAGTGAAAAGTGAGTTGAATTATAAATCTATCTGTGAAGTCTACATCTGTCAATATTAACACCTCATATATATCATCTTGTCAATGCTGTCATATAATACTTTAAATGTATTTTTCTATGTTTCAGAAATTGACAACCTATACATATTTTAATTATTTCTCTTTTTACTTTCATTTCTTTTATCACTCATTATTATCTCATTGCTCGGCATTGCTTTCACTGAGGTTGGAGGAGGAATAATTTATCCGTTGTTCTTGTGCAGAGACTGCTAATCTTTTCACTTACAACAGGGTAATTTACCACTCATCGTATTTTGCTTTGGTGTCTGATTCTACTTCCCCATTCATATTGTATTTTCCCACTGACTTTGTCTGCGTTACTTGAGGCTAGAAATGAGGACAATTGTGTTGTGCTGTGGCAGTATAAATCTTCAGTGTTTCAAGTGAGAAATGGTGAATGCTAAGAAATCTAATTTATTTGCTTAACTAGCAGGACTCCAAAACATTTTAAATATGGTGTTCTCTACAGTAGTGATCGCCGGTAAAATAAACCACTGAGAAAGGATTAGATAAGTAGTTCAAAAGCCCAAACATCAAGGGACTATTTTGTTTAACGTTACAAAGTAGTTCAGTTTCTCACAATATACAGTCAAAAGTCTAAGTTATACCACAACATATTTTTTAAATCTGATGTACAACAATGAAAATATGCTTGGAACTATGGTTGCACATTTCTGTAGGCTATCCTTGGTTATTTTAATGGGTTTTCATGCAGTCTGGTGTTACATAATGAAAACAAAAGCTTATTTGCTGTGGTACTGCAAAGGGATGCAACTCAGATTAATAGCACACGTTGATGTAACTTTCAAACTAAAGGAAAACTGTTCAAATGCATTTGGTATATCTCATCCCTCAGAATCCTCTCCGGTAACGTTCTTACCACAGATGTTAGGCTTATTGGTCTATTTTTCTTTGCAGATCTTCTTAAATAGAGGCACATCATTATTCACACTCCAGTCTTCCAGCATCACTCCCATGTCTAATGATGATTCATATATTTCAGCTCCTGCAATTTCTACCCAAGCTTCCTACATTTTCCTTGGATATACCTGATAAGGCCCTGGAATTAATCCAGCACCTCCTCACCTTCAATACAGACTTGGTCGCCTCCGGCTTTTGGTCGCCTCCGTGATGGAGAGACGACTTTTTCCATGTCGCCTCCCTCATGGCCTAACAGCATGGATTGGAGTGGCCTTTCCCGGAGTTGGTCCCAGAGATTCAGCAGCAGGCGCAGCGTGGACTTTTCCATCGCGGAGCGGGTGAACCCTTGCCGGGGGTTGCCAGAGAGGAGTGCTCCGATCACTGGCCTGGTGATTTTGGCATCATGGAGCGGCCTTTCCCGGAGTCGGGCCTGTGGAGCTTCTAGCTGCGGGCGTGGCATGGACTTACCATCCGAAATCTGGGATCCCTTGCCGGGGATCACCTGGGAAGTGCTCTGACTGCCGGCCTGCGGCCTATAACATCCTGCAGCCGCGGTCTCTGGTAGGAAAGTGCCGATTAGGGCACTCCAAGCTGTGGTGTGTGTTTGACCATCCCGACGTCGGAGGTTTGATCATCCCGACGAGAGGGCCTGTACATCGGGCCATACATAGTGGTGACTACCGACAGTTTATGGCCCCAACAACGGATGAACAAAGGAGGAGAACCTACTGAACTTTGTTGCCTTCCACCACAGTGAAGAATGCTGCAACGGATGTTTGTGTTAAATTCTATTGTGTATTGTGTGTTCTTTTTAACTGTATCACTGCTGGCAAATTCATTTCACTGCACCTTCGGGTGCATGTGATGAATAAAATTGACTTTGACTTTGACTTAAAGATAACCTTTCAGGTTATGAATCAAATGGAAGATTTCTAGGTGCCATTCAGCCTTCAATGTACTATTCCATGAGAACCATAGTGCTGTCTCATTTTATCATGTTCAGTCCCCGTGGCCAGAATTTTTGTTTTCAACACCACTGGAAAACAAAGAAATGGAATTAGTGTTACAGCAGTAAATAGTTCTGTTTGAACCCCATCTTCAGTATTGCATTCAGTGTCTACTGCACCACTCAGGGAAAATGGTGTCACGGAGACACAGGGAACTGCAAGGTGTTGGAATCTTGCATAGAACAGAAAGTGTTGGAGCAACTCAGCGGGTCAGGCAGTATCTCTCAATGCTTGCTTAGAACAGAAAGTGCTGGAGTAACCATTGTGTAGAACACAAAATATTGGAATGATTTCTTGCATAGAACACAGGATGGCACAGTGGTGCAGCAGTAGAGTTGCTGCCTTACGGCGCCAGAGACATGAGTTCCATTTTGAGTATGGTGCTGTTTGTGTGAAGTTTGTATGTTCTCCCTGTGACCGTGTGGGTTTTCTCATGGTGCTCCAGTTTCCTCCCACACTCCAAAGACATACAGGTTTGTAGGTTAATTGGCTTTGGTAAAATTGTAAATTGTCCTAGGTATGTAGGATAGACTTTTATCGACTTTAGACTTTAGAGATACAGCGCAGAAACAGGCCCTTCAGCCCACCGAGTCCACGCTGAACAGTGATCACCCCCTGCCTGCACTAGCACTATCCTACACACAAGGAACATGCAATGTCCTTTCTTCTTCTTAAGCCCTTTGCTCCTCTAGGGAGCATAGGCCATTGAGAAATGTCTTCCACCTCACTTGGTTGTTGGCAGTTCTTTCAAGATCTCCCTAGTTGAGCCCACTTTCAGATACTTCTGTCTGGACACCTCTTCTCCAGCCCTTCCTGGGCGATCTCTTTTCCTTTTTCCTTGGGGGTTCCATTTCAGGGCTTGCCGGGTGATGTTGGCAGGTTTCCTGAGGGTGTGAATGGCCTGTTGCCACGCTGTATCTTTGAAATCTAAAGTAAACTCCAAAGAAATACGGCGTCCTTTGATTCAATCTAAAAGTTAATCCAAAGACTAATTGCATAGCCTGGGTTTAATTACACTTGTTCGTTTTTCTGTAGATTTCCCTTTGTGAATATTGAAGTTTAAGCAGTGATTCACAATGAAATGAATATGATCAAAGGCTTAGATTTAGTAAATGGAAAGAAACTTCTTCCTCTAACGGAATAACCATGGACCAGAAAACGTAACCTTGAAATTAAAGCTAAACTGGTTAGGGGTAATACTTGTGGAAATCTAGAAATTCCACTCTCTAAAAGGTATCAGTGCGAGGCTAAATGACATATTTACAAATGAGAGAGATAGATGTTGTGAGATAAGTGTTGCAGAACCAAGATAGGAAGATGGAGTTAAGAGAAAAATTAGCCATCATTTAATAATCAAATATCAGAACATACTCAAAAGTTTGAATGGCTGAATCTCATTCCTATCCCCATGACTTTCAGGTCACTCCCCCCCCCCCCCCCCCCCCCCCCCCCCCCCCCCCCCCCCCCCCCCCCCCCCCCCCCCCCAACCATATATCTACTCCCACCTCTGGTGAGACTATCCTCTTACAGTGACAAGAGATGATAAAGTCTTGGATGTTGCATGACAAGACACAATGCTATGCATTCAATTACCTTGCGAGTCATATTTCTTTCCAGCTGAGCATCAATCCACAATCGGTTAGGCAACATCTCTGGAGGACCAGTTGAGGAAGAATATCTGCAGGTAATATTCTCTTTGGTGGAGTGTATAAAATATATGTGCAGTAGAAAAGCATAAATTGTCTCCCAGGGCAGCAGTGGCTTTTAAAAGTATTGAAAGGTTCCCAAAGCTTTCAAATGAAAGGAAATGATATGGTTTTCTGACATCCGGTACTGCGGTCGTTTATTGATGATCCTGTTGTATTTTGTGAAACAAATGGCAGATGTAACATATAGTTTTCCGGCTGCATTTCAGTCTTTTAAGGACAATTCCAAGAGGTCCAAAGAACTATCTTATTGTGTGGTCATAATGTCATAAGATCATAAGGAATACGAGTAGAATTAGGCCATTCAGCCCATCAAGTCTACTCCACCATTCAATCATGGCTGATCTATCTCTCCCTCCTAACCCCATTCTCCTGCCTTTTCCCCATAACCTCTGACATCTGGACTAATCAAGAATCTATCTATCTCTGCCTTAAAAATGTCCACTGACTTGGCCTCTACAGCCTTTTGTGGCAAAGAATTCCACAGAATTCACCACTCTCTGACAAAAGAAATGTCTCCTCATCTTCTTAAACGAACGTCCGTTAATTCTGGTGTTCACTGCCGGTGCAGATTGACATTCGAGTAAAGTCTCCTCCTCTCACTCTCAAGCTTTTTAATTATTTGTGAAAACCAGCAAAGGCTACATGTATTCTGTGTGATGGTAAACACTACAGTCGATAACTGGATTCCTAAAGAACAAGCCTGCCCCATTGCCGCACTTGGCAGGCTGGAAAACTCTTTAGCTTTTCTTATATCTTATACTAACATAAAGGCAGTATTGATTTATAACTATCTTTTTTGTTTAGTGGAAACTAAAATTCATAATAAAAATTACTCTGCAGAAGGATATAAATCACACCATAAAATGTCATTATTGTAAGTAATGACACTTTTAAAGAACTGTGATTTTCTGATGGAAATATTATGGTATATATTATGAAGCTGTTAGAAGTAATTGTCATTGTGCAAACTGTTGTATTTAATTATTTACTTTGGAAGTCATCTAAAAAGTTTCCCTTTCACTTTTTCTCTGTGTGCTTCTGGCCAGAGATGATTGATGGATCCGCATTTTACTTCGGAGTCACGTGAGTGACTACGTGAAGAAGGCCGTCCCCACACATGCGCATCATTATTTCTGACGCATTGCGCAACGACCGACTGGCAGGCGCGTCGCTCCTTCCAGCGGGTAAGTTTAAAAGATCCAGCTAAGTGTTTTTTCAAACAGCTTTTGCTGAAATCGTTGCACCCGGTCTGGAGTGTGTTTATTTGTGATTAGTTTAACTTCGGATTGTGTGCAAGTATGTCTAAGGTGAAGAGGCGAGCCACGACCAAACCAGCTGTGGAAGACCACAGGCCTGCGGGCAGCGTGTGCCCGCCAAATTCGCCTATAGAGCCGCTGGCAGAGCAGCCAGCAGCCACAGACTTGGTGCAGCCAGAAGGCACCTTGGCTACTCCACGGGGGAGAAAAGCCACGAAAAAATCTGTAAGGGCCCTGGACTCTGACGAGTCGAGCCAGGAGGTGGACGAGTTCCCTCCTAAGGCCAGTGTTACCAGCAGGCTGGCCCAGCTGGAGAGCCTTGTGGAGAGGTTAATCCAGCACGATACGCTCCAAAGGACGGAGCTATCGGAGCCCGGGGAGTTTATTGAACCCGAGGCAGCAGCGCCTGTGTCAGGGCTGCTTGATATTCCTTGTCAGATGATGGGAGCATACGAGGTCAGCGCTATGCTGACCCAGAGTACGGAGGCACAGTTGGGCTAGAGGGACCATTGGGTGTATTGTCCATTGCATCCAGATTTGCGGTCCTAGCCCTCACCGGTGAGGCATTGGATGCAGAGCTCGCCGAGAATATAAATTATATGGCTTCCCATCCTCTGCAAGAACAGATTATGGAGGAGACCACTGCCAGGTACATTACTCCACAAAACTGTGCCTCACTGAGTGTCCCCATTGTAAACCAATCTATTTGGGGGCACATTGGAGGGGGCGTCAGAGCCCAGGAGGTTAAATTACAAAAAGTACTCCTGCTACTCGCCTCGGGCATCACGGCCTTTGCAAGGTCAGTGGAGGGGGCGCCTCTCTCAGATACTCAGGAGGACGTGATAGCATTAATGTGCAATGTACATTTTGAAATTAATTGTATAAGAAAAAATGCCATCCGTCCTGCCATTAACCCTAAATTTGTTGGATATGTAAACCGGGGACTGTTCAACCCCCAAACCTCCTGTTCGGAGAAAACCTGACTAAACAGGTGAAAGAATTGGACGAAGAGTCTAAGACTGTTGGTCTCATGAAGGTGCCTCCGAATGGGTCATCTCTCCACAGACTGTACCCCTACCCTCATGTGCATACCAAACGGTTCGCTGGCTATGGTGGACGTGGTGTGGAGCAACCTACACAGAGGCCTTTTTTAGGGCAGGGCCTGAGTCGGGCCATGTTCAAGATGCGGCACCCTCCAGCAGTCCTACCCCCCAGACCTCGGGGGCAGAAGCAGCGATGTTACCGCCGGTAAATCCTAAGGTAGGTGCGGCTGCGATGGATACATTACAAGTTGGGGGGAGATTGCAATTTTTCTTACATGAATGGCAGTGGATAACATTTAACCCATTTATACTGCATAGTATTCAAGGTTTTCAAATTGAGTTAATTTCCGACTTGCCTCCACCTACTCAGCACACACCTGGCCGTACTTTTGTGTTTTCACAACAGGAGTGCACAAAAAGAGCTAGACTCTTTGTTCAAAAAAGGTGTCATTGAAAGAGCAAGGCATGAGTCTTGTCAGTTTGTGTCCAATATCCTTATGAGGCCAAAAAAAGATTGAGGATGTAGAATTATCCTAGATTTGACAGAGCTTAACACGTTTGTGCAGTATAAACATTTCAAAATGGAAACTTTTGTCACAGCTAAACAACTGCTTTCCAGGGGATGTTATATGGCAAGCATTGACCTCAAAGATGCTTACTATTTAGTGGCCATTCATGAGCAGCACAGAAAGTTTTTGAAGTTTAACTGGATGGATCAGTTCTGGCAGTTTAAAGCTTTGCCTAACAGATTAACTTCAGCTCCCAGACTATTCACAATATTGCTCAAACCAGTCCTGGGGTTACTCTAGCACAAAATCATATTGTAATCGCACATTTGGACCACATTTTAGTAATTGCGAGGACTTTTGAATTCGCTGAATTATCTGTGTCAGCTACAAAACTTGTTTTCTAAAAGATTGGATTCATTATCCATCCAGTTAAGTCTAAATTGGTGCCATCTAAGATAATTGAGTATTTGGGGTTCACCATTAACTCAGTACACATGTCAGTGACTCTGCCGCAGGGCAAGCAATTAGAGTTAATTGAAGCCTGCAGGAAACTCATTGTTGATAATCACCCTTCTATTAGATATGTGGCTCGAGTTATTGGAAAATTAGTGGCAGCATTCCCAGCTGCTCAATTCGGGCCTTTGCATTACCAAAATTTACAGTGTGCAAAGGAACAGGCACTTAAGCTTCAGAGAGGTCATTTTGATAGACCCATGCAGCTACCAGCTGACACTCTAACTGAGTTACAATGGTAGATAGCCAATATTCAGTGCTGCTCTGGTACTATTCTAGTCATTACACCATCTATTATCCTGCCGAATGATGCCAGTGCACTAGGTTGGGGTGCTGCTGATACCATCTCAAGCTGCAGTGGCAGATGGGATCTGCAGGAAGCATCCATGCTTCAATCACACAGTATTAACTATTTAGAGTTGTTGGGTTAAAGGTTTTTTGTACCAACAGGCATCATGTGCATGTCCAACTTCAGATTGACAATACTACCGCGGTAGCATACATTAATCACATGGGTAGCAGTAAGTCTGTTTCCTGTGATAGGTTGTCCAATCTCCTCTGGCACTGGTGTATTGCAAGAAACATCTGGGTTTCAGCTATCTATTTACTGGGAAGGTATAACACAGTAGCAGACACCAGGTCACGAGAGCTCAATGATAACAAAGAATGGATGTTAAATCACGAAGTGTTCAATGATATTGTCCTTCGTTATGGTGTGCCGGATATTGATCTGTTTGCTTCTCAGCTTAATCATCAGTTACCAATTTATGTGTCATGGGAGCTAGACCCAGGGGCAGTGGCGGTGGATGCATTCTCGCTACATTGAGGTGGTAAATGTGTGTATGTATATCCCCCATTGTGCCTCTTTACTCGATGTGTGGCAAAAATCCAGCAAGATTCCACCACTGGTATTCTGGTAGTTCCAGACCGGCCTACTCAGCATTGGTTCCCTCTGGTGCTAGCCTTAATCACACAACTTTTTATGGTAGTGCCCAAGAGCAGAAATCTGCTGGTATACCCAGTGACGGGAAAGCCACCCTCTTCATGACCATATAAATTTGTTGGTTTGCAGATTCGGAGGAGACCGTTCCTGGGGCTCAGGCTTTCAGAACGTACCGTTGATGTCATCACTGCAGTCTGGAGGAAGAGCACTCAGAAACAGTACATCTCTCACATAAGAAAATGGGAGATGTACTGTTCCCGCTCTCACATTTCATACCAAACAGCTACAATCACTGATGTTTTGGAGTTTCTATCATCACTCTATCACAAAAGCAAACTGAGTTATAGTGCCATTAACAGTGCCCGCAGTGCTTTGTCCAATTATTTACAGCTGGGGTCAGCACATCACACGGTAGGGTCCCACCCTTTAATAACTAAATTTAAGAAGGGTGTCTTTAATTCCACTCCACCTAGACCCAGATACATGCATATATGGGATGTCAGCATGGTCCTCACGCTGTTCCATCACTGGGCACCAGTTTAATCTCTGTCCCTACACCATCTGACATTGAAAATAGTTATGCTCATGGCCCTGGCCTCAGCACAACGGGTCCAAACACTACATAAACTCAGACTGGACAGTATGAGTTAGTCTGGTGATTATGTCACTTTTTCGTTCGGGATCTCGTCAAACAGAGCAGGCCAGGGGTACTAGGGCTCAAGTTGAGTTTCCCTCGATCCACAAGTGTGTGTTGTATCGTCCATAACCCACTAGGAGCTTGAGAGGCTCGGAACTCTCCTTTTTTGTCAGCTACACCAAACCTCACAAACAGGTTACGGTGCAGGCCATCTCTAAATGGATCAAACAGGTTCTGGCGTGTGCAGGAGTGGACACTGACATTTTTAAACCTCATTCCACCAGGGCTGCATCGACGTCAGCAGCAAGGGACATAGACGTACCTCTTGACCAAATTCTGGCGGCTGCGGGATGGTCGAATGAGAGGACGTACCAGAGGTTTTATAATCAGCCTGTCGCCAGATCCGGGGGTTTTGCTGACTTTGTTTCAAGTTCTGTTTCACAATTTCCCCCTGGGTGAGAGGGGTCACTGCTTGTTTTTCTTTTCTGTTATTAAACCATTACTATTGTTAAAACATGTCACGTTTGAATGCATTAATTTTTCTCACTCGTCCTTGTCAATTGATGCAGCTGTGACGCGTGGACTCATTCCTCGGCATGAAATCACAGACCTTCAAAGTCTTCACATAGTCACTCACGTGACTCCGAAGTATAATAGTAAGATTAAACGAGAACTTACAAGTTTGAAGTTTGATCATTATATTATGAGGAATTACGATGAGGGATTACGTGCCCTCCTCTCCCGACCCTCGTAAGTTAACGATCATCTGGTAGTTCTAGTCATCTATAATCTTACTATGTTAGTTCAACAACTGTTATCTGTGACTTCACACCGTTGCTTTGAAGATTGACGCGCATGCGTGGGGATGGCCTTCTTCACGTAATCCCTCATCGTAACTCTTCATAAAATAACGATCAAACTTCAAACTGGTAAGTTCTCGTATAATCTTACTATTATTCATGTAAAATGCCATTCACCAGAGATTGTAATGGCAGCTTCGGTACATTTTGTTTTCTTCGTCATAATTTTTTGAGTTTGAAGATGAATGCAGTCTGAGAATAGACGAAATGTCCTTTTGTGGTCAATGATTAAATTTGGCAGAAGATAGACACAAAAAGCTGGAGTAAGACAGCAGGATGGGTAGCATCTCTGGAGAGAAGGAATGGGTGACGTTTTGGGTCGAGACCCTTCTTCAGACTGAGAGTCAGGGGAGAGGTAGACATAGAGATATGGAAAGGTAAGGCATGAAAATGAGAGATCAAAGGGAATGAGGTTGAAGGAAAATGTAGAATGGATCATTGTAAGCTGAGGGGAAGGTGACAACGAGACATACAATCAGTAACATTTAATCATTTGATCAAATTTAATCAAAAAATTACTTCATATCAATTAACATTTGTAAAATTTGTGTAGCCCAGAATTGATCTGACTTTTTGGGGTCATGATTAAGTTTTGCACTAAATTCTCAGACTGGAAGGTTTAATCAGCTTCCTTTATTTTATAACTGTGCGTGATGTAATAATGCTTTGAGTTTTAATGTCAGGCATTTTGTGTTGTTGGCAAAGCCAATGTCATTGTTTACATGAATTTTGCTACACTTGCCAAAATTTACATCCAAAATATAAATTTTCAGTGGTTTAGGAAAGGACCATTTTGATCATGTGATCAGATAATATGATCAGATTATAAATAAACTTGCCAAAATATGCATTTGTGTGGAAGGGACAGGAAAGAATGATGACAGGAGATATAATGTGGCAGGTTCTTAGTAATTTTACACCCCTTCTATTTTCCAGCACTATTTCCAGTGGACCATTGTGTGGTCCACTGTTTGTAAGTGTGGCTGTTTAGCCTGTGTGTGTATGTGCTAGTGTGTGTGTGTGCTTGTATGTGTCTGTCTCTGTCTGTGTAAACATGTGTATGAGTGAGTGTGTGTGTGCAAGTGTGTGTGTGTATGAGAGTGTGTGTGTGCAAGTGTGTGTATGAGAGTGTGTGTGTGCAAGTGTGTGTGTGTGTGTATGAGAGTGAGTGCGTGTGTCTGTTTCTGTGTGTGTCTGTGTAAACAGGTGTGTGAATAGGTATGTGTGCATGCATGGGTGCGTGTGATTTGTTTTGCCTGATTGTAGTATGATTATGTGCACTACCACGATACAAAGATGTGCTCCAACCAAGAATGAGAACAGGAGAGCTTGCTCAATCTCTCTTATAGGGCCTGTCCCTCTAACGCGACTTTTCAGCAACTGTATTCGACCTTCAAGCTCGAGGCATTCGCCTGCAAAACCTCGAGCTAGATCGACCGTCAGCGATGAAACCACGCACCGAATCGACCATCTACACACACACACACACACACACACACACACACACACACACACACACACACACACACACACACATTGCAAAGGCGGGGGCCAGGGAAAGCGGGGAAGCGCTGTCTGAAATTCACACCTGCGATGAACAGGAAGGTAAAAGACGGCTGGCACAGTTACGGTAAGTCCTTTAGAGAGCATGGGGGGGGGGGGGAGAGAAGGGGAAAGAAGGGAAGAGAAGGGGTAGAAGGGGGGAGAAGGGTGGAAGAAGGAGTGGAGACATTTTTAAGAAGCTAGACACATTTTAATAAAGTTTAGCGGGCATTTAACATTACCGGTCGGTTTACTTACCCTTTTTCCTCAACGAGCTTTACCTTCGGCTACCTACGATAGCATTACAACTTACTAGGACCTACCTGGACGAAACCTGGTGAGTAAAAAAATATTGATATTTTTCCATGGCAACCTTTTTTTATTCGCGGACATTTTTAAGCATGTTGAAAAATACTCTGAGGCCTTGAATACGCTGGGACTCAGAATGGAGAGTTACAAAGACCTCCTAGGACCTCGTGTCGACCATGCTGCGAGTATGAGTCGAGGGCAAACTCTTCTAAACTCGCCAATTAGGTCGCCGCAGTGGGACAGGCTGTTAAGGCTCAGGTCGTCAAGTCCTGGCACCATCCATGTAATTTTGAGCTTCTTGATTGTTGCAGGTGTCTTATAGACAATAGTCAGAGACAAGATATCAAGTATCCCAACAGACACTGGGAGGATGCTGCTGGCCAGAAAATGAGAGAGAGAGACGGAGATAAATGCTGAGACCATAAGAACAAGATAGCATGGTGGAAAAAAGTCACTTGATCAGCCTGTGGTGAGCGTATAGCTGAAGATCAGTTCATGGCTATCTAGTAAGGCTCACTATGTAATGAGAAGATAAGGTGTCTGGGAATTTTAGTTTAGTTTAGTTTATTTTAGTTTAGAGATACAGCCATTCGACCTGCCGAGTCTGCACCATACACAAATACAAATGGACACACATTAAGGACAATTCACAATTTTGTATAGGCCAATTAGCCTATAAACCTGTACTTTTTTGGAATGGTCATTTTGCAAATGGACTAAATGAAGGGAAATATGAACAAGCAACATAATTAAGATAACAAAAGAAGATGTGTTGTGTTTATTCAGGCCTGTGATGAATGACAACTTGAAATGATTATTCTCAGAGTTGAGAGCATTCGATTAGACCAAAGACTTCCTTTAGAAGATTGAAGGAATAATTGAGTCAAAGAAAGGCAGTCAATATATCGGGCAACAACCTGACTTAATCTGGCTTAATCATTCACGTGGGTAGTATTTGAGTACAAGTTGCGAGTCTTTTAATTTAGCGCAAAAAGTGATAAACTGCAACAGAAAATTAAATGTGAAATTATTAGAAGTGAGCGATTTGCATGTATGTTTAAATAACTCAAGTGATAATAAAGATTAAGTTGTACTAAATCTTGGTTTTGGGTCTTTTGTTCAACTCATCAGCCTAAATACCCTACAGAAGTATAGCGTCAACAAGATGGTGGAAAGTTGCCCAGTCGCTCACCATATGTACTCGGCCCTGATATCCCCTTGCAGCATTATTTATTATTTATTTATATTATTCATGTGGCATATTTTTGACTGAATTGATTGAAAGGTATAGAATGGAAAAAGGCCCTTCAGCCCATCGAGTTTATGCCGATCGCCAATCACCCATTCATGCTAGTTCTACGTTATACCGCTTTCTCATCCACTCCCTAAGCACTTGGCACAATTTGCAGAGGCCATTATTCTACAAATCAGCATTTCTTTGGGATGTGGGAGAAAACCGGAGCATCCAAAGAAAACCCACCTGGTCACAGGGAGAATGGTCTGGATAGAACCTGGGTCTCTGGTGCTGTGATGCAGCAGCACTGCCAGCTGCCCCACTTTCTTGATTAGTACAGGTGTCAGAGGTTATGGAGAGAAGCAGGAGAATGGGGTTAGAAGGGAGAGATAGTTCAGCCATGACTGAATGGCGGAGGAGACCTGATGGACCGAATGGCCTGATTCTACTCCTATTCCTTATGACCTTATGACCTTATGACCTTATGTCCCACTGTGCTGCCCAGGATGATTTTTAGATCAGTTTCTGACTGTTAGTGACACAAAGTTGAGACGGTGCAGAGCACGGTGATACAAATGCAGTTGTATGTCAGAGTAATTTTTTAGACTCTCCTTGTTGAAGACAGTCACTCTCTGGCACTATTGTTGTGGGCAAGATATTTACTGCTTATCAGCTGATGCCTGAATGTCACTTGGGTCTGGCTGCATACAGACATGGGTTGCTTCGTTTGCTAAGGATATGCAACCATAATTGAACATTGCACAATCATCAGCAAACATCTTCACTTCTGAAGGTCAAAAAAGAGCACCTTAAATAGTGTGAAGCAAGGAACTGCTGATGCTGGACTACACGAAAGATGGACACAATTTTCTGGAGTAACTCAGCGGGTCAGGCTCTATCTCTGGTGAAAAGGAGAATGTGAGCTTTCGGGTTGAGGCCCTTCTTCAGACTGCGAGTCATGGGAGAGGGAAACTAGAGGTATGAAAACAGAACAAATCAGAGCCGGCACCAATGACCTGGGACAGGTGGAGCCTACAATGGTCTATTGTTGGCTGTGGAAGCGGTGACATCGACAGGATACGAACAGTGAAAGTAGTAAGACGACTAGGCTGGGGGAGGGGTTGAGAGAGAGGGAATGCAAAGGTTACTTGAAATTAGAGAAATCAATATTCATACTGCTGTGTTGTAAGCTGCCCAAGCAAAATATGAGGTACTGTTCCTCCAATTTGCATGTGGCCTCACAGATAATGGAGGCCCAGGGCAGAAAGGTCACTTTGGGAATGAGAAGGGGAGTATTAAGATAGTTTGGCCGAGGACATCTTTCAGTGGTATCCTAGGAGTGAGCTGATTGATCTCGATACACAACAATCTTTATTTGTGTAAGGCATGACAGCAGCCTTTAAAGTATTTTCACCTTAACGTCTATTGATTTCTGTTTTGCCCGGTCTCCTTGACGCCAAACCTGGTCAACCACAGCCTTGATGTGACATGCACAGCTACTATCACTTGCCAAACTTTGTCCCGCCCACATCAGTTTTCCAGCTTTTGCCTCGGTACATTCACGCCACCCCTTCAGTCCGAAGAAGGGTCTCGACCCAAAACGTTGCCTATCAATATCCTCCAGAGATTCTGCCTGACCTGTTGAGTTACTCTAACACTGTGTGTTCTATGCAAGATTCCAGCATCTGCAGTTCCTTGTGACTCTATTCTCAACCATTGTTATTTGTGTGAAGTATGAATCCAAGAATTACCCCTTCACTTCCACTGCGACCTCCCTCTACTTAGAGGGCAGCGCAGTGGTGCAGCTGATAGAGCTGTTACCTCACAGCACCAGAGATCTGAATTCTAACCTGACCTCAGGTGCTGTCTGTGTAGCATTTGCACGTTCATCCTGTGACCACGTGGGCCTCCTCCAGGTGTTCTGGTTTCTTCACACATCCTAAAGATGTGCGTGTTGGGAGGTAAATTGCCCCTAATGTTTATGGAGTGGATGTGCATGTGGGATAACAGAACTAAAGTGAATGGGTGATCTACGGTTGATGTGGGCTTGGTTGGCTGACGGGCTTGTATCCATGCTGGATCTCTAAACTAATCTACATTAAACTAAACACCTTTCCATCTGTTACAAAGAATACCTCCTTTATTTCCCTGGGCCAAACATTAATTTTATTTCGGAGTCACGTGAGTGATTCCGTGAAGATCCCCGCCAGTTCGCATGCACGTCAGTACGTCAGCCGCATTGGCGCAAGCACCAAACTGGCAGAGCAGCGCTCCTGCTGGCGGTAAGTTAAACCTAGAAGGTAAGTTATTTTTACTTACCAGGGTTTTCGAGCAGGAGCCTCTCTTCACTGAGATTTTCCTGCCAGATTCACAGCCCGACGAGTGAGCCAGCTATGGACTGTGGGGAAACCCCGGTCCGACCGCGGAAGCGGAAAACCGGCAAAAGATCAGGTTTTAAGATAAGCAGCTGCTAACAAGCCAGTCAGTGACTTCCACCCTGCGGGGATGGCGTGGAGTGGCACCAGACTCACTGACAGCACGGTCAGCGGCTCACAGATGTTGGTCCCCAGGCAGGGAGTAAAATTGGTGCAGAAATGACTCGTTCAGTCCTATGGGTCTCAGGTGAGTCGGGCTGCAAGGGTTTTTCTCCAATAATAAAGTTTGCATGTATGCTATAGTGTTTTAAAGTCAAAGTAAAGTCAAAGTCAAAAGTCAAAAGAGTTATTGTCATGTGTCCCTGTCAGGACATTGAAATTCTTTCCTTGCTTAGCACAAGTTGCTGTGAAAGGTTAAAATTGCTTTAACCCTTCACAGGTGAAGCTCTACACTAAAAAATTGAATTAGTGAGCCTACACTGTAGTGGCGCAGGCCTACGGGGACAGGCCACGCCAGCAGCGCCTGGCAGGGCTGCTTCATGTATGAAAGCACCAGCCTACAGGAGAACTGTGCCAGCAGCGCCTGGGACAGGGCTGTTTCATTTGTGACATTGCCGGCCTATGGGAGAAACGCGCCAGCAGCGCCTGGGACAAGGCTGTTTCATGTCAAAAAGCGCCGGTGTCTACGAGAGGCGGTGCCAGCAATGCCTGGGACAGGGTTGCTCAAGGTAACACATAAGTCTGCTAGGCCCACGGAGTTGGGGGAAGATTCCCCGCCGGGGCTGGATAGCAAAATAATAGGCCCACGGAGTCGGGGGATGATTCCTCACTGGGGCTGGATAATGCATTTGAAACGACTATCCCAAATGCAGCAACTATTGCATACAGTGCTACAGCAGGGCACACACCAGCAGGAGGAGGGTCAGTGCCACCCTGAACAAAAAGGCGCCAGCAGCACCTAGTAGAAAGCTGTTTGATAGCACCCTCATGGATGAGGAGGTGCGAGCCACGGGTCATCTTAGTTCTGACCCTGACTCTGATGGTAAGGTTGAGCTAGATGTTCCACCTCTGCAGGCCGCACCAGCAGCGCCAGTTGACAGAGCTGCTGCAGGTGTCCCTCTTGGAGGCGGAGACCAAGATGGGTCAGTATCCTGCTGACGCTGAGTCTCAGGGTATGGCCGTGGGGCATACACCAAGGGATGAAGGGCACGTGTCAGAGGTACCTTTTCCTGACAACAAAGTTGCCATCCCAGCATAATGTTCTATTCGGGTATAGGTGCAATGGGTTTATATCAGCATAGGTATCCTGCAGCCTGCAGCAGTGCCTGTTTTAGGCTGCCTATGAATCGCCCTCTCTGAGGAGGGGTGTGCGAAAGGTCAAGATATTACTGACTCCAGGCTCTAAAGAAGTCGATGGAACATACTGGAGCACATATGTGCCGGCAGTGAACAGCGGCAACAGGGGGATGTGAGAGCCAACCGCCGACTCTGTTATTCAGATAGACCTATTCAACAGGTGAGAAAATCTGGCAGATGAATCAATTAAGGCCAATGGCGGACAAATGTTCATCGTTTCAGAACGCACCCCAGGCACTCATCGGCAGTAGGCAGTTCACTGGAGCTGGGGGCAGCATGATAGCTGGGCAGAAATTTTATGCACCCTACCAACCCTACTCAACAAAGTGGGTCTGGCATTTCCGAAACATGGGTAAGTGCACCACTCACAAGTTGTAATATTTACACTTGTTTGTACAACACACAAAGGATAAAACATCTGCTTAGAGGAACAGTACTAGCATTCCAAGCAAGTTGGATTATGGCCAGGGTTGTCTTTGAAGATAAGGTTCTGAAATCGGGCAAGGCACCCATGGGATAAGGCAGGAGTGGCCTGTTTATTATGAAAAATGGAGAGTGTCGCATATGAACTTTCCGAATATGAAAATGTATTTTCCTGACTAACAACAGATTCATAAGGGTCTCAAAGATCCATTCTATGCAGTTCCCATTACAGAGGTTATCAAAGATAACTGTATTAATAACAGTAAAACATCGCGGAAGGGATAAACTGTTTGTTGGTCATTGGGATTTACCTTTAACTATTAATTAGCCTATTACTCCGCCATGCGGCAAGAGATTGCAGTTAATAGAAACCTGTTATAAAACTGACTTCTATTCCATCAAGAGTAATTGGCAATATAGTAGCTGTGTTCAGCTGTGCAAATCAAGGAACTGATATTGTGCAAAGTAGCAACCTCTCAAAGGACATGCAGACCATTGTTAACAACCTTATGCTATTATCAGCTGAAGCTACCTCAGTCACAATAATAAACAAACAGTATTCAGCATTGCTCCAGTAGTTTGGTCAGTCGAATTCAGTTATTACAAACTGATGCTAAGGGCTCTAAGGTGAGAAGTTCCGAATACCATCTCTAGTTGGAGGTAGTGGAGATTTGCATGAGTTACCAATTCTTCAGTTGTTGGTATCAACTAAATATATACACTAGATGCACCCCATGGGTAAGGGGCTATTGAGCGAATATACATAAACTACATGCTCAACTTCAAGTTGCTACACTAAAGTGGTGGTATATGTTAGTCACATGGCAATCAAGTAAAAGTATCCTGTAATAATTTACCTAATCTCCTTTGCCACTGGCGTATCATCCAGTTCAGATCGATGACAACACAGAATAGGTATTGGATCTCAAAGTATTATGAAAGTATGATTCGATGATGCATCGAATATCGACATGTTGGTTTCATGTTTATTCACTGATTGCAAAAATATATGGCACAACAGTGCAGAGAAATACATTCTCGCTACAAAAGGAGGAATGTTCTTTTATGTCTTCCTCCATTTTGCCTCATTAGTCGGGTCTTAAAACAGTCAGCAAGACCTCGCTTTAGGTTTCGAACTGTCGGATTGGCTAAGCAGCCATGTTGCCTGCTTTCATTAGTCATAATAATACAACAGTATACGGTTATTCTAAAAAACAAAAACTTTGCTGGTTCAAACTGTGGTTCAAGAAACCGGCCTCTGCATAATAAAACAATTATTGACTTACACATTCTGAATGGATTGACTTACGGCTCAGGTTGTCACATCAAGCCATGGATGTGCTCACTACAGAGTGCAGGGATAGCACCCAAAAAAACAGTACATTCCTATTGAGGGGATCGGGAGCGGTTTTGTTTAAATGTTAATGTTACATTTAATACGGTACAGATTACTGATGTCTTCAAGTTCATTCTTAAATGGTCTTTGACAATAATTCAGTTATAGAGCCACTACAGCTGCAACAAACGGGAACTACTCTGTCAGGTTCAACCCCGGATATCGAGTTGTAAAAGAGATCTTGACACAAGTTCTCCCATTACAAGAATATGCAGTTTGGATATTGAAAATGTGTTAACATCACTAGTGGGTTGCAGCTACATCCGTAGTCATGACACTAATATCAGCACAACGAGGGCCAACATTGCAAACGTTGTGGCTAGATAGGATGGAATTGGCTGCAGGTGCCATTGCATTTTACATTTTACATGATCTACACAAGCAGAGCAGATCAGGGGAGGCAGGATTTAAGATCATTTTTCGGATACCCCACGGACTCACGTCTATGTGGGAGGGCAGGCTTGCTATATTATATCAAGGCCACCAGAATCCTAAGAAGTGTGGAATCAGCATTGTTTATTAAGCGACAAACAACCACACAAAGGAAGGTTGGTTCAGACTATTTCAAGGTGGCTGCAGCAGGTTCTGGGTTATGCAGGTATTAACATTGACTATTGTATATTTCATTCCAACAGGGCAGCATCAACGTCAGCGGCCAGGGCAATGGACATTCCCATCGACCATATCCTCGCGACCGCAGGAACCGCAACTGAATTGTTTAAAAACATTTTTTTTTACCATAGGCTGGTTACTGACCCTTGGTTTTTACCCATTCTGTTTTGCGTCCACTTTAGCCTCCCCTGAGATACAGGGGTTGCTATTTTGCTATTGATTTCTTTATTAACATAAACCATTAATACATTTGAATCAATGTCATGCTTAATGCATGTTTTGATTATTCACTCATCCTGAGTCAATCGATGCAGTGAAACGCCAAGATTTGGATCTGCGGCATGAAATCACAGGGCTTTGAACCCTTCACGGAAGCACTCACGTGACTCCGAAATAAAATAGTAAGATTAAATGAGAACTTACCAGTTTGAAGTTTGATCTTGATTTTATGAAGAGTTATATTGGTGATTACGTGCCCTCCCCGCCCAACCCTCTCTAATAAAGATCATCTGGTAGTTCTCAGGTTGCTAATCTTGCTATGTTTACTTTGATTTTGGTTATCTGTGATTTCATACCGCTGCTTTGAACATTGACACGCATGCTAACTGGCGGGGATCTTCACGAAATCACCAACGTAACTACTCATAAAATCAAGATCAAACTTCAAACTGGTAAGTTCTCATTTAATCTTACTATTCGCTTGCCTTGGCCACGACTCCAAGTCATGCATCCATTTATACATAATGGCAGCAGTGTAATAATGGCATGCGGGATACATTGCAGAACTGTCATTCATGCACCTTGCTCTGTCTTATGGAAGACAGCATATACTCAGCACCAATAACAGGACAATAGTCGGAGTCAAACCTTGGTGTTTGACTTGGATTAAAGGAGAGAGTGCTTGTAATTAATGGTGCAGCCACTGGTCTGATAGTCAGTGGTGATGCTTTAGCTCAGTTTAGTTTATTGTCACGTATACCGAGGTACAATGAAAATCTTTCGTTGCGTGCCAACCGATCAGCGGAAAGACTATACAATTGAGCCTTCCACAATGTACAGATATACGGTAAAGGGAGTACCATTTAGTGCAAGATAAAGTCCAGTAATGTCCAATTAAAGATAGTTCAAGAGTATCCATTGAGGTAGATAGTAGCTCAGGACCGCTCTCTATTGGTGATAGGATGGTTCAGTTGCCTGATGACAGCTGGGAAGAAACTTCCCTAAATCTGGAGGTGAGCATTTTCACACTTCTGTACCTCTTACCTGATGGGACAGGGGAGAAGAGGGAATGATCGGTATGAGGCATCCTTGATTATGCTGGTGGCCATGCTGAGGCAGCGTGAAGTGTACATGGTGTCAATGGAAGGGAGGTTGGTTTGTGCGACGGTCTGGGTTGCGACCACAATTCTCTGCAATTTTGTTACGTTCTTGGGTGGAGCTGCTCCCAAACCATACTGTGATGCACCCCAATAAAATGCCTTTTACAGCGCATCTGTAGAAGTTGGTGAGAGATGTTGGGTATGGTCTGAATATGGGGCTCAACCCAAAACTTCACCCATTCCTTCTCTCCAAGAAGCTGTCTGTCCCGTTGATTACTCCAGCATTTTGTGTCTATGTTGGGTATGATGCTGCAGGTTACATTAAAAATATCAAATTGTTGCTTCTCCTTGTTCCTCATCCACACACTTCACTGAGTTACAGCAGCAGATGGGGGTCAGCATATACCATTAGACAGTATTGCTTGCCAGGCTTTGCCCTGGCCCTCCTCTCTTCCAGTTTATTTCCCCCCTTCCCCCCAGCACAATCAGTCAGAAAAAGGTTCATGATCCAAAACTTTCTATCCATTCCTCTGAGATGCTGCCAAACCCGCTGAGCTACTCCAGCACTCTGTGTCTTCTTTTGTAAACCAGCATCTGGAGTTCCTTCCTTCTTCAATATATTGTATCTGGTACTCACCATTACCATTTCCATGATAGAACGCAGACCTGCAAAAATGCAGCTTACAGTGTGTTTCCTCTCATAGTTTAATTCCATTTATTCCTTCATCATATTAATTTAGCAAACAAAACCAAGGCACATGAGAGCTGCTGCCTCACTGCGCCAGAGACCCAGGTTCGGGTGCTATCTGTTGCAGTTTGCACATTCTCCCTGTGGCCGCAAAGGTTTCCTTCGAACGCTCTGACATCCCAAAGACATGTGGTTTTACAGGTTGATTGGCCTTTGTAAAAAATTGTTCCTGGTGTTTTGCGAGTGGATGTGAAGGCAGGAAAGCATGGAGCTGGTAATTAATGGTTGGCATGCACTCAGTATCTTTAAACATATCCCTTTTACACTGTACCCTCTCACACAACCTACATGAGTTTACTGTTAACCCAGCACATTAAGGCAGTGCTTCTTTTGGCTCGTTGGACAGGATAGCACAGATCTGATCCTTTATGTAGCCTGATCCTTTATGTAGACTGGTTTAGCCAAATGAGAGAGATATAAGATAATAACATTGCTCCATTGATTCAGGAACAGACAACGTGTAAAGATGATTGATGATTCCTTCTATAATAGTCACAAATGGACGTTTCAATGAAGAGAATTATTACTGAAAAACTATTACTGCATTGTAATATTTTGAAGAAATTCTCTTGGACAATATGAATGCAAACAGCAAAGAATATTAATGTTCTCTGATCAGGTGATAATCCTGGCGCCTAATCAAGTGCTCTGCAGCACATTGAAACTCTTGGTGACATAGACTTGTCAATAAAGCTCCATACCTCATCAAACTCCTCCTAACGCAATAAAAAATGTTCAACAGAGGTTGTGTATTTTGCTTGTGTGCAGATTTTAAGATTTATTATCCGTTGGTTTTATTTATGGTTGCCTCCTGTCTACTGAAGATGAAAAACTGTGCAATATATTTTACTGAATACATCTCTGCAGCCTGTATGTCTAAGAAAATCAGTGCTTGGCAATCTAATTGTGCCTGCATATGCATGTGAAATGGTGGGACGTGTCACCCTGCCTACCAGTTTGTGTGTCTCCGGGACCAACTAAGGTTGGGCCTGTGTCTGCAATGTAGAAGCAATGAGTCAAAGAGTCATACGGCATGGAAACAGGCCCTTCAGCCCAACTTTCATGTGCCAACCTAGATGCGCATGATTATTAGATTTCTCATTTCATTGGCTATATGCTTGTTTGGAGGAAGAGGGGGAGAGAGGAAGAAGACGACATACATGCCATTTATAATAGTCACCATCTTTCATTGTAGATGAAGGTGAATACTTCAGAATGACAGAGGGTCTGGGAAAGGCAGAGCAGATATCCAGCTTTAGAAAATATGGTCTACCCACAATGATAATTCCAATCCTTGGTAACACATCCGCAATTAATGACAGGAGGGTGCAATTGTAGGCAGTGTCAGGGGCTGACTGTAACATCACATGTTCAATGTCCTAATCAGAAATGTCAATTAACAATACTCCTCTCTTACAAATTCCAATCTCCTTGTATAGGAGATGCCTCCTTCATTCTGCTTCAATATTCTTCACTTCACTGCTGTTGGGGTCAAAGATGTGAGGATCACTTTTGGCATCAGGAAGATATTGACCAATTGATAAGATGGCCAAATCAATGGCAGATGGAATTCAAGTTCAAGTTCTAGTTCAAGTAAGTTTATTGTCATGTGTCCCTGATAGGACAATGAAATTCTTGCTTTGCTTCAGCACAACAGAACATAGTAGGCATTGACTACAAAAACAGATCAGTGTGTTCATATACCATTATATGAATATATACACACATGAATAAATAAACATAGTGCAAATAACAGATAATGGGTCTTTGATGATACTGCAAGCCTTTTTGAGGCAGCGACTGCGGTAAATCCCCTCGATGGAAGGAAGGTCAGAGCCGATGATGGACTGGCCACTTAATTTAGTTCAGATAAGTATGAGGTGCTGCTTTCACAGTAGATTGATAAAGCTGGGACATGCACAATGAATGTGAGATAGATTAAGTTGCGTCTGCAACTATCTCCAATTTCTAGCGATCTTGGGCAGTGCAGTTACCAAACCAAGTTGTGGTGAATGCCAAAAGGTGGTTTGTGGTGTTTTGTTGATGAGGTAGGATTTGGGTTGTACAGGGCAGTTAAAAAAACATGATGGTGGTATGAAAATAAGTGACCTTGAACCGGGTGGTGTGGTACTTCATACTTATGCACCTCGAGGAGATGGTGGAAGTGAGTAGAGGGCGTGGCAGACCTAGTGTTCAACCTTGATGATAGATACTGCATTCTTGAGGGAGTGCCTCATACTGATGCTTTCGATAATGGGCAGTGCTCATGATGGACTGGACTGAGTCCGCGACTCTCTCCAATCTCTTGAATTCCTGTGCATTGGAATTGCCATACCTTGCCATTCTGCAAACAACCAGGATGCGTTCTAGTAGTCTGTAGCATCTGTAATAGTTGGAGTATTCGGTGACTCCCATGCTAAACTTACAAGAATGTAAAGGTGATAATGCCTTACTTGTGATTACTAATAACTGCTGGGCCCAGGATAAGTAATCGAGATGTTAACGCCCAGGGATTTCCCTCCACCACTGATCCACCAAAAAAACTGACGCATGGATCCTTGAGTTCCCCTTTCTGAAGTCAAGGAGTAATGGATTGGCTTTGTTGATGATGAGTGAGAGATTGTTGTTGGAGCACCACACAACTTTCCTGTGTGCTGACCCATCATTTCTGAGAACTATGCTGGCTCAGCATCTCTGAGTACTACTGATAAATGCAACGATCATATCTCTCCTGAGCGGTCCTCGCCACTATATTCTAAGTATGCTACAATGTTGGAATATGCATGAAGTGTAGTGTTGGAGGTGCTGGGGGTGCTGGAGTGCCAACTTCCTGCAGTTTCTCAACAGCTGAGGCAGTCCACCCTTTGGATTCCGTTCATGTCAAAACTTCAAAGGAGCTCTGTAACTTACAGGTAATATCCATTTTTTATAGTAGTTGAGTTAACATATGCATTTAATTATTAACTGTAATTTAATTGCTCTTAGCTTTTTCTCCAGGTTTAATTATTTCATTACTTAATTTTTAAAATAATACATTTTTCAATACATTTAATATTTAATGGGTTTTACTATATTAGTGACTGGGTTATTAAAGTCCGGATTACAAAACAAGGGGGGGATCATCCCCCACATCTCAAAGCAGGGGGGGGGGGGGGATCATGTCCCTCTATCCACCCCCCAACACCCCCCCCCCCCCCCAGGATTTCCATCCCGGGGAGGGGGGGAGGTGGATTGGGAGCAAGTGGACGGTTGATGTGATTGTTTAACTAGATATCAAAGCATGGAAATCTGACCACCCTGCATACTAACACTATCCGACACAGCAAGGACAATTTACAATTTCTTCTGTTTCTGGAGGTTGGGACTGCTGTTTTAAGCAAGAAGACACTACTCATTTATGCAGTTTAATGCCTGCACAGTTTTGGAGATTTTGCGGCGTCGTACGCAACCAATCAGTGCAGCAATGGTGCCGGCGACTCCCCTTCCTGACTGACAGGAGAGGAGACCAATCTGCGTGGTGGCGACTGACAGAAATCTGCCCATGCGCGGTTTTTACTATTTTTAAACCTTAATAACTTTTACAATATACCATTGATGGGAATGAAACTTGTTAAACTCGCAGCACAGGAGAACACTGAGTAAGCTGGTAAAGAATCGTAGCATTATCGTGTACCGTTTTTGTGCAAATAGAAAAACCATGCAAACCGGAAGAGCACAAGATCAGATTTTTAGTTATGTATAGATAGATATAAGACCAAGTTCTTTGTTTAGCAGGAAGAATTGCCCTACACAAACAACATCGATGAAAGGCACTGACAAATTTGTGACCTATTGTATTTTGCCTGATGAGCCACCAGTGCTCCGTGCAATATTGAATAGCTGTTTTGGATTGGAGGGGTAGGAAATCATGTCACTCATGCCATTTAAATTGGAGTTGTAGTTCAGCTGCTTTGAACAAAAGAATCTAAAGGTTCAGAGGCTGGATCAGGATCTGAGTAGGTTGTAAAATGCCTTAAAGAAGGAGGTCCTGCTTCCCCACCTATTTTAAGATTTAATTTTTCATTGGCAGTTAGTACACCCGGAAAAAAAGTAAAAAGTAAAAAGTCAAATGTCAAGAATATTTATTGTCATTTGTACCAATAACGGAACAACTACACTCTTACTTTATGCGGCTTAACAGCCTCTTAAATGTAATACATACAGATCACAAATATAATAATCAAGGAAATTCAATAAACTAATCACTGCAATACTAAGTAGCCACAAGAGTGCAAAAACTAAAGTCTGTAATGCAATCAAAGACACAGTCTATAGAAGTTCATAGTTGCTAAAGTTAGTATTGGCTAATGTTCAAGAGCCTGATGGTTATGTGAAAGATATTTTTGACCAGAGATGCTGCCTGACCCACTGAGTTAGTCCAGCACTTTGTGTCTATTAAGATATTTTTGAACCTGATGGCCACAGTTCCAGGCTCCTGTACTTTTTTCCCCAATTGCAGTAGTGAAATGAGAACTTGGCCATGATTTTGTGTGTCTTTCATGAGAATGGCTGCCTTTTTGAGGCAGCCTTCCGTATATGCCTTCGATCGTGGGGAAGTCAATACATGGAAATGGATTGGACAATATCAACCACTCTCTATAATCTCCTTCATTCCTAGACATTTGAATTCCCAGACCTTGCTGTGATACAACCAGTCAGTGTGCTCTCTACTACATACCAGGAGAAGCTCAATTGACTATTTGTTGACATGCCAAATCCCTTCATTCTGCACAGCAAGTAGAGGCATTGATGAATTTTCTTTGTAATTGCATCCATAGGATGAAACCAGAACAGATCTTCAGAGATATGGACAACCAAGAACTTGAAGTCGTTTGACTCTCTCCACCACCATCCCGTTGATGAAGACAGGTTTGTAGATCCTCTGTTTATCTTCCTGAAGTTAAAAATCAGCAACTTGGTCTTGCTAATATTTGGAGCAAGATTGTTGTTCTGGCACAATTCATTGAGATTTTCAATCTCCCTCTTAAACTCTGACTCATCATTATCTGCTATTTACCCAACAATGGTGGTACCTTTACAGTTTAGTTTACAGTTTAGTTTATTGTCATGTGTACTGAGGTATAGTGAAAAGCTTTTGTTGCATGCTATCCAGTCAGTGCAAAGACAATTTAGGCCCCATATATGAGGAAGGATGTGCTGGCTCTAGAGAGGGTCCAGAAGAGGTTTACAAGAATGATTCCAGGAATGAATGGGTTAGCATATGATGAGCGCTTGACAGCACTGGGCCTCTACTCACTGGAGTTTAGAAGGTTGAGGGGGGACCTCATTGAATCTTACAGAACTAATGAAAGGCATGGATAGTGGATGTGGAATGGATGGTTCCACTGGTGGGAGAGACTAGGACCAGAGGTCATAACCTCAGAATTTAAGAGCACTCTTTTAGAAAGGAGGCGAGGAGGATCTTTTTCCGAGGATCGCCAGTGTTGAAGCTCCGACCGTGGGGACTGTGGACTTTAACATCGTGAAGCCGCGGTCTCCGATAAGAAGCAGCCAATTCGGGAACTCCAAGCGGCGGAGTGTGTTCCGATCTGTCCCGACGTCGGAGTTTCAATCATCTCGATGAGAGGGCCAGAACATGTGTAGCGGCGACTGCGGAGGGTTCAAGACTCCAACCACGTGTGAACAAAGGAGGAAGATGACTGAATTTTATTGCCTTCTATCAAAGTGTAGAATACTGATTCCACTGTGGTGGATGTTTATGTTCATTTCTATTGTGTATTATGTTCTTTTTACTTGTATGGCTGTATGGTAACTCAAATATCACTGCATCTTAATTGGAGCATGTGACAATAAATGTGAACTTGAATTTGAACTTGAACTTGAGGAAGAACTTCTTTAGTCAGAGGGTAGTTAATCTGTGGAACTCATTGCCAAGTTAGTGGATATTTTTAAGGCAGAGATATACAGATTCTTGATTAGAACGGGTTTCAAGGGTTATGGGTAGAAGGCAGGAAAATTTGATCAGAGAGGCAGAGATCAGGCACGATTGAATGGTGAAGTGGACTCGATGGGCTAAATGACCTTATTCTACTCCTATAACTTGTGAATGAACTTGTATTTCCAATTGAGCTATTTACTGTGTATTTCAACAAATTTAAGGATGGCATTGGAAATGTGTTTGGCTATACAGTCATAGGTGTTATACACGTCATACACGTCAACTAGAGCCGTCTGAATCAAAAGGAGTGGCGCAGCTGGTAGAGCCGCTGCCTCGCGGTACCTGAGACCCGGGTTCAATCCTGAGCACAGACGCTGTTTGCGTGGAATTGCACGTTCTCCCTCCCTTACTGATGGGAGCTCCGGCTTCTTCCCACGACCCTAGTACGAGCGTGTTGGTGGGTGAATTAACACAGTGAATTGCCCCTAGTTTGTAGTGGAGTAATGGAATCTCGGTTGATGAGAAGTAGGGAGAATAAAAAATGGGATTGATGTAGGAGTAATATTACAGTGTCTGATGGTCAACATAGACTCGGTGGGCTGAAGGGCCTGTTTCCATGCAGTACGAAGGTGTACAGAGAGTTGCACCGGGGCATGAGCACACAGCCTTGAGTTTGCTCAGTGCAGATAGCCTAAAAAAACACATGCTGAAAATCTGAAGTAAAAAACACAAAATACTATGAAGACCATGTGGAAAAAGAAAGAGAGTGAATAATTTTAGACAAAGATCCGTCATCAGAATAATGTCACTGTTAGTTTGTGATGGTGGGCCTTCTCTGCAGTTCCAAATTGGTGTCTTATAAGATAGCTTTTCATTTTATTTGTGAACAAATATTTTTCTAACAAGAATTAATCTATTTCAGGTTTCTTCAAAGTTAAATGTTCTGTATGTCTGCATCAATGTTACCAATGGGATTTAATTCATGCAATTTCTGAAAATTGACCTGATACAGGCACAAAAACATGTTTAAAAATCATATTTTGTACAGCATTCAAATTTAAATGCCTTCAGTCATAACATATTACAATGTGAAGTAGCTTAGAAAAATGAATTATTACAGTGCAGGAATAATTTCCAAAGATGCCCAAATGTTATTTTATATTTCTGAAGGAACTTAAAGCTGGGATGACACACCGAATCATTTGATTCAATTGAATTTTTAATAATCCTATAACAGTCCTTCTAAATCTAATGATTCCTATGAAAATTGAAGAACCTATATGGTGTGTTTTGCATAATATGTGATTTAAATAAATCCTTATGTCATATCCAATCACCTTTCAGACATTGTATGAATAAAATCTTTTAAAAACTTGTGCAACATATCCGTTTCAAGAAAGGCGAGCAATAGAGCACCTGAGCCAGTCCATCAGACAAGATTCCCTTTGGAACAAGGATATCCTTGACTGTTTTACAGCTACTTTGCCACAATGCTCAGTGTAACGCATTAAAAAGAGTTATACGATATAATTTGCAGTATTTTGCCACTTACACACCGGCAACCAAACAGCATAGCTTATGCTGTGGAAATCCTGGACCATTAATATGATTAAAAAAAAGATGCTGCTAATGGGATTCCACAATCATTTAAAGATGATATTGTTTAACTGTGGAATAGAAAGCTTTCCTCAGTAAAGTTCACTTCTCTGTCCAATGTGCTTTGCAAGTAATCTTTAATCATCCTTTTCAATACTGAATTGCATGGCTTAGAATTCAACATTGAATGAATTATGTATGCCCTGCTAAGTTGTTCAAATGATTTTTTGAAAACTACCAATGCACTAAAGAATGGGAATTAATTAATTTTTTAAAGGGTTCTGCAATGTTTGCAAATATAACTTCAGCATTTCTACTTCCTCAAGCTCCACTCATATTTATGTTTCACCTATCTTTACAGGCGCAAAAAGGTTCTATCTCTTCCCTTCTTTGTCCTCCAGCGGTCGGGGGCCTCTAACCTTCCGTTGACAGGAAGATCTCACTCACATAGCCGGCGGTGGACCTCCTCATCAGGTCGAGCAAGCTCCTACATCGGGGGGACTCTCAGCTCACCCGCACCAGGTGATCTACCCCGGGTCGTGGCTTGACTTTTGGAGCTTCCCGACATCGGTCACAACCCAAGACTGCGAGCTCCTTAAAGTCCGCAGGCCGCAGTTGGAGCGTCGATCCCAGGCAAGGAATCGACTCCTATGGTAAATCAATGCCCTGCAGTGAGGCTCAAAGTCAGTCCTGAGCAAGGCCTCCAGCTCCATGATGTTAGGCCGCAGAGCGACCAGAGATATGATCCAGAAAACAATCGCATCTCCAGCAAGGTAAGAGATTGAAAAAACGTTTTCCCCGACCCCACCCCCCCCCCCGCGCCATCCCCCACATAAAACAAACCAGAGAATATTAACATATGCTTTTTAAACATACTAAAAATAACAATAAAAAGACGAAAAGGTCAGACAGACTGTAGGCGAGGCTGCCATCGAAGTGCCACCCGATGAATTGAGGAGAGGTTGCTTCTACCAATGCTTTCATGATGGTTGTATTGTGGATTGTTGTACCTATGATATTATGGATAGTTGTATTTCCCATTGAGGGTACACACTGCTCTCTTGCAATTTTTTAGTGCTTCTTCAGGTTCAACATAAAAGGGAAGACAGAGTGGCACGGAATAACTCAGCGGGTTAGGTAGCATCTCCGGAGAACAGGGATAGGTGACGTTTCAGGTTAGAACTCTTAGTCCCAACCCGAAACATCACCTATCCATATTCCCCAGAGAAACTGCCTGACTTGTTGAGTTACTCAGGTACTTTGTGTCTTTGTTCGTAAACCAGCATCTGCGGTTGCATTTTTATCGACATAAAAGTGGACTGATTCATCAGCCGAGGGAGAAGGTCTCCTTGCCTATGTTCAGGATTTCCAAGGCTAATCCCTTCATCTCCACATCACTGTCCTGCAAGTGAGATAGTCCAGAGCAGGTTTACGAGAATGATCTTGGGATGATTGGGTTAACGTATGATGAGCCATTGAAGACATTATGCTGTAACTCACTGGAGTTTAGATGAAGTGAACTAGATGGTGGTCTGTTAGTTTGCTGGGCTCTCTACCAAAGACCAGGATTTTTTTTAATTCCAGGGTATTAATTCTCCATCCTCCATGATAATTCTTAAAATCGATGCCCTGCAGGGATGTGTTTTCAGCCCCTGAAAAATACTCCATATACACTCACGACTGTGCAGACAAATTCTGCTCTAATTCCATCTACAAGTTTTCAGATGGTACCATGATGGTAGGCTGGATCACGAAAAATGATGAGACAGTACAGGAAGAGAATCGAGAGGTTAATAACATGCTGTCGAGACAACAACCCTGTCCTCAATGTCAACAGGATGAAGGGGCGAGTAATGGACCTCATGAAGCATGCCCTATGTGCATGCCCTAATCAGCAACAAAGTGCTGAAGTGGAAATGGTCAAGATTTTCAAGTTTCTAGGTGCAGATGTTACCCAGAATCCGTCCTGGACAACACGAGGCCAGAGCCACCTGCTCGGCTTCTTGGAGCATGTCTGATCTAATGGAGATCCAGGACATAAAGTGCTGGAGTAACTCGAGGGTACACAAAATGCTGGAGAAACTCAGCGGGTGCAGCAGCATCTATGGAGCGAAGGAGATAGGCAACATATATATATATATAAATAAAAATGATTTGGAAAAGGGAATTAGGAGCAACACTAGCAAGTTTGCGGATGACACAAAGCTGGGTGGCAGTGTGAACTGTTAAGAGGATGTTAGGAGGTTGCAGGGGGACATGGACAGGTTGAGTGAGTGGGCAGATGTGTGGCAGATGCAGTATAATATAGATACATGTGAGGTTATCGACTTTGGCGGCAAAAACAAGCGGTCAGATTGTTATCTCAATGGGATTAGGTTAGGTAAGGGGGAGGTACAGCGCGACCTGGGTGTCCTTGTACACCAGTCACTGAAAGTTGGTGTGCAGGTACAGCAGGCAGTGAAGAAAGCTAATGGAACGTTGGCCTTCATAACAAGAGGATTTCAGTATAGGAGTAAAGAGGTTCTTCTGCAGTTTTATAGGGCTCTGGTGAGACCACATCTGGAGTATTGTGTACAGTTTTGGTCTCCTAATTTGAGGAAGGACATCCTTGTGATTGAGGCAATGCAGCGTAGGTTCACGAGATTGATCCCTGGGATGGCGGGACTGTCATATGAGCAACGATTGAAAAGACTAGTCTTGTATTCACGGGAGTTTAGAAGGATGAGGGGGATCTTATAGAAACATATAAAACTATAAAAGGACTGGACAAGCTAGATGCAGGAAAAATGTTCCCAATGTTGGGCGAGTCCAGAACCAGGGGCCACAGTCTTAGAATAAAGGGGAGGTCATTTAATGGCCCTGTCTCACGGTGCGAGTTGACCCACGAGTGACAGACTCGTGGTTGTGCACGAGATCCCAAGTTGATGTTCAAGTGTTTGAACCGAGTTCCCACGAGTATGGTATTTTGCCGTTTACTGCGATGTTCCAAGTTCGTCTCCAGAGTTAACCAAGTTCGTCTCCCGAGCTGACAATGTCTCCTGACGTACTCTTGAGCTGACAACTTCTCCTGAAAAGTGACACAGTGTTTCTAACGGGCCCTTCGGCCCACCAAGTCCGCGCCGACCAGCGACACTAGCACCATCCTACACATGAGGGTCAATTTACATTTTTAGTTACATTTACATTTACTAAAATTTTCATTTTTAGTTACATTTTTAGACAGGTTACAACCAAAGCCAATTAGCCTTCTTCAGAAAGAAAATCAGAGATTTGAAGAATTGTCCGAAACGTCTCCTGCCCATATTCTAGCCGGGCCCACAGAGTTCCTCCAACATTTTGGGTTTTGAGTGAAATTGGTAGGATTGCTCTGATAGCCACCATCAGGGCCGGTCCTAGGCCAATTGGACCGATTTTTCCAAATTGGGCCCCGTGCCCAAGGGGGGCCCCGCGTTAATTTTTCATATTTCATATGGAAATACCAATTCGCTTTGTCAAATAAAGATTTTTTTTTAAAACATTCCCCATACGGATTTTTTTACATGGAATACAAGCGCTGTACGGTCATCAGACACAAACGATGTGTTAACCACTGTGGTGTTAACAGCCAGTTGTGTTAACAACTAATGCGCCAACTATGCATTGATCCACATTCCTCAGTAAACGTGTAATTGTGTTTTAGACGAAGTATTAATGACGCTGCGTTCCTTTGAATACAATTCACGTGGCGTCATTAACACTTCTTCAAAACATAATTACATTTTACTCTGGAATGTAGGTTGATGCATTGATGACACATTGAGAATTTCTTAAAACTCATCATCATGAGTACAAACTTATTCTTGGTGAAGTTCTTGGTGTGCAGGTTAGTCATTCAATTTACCTACCGACCCACGTTGTGTCGCTCCGTCTTTTGCTCTCTCGCGCGCGCTCTCTCTCGCTAGCTCTCTCTGCATTCCCGGAATCATTGACGTTTTGCGGTACACAAAAATGCTGGAGAAAATTTGCGGGTGAGGCAGCATCTATGGAGTGAAGGAAATATGCAACGTTTCGGGTCGAAACCCTTCTTCAGACCCGGCTATTTCCTTCGCTCCATAGATGCTGCCTAAAGCCCTGCCCCACTGTGCGACTTCACCCAAGAGCTTAAAATCTCTGTGTTGCATCTCTGTTCCTATCTTCAAATTCCCATTTTGAAATAAAATACAGTTTTCGACTTAAACATTTCGCAGCAGGATCACGATTTGTCGATTCCCACGCATTTTCAATCATCGTTCGATTCGGTGTAATTGTCACACCTGGTTGATGTCGTTTTTTTTAAAGATACAGTACATTACAATTGTGAAATTTTTGTCGAAAGTTTTATTTTATTTCAAAGTGGGAATTGGAAGATAGGGACAGAGATGCTACAGTGATAGCTGCATCTGCGCTTCCTTTCTGTTGGGGGGAAATGTTCCCCCCTCGGGTGCTGCCTTGCCCACTGAGTTCCTCCGGCACGCTGTGTTTTTTGTTTGGCTCTGAAGTTGAAGGTGGACCCCCCTGTGTCTACATTCAACTCCCTGTCTGTGGTGGCTCAGCGGGACGGGCAGGGGCTCTGGGGAGAGGGACATCCAGCACAAGAATGGGTCACCGGGCGATGGATAACAGGACAGCGGGCGGTGGAGCTTACTCCATATGTCAGGGCGAGTAACCTCAATTGATCCCTTGATCGCGCTGACACAGGAGTAAGCACCACCACCCGTTGTGATGTTATCCATCACCCGCTGACCCACTCCGCTCTATGATCTTTGCTCTTGAGCTGGTCCCCTCACTGTTCAGACGGAGAGCACTGCCAGAGGTGGGCGGGCCGGCAGAAGCCACTGAGATGGCAGTCGGTTCCGCTGTCCGGTGATGGAGGCCGCTCGTAGCCACGCGAGCTGCTTCCCTCCCCAGCCACAATGCAGTAGCTCCATGCCCGGAGCGCCGCGGCAGCAGTGAGTGAGTTACAGGCATGAATCCGACCCTCTCCTTCTCAACGCTCCTTCCCTCCTCACAATGTTACCCCTGGCTATACTCCCCACACGCTGTGAAAGGAACTCTGCCCCCAATTGTCATGTTACTCACGACACGCGACTCATTTATAATTATTTATTTATATATCTCCGAAAAATTTTCCCGATCAGGCCCCACACCTCCTAAGGCCGGCCCAGGGCCACCATAGTCTCGATGGGCCGAACAGATCCCATGTCATAAGGAAATATGAAGCATTCTGCGGTTCGGCCCATCAAGTCTATGAGTCCATGTGAACCATCGATCATCCTTTCACACACTAGTTCTAAGGTTTTCCACTTTCGCATTCACTCCCTACATGCAGAGTAAATTTACAGTGACCAATTAACCTACAAACTCACACGTCTTTGGGATGTGGAAGGAAACGGGAGCACCAAGAGGAAACCTACTCGGCTATAGGGAGAACGTGCAAACACCACACAGACATCCACCGTCATGGTCGAACCCAGGCATCTGTCGCTATGAGGCACCAATTTTACCATCTGTGCAAGCTGTCTGGATATCTGTGTGATAATTTCTAATGTAATCACTGTGTGGCTGATCATTATCAATTTAAATCATTTTCCACATTGATCCTTTGCACTTTTTCTATAATTTATGACTGCAGATATATATATGCACACACACCTTTCTGTATTCCTTTGCTTGGAATGTTAAAACTATGACATGGAGTTAACTTACTGGCCAAAGACTATTGGTACAAATATGCCAGAAAACATGGGCAGTGTTCCAATAATTGAATGTCTCACTAAAATGAAGTGAAATGATAATCGGGATTGATGGTATAATAGTAAGATTAAATGAGAACTTACCAATTTGAAGTTTGATCTTTATTTTATGAGGAATTACGATGAGGGATTACATGAAGAACCCCGTACAGCCATTCGTGCATCAATCTTCAAAGCAACGGTGTGAAATCATAGGTAATAGTGACTGAAGTATAATGGTAAGAACAAAAGACTAGAACTACCAGATGATATTTATGAGGGTTGGGAGCGGAGGGCACGTTATCCCTCATCGTAATTCCTCATAAAATAAAGATCAAACTTCAAACTGGTAAGTTCTCATTTAATCTTACTATTTTACTTCGGAGTCACGTGAGTGACTACGTGAAGATTTCAAAGATCTGTGATTTCATGCCGTGTGATACGAGTGTACACAACCACAGCTGCTTCATTGACAAATGAAGGGAAAACATTCATAATGCATACAGTCATGACATAGATGTAAAACATGTTGATGCTGTTTAAATGAAATAATGATATTTCCATTTCTCACCCAGATGGAAAATATAACCAGAACATAAATAGAGTTAACAAATACCCTTGGTTCAGCAATGGGTTATTATAAATGTTTGGAGATTCGTTCGTTGGACCATGCTGCAGTCTTAACAATGTGACCCAGCGGAACATAAATACCCTTGCTGCTGATGTTGTAGCAGCCCTGGTGGAATGAGATCTGGAATCAGAATCCATTCCTGCATAACACAAACTCCGCTTTTATCATCTGGAGTGGCCTGACAAATACTTTCTCCCAAATTTTTTGTGACTAACAACATTACTTGTCCAGAACCTCCAAGGCTCGTGGTGACCTTGACATATTGTTGTATATACAGCACCACTTTGTGTTGGTCTATCACATAAAATCCCAATAAAATACATTTACGTTTGTGGTTGTAACGTGACAAAATGTGGAAAAGTTCAAGGGGTATGAATACTTTTGCAAGCCACTGTATGTGTGCTTACCTTATCAAAGGTCCCCTGGCATGCCTGTGACTATTTTGAGACCTGACCCCCTTCTGGTCTGCTCAAGTATTTATAACATAATATTATATTATAATTTACAGATGTAATCATCCTTTACCATCACAATTATGTAGCGACTGAACCTGCTGCGCTAAACCAGCACCAGAAGGATAACTACCTAATAAACTCCAGCCATATTTAAGGATATAGCTGGAGCCTCCTGGTGAAATAGTGTTCAGAAATGTCAACATCGCATATGGCATTGTACTGGCCCTGGGAGACCCATGTTGAAGATATCCTACCACTTGATATCCGGCGTGAAACCGACAGAGTGGGTCTTGTTTGCTACAGCCAACGCAATGAGAAAGCACATTGACACAATTAATGGCCGTACAACTCAATAATTAACAAACGATCATTTAACATGAACTCCAAACATCAGCAATTTATACCATTTTCAATGTAACACGAGCATAAACAAACTCTTTCATCTCCTGTGCAAATAAGCAATTCACAAACTCTTAAAGTGTGCAACATCTTTTAATGATAGCACAGGGTATTACATACATCATCAAGCACTGGCTACATTCTTCTACTGAACTGTACCCAGGGAGTGGAAGGCGTTATGATTGATGTTAACTGGGCGGTGTTAATGGTATTGAGGTAACTATATTATTGGTTGCATATATAAACCATCTACATCCCCTTAGAAAATCAAAACAGATTGTTGTCACAACAACAGAATTAAACAAAATCGCCATAACGAACAGGTGGCTTACTAATCCGGCCTGCGCGCGTACGGATGTCTCCTCTTCCCCCGAAAGAGCAGAAGAAACAGGAAGACACGAGGCAACTAGGGAACCAGGGAAGGGCGGTGGGGTGGGAGAAACAGGAGAGTGAGAACCGCGACAAGCAACGGGTGACCCGCGCAGAGGGGAACCGGGCGCTCAATATGGGGATTGAGGCATGCAGGGAACACTGGCTGGGATGGCAGCCGGCTGCTGGTATGAGAGTGGCGGGGCATAGGGCCCCGGAGGCTGCTAATCAGTTTCGACTTGAGGCAGTCAAAGGCCTGCTGGTGATGTGGGAGCCAGACCCAGGCGATATCCTTTTTTGTCAGCTGCCGCAGGGGAGCACTCAGCTCACTGAGGTTTGGTACAAACTTCCCAAGGTAGTTCACCATGCCCAAGAATCGTTGTAGACCTGGCACGTCGGTGGGGGCTGCCATCTCGGAGATGGCAGCTGCCTTCAAGGGGTCGGGTTTTAGACTGTTAGAGGTGAAAACGTGTCCAACATACGTGACTTCTGAGACACGAAACCAGCACTTCTTGGGATTCAGCTTCAGGTTGGCCTTCCGCACCCGATCCAGGACGCGGCGGAGGTTCAGGTCGTGCTCGACCATGTTGTTAAGCATCGCCTCGATTTTGTCTTTCATGGCGTGAGACACCCTGTGAGGTGCGCGGACCACGGGTTGTATATTTGGGTCAATGGAAATATGGTATGTCAGTGGTAACTTTCCCAGGTCATCGTTGAACTGGTCCTGGTATTCTGTAACCGGGTTAAACGACAGTTGCACTTTGTGGACCGTGCGGTCGAAGGACACCAGGACAAGATCCTGGCACGCACGGTTGCCCAGCAGAGTTACACAGTCAGAGTTCAAAACATAGAAAACCAGGTTTCTCGTGGCCTTTTGCAGCTCGCAAGTTAAAGTGGCCCTCCCCGCAGGCCTTAGAATTTCTCCACCATAGGCATGGAGAGTAGCATTGTCAGCAACCAGGGGCTCATTATTCCTTATCTTGTTGAAAAGATTTATTGACAAAACATTGACCTTCGCACCAGTGTCTAACTTTGCAAGGAAGGTTACATCATTGACAGTCTCAGATACGGAGGGATCAGAACGTTAGCCAGGTGCCTGGAGGAGGGTAAACACATTCAAATCCTCAGGAGAATTAATTGGATCTGCATCATAGGATTCAGCTATGTTGGGCTGTAAATCGTAACAGCCATCAGATTGCCTCAGCATGTTTAGACTGGGTCTGGAAATCTGTACCTGTCTCCCACGGGAACGAAAGGAGCGACAGGCGGCAGAGAAATTATTCAGTTTTTTACAAAAGTTACAGGCCTTGCCATAGGCGGGGCACGTCGACAGTCTGTGGTGCATGTAGTTACAGTTTGGGCACCTTTTTGGGGGCACTTCACCAGGACCTGGGTTGGCACGCGGCAGAAAAGCATTGTTTTCCATCCGAGGCTGTGGTCTCCTAAACCCAGCCAGGTTGACAGATTTATTGCCCGAGTCCTGGTGGTCATCTGGCAATACAACGACCTCAGACAATCTGCAGGCATGCATGGCTTTTTCCAACATTAGATCCGGATCCCTTAGAAGCTCACATCGCAGCTTCTGGTCACGCATGCCAGTTACTAAAATGTCTCTAGTGAGCTGGTCTGTCATGTCACCAAAACAACACCGCTGGGCGAGATAACGCAAATCAGCAATAAAACATTCAACAGGTTCATCGGGCAACTGTTTCCTTGTAAAGAACCCTGCCCTCTCTAGAATGCGGTTTGAGGGCAGGTCACAAATCTCCCTGAACTTACGTAGCAGGCAAACGGGGTCACTGGCAGATTCTGCAGGAGTAGTCACCACGTTGTTGTCGTCCAGGTGGAGCGTAGGTGAAAGTTCTGGCTCTCTTCATGGCATCAGGTCCGACAAGGTTGAGTAGGAGGGAGGCTTTAAGGGAGTCAGGATCAGCGCGGTGTGCGACGTTGACAAAGTGGGTGAAATCAAATTCAAACGTGGCCCAGCGCTCAGAGATGTCAGCATCAAAGACAAGCTGCGTGGGCTTTCTGCAAGAGGACGCCATGGTCAGAGAGATTAAGCACAAAAGCACAAATCAAAAATATAAAATAAAACCCGATAGACAGGAGACGCAAGTATCTTCCAGCTTCGACACCATGTAAATAAGCAATTCACAATCTCTTAAAGTGTGCAACATCTTTTAATGATAGCACAGGGTATTACATACATCATCAAGCACTGGCTATATTCTTCTACTGAACTGTACCCAGGGAGGGGAAGGCGTTATGATTGATGTTAACAAGGCGGGGTTAATGGTACTGAGGTAACTATATTATTGGTTGCATATATAAACCATCTACATCCTGGAAAAGAAAATTTCTGCGTCTTGGTGCTATCCAAGCACTTTGAACACATAGAAGGATAGATGTAACAACCCAAACCTTAGGGCAGTTTATTAACCTGCAGAACATAATTTGATTTTATCATGCAACGGCTGATTTCCCAAGCCTCCGGCTGAACCAGCAAAATTACATTTAAAATAACCAAATAAGGTTATATTATTATTCAAGACAAATCGGGAATCAATTTGCATAATCACACAATAGGAACCTAAAGCGGCCTCTTAATGACTTTAGTTGAAGCCTCGATGGATGAAGCAAAATGGAGGGAGCCATAACAGACCTTCCTTCTCCTTGTAGTGACAATGTATCTTTTGCCACTGTTATGCCACATATTTTGCAACCATTGAATAAGCATGAAAACAATTATATATATATGAAATATATATTTCAAATTTATATATATATATTGTTTTCACGCTTATTCAATGGTTGCAAAATATGGGGCATAACTATGTATAGTGGCTTGCAAAAGTATTCATACCCCTTGAACATTTCCACATTTTGTCACGTTACAGCCACAAACGTAAATGTATTTTATTGGGATTTTCTGTGATAGACCAACACAAAGTGGCGCATAATTGTGAAGTGGAAGGAAAATGATACATGGTTTTCAATTTTTTTTACAAATAAAAAACTGAAAAGTGTGGCGTGCAAACGTATTCAGCCCCCTTTACTCTGATACCCCTAAATAAAATCCAGTGCAACCAATTGCCTTCAGAAGTCACCTAATTAATAAATAGAGTCCACTCTATTTAAATAGCATATATATATATAATACTATTTTGGATATGGAAATCCCAACTTCGGAAATATATCATATAACCGTATAACATATAACCATATAACAATTACAGCACGGAAACAGGCCCTCTCGGCCCTTCCAGTCCGTGCCGACCATTTGTTTTCCCCTAGTCCGATCTACCTGCACTCAGACCATACCCCTCCATTCCCTTCACGTCCATATACATATCGACAAACATGGGAAAATGAAATAGGTTTATCTATAACGAAGGAAACTTGGGAAGAAAGCCTACAATTTATACATCGCTGTTCATTAAATGCTAGACATATATTGATACAATTTAAGGTATTACACAGATTACATTATTCAAAACCGAAATTAAATAGAATTTATCCTAACATTTCTCCTATTTGTGATAAATGTCAGAACTTGGAAGCTAATTTAACGCATAGTTTTGTAACATGTATAAAACTTAATTATTATTGGACAGAAATATTTAGAGTTATCTCTGAAGTTCTTAAAATTAAACTGGACCCAGATCCAAAATTAATAATATTAGGAGTTCCGGATTCCAATCTAATATTAACCAAAAAAAATATTGGATTACTGTTTGATAATAGGGAAAAAATTAATATTGAAATTTTGGAAGGGAACATTATCCCCCACAATTAAAATGTGGCCAGTGGAAATGTTGGAGACGTTGCATTTGGAAAGAATCAGATTTGTCCTAATGGACAAATACGAACTCTTTGAACAGATATGGTCTCCATATACAGAATATTTGAAGGGGTAGCTGTTCTTGGCATCACAACTCAATGGGTACCCGGCAGGATCAGATGAAAATAACTTTCTGTTTGTCTTTTTGATTTGTATACATGTCTCTATTGATATTGCAATTTGAAATTGTGTTATTCACTATTAAGATTTATACTATAATCTCTCTTTTTTTAATATATATATAATACTTTGTTTTAATTAAATACATATAACAAGAATATATACATTTTTTATTCTTCTCTCTCTCTCTTCTATATCAAAATTATTATTTAATCACTATTTTTATTGATTAAAATCTATTCTTTTCTTTTTCTACTTTCTAAAAAAATAGAAGTTTATAAGAATCACTTGTAACATTTGTATACTTATTGAAATAAGTTGGTTGTGTATTTGAAAAGTTGTTATACCGTTGTTATGATGGATTACTCATAATAAAAATATTATTACAAAAACAAACGTAAATGTATTTTATTGGGATTTTATGTGATAGCCCAACACAAAGTGGCACATAATTGTGAAGTGGAAGGAAAATGATACATTGTTTTCAATTTTTTTTACAAATAAAAAACTGAATAGTGTGGCGTGCAGCCCCCTTTACTCTGATACCCCTAAATAAAATCCAGTGCAACCAATTGCCTTCAGAAGTCACCTAATTAGTAAATAGAGTCCACTTGTGTGTAATCTAATCTCAGTATAAATACAGCTGTTGTGTGAAGGCCTCAGAGGTTTGTTAGAGAACATTAGTGAACAAACAATGTTCCTTGGGCATCATGAAGCCCAAGAAACACACCTGACAGGTCAGGGATAAAGTTGTGGAGAAGTTTAAAGTAGGGTTAGGTTATAAAAAAATATCCCAAGCTTTGAACATCTCACAGAGCACTGTTCAGTCCATCATCCGAAAATGCAGAGTATGGCACAACTGCAAACCTACCAAGGCATGGCCGTCCACCTAAACTGACAGGCCGGGCAAGGAGAGCATTGATCAGAGAATCAGCCAAGAGGCCCATGGTAACTCTGGAGTAGCTGCAGAGATCCACAGCTCAGGTGGGAGAATCTGTCCACAGGACAACTATTAGTCGTGTAATCCACAAATCTGGCCTTTATGGAAGAGTGGCAAGAAGAAAGCCATTGTTGAAACAAAGCCATAAGAAGTCCCGTTTGCAGTTTGCCACAAGCCATGTGGGGGACACAGCAAACATGTGGAGGAAGGTGCTCTGGTCTGATGAGACCAAAATTGAAGTTTTTGGCCTAAATGTAAAACGCTATGTGTGGCAGAAAGCTAACACTGCACATCACCCTGAACGCACCTTCCCCACTGTGAAACATGGTGGTGGCAGCATCATGCTGTGGGGATGCTTTTCTTCAGCAGGGACAGGGAAGCTGGTCAGAGTTGATGGGAAGATGGATGGAGCCAAATACAGGGCAATCTTGGAAGAAAACCTGTTAGAGTCTGCAAAAGACTTGAGACTGGGGTGGAGGTTCACCTTCCAGCAGGACAACTACCCTAAACATACAGCCAGAGCTACAATGGAATGGTTTAGATCAAAGCATATTCATGTGTTAGAATGGCCCAGTCAAAGTCCAGACCTAAATCCAATTGAGAATCTCTGGCAAGACTTGAAAATTGTTGTTCACAGACGCTCTCCATCCAATCTGACTGAACTTGAGCTATTTTTCAAAGAAGAATGGGCAAACATTTCAGTGTCTAGAGGTGCAAAGCTGGTAGAGACATACCCTAAAAGACTTGCAGCTGTAATTGCAGCGAAAGGTGATTCTTCAAAATATTGACTCAGGGGGGCTGAATACTTTTGCATGCCACACTTTTCAGTTTGTTATTTGTAATAAAATTTGTAAACCATGTATCATTTTCCTTCCACTTCACAATTATGCACCACTTTGTGTTGGTCTATCACATAAAATCCCAATAAAATACATTTAAGTTTGTGCTTGTAATGTGACAAAATGTAGAAAAGTTCAAGGGTTATGAATACTTTTGCAAGCCTATATATAATATAGCCTATAATATATACATATACATACACACACATATACATCATCATAATGTATCAACCTGAAACTGAGCATAACAATATGCATATTTGCCCAATCACTCTTTAACCGACTGGTTATGCAGCATATCAAAAATAGCCTGGTTATGCAGCATATCAAAAATAGCCTGGTTATGCAGCGACTGGTTATGCAGCATATCAAAAATAGCTTACCTGCCGACCTAGACCCACTGCAGTTCGCCTACAGAGCCAACCGATCCACAGAGGACGCAGTATCAACAACACTGAACCTCATACTGCCACACCTTGATCGGAAAAATACTTATGCCAGGATCCTCTTCATAGACTTTAGCTCTGCTTTTAACACAATCATTCCGCAGCAGCTGGTGGAGAAGTTGGAGTTATTTGGGGTTGATGCTGGCACATGTAACTGGGTCCTGAACTTTCTATCGCAACGGCAGCAGACAGTCAGGGTGGGCAGTAGGACATCAAAAACCATAGCCGTGAGCACTGGCTCGCTCCAAGGTTGTGTCCTAAGCCCCCTGCTGTTTAGTCTGCTTACACACGACTGTACTGCTAGACTCAACAACAACTTCATCAATAAGTTCGCTGACAACACAACAGTGGTGGGTCTCATCAGTGAGAATGATGAGTCGGTGTACAGTATGGAGGTGGAGCTGCTCACAGGATGGTGCAAATCCCACAACCTCATTCTCAACGTGGGAAAAACAAAGGAGATGGGGGTTGACTTCAGGAGGGTGGGAAAACAACGCCATACACCTCTGCACATCGATGGAGCTGATGTGGAAAGGGTCAGCAGTGTGAAGTTCCTAGGACTCCACCTGACAGATGACCTGACGTCCACGACCAACACTACAGCATTGGTCAAGAGAGCCCAGCAGCGACTACACCCTCTCCGTAGACTACAGAAAGCAGGTCTCCCCACTGCACACCTACAAACTTTTTATAGGGGGACAATCGAGAGCACATTAACCTACGGCATCACTTCCTGGTTCGGGAGCTGCAAGGTGTACAAACAGCACCAACTGGACAGGATTGTGAAGACCGCCAGCAGGATTATTGGTGTTCCACTCCCTTTCCTGCTGGACATATACAGGAAGAGATGTATCAGCAGAGCCATCTCCATCATCAAAGACCCCTACCACCCATTGCATCACATATTCTCCATCCTGCCATCTGGGAAGAGGTACAGGAGCATCAGCTGCAAAACCAGCAGGATGCTCCTCAGCTTCTTCCCGCAGGCTATAAGACTGATAAACGGACTTTGCCCCCTGCCAAAGTATCGCGCACTAACCTGGACACACTGAAGCAGAGCCATTGTCATGCCGCTGCCGATTGGAACTCATGATATATGTATTTTTATTTTTAGTTCTATTTATTTTTTACCACACACGGGATGGACACTGGTTGAGCAACGTTTTTTTGTTTCCTCTGGGTATGTAAGTACTCAGGAAAAATTATAATAAAGATATACAATACAATACAATACAATACAACCCATACAATGCCCATAGGGTCTTAGATAGTTGATACCAATAACAGAAAAATTGGTAAGTCATGCAAGTCTGCTCCACCTCCAAACTCGAGATTATATTTGAAAATTGGTATCTGCCGTAAACAGCAACTGTGGCCCGATTTCCGAGCCAGTCTTGCAAGACAATCTTGGCCCCTATACTGAACCTGTTCAATTCTAACCTGCTTGAAATGCTAGTATTGTCCATTTTACATGGTTCGATCCATCAAAGTAGCAGATAATGACTCAACCATTTGCAATGTATAACTAAGTGTACACCTTACCAAGTTGTAAGTGGTCCCTTAATTGTAGAGTAGCACAGGTACAGTGCGTGGAACCTCTAGCCAACTTTCATGCTGCCACCAACTTCAGTGAACCGCTTACTGCTGATGAAAACGTGGGTGCGTTGTCGCCGAAACTATGAAACCTTGCTCGTTCCAATAGCTTGTGCTTCGTCCTCCAGGTTTCGCCTATGGAAAGGTCTTACCTGAATAGAAGATTCAGCGGCCAACTGTAATGTCCCCCTGAGAGCGGTGTTCATTGCATATGTGTTTGGGATGGCAACTGTTCTGCCAGGCATAGACCTCTGGCGCATGCCCTACATCCCTTGGGCATGCTCTACGGCTATACCCTCAGACTCGGCGTTAGACTATACCAATCCTGCATGCTCTCCTCTTACATGAGGGAGCCATGAAGCAGCCCTGTTACAAGGTGCTGCTGGCGCGACTTCAGCAATACGCCGACTTTGCCATGGCCCCAGTGTCAGACTAATACTGACACGACATGCTCTCCTCCTACATGAGGGAGACATTAAGCAGGCCTGCTACAAAGCGCTGCTAACGCAATTTCCCATTTAGGGCCATTAGCACCATTTTGCAAAATAATTAAAGATTTACCTAACAACTACTGGAGCAGTAATGAATACTGTTTGTCCATCATTGTGACTTTATTAATTCCAGATGGTGATAACAACGTGTGTAAACAATGACCTACATGGCACTTAATAGTTAACCATTTAACAAGATAACAGTTGTCCTACTTGCACAGCTAAATCGCAACTATATTATTACCAATTAGTCTAATGACTAGAAAAAGCTGTTTTATAACAACAAAACTGTTACCGGAGTCTATTGACTGCAATCTGTTGCCCAGGCCGGCGTCAACGGCCAATTAAATACCTAAAGGTGAATCCCAATGTCCTGCAAGTCTATTTGATAGGACTTAATCTAACTGGATAGAGGAGCCCAATTTCTCAAATATAGTTTGAGACTTAACAGTGGATTTTAGCACACACATAACCAGTCTTTTTGAACTGTGAATAGTTCTCTTTGAATGCTTTTTTGTCATCATTCCGTTATATTGCCTTATCCTAACAATGCCTCCTCATCCCTCATGATCACTGTGAATGGGAATACCGTACTAAGTAGCCTATTCCCATGAAGCAGCCCTGAACAAGGAACTGCTGGCGCCTATGAAGCAGCCCTGAACAAAGGTGTTGCTGGTGCGGCCTTTCCCATAGGCCAGTATTTGCCACAGATTTGACGTTCTCACGAAACAGCCCTTAGCAAAGGTGCTGCTGGCACAGCCTCTCCAATAGGCTAGCCTGCCATAACTTGGCATTTCCCTGGAGCAGTCCTGAGCAAAGGTACTGCTGGCACAACTTTCCAATAGGCTGGCACTGCCATAGCTTGGCATCCCCCTGGAGCAGTCCTGAACAAAGGTACATTAACTCTCACATTAACTCGCGCTGACCCAACTCCTGCTGAAGGAGTGTCTCTAAATTAATTCCCAGAGGGGAAACCTCCCAACATCTTTCCTTATTGTACTGACCATTTTCGTCAGTTGTCCCCATATCCTGAAGATTACTGTGGTTTAGGGAACCGCATAGTTGAATTTCCCCTCCCCAGGAATCAATATAAATATATATATACATACCCGTGGTAACCCTCCTGGCACCTGGGCTAATCATTAAGATGAGTTTTAACCCCATCTCCTGGGGACTACTGCGGTCTGGGAACCGCCTATTCTTGGGTTTCCCCTCCCCGGGAATCCAGGCTGACCATTCAGGTCAGTTTAGCCCCATACCCTGGGGACTACTGCAGTCTGAAACCGCCTATTCTTGGGTATCCCCTCCCCGGGAACCCAACATGTGGAGTCACTGACCGCGTTATCAGTGACACCGATCGCGAAACCCGACATTCGCCAGCTCCCCGCGTCCGGACCAGGGTTTCCCCTAAACCCGAGGCTGGTTCTCTCGTCGGCCATCGCGAACATCCCGCAAAAGCCTCTGAGGTTCCTGCAGGAGACCTACAACAGGTAAGGAATAGCACTTACCTGAAGTTTAGACTTACCGTTGGAGGAGCTGCGCTGCTCCACAGTCGCCTGCACGATAGCGTCTGACGTAATGACGCACGAACGGCTGTACGGGGTTCTTCACGTAGTCATTCATGTGACTCCGAAGTAAAATGGCCAGATAGACAGTGTTGTCACTTTACATTACCCATATTTCCCAGCGTCAAAGATGCTATTTTTTACTCAAAAATAAGGCCCGAAAATGTACCTGCATCTGGGAGGCCGAAGGGTAGGCCGAGCAATGACACTCTCGTAGCGACTGCTCCGTGGAACCTGCCACGCCTTCGACCCTGTGAAGTGAAAAGCGGGGGTGGGGGAGTTCCTTTCCACAGCGTGTAGGGAGTCTGGCCCAGGTCAGCACGGCCTGGGCTGCACAAAGTAGTAAACTCGACTGGGCCGCCAGGGGTAAAGTTGTGGGTAGGGCAGGAGCATTGAGAAGGAGGGGGTCGGAGATCATGCCAGCAACTCACTCACTCTCTCACCGCTGCCGATGTGTTCCAGGCACGGAGCCACCGCATTGTGGCTGGGGAGGGAAGTAGCTCTGGTGGCTGCAAGCGGCCACCTGGACCGTACAGCGGAACCAGCCGCCACCTCAGCGCCTTCTGCCAGTCCACCCTCCAGCCAGACACGGTGTCCTTCGACTCAGGCGCAACTGATGGAGGTGGTGGTTGCCGGGTAGCTACTCGGCGGAAGGCTGGCTGCTCTGTCCCGGGCTCAAAAAGGGGGTGCGTCTTCGACACAGGTGTGTCTTCATTGCCGGGAAATACAGTAATTACATTACGTCAAACTCCTTAAATTTTTCCACATGCCCATGCAACTCCTGCCTGGTGACTCAAATCTTCCATAAACTGCTAAAGAAAATCCTGCATCTAGAATTGTTATCACCATAAACCACTTGCTTCATTTATAATTATTATCATTAATTAATTGGAAAGTTACATTAGCCTTCTGTGATTCATGAATAAATCATTCGCAGCCTTCCATGAATGATTATTCTATTTGTCGTTTAGAATGTTAAGTTTCTTTTTGTTTATCTTCACACAAACCAATAGAAATGGTAATTTCTTCAGTGTTCTTTGGCGCATTCATTCTGTTAAACTTTGTTGATTTCAGAATGCTACGCTGATTGGATTCGATGCAGTCTGGTGAGAGGCCTATGTGAATCATAAGCACCCATGTTTCAGGGTGGTTAATGGCACGTTTTGATTTAATACATGTACTGGACTGCCACACTTTGTAGAAGGTAACTCCATAAAAAAAGGTTGTCCTAGATCACCATGAGCAATTTTGGGCAACGTATCTGAGGAAGGATGTGCTGGCTCTGGAGAGGGTCCAGAGGAGGTTACAAGAATGATCCCAGGAATTAGTAGGAACATATGATGAGCATTTATCGGCACTGGGCCTGTACTCACTGGAGTTTAGAAGAATGAGGGGGGACCTCATTGAAACATACAGAATAATGAAAGGCTTGGATAAAGTGAATGTGGAGAGAGCATTTCTAATAGTAGGAGAGTCTAGGACTAGAGGTCATCGCCTCAAAGGACGTTCTTTTAGGAAGGAGATGAGAAATATTTTAGTCAGAGGGTGGTGAATCTGTGGAATCCTTTGCCACAGACGCTGTGGAGGTCAGGTCAGTGGATATTTTTAAGGCAGAGATAGATAGAGTCTTGATTAGTACACATGTCAGAGGTTATGGGGAGAAGACAGGAGAATAGGGTTTGGAGGGAGAGATGGATCAGCCATGATTGAATGGCGGAGTAGACTTGATGGGCCAAATCGCCTAATTCTATTCCTATTCCTTATGACCTTATGATCTTTCAATATGAGTATGAATACATTGTATAATGTATACATGGCCTCTTCCTGCACCTATTTTTTATGTTTCTATGTTTCTCTGTTTCTATAATATTCTTCCTGGCTGCCACCTTGTGACAGCCAACTCCCAATACAGCCATTCCAAGCCCCAAGGAAATTCTAAGGGGACTGATAAATAGTTTCAAGGATGGGCTCAAAGCTTCCTTGAACGTGTGTCATGTCCCCACTGTCTCCTGGGAACATTTGACCATGCCCACTCAGAGTGTAGAAGAAGCATTGGGATGGTACTCAGAACCTTAAAGCCATGCATCAGAAACAGAAAGACTAGCATACATAGCAGAACGTATGCACCATCTCATAAAGCATGCCTGCAATCACCATTGCATCCTTTCAGTCTGAAGAAGGGTCTCGATCCAAAATGTCACCTATTCCTTTTCTCCAGAGATGCTGCCTGACCTGTTAAGTTACTCCAGTATTCTGTGGCTATCTTCAGTGTCATCCAGCATCTACAGTTCCTTCCTTCCTACACATTGACCTCTTCCACCCGAATCCACAAAACCAGAGTGGAAGAAAGTCATCCTTAATCCCAGGAAGAAAAATAAGCTATCTAATATTACAAATAGGACATTAGAATATTAGAAGATTACATAATACTTTAGCAGTTAAGAAGAGTCATTAGACTCTATTTTCTGCAAAAGGTTTATTGTGAAACTAAGAAGATGCGTCAAGAGGTCAAAATACAACATATTTGAGGCCAAACTGGAGCAAAATGCTTCACAGAAAATGTTGGAGCCCAAAATGGATATATCAAAGATATCAAGCATTGCTTGCATTGAAGAATTTGAGTGAATTAATAGTTGGCTGAATTTATAGCTGTTTCTTTTTTGATGTTCTGGCCATCACATTACAGGAAAGTTGTGATTAAACTGGTGAGAGTACAGAGACGATTTACAAAGATTTTGCCAGGACTGTAAAGCTGTAACTTTGAGGAGAGAGTGGGTAAGCTAGTGTTGCGTCTTTTGGGATACAGGATGCTCAGGTGGAACTTCATTAAAATGTGTAGAATTATAAGGGAATAGATGGGATCAATGGGAAAGTCAATTTCCCTGAGCAGAAATGTCCAGAACTAGAGGTAAAACATTTAAATTGGCAATATTGTGTGGCACAGTGGTGCAGCGGTAGAGCTGCTGTTACCAGAGACCCGGGTTCGATCCTGACTACTGGTGCTATCTGTGCTGAGTTTGTGCATTCACCCAGTGATCGTGTGCGTTTTCTCCAGGTGCTCCAGTTTCCTCCCACATTCCTAGGATGTGCAGGTCTGTAGGTTAATTGACTTGGGTAATTTAAATTGTCCCTAGTGTGTAGGATAGTGTTAGTGCACAGGGTGATTATTGGTCAGCACAGACTTGATGGGCTCTAAAGTCTAAAGTAAAGAAGGATTTGACCTAAGATGAAGCAAAGCATTTCTGTCCAAAGATCGTCTTGGGTTGGAACCAGACAATTAAATTGTACTTGGATATGTACTTGATAAGCCATGACCCGAAGAACAAAGGGCTAGAATGAGGAATTAGGCCGGAGAGATCTTCTTTAACCAGCATGGACATAATGTGCTAAATGCCATAGATTTTCTAGACATTAAAGATGTTTCCATTAAAGATGTTTTATTAATAGCTCTATTTGTTATTTGCCTTTGAAGCAGCAACATGCAACAGCCTTCAAACACTATATATTTCTTCCAAGAATCTTATGTATTTGAAACACTTAGTTTGTCAATGAACATAGAGTCATACAGCATGGAAACAGGGCCTTCAGCCCAACTTGCGCACGCCAAAGAAGATACCCCATCTATACTAGTCTCACCTGCCCCTGTTGGGACCATAACCCTCTAAACCTTTCCAATTCATGCACCTGTCCAGTTGTCTTCTAAATAGTGTCTGCCTCAACTATCTCCTCTGGGGGCTCGTTCCACATATCCACCACCCTCTGTGTGAAAATGATTCTGCTCAGGTTCTAATTAAATCCTTCCCCTCTCACCCTACAAATCTTGTCCATACTTGAAAATTCAGTGGAATTTTGAATGTAACTAATTGTGCCTTATTGGAAAGCATTTTTTGTGAAACTGCACAGTGGCTGTTATGAAATGGCACATATGAAACTGCACAGTGGCTGTTATGGGGGCGGGATGTCCAAAGATGGTGGATCAATTATTTGGAAGAGGGTTCAACGGGCCTGATCTAGTAATATGAGATTAGTATGTAGAGGTTCAGATTCAGAAGACCAGCAGCATTGCCAGGGCGAAGGTTGATCTGTGCGATGATCAAAATCCAATTGACTGCTAATTATCAAAATTAAATAGAGCCGCGATCAGCTGTTAAAGGGTTGATAATTATTCAGGGGTCAGTTTGATAATTGTTAGGGGGTGGGAAGAAGATAGAATCAAGGGGAAGGCATCTCCTGGTTTCCTCTTGCACAAGCTAGTCAAGTGCACGGAAGACCTCAAAGGAAAATTCAGGTTTCCTGATACGATTTGGAGACGGTATCTGTACTAGGATTGCTTTAGTTCAGCTCCTCAAAGGAAATTGGGGATGGACAATAAATTCTAGACTTGCTAGCAATGACAATGAAAAATGTAAAAATAATAGGAAAGTCCAGAATTGTTTATAAATGCAATTTTTCAATAAAATGTAATGACATTGACACAGATTTGTCGTGCTATATGATTCAGTTTCCTGACATGAGAATTTAAGCTCCATACCTATCAACATAATGCAGCTGCGTCCAACCCCACTAAGCTGATTAAAGTCCCAGTAAGCTGTTCACGTCAATGATTGTTGGTGTGGGAGATGATCGGGTTTAGGTATGTTGGACAACGGGCTCTTTCCACTATAGGCAACATTAAACCAATTAATTTGACAATTACAACAAAACATTCATTGAAATAGGAGTCCATAATTAAATTAACAGCATTTGAGTGGGTGAACTAATTGCCCTTGGTCATTTTAATTTTGCTCAGCTGAAAATTCCCATATTTTCTCCAAAAGCTCATTAATATGTAGGTCTTAATGATTTAAAACTGCATTTTCAATAACAAATAAATGATTTTATTCCTTTGAAGGACGCTTCAAGAGAAGTGGAAAAGCATGTGCAATTTTATCTTATCTTTTCCTTTTCTGTTAGGTTTAATATAAATTGAGGGTGTTGCTACTGTTAACAAGATGTATAGCACCCACCCCATAATGGTTAATAATAGAACTATGTACAATTAATTAACTGGCCAAAAAAATAATGTATCATACTCAAACTCTTTACCATAAAATAGTGATGTACCATTAATGTCAGTTTCAACCTAAAATAGGCAAATATAGATTGCCTTTCTATAACATATGTGTCATTTTGTTACTTCAAAATTGCAGTTCAGTTGAAGCTAATCCTGACTCAAGCTGCTATATTTGCGCTATTAAAGGTATTTGCTCCATTCAATCAGTTCCCATTCTCAACTAAGCTCCTGCCAATATTTTTAATCATCTGTCCACACTTTTCTGACAAGCAAACTGTAAAGAAACCTTTTGGTAATCCTTCCATGTGCAATATAGAATGGAAAATGTAGACTTCCAAAGCTGTATCATGTTTTTAAATGTTTATAAAGTGCATGATACTTCCAATGCAGTGAAAATATTAGAAAACTGCATATGCTACACACCTCTTCAAAAAAGAGGGAAAGGATAAATCTGAGCAGAGCAAGCCAATTTGTTTAATACCAATGATAGAACAGCAATTGAAGAAAATAATCTGAGATTGAATTAACAAATTTGTATTGACTAATAATGGAGAGTCATTAGTGATTTGGGAAGGACAATTTGTGTTTAACATACGATTGAATATTTTGTTTAGGTAACATATATGAGAGCAGTACTGTATTAGGGGCTTTGACTAAGTCTGGCCTAATAGACATGTCTCTAAACATGTCTGTGGCGGAGTAGACTTGATGGGCCAAATGGCCTAATTCTGCTCCTATTACTTATGACCTAAACACTGAAGCATGTAAAATAAACGAGCAGAAGTAGCATGAATAAAAAATTGCTAAGGGATAGAATATGAGATAGAAATTAGTCCTCTGCCACTTTCTTTAAATGCACAACAGAGTGGTGGCTGTTCTGTTCAATGGAATCATATGTCAAAATTGAAGTATTACATATGGAGTATAGCAAAGTGTAACATAAGTGACTGAGGTCAAATTTCCGCCTGAGAGATTTGCAAAGAATGGCTGTTTTTCAAATTGGAGAATTGAATCCCCAGGTTTCAGTATTAGTTTGATATTTAAGACTTGGATTTAGTAATACCTCATCTTTTATGTGTGTTTGATCTATGTGTTTTTGAAATAACATGCTTGTTCCTTTAATACCAAAGGCTGATTTATATGCTGGTATTTTTGGAATAACATGCTCAAATTCACTGCTGACAGCATAGCTGTGTATATGTTTGATTTACGTGTTTTTGAATTACATGCTGCTTTTCAAGCACTTAACCCTCACGTAAAATGCGAGATGCCTGTACAGGACACAATTATAAAATCTGTAGAGAACGTGAGATCTGGAAGATAGAAATTGGCATGACAGATGCCTGTACAGGACACAATTATAAAATCAACTGCTGCAAGATTTGTGAGACAGGGCAGACAGCAATGGACAAGAGCATATAGACATAGACTGGTCGATGCAAAGGTAGGTGGCTTAGTAAGTAGTGAGGAGCACACAAAGAGCCTGCAATGGATATCAGCAGCTTATGTGAGCGGACAAGGAACAGGCAGATGGAGTACATTGTGGGATATGTGAGGTTCTCCACTTTGAAAAGAAGAGTGAAGAAAGGACTTTATTTTTAAAATGGAGTGAGAGTAGAACCTGTTGAAGTAAAAAAAATGGATCTGGGAAATGAGAAGAGCATTTCAAGAAGTTTAATGAAAATATTTTTTAAACAAAAGTCTTTTATACTTCACACCTCCACAAGAGGTGTGGAGTATAAATATAGAAGGGTTTTGATACAACTTTATTGGGTACTGATGAGACCACAGCTAGAATATTTATGCAGTTTTGATCTCTGTATGTTTGGAAGGATATACTTGCATTGAGACAGTGCAGAGGAGGTTTATTAGGTTATTTAAGGCATTAAAAAGGGTTGATGAGATTCAATCTACACTCATTGGTGTATAGAAGAAGGAGGGTTGACCTTGTTGAACCATAAGGTTCTGTGGAAGAATGACAAGGTGATGCCGATATTGAGATAAAGAGGGCACAGCTTCATAAAATGGGGTTCTCCACTTCAAAAGGAGATGCAGTAGAATTTCTACTCTCAGAAGGTTATGAATCTATGGAATTGTCTGGCTCAGAAAGCTATGGACGTGGAAGCATTGAATGCAATCATGGAAGGACATTCTTGCTATTGAGGGAGTGCAGCGTAGGTTCATGAGGTTAATTCCCAGGATGGAGGGACTGCCATATGATGAAAGAATGGAGCGACTGGGCTTGTATTCACTGGTATCTAGAAGGATAAGAGGGGATCTTATAGAAACATATACAATTATTAAGGGATTGGACACGCTAGAGGCAGGGAACATGTTCCCGATGCTGGGGGAGTCCAGAACCAGGGGCCACAGTTTAAGAATTTGGGGTAGGCCATTTAGAACTGAGATGAGGAAAAACATTTTCACACGCAGAGTTGCCTCAGAAGGCAGTGGAGGCCCATTCACTACAGCATTCAAAAGAGAGTTAGATAGAGCTCTTAGGGCTAGTGGAATCAAGGGGTATGGGGAGAAGGCAGGAACTGGGTACTGATTGTGGATGATCAGCCATGCTCTTATTGAATGGCAGTGCTGGCTTTAAGGGCCGGATTGCCTACCCCTGCACCTATTGTCTGCAGTACACTGGCTTCCTGTACACTCCAGGCAATGTTATCGGCATTTTCAGTGCCATTCAGAATGCCCCTTCTCCACCTTGGCCCAAGGATTCCCAGTAATGGTGAAGGTTTTTTCTATTTTTCAAGATTTTGAGAATGTCCTTGAATCTCACCGTCTGCCAACTTGCAATCTTGTGCTGTGACAGAGTTTGGTAAAGGGCCTGTTCCGAGAGTCCAGTATTGGGCATGCCCAATGAAAATGACTGGGTGTGATTTTGGGGACATTTGTCTGGAAGAGAACATCAACATTTACTTGCTTTTCTGCCAATGGAGTTGCAGGATAAGTATTGATATATTTCCAGTGCTGTAACATTGGTATTGAAGGTAGTTTAAGTGTCAGAAACATAGAGGATAGGGGACCATTATCTTGGTAATATGGGAATTTAATTCAAGTTTGGGGCCGATCATGACCCCAGTCTTCAGCAGGGTTTCAGGCACATTAGGAAGAAATGCAAAAAATTTGGAAGGAACATTGTGAAAATGCTTAACGGAATCAAGGGATATGGGGAAAAAGCAGGAAAGAGGTATTGATTTTGGATGATCAGCAATGATCATATTGAATGACGGTGCTGGCTCGAAGGGCCGAATGGCGTACTCTTGGACCTATTTTCTATGTTTCTATAGAATCTCAGGAAACATAAATTTATGTGTTCTGATGAAAGGCCATCAACCTACAATCAACATTATTCTCTGTTCACACTGCACTCTGACCCATCAGATGTCTCCAGCATTCCCTGATTTCATTTGAAACTCTTTGGATGTTTGGTTTGAGATTGAGACCAGGTACAGCAGGAACAGATGATGTGGCTTTAAGTCAGACCCTATGTTTTGGTTGGTGGAGACCAGGACTGGGAATTTCCATTTGCTGAGTGAAAACTGCAGGAGGGAATTCATCAGTGAGAATCCTGGTGAAAGCAATAGCCAATTTGTAGAGTGGAAGTAGCCCTTCAGATGACTGAGCATGTGGGATGATGGAAGAAATGGGGATGTGGAAAGGGAGTGGTGTGGGGAAATGAGCAGTGAATGGAATGAAGACTTTAACTTTAGACTTTAGAGATATAGCGTGGAAACAGGCCCTTCGGCCCACAAAGACCACTCAACCAGTAATCATCCCATACACTAACCTACACAGACTGTAGACAATTTTACAACATAACAAAGCCAATAAACCTACAAACCTGTATGCTTTGGAGTGTATGAGGAAACTGGAGCTGCCATAAACAACCCACGGTTCACAGGGAAAACGTATAAACTCTGTACAGACAGCACACATAGTCACGATCGAACCCAGGTCGATGGCGTTGTAAGGCAGCAACTCTACCGTTGTGGCACTGTGCCGCGAAGGTGGGGTACAGTGTAACGAGATCAGGATGGGAAAGGGATACTTTGCTTCTTTGTTAAAAAATGCCCAGATAATGATGCTCACTCTTTCACTACATGACCCAACAGACTGCAAATGTTAATAGTGGAAGAAATAGGATTTTCAAACCTTCAGAAGGATTTAAATTCTTGTCAAAACAGGGTCATAGCAGAATGATGGTTTTTGCACTAATGGTTTGAATCATCCATTGTGCACTCTGGTACCCAAGTGTAGTAATTAAAGTGAAAAGATGTGCACCCAAAGGGACAATGAATCAGCCTCTCCTAATGAACCTTAATTGCTTCAGGCAAAGTTGCTTCACTATGCATGGAATGGTTCTACTTCTGATGTTAACTATAGCAACAGAATGTTTAAAAAGCTGACACTGGTGGAAGTAACATTTGAAATGGTTTCTGGAGATTCTTGACTGACAGATTAGATGGAGGGGAAATGCTCTCTGTCTTGTACTCTTGACTTCTGGGACAAGAAAGGAACAATAATATAATTGGATATGAATTTCAAAAACCTTCTTCTCTTTCATTCCATGCCTCATCAAGTAAGTTATCAGCTCCAGTTCTTGGGTGCTGAAAAACACCACAGTTTAGGGTTCAGGCATAAGAATGTAGGTACCTAGGCTTCTTGTAATAATTACCCTTAGGATGCAAAAAATAATATGACAGAAACGAGGAATTATAGACACTGGTTTATGAAATAAGACGCAGAGTGCTGGAGTAACTCAGTATGTTAGGCAACATCTCTGGAGAACACGGATAGGTGATGTTTTGGGTCGGGACGCTTCTTCCAGAGTGAAGGGGACCCGAAACGTCACCTAGCCATAATAATATGGCATCTTGTTATGTTAAGAGAAATGCATGGCAGTAGTTTCAACAATTATTATATGAACTATTGTTAGAAGCAGAAGTGCAACAGAAGAATCCATGCACTGCACATAATGTTCCTGTTACTTAATATTGTTACACTGAAAATCTATTAAAAATAAGAAACCAATGTAAATTTTTAGGCTGCAGTTTTGGAAGCCATGAGGGAATTTTATTCTGTACCAAGGCAGGGTGGTCTTTTTTAATGTTGTGTTCTCTAGGCTAGTTTGGACCCATTAGTGAGGTTTAACCCAAAGCTTGTGAGATCAGGTATGTTTCATCAAAATGTATCTACGGTGGGTGGTTTCTACTCCAGGTGGTTCAAGGGTGGGAAAACGTCTTTCACAAACTCTGTGCAGCCATCTCTTTCTTTGTCTAGTAAAGGGCCTGTCCCACTAACGCGACTTTTCAGTGACTGTCTTCGACCTTCAAGCTCGAGAGCACTCGCCTGAAAAACCTCGAGCTGGATCGACCGTCAGCGATGAAACCACGAGTCGGATCGACCATCTTCTCACACACACACACACACACACACACACACACACACACACACACACACACACACACACACACACACACACACACACACACACACACACACACACACACATTGCAAAGGCGGGGGCCAGGGAAAGCAGGGGAGCGCTGTTTGAAATTCACACCCGCGATGAACATGAAGGTAAAGACGGCTGGCACAGTTACGTAAGTCCTTTAGAGAGCGGGAGTGGGGAGGTGGGGGAGAAGGTGTGGAGACACTTTAAGAAGCCATAGGAATTGGCAAAGTTCAGTTCATTGCCAATCACAGTGACATCTTCTGGAAGATGCAAAACCCCGAGCTGGATCGCTCCCATTTACATATAAATCGTAAATGTCAAGACATGTTCGGCAATTTATAAACAATGAAAGCATAGTGGTTAAGGAATGTTATTTAAATGGATGAATGTGGATTACGGTACCCGGACGTGGCGCCGACAGAGAAGAAGCCGATGGAAAGAGGTCGAAGCCAAAGAACAGATTGGAAGCAAGGCCGATACGCCAATAAACCGAAAGAGTCTGAAGATGAAAAGCCTACTAACCGAAAGGATGGGCGCCTAAATGCAAACTAACAGAAAGGGCGGGACGCCTAAAAGTCAATGAACCGAAAAGCTGCGGTGCCTAAAAGCAAACTTACTGAATGGCCGCTCTGTCAAAACGCCACCTACCCGAAAGGCGGCGTCGCCTACAAGCCAAAGGACCGACAGAAAAGTCCAATAACAGACATGATGTTGCTGGGGGGCAGGACTTGTCAGCAATTGGTCCAGACCCCCACGTCCATCACATCACTGTGCAGGCATGAAGGTTGTCCCAAACCTCCGCTCCACCCGACCCGCAGCCCGCGGAGGGAGGCCATGGGAGAGTGGGGGCTGTCTCGAGGAATGCACATCTTTGGCCGCTTTCAACGTGGTGCTTGGGTTCAGATTGCCCAGTCACCTAAGGCTTTTGTGGGAAAATGAACCCCACACTCCTGTCTCCCCTTTTCTCTCTCCCCTCTTCTCTCTCTCCCCCCCTCTCTCCCCTCTTCTCTCTCTCTCTTCTCTCGCTCCCTTCTCTCTCTCCCTACTCTCTCTCCCTTCTCTCTCTCCCTTCTCTCTCTCCCTTCTCTCTATCTATTAAAATGTCAAACTGCTTTACACGATGCAGTCAGTGTCGAGGGGTGTCACAGTGTGGTGTTCAAAATGTGGTCTGCATGGTGCTTTTTAACTCGTAGTGCAGTGGAGTGGGTCGCTATTTAGTTACAGGCAGTCGAGGGCACTCATTGGAGTATCAGGACCAAAGGAAACCGACCAGTAGGTTAAATGCCTGCTAAACTTTATTATACTTCTTAAAAATGTCTCCCCTACTCTCCCCTTCTCTCCCCTTCTCTCCCCTTCCCTCCCCTTCCCTCCCCTTCCCTCCCCTTCCCTCCCCTCCCCTCCCCTTCCCTCCCATCCCCTTCCCACCCCCTTCCCTCCCCTTCTCTCTCCTTCTCTCCCCGGTTCTCCCCCCCCACTCTCTAAAAGACTTTCTGTACACCGTGCAGCCGTCTTTTACCTTCCTCTTCTTCGCAGGTGTGAATTTCAGACAGCACTTTCAGACAGCTTTCCTTGGCCCCCGCCTTTGCTCTGTGTGTGTGTGTGTGTGTGTGTGTGTGTGTGTGTGTGTGTGTGTGTGTGTGTGTGTGTGTGTGTGTGTGTGTGTGTGTGTGTGTGTGTGTGCGTGTGTGTGTGTGTGTGTGTGTGGTCGGTCGAGCTCATGGTTTCAACGCGGACGGTCGTTCCAGCTCGTAGTTTTCCAGGCGAGTGCCCTCGAGCTTGAAGATCGAAGACACTCTTCTTAACTCGTAGATTAGGTCGCCTCAGTGGGACAGCCCCTTTACCATTTTAACAAATTGGATGTATTGGTGGATGAGAAAGATGTAAGCAGGTATCAGATTTAAATGGGTCAGGTCATTAAAGGGCCTGTCCCATCAGCATGTGACTCCATGCGGTGAGCGCGACCTAACGTGGTCGCTTGAGCTGTCCGGCCTCGCTGGGCCGGTCCCACTTCGATCGCCGAAGCCGTATAGAGTTGTGCGGAGCTGGTCCCGACATCGCGCAGGGCTCTGAAAAACTGACCGTGTTCAAAAATTCCGCGCGGCAATGGCCTGTCGGCCCGCAGCCACCTCAACGCATTACGCATCGCATCGACGTCGTGCCTCCGTGTCCCTCTCTATATGTGCCTCCGTGACCCTCTCTGTGTGCCTCCGTGGCCCTCTCTTTGTGTCCCCCTCTATGTACCTCCATGACCCTCTCTATGTGCCTCCGTGACCCTCTATATGTGTGCCTCCGTGACCCTCTCTCTGCGCCTCTGTGATCCTCTATATATGTGCCTCCATGACCCTGTCTATGTGCCTCCGTGACCCTCTGTGTGTGCCTCCATGACCCCCTCTCTGTGCCTCCGTGACCCTCTCTATATGTGCCTCCGTGGTCCTCTCTCTGTGTGCCTCCGTGTCCCTCTCTGTCCATGCGAACTTACAGCGGACTTCGCTCCAACTTCGCGCCACGTCGCGCCACTCACCCAACCTCCGCGCGGCCCCCGCTGCCGGTTTGGTCGCGCTCGCCGCATGCAGGCACATGCTGGTGGGACCGGCCCTGTACGGGGATCACCCGACCTCCGCACAGCCCCCGCTTCCAGTTTGGTCGCGCTCACCGCATGGAGTCGCATGCTGGTGGGACAGGCCCTTTAGGGTTCTGGTCGAACGGGTTTCCTGGCTGGCCTGCAGGTAAGTCCCTCATTCACAGTCATTCATGTTATTTAGTATTTTCTTCCCATCTCTCTCTCTCCCCCTCCAAAGTTGGTTATTCTGTTTGCCTTTATTTGCTTCAGTTTTATTTGTTTAAATGTTATTTATTACATTGTAGCTTTTGAAAGATTCAAGCGGGTATCAGACGCTTTCCAAGGGCTGAATCGGCCCACTCGCAGGACTTTTCACTGCCCGGCACGGCTTAAAATCAAACTGCTGCATCGAGCCGATCAAGGCTCCCGATGTTGAAGCCCCCTCCGGCCGGTTTTAAGCCACGCTGGGCGATGAAACACTCCGTGAATGGGCCGATTCAAGCCCCACGATTCGGGGAGATGAAGCTGGAGTTCGGAGTCAGTCACAAACCAGGTCAGCTCCGGATGTTACTGTCCACAGGGCCCATGGCTGAAGCCTCCGAAGACTCGCCTGTGTGTGTGTGAAGGCCAACATGCCATTAGCTTTCTTCACTGCCTGCTGTACCTGCATACTTACTCATGCATGCATTCATCTCATGATTAGACATCAACACTTTTACATTTCATTAATCCTCTGATTCTAAAGTGAAATGACTCTTCTTAACTTGTATGTTCCTCATGAATTATTTCCCCATTGTCCAGTGCAGTCACAGGTAAGCAATACATCTCCTCATTCTGGTATTGCGGCAGTGCAGGATATTACCTATGAATGGCCGATCAGAGCAGATCAGTACAGCTGAATCACCGTTTAGCCTGTAAACCATCGCAGGCCCATACAAAGCTTTCCAAAAAGGGAGGTGGCATGACAGGATTACAAAAAATGTAATATGAAATAATGTGCGTGCTGCGCACATCACATACGTGAAGTGTGAAGTCCCTCGATGCCAGGGTCCAGGGACCGCTTAAGGGCCATGGAAACTCTGGGGTTTTAGATGCTCTCTGATGCATTCTGAGACTTATTTTAGAGCATTTTTGCACCAAATTTATGACCAATATTTCAGAAATTAACAGGAATCCGAGAGGTAGCTTTTTCACACAAAGGATGCTGGGTGTATGGAACGAACTACCAGAGGAGGTAGTTAAAGCTGGGACTATCCTAATGTTTAAGAGACATTTGGACACATACATGGATAGGACAGCTTTAGATGGATATGGGCCAAACGCGTGTGAGTGGGAGTAGTTTAGATGGGACATCACAGAACAGGGCAAGATTAGCAAGTTTGCTGATGATACAGAAGTGAGTGGTTTTGCAGATAGTGAAGATGGTTGTGAAAGATTGCAGCAGGATCTGGATCAATTAGCCAGGTGGGCAGAGGAATGGTTGATGTTTGCATGGTTCCTTGAAGGTCGTGTCGCAGGTATATCGGGTGGTCAAAACTTATTTTGACACTTTGGCCTTCATCAGTCAGAGTATTGAGTATAGAAGTTGGGAGGTCATGTTGCAGTTGTATAAGACGTTGGTGAGACCGCATTTAGAATATTGTGTTCAGTTCTGGGCACCATGTTATAGGAAAGATGTCAAACTGAAAAGAGTACAGAGATCCCCATCCTGGATCAGTCCAATCAGGGTTGTGTCGTCCACAAACTGGAGAAGCTCGACAGAGGTGTCGGTGGAGGTGCAATCATTGGTGTGGCGAGAGTAGAGGAGAGGGGAGAGTAGCATCTTGTGTTGCTCCTATGCTGAGCGTTTGCGGGTCCGAGATATGCTTTCCCAGCCTCACATGCTGCTTCCTGTCTGTCAGAAAGCTGGTGATCAACCGACAGAGGGGTTCAGGCACAGTCAACTCAGAAAGTTTGGAGCGTAGTAGCTCTGGCACACTGGTGTTGAATGCAGAGCTAAAATCAACAAACAAAATCCTCGCATAGGTCCCCTGGTGGTCTAGGTGCTGGAGGATGAAGTGCAGGCCCAGATTGACTGCGTCATCCACAGATCTATTGGCCGAATATGCAAAATGCAGAGCGTCCAGCAGGGGGATTGTGATATTTTCAGCTTAGCCAGCACAATCCTTTCAACTGTCTTCATGACTACAGAGGTCAGTGCGACAGGCCTGTAGTCATTAAGACCAGTAATCCTTAACTTTTTGGGTACAGGGACAATAGTGAAGACTTTGAAGCAGGCAGGGACAGTACATCTTTGCAGGGACTGGTTAAAAATGAGTATTTGGGTGTGAAGTGTTGGTTGGGGTGGGAAAGTGTCCACTCTTTTCATACTGGACTCTTGCCTTAAGTAGGTGTGAAGTGGTGAATGGGAAGGAGAGGGTGCTGGGTCCATTCTTTGCAAACTGGGGTCTGGCTGTGTTTGTTGGGGAGGGGTTACCAGGGTTATGTTTCTGATTTTCAAACCTGTAGTAAAACTCATTCAGGTTGTTCGTCAGCTGACGATTGTACAAAGAGCAGGTGGCTTTCCTCTTATAGCTGGTGATTTCTTGCATGCCTTTCCAAACTCAAGAAGAGTCACTAGCTGAGAACTTGCTCCTCAATTTCTCAGAGTACCTTTCCTTGGCAGTTCTGATTCCTCTTTTCAGCTCTTTATCAATTAGGCTATCTTTTCACTCTTTAACAATTAGGCTATCGGCTTCACGCATATTTGCCTCCACCCCCCCCCCCCCCCCCCCCCCATCTCGAAATGGAAATGTTACATCTGTATATAATGATCCCATTAAAATGTATATTTATGTCACAAACTATGGAATTCAAATTTTTCGGTAATGTTATCAAGGAAAAGAAAGCAGTTCCAATTGTTTGATATTGTTTAAAATTATTCATATGGAGGAGAAAATATAATAGCTCTAAAACCTACCTTAATTTTGCAATCTCACTAAAGATAATCCCCCTTTCCATCTTCCCTCCCCCATCTCTCTCCCCTCACTTCCCCTTCGTGGCATGGGCCCAGCAGGGGTCCAGCGTGTGTGACGTGGGCGGAAGACGGCTTGAGCCCCGGCGGTGAGGGGAGGAGAGGGGAGAGGGCGCCGCCGCAGTGGCGTCTGGTGTTGGGGTTACAGCCGCTGGGTTCAGATTCAGCCACTCGTCTCCCGTTGGTGAGAACGGTCTCCCGTTGGTGAGGCTCCGATGCCGCAGATGGAGACGCTGGACCTGGTGGGCAGACACCGCACCCCGCACCACCTGCCCCCCCCCCCCCCCCCCCCCTCCACCGGGCTTGGAAAAATGGGCACTCCCTTATCCCAATGGCCAGATTAGACCCCCTCATGGGTAGTTTGAACCGAGGATAAAAATCACTCCCCCTCCTGAGTAGAGCTCAATATGTGGAGTGCAAATGGCAGTCTGATCCCGCCCGGGCCCACTGCGCATGTGCGGAGAGACGGCGTCATTTTGCATCGCTTCCCCAACTGCGCAGGCGCGGATGGTCGCATTTTTTTCTCCCAAGTCATCCAGCGGCCGGAACCAGAATTTCGGGCATTTTTCTGACAAAGTGGAAACGCAGATTTTTTTCCCGTTTTTTTATTTTACGATTTTTAATTATTTTTTTCCCTCTGGATTTTTTTCTTACTCTGGGGGGGGAAAAGGAGGGTGCGGTCGAACCCAACGCACCCCCCCCCCACCCCCTTTGGACGGCCATGCATCGTATCATTCAGTGATTGTGAGAAACAGGCATTGATCAATGCAGCAGTGCTGTGCAGAATATTGAGTGCTTACTGAAGCAATGCGTAAAAGGAAAAACTTGCATTTATTCAGAGGTTTTCATATCCTTGGGACCTGCAGAAGCATTATACATTGCTTTGGAATGTTACTTATGTGGGGAAACAAGCAGCAGGCAAAATGTACTTGGGAAAAGAACATCCATAAACTGCAATTTGTTATACAATCTCTATCACATTTGGTTTGGTGGTGGACTCATTCTCTGCTTTACTTCAAGCAGTGTTTTATTTCACTCTAGGAGGCTGTGATCTTTTGGATTATTCTGCGTTTGGCTGCTCTAAACCTAAAACCCAACACACTCCTGGCTGCATTCATTCAGTTTTTCAAATGTGATCGCAGAGCCCTTTGTACAAATAGTGTCATTGGGCATTAGACATTAACCTTTTGCAGACTGTTGGTAGTGTCATACAGTGTGAAAACTGGCCCTTCGGCCCAACTTGCCTTCGGCCCACACCGATCACCATGCCCCATCTACACTAGTTCCACCTGCCTGCATTTGGCCCATATCCCTCTAAGCCTGTACCTCTCTAGATGTTAAACACCTGCCTCAACTACCACCTTCAGCATCCTGCTCCATACACCCATCACCCTTTGTGTAAAATAAGTTATACAACAGGTTCCTATTAATTTTTTCCTCCTTTACCTTAAACCTATATCCTCGGGTTCTCTATTCCCCACTCTGGGCAAGAGACTGTGCATTTACCCAATCTATTCCACTCATTATTTTGTACACTTCTGTGAGATTACCCCTCATCCTTCTGTGCTCCTGTGAGTCACCCTGCAGCAAGGCTGGGCGATAGACACGTTTGCATGTTTAGAGCTCCAAATTCATCTCAAGGTCCTTGACACTTGCTCCTCAGCTGCCAATTCTCAGAGATGTAGCCATGCTTGTCAGCTGATGCACTTTAAAGGACTGGTGCGCCAAAATAAGCACATTTCTAGATACTGAAGATAGGCAGAAAATTATGGAGTAACTCAGCAGACCAGGCAGCATCTCTGGAGAAAAGGAATGGGTGACATTTCAGGTTGAGACCCTTCTCAGACTCCTTTTCAACTGATGAAGGTGAAGGAAGCTGAAGAAGTTTGTGAAGTATTTATTTAAGATCTTGCCCATCCCCTGTTGCTCCACACATATCTGACCACATTGATTCTTAAGGGGTCCTATTTTTTTCCCATGTTACCCCTTTGCTCTTAATATACATAGAATCAGGATTTTCCTTTATCTTATCTGCCAAAAATATCCGATGTCCCCTTTTTGGTCTCCGGATTTGCTGCTGGTATACTTCTACACACTTTATACTTCTCATGGAGTTCACTTGATCCCAGCTATATCTGACATATGCCACCATCTTTTTTCCTGACAAATGCCTCAATATGGTTCATCATCAGCCTGGCTCACTATCTGCCAGCCTTGCCTTTCACTCTACAGGAATATGCTTCCTCTGCACTCTCCCTATCTTGCATTTAGAAGCCTCCCACTTTCCAAATGTCCATTTACATTCTAATAGTCTCTCCCAATTATCATTTGCAAGTTCCTATCTAATGCCATCTAAATTAACCTTGCCCCAATTTAGGACTTTAACTTGTGGACCTGTGTCAACAAACAGCCTGGCTCACAGTCCATGGGAGCCGCTCAAACATCACCAAGTATATATTTACCAAGCGGTGTGCATGTGATAATGCCGCACCGAGAAGGTACTGACATCAGGGAGAGTGCCTTGAGAGAGGTGTAGAAATCCAATAGAAACAACTGGAAAAAAAGGGAATGGGTAAGGGCACAATCAACCAAGCTTCGACAGACACAAAATTCTGGAGTAACTCAGCAGGACAGGCTGCATCTCTGGAAAAAAGGAATAGATGACGTTTTTGGGTTGAGATCCTTCTTCAGACTGATCAACCAAGCTTTTATACTTCATTTCATAAGCTCTTACAGATAAGTTCATAATAAGTTCCTAAGTCATAGGAGTAGAATTAGGGACAGCGGTCCTAACACTGACCCTAGCGGAACACCACTAGTCACTGGCAGCCAACCAGAAAAAGGCCCCCTTATTCCCACTCTATGCCTTCTGCTATTCAGCCAACCATCTATCCATGCTAGTGCCTTCCTCTACTACCACGGGTTTTCATCTTGTTTAGCAGCCTCATGTGCGGCACCTTATGGAAGACCTTCTGAAAACCCAGGTAAACACCATCCACTGACGCCCCTTTGTCTATCCTGCTAGTTACTTCCTCAAAGAATTGCAACAGATTCCTCAGGCAAGACCTTTCCTTCACAAAATTGTACAGATACTTTTCAGTGGCAGAATTAACAAGATGAAGCCTCATTGCCAAGGTGTAGGCCTTCACAGTTTTGAGCAGCCAGGTGTAAGTTGCCCCTTTACAGAGTGATATTGGAGAGAAAACATACGCAAATAAAACATGGTCCTTCAGGGGGCGGTGAACGATTGTTGCTCCGGACCAGGTGGAAGAAGGCATGGTCCAATATACCCTGGGTTTTTAAATACTGCAAAACCTAAAGTGACTTCATCAGTTCCACAGTAAACACTGTTCAAATATTATCAGCTCAAAGCATAACAGGAATTCCCAGTGGAGCACCAATGCCATCGGAAAACACTATGGCCTCCATTTTGGTATTTAACATCCCACGTTAGATCCTTTTGGACAGCAGAGACCAACATGATAGAATCCAATATCCAGGCCATCAAATCCTTCTCAAATATCTCATTTTTTTTAATGAAAGTGCAACTGTTTAAAATAGACAATAATTGTACAGTAGTTACAGCAATAATGTCTGCAAATTTCTGTGTAAAAATTCCCACGACCCCCAATTATATCAATAAAGATATATCAAATGATTGATCTTTATATCTTTAGACATCAAGTTTCCAAAATTGCATTCCAATGGGAAACATAGAACACATTTTATGGCACCACAGCAGGTTCTTTAGTAAATAAATTCTTGAGTAATCTACAAACAGTGTCTGTTCAGTGGAATATCGCTATTTATTTATATACTTCAACACCAGGGAAATAATAGAGGTAAATACAGTAATACAGATAAATTTACCTACGTTTTAAAGCTGCTGTTCCAGGTTTACTGCTGAAAGATTGGTGATTACCTGAATATTAGTGCTGGGACATCCAGTGGATGGATTAGAATTCGGGGCAGCATGGTGGCGCAGCCTTAAACCCCTGTCCCACCGTACGAGTTCCATTCCAAGAGTTCTCCCGAGTTTGTCCTAATTCAAACTCGGAGATTTACGGTAATGGCCACTCGTCGGTACTCGGGGCTCTCGTGGACATTTTTCATCATGTTGAAAAATCTTCACGAGTCTTCCCGTGCTTACCTGACGTTAGCGAGTCTTCCCGAGTACCTGCCGTTAGAACTAAGAGACGTTCCCGAACTTCGACGTACCCGCTACGTTCATTCTCCGTGCTTACCACGAGTTTGATTTTTTTTAAACTCGGGAGAGCTCTTGTAATGAACTCGTATTGTGGGACAGGGCTTTTACAGCGGCAGAGACCCGGGTTTGATCCTGACTACGGGGGATGTCTGTACGGAGTTCGTATGTTCCATCTCTGACCACGTGGGTTTTCCCCGGGTGCTCCAGTTTCCTCCTACATTCCAAGCACACAGAGATTTGTAGGTTATTTTGGCTTTAGTAAAAATTCTAAATTATCCCTAGTGTGTAGGATAGTGCTAGTGTACGGGGATCACTGGCCAGCGAGGTCTCGTTGAGCCGAAGGATCTGTTTCCGCTCAGTATCTCTAAACCAAACTAAACTAGAATGGGGTTCTTATGCAACAAGTTTTGGTTTAATTTAATCAGAAAATCTAAAATCTGTTTCCTCCCTTATTTTGTGTGTTGCTTATTGTCTCTATTTACCAATTCATCTTGAGTTTCACTTGAAGGTCCAGGAACCAAAATCTATATCTGCAGCAAAATGAAACCGAGTTGCCATAGCTAGGTGCTGGAATTGTCCATATGAACTTGTCAATTAGTTGAATCAATTCTACAAATACCAACCTATGTATCCGGAGGGATAGCACTCAAACTACATATACTGCCATGATGCCGGTTTGGACAGTTCATTTTATTCCTGATGGATAAGACTGCAATACGTGAATTTCATCTCAATATATTAAAGGAATTGTAAAGTATAATGAAGTGAATGAGTTGCCTGGAGGTTTCGGGAAGAACTTTCCTTGGAGGCATGCCAGGAAATGACAACACTGTCAGGAATAGTATTGGAACTTAAAGTAAGAATTTACCCAGTGAAGTTATTCCTGCAGCAACACTAGTCTTATATGCCATATTTTATCAAAAGAATTATCAGTCAATCATCTGGCATCACACAAAGCCGCATCGTGTTACTGCCGACCACCATCTGCTCATAAAAACCTGCAGACATCGTATGTCACAGTGAATAATTTTGATGAATTCCAATATCAAACTGGCTTTCTTTAATTTCATCTATTTTGCGTGCATAGGTGCGATGATGAAAGTTGTACTTTGAAAAGTTGCTATTGCTCGATGCTTAAATATGTGCGTCTAGAAAATAATCCAAACCAAACCCCATATTGTGTTGGAAGGATCTGCAGATGCTCGTTTACACCGAAGATAGACATAAAATGCTGGAATGATTCAACGTCAGGCAGCATCTCTGGAGAATGGGTCTGAAGAAGGGTCTCAACCTGAAACATCACGTATTCCTTTTCTCCAGAGATGCTGCCTGACCCACTCAGCTACTGCAGCATTTTGTGTCTATTTTCAAGCCCCATATTATTATGGTGAGTTAGACAAATTTTGCTCAGTTAAGGAAACAAGTTAATGTGAGAGCAGACAATCTCTAGTATTGACCTGACCTTACTTAAACTATCCAAGTGTCAGAATGAAAACAAACAAACTACCTAGTAGCTATTCTGTTACTTTAGGAAGAAAGTGAGAAAGCAAGGCAGTGACTAAGTGTTAAAAGTTATTGTTTGATTTCAACACAAAGTTTCAGCCAGCAGGTCAGGCAGCATCTGTGGAGGAAATTGGACAGATGATGTTTTGGGTCAAGAATTTATCTGTCCATATCCTCCACTGATGTTGCCTGACCTGCTGAGTTCCTCTAGAACTCTGTGTTTTGCTCAAGAGTCCAGCATCTGTAGTGCCATGTCCTCTAATTGTTTGAGTTCAGTGTGCTATGTTGTTCACTGTCTGCATTTCTGTTATTTTAGAATAGAATAGAATAGAATAGAATAGAATAGAATAGAATAGAATGCCTTTTATTGTCTTTCAAACAGCTTGGTTTGAACGAAATCACATTTCCACAGTCTTAACATTACAAAAAAGCCCAAGACCTACACTTAACACAGTTTACACAAACATCCATCACAGTGAATATGCAATACCTCCTCACTGTGATAGAAGGCAAAAGTCTTATCTCTTCCCTTTGTTCTTCTCCCGCGGTCCATCAGTCCAACTGCAGCATCGAGGCGACTGGGGCTCACGATGTTAAAGCCCCCGGCGGGCGATCGTAAGTCCCGCGGCCATTTAAGCCATGCCGGCCAATGTTAGGCCCCGCTCCTAGTCATTTAAACCCCGCGATTCCAGCAGGAGAAGTTGCCGTTGCGGGAGCTCCAAAAAGTGGTCTCCCACCAGGGACCTGCGAACTCCCGATGTTCCTGTCCACCGGGCCTGCGGCCGGAGCCTCCGAAGTTCCGAAGTCAGGTCGCAGCCGTGCGCCACCACAGCTCTCCCCGCTATGAAGTCGGTCAGCTCCGCGATGGTGAGTTTGCAGGTTGGAGCCCTCAGGTTAATTCCGGTTGGAGGACGGTTAGGCCCATAGATATCGGAGACCCGACAGGGAAAAAGTCGGGTCCCCCACACAGGGAAGAGATTAAACAGTTTCCTTGACAATGAATGGGATGAAGAATTCCGTTATAAGGAATAAAATAGGCAAAACGGGCAGCAGATAGAGAAAGGTGGAAGAGAATTGGGGAGCATTCTTTGTTCCTAAACACCTTTTGGTAAATTTATCCAGCCTAGTAGCCATTTATTTTGCCCCAATGATTTTACCAGAATGTTGGAGTTAGGATTAACTGCATGAAAAAATAAAACAATAAGGCACAAGAACAGAATTAGGTTATTTGGCCCATAGATTGTCCCGTGAAAGTCCATTGTGAGTTTAAAATCAATGAGGAAATTATTATTTTTGGCAAATTAATGGTTAAATGCATAATGACATAAGATTTCATCATAAAAGTGAATAGATAGACATTCCATGCGTATGTTTCATCACCACACCACTTTTTAATTTTTTCTATTGGACACTTGGCTAAAGACAGTGGTCATTTTGCTAAATATCACAGTACTTTAAAGGATACATTTAAAAAGAACCTGGCACAGTGGAAGAGTTTCTTGCACCAATGGCTGCTGTCTGTAGGGGTTGTAAGTTCTCCCCATGACCGGGGTGGGTTATCACCGAGATCTTCGGTTTCCTCCTACACTCCAAAAACCTACAGTTTTATAGGTTCATTGGCTTGGTGTAAATGTAAAATTGTCCCTAGTGTGTGTAGGATAGTGTACATGTGCAGGGATCGCTGGTCTGTGCAGATTAGGTGGACCGAAAGATCTGTTTCCCGCTGTATCTCTAAACTAAATTAAACCTAAAATAACTACATATTCCTTAACAAGCTGTCACATCATTTCTGAATGTGTTAATTTATCGCTATTTCCTGTCAATTTAATAAATAACCATGCAACAACACAGCTGCTCTCTATCGAAACTAATAGCCATGTTTCTTTAACGCCCTTTTCATGGTTCTACTGCTAATTAATTTTATAATTTAAAAAATGGAACGTAATGCAAATTGCTTGATCACCCTCTGATCGTGATTGAAAGCTGGAACTATTATTGAATCTTTTATATAAATGTGCATAATCATGATATTAACTTGTGCAGTGCCAATAACAGAAACTGCAGACTGGCATAATGGAGAATCCTCTCTCCAAGCCTGAGACCTTGCTGAGTCAAAATCCTCTGCACTGCACCTGACCAATGCTGGTGCTGAACTTTTACTGCTTAAGATTGTGAGTTACCTAAAAAGGTAAATGTCAGTGTCATCATTTTGATTAATGATAGCAATTGGGAGCAATCACAACAAAGTCAGTCGGAAAGTGAAGGGTAGGGCAAAGATCCATACATTTTTCATTCCTGTAGCTGCAAAGATTCATGGCAACTGGATACATTAATATCTGCATCGACATTTAAGCCTACATAAATTCTGCAACATAAACTATAGTTACTATGCACCAGACAAAAAAAAAGAAATATTGCATGTTTCATATTAATGAGAGTGTATTTTAAGTGGCTTTAGTTGACAAAGTAAGTAGGACCAAGTCATCACTAAAAGGATATATACAGAATAAGCAAAATCTTCTGAGCCAAAGGCTTCTTTTTCTCGCAGCATGCCAAGAAAGATTTGCTGTAGAGAGCAACTTTCAGATGCTAGGGAGAAATAATTTGCTCTTCCTACATTCCCCAAGCTGTTTTACTCTCTAAAATTAGCCGAGTGATCCTTAAGAATCTTGAGTCATTGTTCCAAAGTATAGCATACCAGGGAGAGAGAGAAAACTTCTGTTTGACAATCTTTGTTCATTTTCTTCACTTCTGAGAGCAATAACCACGGAGAATTATATGAATCCCATAAAATAAAGCTACTTGGTCCAGCAATTGAGAAAGCCTACAGGGAAAAACAACAATTTTAATTCTAGGATACCCAGGCAAGCATCCGACTTCTGATCCAGAAGTAAAGTGTATTGTCACTAGCTTCTTAAATGGGATAGATTTATTTCTAAGTTTTGCATCCATCTGTGGAAGTGTACTTGGAGTCATAGAGTAATACGGTATGGAAACAGGTCCTTCAGCCTAACTTGCCCACACCAAACAACATGCCCCATTTACACCAGTCCCACCTGATTACACTTGTCCATTGTCTCTTGTCTATTGTCTATTGTGACTAGAGTAGAAGGGGCATGTTGGTTGGGTCCGTATCCTAGTAAACCTGTCCTATCCATGTACTTACACAAATGTTTCTGAAGCATTGTGATAATATCTGCCTCAACTACCTCTTCCGGTAGCTCGTTACATGTACCTATCACCCTTTGAGTAAAAAAGTTGCCCCTCAGGTTCCTATTAAATCTTTCTCCCCATCACCTTTTACCCAAGTCCTCTGGGTCTCGATTCCCCAACTCTGGGTAAAAGACTCTGTGCATTTACCCTATCGATTCCTCTCATGATCTTATACACCTCTATAAAATCACCCCTCATCCTCTTACACTCGGAAGAATAAAGCCCTAGTCTGCTCAGCCTCTCCCTGTAGCTCATGCCCTCGAGTCCTGGCAACATCCTCAAAAATCTGCACTATTTCCAGCATAAGAATATCCTTTCTATAACAGAGTGACCAAAACTGAAACAATACTCTAAATGTGGCCTCGCCAATGTTTTGTACAACTGTAACATTACCTCCAAACCTCTATACTCAATCCAATGACTGATGAAGGCCAATGTGCCAAAAGCCTTCTTTATCTTGGTATGGATCTGCATTATGTGATCTGCAAACCAGTATTTAATGGAACGAGCTTTGATGCAAAGAGAAGGCTTTGAAGTTAGAATCCAGATGAGCAAAGGTTGGAACTAAACAGGTCATGCAGCATTTCTGGAGAACGAGAATAGGTGACATTTCGGGTCAGGACCGTTTCTTCAGACTGTCAATCTGAAGAAGCAATCTGACCTGAATCGTCACCTATGCATGTTCTCCTGAGATGTTACCTCAGTTACTCCAGCTCTTTGTGTTCTCATGTGTAAACCAGCATTTGCAGTACCTTGTTTCTGTTCCCACAGTGTGATGGAAAGGGAGTTCCAGGGTTTAAATCCATTGATCATGAAGGAGCAGCAATACATTTTTCAGTCAGATTGACATGCGATTTGAAGAGGAATCTGATGCCGATAGTGTTCCCATGCATCTGGTGCCCTGGTCCTGCTCAGAGGATGTGCTGGCTCTGGAGAGGGTCCAGAGGAGGTTTACAAGAATGATTCCAGGAATGAATGGGCTAACATATGATGAGCGTTTGACAGCACTGGGTCTCTGCTCGCTAGAGATTAGAAGGTTGACGGGGGACCTCATTGAAACTTACAGAATAATGAAAGGCATGACTGAACTTCGGTGCCTTCCCTCACAGTGGTAAACTTTGATACCACTGTGTGGAGATGTTTATGTGATAGACTATCATGTTCTGTGTTCTTTATTTTATTCATATGGATGTATGATGACCACAAATTTCACTGTGCCAATTGGTGCATGTGACAATAAAGGTCTCTTGTCTTGTCTCTTGCATAGATAGAGTGGATGTGGAAAGGATGGGAGAGTCTAGGACCAGAGGTCATAGCCTCAGAATTAAAAGTCGCTATTTTAGAAAGGAGGTGAGGAAGAACTTCAGAGGGTAGTTAGTCTGTTGAATCTATTGCCACAGGGCTGTAAAGGCCAAGTCAATGGATATTTTTAAGGCAGAGATAGACAAATTCTTGATTAGAATGGGTGTCAAGGGTTATGGGGCGAAGGCAGGAAAATGGGATTAGGAGGCAGAGATCATCCATGATTGAATGTCGGAGTAGACTCGATGGGCCCAATGGCCTAATTCTACTCCTCTAACTTGTGACCTTGTAACTTGTTGTTGGTTTCGGAGGTACTGCCAGAGTGGCCGAGGCCTAAAAATATTTATAATTTTTTTAACACAAATGACTTAAAATGGGCAGTAGAATTTGTATTAACATTATTCCCAAAAAGGTTTTATATCTTATTACTATGGATCTACAGAAAGAATATTCAAAAGGAAATTGATTACAACCACTAACCAATATCTTTAGTACCAGCAGTCTGATGAAGGGTTCTGACCCGAAACATCACCTATTCCTATTCTCCAGAGATGCTGTCTCACCCGGTGAGTTACTCCAGCTTTTAGTGTCTATCTTTTGTTTAAACCAGGATTTGCAGTTCTTTCCTGCACATCTTTGATACCAGCAACCTCCTATGGACATTTTCCAATGCTTTAGCCTGATATATTTTAAACCACTTTGTAAATGTTCATCCTGTCTTATTTTGAAAAGATGAATAAATTTGGTTCATGAAAGGTAAGCAGTTCTGCTCGAAAGCTGTTTATATTAATTCACACCAATCACCCTGCACTGTTTACACAGAACTAACTGATGCATCATTAGCTGTTCCACTTTATTATGAAGCTTTATCCTTGACAGGATATCAAACCAGTAAATGTGACAAATTGTAATGACTGAACCACAGATTTTGATTTCTTCACTATCTCAGCAAGTTATCTGACACAGTATTGGACTTTCCTCTTCTTTAATTCTCTTGAGTTTATCCTGCCGGCTGTCATCAATCAAATAGATAGTACATTTCAGTAATTCAATGTACCAATGGAGAGATAAGAGCGAGGTCAGCAAAACTGTTCAATTTTTCTGAAAACATGCCTTAAGTTCTGACCCACCAGCATTAAAATAAAATCTAGCAATTACATGCTTCCAGCAGTGTGAGAAAGTAAAGAGGATTATACAGTAAATGAACCATTGGCAACTATTTATAATTATCCATATATCAACAATGCCACATTGTCATTCTATAATAATATCCTAATATTTTATTCTGCATTGTTAATCATGCAGGTTGATTAATTTTCAATGCTCAATTTTAATGGCGAATCTATATTTCCCGTGGAGTCCCATAAGATTTAAATATAGTTTTTGGCTTCCATTATTTGAAAGGGTATTTTAGTAGTTCTGTTGACAAACATTTGATTATAGGGGATTTTGAAATGTTTGCAGTCTTTTAACAAAAATACATCTATCTATCTATATAATTAAAAGTCTCATCTTGACCACTTCCTGTTTGCACTGTGCTTTGAATTTAGGGCAAACGGTACCACTTACCGCTGTGATTTTTGGCCATCGTACTCAGAGTCCCCCTCCGCTCATCAGGTCCCGAGGATTTTTCTCATCAATGAAAAATAAAAGAGTTATTAGAGTTTTAAAAATATTAAGATTCTCTCTCCTGTCCATCACCACGATGAAAGGCCACGCCCCTTCTGGGGGGGGGGGGGGGTTGAGGGGAGGGGCTATAAAACCCGGAAGTCTTGATGTGGCTCAGTCTGTCTGCAAGATGGTGAGGGAGAGGTCATGAGCTGGGAACTAAACAACGCTGAGTGCCTACTGACCTGTGAGTGCCCTTTATGTGGTTTTAAATGTGCATTTAAAAAGTGGTGTTAAAAGTGGTGTTAAAAGTGGTGTTAAAAGTGGTGAGAAAAGTTGTTTAAAAAATGCTTTATTAGATCAGACTGTTTACTACAAAAGTCCCACTCATTCCGTGACGTAGTAGACAGGTCGTGCTGAACAACGCGTAATTTCCGGTGAGTGCAGGGGTCGTCCTGAATGCAGAGGTGTTGCTGACTGCGGAAGGCCCAGTGGAGATGCCTCGCTGAGCCATTTGAGTATTCAAAAAAGTTTACTTCCATATATATGGTGTGTTTGTGTGTTTGTGTGAGTGTGTGAGTGTACGTGTGAGCGTATATGAGTGTGTTTGTGTGTGTGTGTGAGTATGTGTGTGAGTCTGTGTGTGTGTGTGAGTGTATGTGTGTGTGAGTGTATGTATGTGCACTCTGCTTGAAATGCTGTGAAATTGGATTTGCTGGGCTGCACTCTGCTTGAAGTGCAGTGAGGTTGGAATTGCTGCCTGCACACTGCTTGGAGTGCTGTGAGGTTGGACTTGCTGTCTGCACTCTGGTTGGAGTGCTGTGAGGTTGGACTTGGTACCTGCACCCTGCTTGGAGTGCTGTGAGGTTGGATTTGCTGCCTGCACCCTGTTAGGTGTGCTGTGAGGTTGGACTTGCTGCCTGCACTCTGCTTGGAGTGCGGTGAGGTTGGACTTCCTGCCTGCACTCTGCTTGCTGTCAGGTTGGACTTGCTGCCTGCACTCTGCTTCAAGTGCTGTAAGGTTGGACTTGCTGCCTGCACTCTGGTTGGAGTGCTGTGAGGTTGGACTTGCCACCTGACTCTATTTGGAGTTCTGTGAGGTTGAACTTGCCACCTGCACTCTGTTTGGAGTTCTGTGAGGTTGGAATTGCTACCTGCTCTCTGCTTGGAGTGCTGTAAGGTTGGACTTGCTGCCTGCACTCTGCTTGGAGCGCTGTGAGGTTAGACTTGCTGCCTGCACTCTGCTTGCTGTGAGGTTCGACTTGCTGCCTGCACTCTGCTTGCTATGGTTGGACTTGCTGCCTGCACCCTGCTTGGAGTGATGTGAGGTTGGTCTTGCTGCCTACACTCTTCTTGGAGTGCTGTGAGGTTGGACATGCTGCCTGATATCTGCTTGGAGTGCTGTGAGATTGGGTTTGCAGCCTGCATTCCGCTTGATGTGCTGTGAGATTGGATTTGCAGGCCTGCACTGAATGATGACTTTTGAAGTAAATTCTCAGATTTTCATTGTTAAAATTTGATCGTTCAATCTCTCTATATTAAAATTGTCTTTTTTTTTGTCAACAGCAAAGAGGCAGTGAACAACAGAACACAACAAGAGACACAACAAGAAAGAACTTAATAAATCTCATCTTTAACATTTAAATTGTTGTTATATTGTAAGAGTCATTCACATTTTAAACTTTAATAAATTATTTTTCCACTTGCCATGCCTGCTTGTTCTTCATTACAATGGGAACCTAATAGGCAGGAATGGCTGCGCTGTCGGAGAGCCACTAAAAGTGCATGGGGGGAGGTTGAGGAGAGATGGACTGAATGCGTGGGGGGAATGGCAGGTGGGAAGGCAGGAGTCAGGTGGGGGGAATGGCAAGGAGAAGATTGGGGGGGGGTGGGGGTGAACTGCCACCACACCAGCCGTGAGTGACTGGACTGCCTGCTCACCAGCCATGAGTAAGTGAACTGCCAGCCCACCAGCTGTAAGTGACCGAAGTGCCAGCCCACCAGCCATGATTTAATGAACTGCCAGCCCACCAGCCATGACTCACTGAACTGCAAGTCCAAGAAAACATTCAGTCCACAATGTCCACACCAGCCCTCTGGAAACCAGTCCCTTCAGCGCACAACACACATATTAGTGCTCCAGAGATCTATGCAAGGAGAGACGATCCTCCTCCATTGCTGTAATCTGTAAAAAACGAAGAAAATGTCTAAAATTGATTGTCCACCCTCTCTCCCCCTTCTCGCTCACAGTCTGTCACCTGTTTTCGGCAGAATTTCTGGCAGTTTCTCAGCTGCCAGCCTGCCATACTTGAGTGACTGAGCTGCCAGGCCTGAGTGACTGAGCTGCCTGGCTTCAGTGACTGAGCTGCCAGGCCTCAGTGACTGAGCTTCCAGCCTAAGAATCCAATCGGCCCACAATGCCCAAACTAGCCCACAGGAAACGAGTCCCTTCAGCCCACAACACCCATGCTAGTGCTCCGGAACACCCCCCCCCCCCCCCCCCCCCCCCCCACTGGCCAGCAATATTGGAATTGGTGGAGAGTTGGAATATTGTGTTGGGGGACCAGCCCTCCCGTGTAAAGCTGTGACCCAATGGGTCCCACTTGGTCTAGTGCATAACTAAAACTCTGATCTTGTGCTCTTCCGGTTTGCATGGTGTTTCTATTTGTGCAAAAATTGTACATGATAGTGTTACAATTTTTTGCCACCTTGCTCACCATTCTCCTGTGCGCAAGTGCAACAAGTTTTTTTTCCAATCAATGTTAAAGTTTAAAAGTTATTAAGGTTTAAAAATCGTAAAATCCGCACATGCGCAGATTGGTCTCTTCCTTCAGCAGATTGGTCTCCTCTCTAGATAATCACCGGGACGGTGACGCCCCTTCCGGCACCTTCTGTCAATCACTGGTGGTGAGGAGAATAAAGCTGAAGGAGCGGAGTGAGCAGAGTGTAGAGAGCGTGTGGGGTTGCGTCTGCGGACGGCGGCGGTGGGAGCCTGGAGCTGGGAGCCGCTGCGTGAGGCCAGGAGCTGCTGAACATTGGTGGAATGAGTGAGTGGTGGAATATTGCATTGGGGAATGGGGTGCGTTGGGGTACCAGGCCTCCCGCTGACAGGGATCCAATGGGTCCCACTTAGTCTAGTTACTTAAATTCTTGATCATAAACTCCTGCATACCTGCCACAAATATTTCAGAGGTTGCTACACACATCATCTTGTGGTTCTGAGGTTATACAATTGCTCTTCGGGCTAAAGGAATCATGGGATATGGGGCAAAAGCAGGAACAGGGTACTGATTTTAGATGATCAGCCGTGATCATATTAAATGGTGGTGCTGGTTCGAAGGGCCGAATGGCCTACTCCTGCACCTATTTTTCTATGTCTTCTATGTTTCCATGTCAATTTAACATCTCAATAAGAAAATGTCCCCCCCTTACTTATTTTGAATAATTTCCTTATCAACAAGAACTTGGGCCAAGACCCCAGCCCACTGAAATAAGCCATTAAGATGTTGTTGTTAGGAGAGTAAATTGTTTTGACTAATTTGTATCACCAAATACATATTCTTGTTCCTTCAGTTAAGAAGTCAAGCAGGGATAAGCCAGGTAACTATCAACCAATTAATCCATATCATTGGAAGATAAATTATTGGAGAAAATTCTGAGGGATAAGATTTATTTTAATTTGTAAAGGTAGAGTTGATCAGAATTAGATAGCATAGCTTCATGCACAGCGAGTTCCTTTAGAAAGGGGATGAGAGGTAATTTATTTATTCTGAGACTAGTGAATTTGTGGAATTATTTGCCACAGAAGGCTGTGTAGGCCAAGTCAATTGATATTTTTAAAGCAGAGATAGATAGATTCTTAATTTGTACAGATGTCAGGGGTTCTGGGGGGAAGACAAGAGAATGGGGTTGGGAGGGAGAGATAGATCAGCCATGATTGAATGGCGGGGTATAATGGATGGGCCGAATGGCTTAATTCTGCTCCAATTACTTATGACTAGAGCCGGGATGTTTAGGCACTAAAAAACTCTGAAATAGGCAGGCAAAAAGGCAGAATAGAATTACAAAAAAAGGCACAAAAATGCATTTATTGACCAAAAAAAAAGGCATCCGGCATTTATTTCCAGACAGAATATGCTTCAGTTGTGAAAAACTTCTTTCTACCTCAGCTGAGGTCACTGGTGCATACCCGACTCAAGCTACGGACTCTATATTACTGTCGATATCTTGTGCATTACAACTACCTGTGAGCACTTTAGCTATGTTTTCTATTTCTTCAAGATCTTTGTTAGAACTTTTGTTAAATCAATCTCTCACATTTTCCTTGTATGTCTTTACCTACATCGCCAGGAACTTTACAAATATCATCTGTTACTTTGTTGAAAACCTGCAAGTTATTCACTAATGTTTCACCACGTTTCTCAAGGGAAGTGGGAAGTTTGCAAAATTGGAAACAATAAACACAACATCGCAGTGGAGGAACGTTTTCTTCATGATTTCACTGAATATCCTGACTGCAGCAGATTCTTCTTCTTCAAAACAGTCGACGATTTATTTTATCTTTTCAAAATTTGCAGCATAGTAGAATACAGCAGAGAGCCATGTACCCCACCTAGTCAAATGGGCTGAGGAGGTAGCGGAATCTCGAGTGCCATTTCCTTGAACAACTGCACGTATGATGGTGCTTTGAGGAAGATTTTCTTGGCATTGGAAAGTAGGCGATCAACATTTGGAAACAGGCTACATATGTGCTTGGCAATTCTATGAAGTCCTTGAGCTAAACATCTCAAATGCGACATTTTGGGGAATAAAACTTTAAGTCACAAACAGAAGAACAGTCTCCTGTTTTATACCTTCTGGCCAAAGTACAGCAAATGGAGATATAAACAACTGAGCAATAATTGAGCTGTTTGACTTCTCCAATACTTCCAATGTCAACAAATACTCCTTTGATGGTTGACCTGCCTCCGTTGTACCAATGACCACATTGGCAAAAGCATCGGTTGTCTCGTCTATTGAGATCCATATTTTGCTGCATGCAACTTCATCTCTAATTTTTTGCACAACATTGTTGAAGTTGTTGTCAACATAATTTTTCGGTAATGATGACTTGCTTACTATATGTTCTCTGTGTATTTCCCTAAAAAAGCCTCTGAGAGATTTGTTTTCCAATTTCCACAGTGGAATTCCAGCATCAATGAATATCTTGCACAGATCACTCAAACTCAGATTTGCGACTGGAGCCAGCAGTAAATGTAGTGAGGAGACATGCTTGGGTATTTCGATTGGGTAGTCTACACCTCAACATTGACTTCTCTAATTTTATATAACCCTTGTCTTCTCCCTCCTCCCCTTCCCAGCTCTCCTAGTTCTACTGTCTACGCCTCTTTCTTTTTTTTACGCGCCCCCCCCACATCAGTCTGAAGAAGGGTCTCGACCCGAAACGTCGCCTTTTCCTTCTCTCCATAGATGCTGCCTCACCCGCTGAGTTTCTCCAGCATTTTTTGTCTACTTTCGATTTTTCTATCATCTGCATCTTTCTTCAATAGATCTTGGAGAAGACCGAACCAGCGGGCAGAGGCACGAAAGAATGAATGACCGACAGTGGCGCCCCTGGTTTTGCCCCAGTGGTGGTAGTTCTTTTGTAAGTTATACTATGTTAAAATGTTAATAATAACATTAATGTTAACGTGTTAACATAGAAAAACTCATTATAATCACGGTACAATTAGAGAAAATAGCAAATGACCTTTTAACAAAACGGCATAAAAAAGCCGATTTAGGCACTCGATCGTGAAAAAGGCATTATCCTGGTGAAATCATCAAAAAATAAACGAAAAAGCACTCATGGCATTTATGGCTTGATCCTGGCTCTACCTATAACCTTATGACATAGCTCCATCTCAATCATTTGATCCATTTTTTTGCGGTGGTAACTATGATGAAGGCCATTTTGAACATGTAGTCTACATGAACTTTGGTAAGGTATTTGCTGAGGTTCTGTTTAGTAGGCTGATCCGGAACTTTAAGGCACATGGGATCCAAGACAAACTGGCAAATGATAGTGGTGGAAGGATGCTTTTTCTGATTGGAAGTCTATGACGAGTGGTGTACTGTAGAGATTGGTTCCTGGATCCTTGTTGTTTGTGATAACAGTCTGGTTGCAAATGCTGGAGGCAGGATTAGTAAAATTGATAGTGTTGTGGATAACAAGGAACGTTATCCAAGATTACAACAGGATAGAGATGAAAGTTAGATGGAGCACTGTTAGATACAGTTAAATCCTTTTGGAAAGTCAAAGGGAAGGATCAATCGAGTGAATAATAACGCCCTAATGAATGTTAAAAAAAAGAGGTACCATTGCCTTTATTTGCTGTTTCTCAATGGGCTCACCACATTTACGCCCTACCACAGGACGGTCCTGCATACTTTGAAATATTTTGTTCTATTATCTTTAACCATTTATATAAACATGACATGCTTTACCACACTATTGAACAAGTATATGTATAGGTAAGGAATATAGGCCAAACATGGCCAGGTGGGACTAATGTATTTGGGGCATTTTGGTCAGCATGGGCTTGTTGGGCTGAAAGGCCTGTTTCTATGCTGTATGACCATGACTCTATGACCATGGCTATTGGCGACAGTGCTGTTACATATGTAGGTCTTAGCTCTAGAATTCACTCCTAAATCCTGCTGCATATGCACTTCAATCCACAAATCTTACCTTCTGTTGTCCTAAGTGAATTGAATTGAATTGATTTAAATTAAATACATTTTGACTTTGAGTCTGTGAATTGGTTCATATTCAGGGACTCTGCGGCTAACCTTGATGAATATGTTACTGTTGTCACTGACTTTATCAGCGAGTGTGACCCCAACCAGAAATCATGGATGAACTGTGAGGTGAAGTCCAGGTCTGCATGAGCCCGAGCTGTATGAGAAATCTATCTAGGACCTTCATACAACGATTCAGAATGCCAAGAGGGAAGTTCACACCAAGCTGAAGTCTTGACTCCAGGCAATGACGTGGATAACAGTAGATTGTGATAAGGCTTGCATGCTATAACAGGCTGCAAAGCAAGGACGGTCAATACCACAGGCAACAATTGGTCCCTCCCCAATGAACTCAATGCACTGTATGCCTGCTTTGAACAGAAAGTCAGGGATGGAATGCCACCACCTGTGTCAGTTTTGGATACACATGTTTCAAGGTTACTGAGACAAATGTAAGATCAGCTTTCCTGAGTCATTGAGTAATACAGCAAGGAAATAGGCTCTTCAGGCCAACTTGCCCATGCCAACCAACATGGCCCATCTACACTAAAGCCCCTGCCCCACATTCATGATCTAATTGGCGACTTCTGCGAGTTTGCCCTCGACTCATACTCGCAGCATGGTTGCCACGAGGTCATAGGAGTTCTTCGTAACTCTTCCTCATGCTCGTGGGTGGTCTCCACGTACTCGTGGCCTCAAGTAGATTGCGGCATTTTTTCCAACCTGATAAAAAATTTCCACAAGTAAAAAAAGGTCGGCATGGAAAAAATTGATACTTTTTACTCGTAGGTAGGTCGTAGTATGTTGTGAGGGTAGTCGTTGGTAGTCGCAGGTCGGTAACTGGCCCGAGAAAAAAATGCAAACATGACATAATTTTATCATGTGATTATTTTCCACTCATAGCTAATCGTAGTTGGTCTTAGGTGTGGAAGACTGAGGTCGAGGGGGGTCGTAGGAGGTGATAGACATAGTCGTAGGAGATCATAGACATAGTCGTAGGAGGTCGTAGACATAGTCGTAGGAGGTTTTTTACTTAGGCGAGTCAACACGACCTTGACATTTTTTTCAACGTCTAGGGTCTTCTAAACTCATGGATTAGATCATCCAAGTGGGACAGGCTGCATTTGGTCCATACACTTCTAAACCTATCCTATCCATGTACCTGTCCGAATGTCTTTTAAATATTGTGATAGAAATTGCCTCAAAGTTCTCCTCTGGCAGCTAGTTCCACATAAGCTCCACCCTTTGTGTAAAATAAAAAGTTGCCATCAGGTTGCTATTAAATTTCCTCCCCCCTCACCTTAAACCTATGTCCCCGGGTACCTGATTCCCCTACCATGGATAAAATACTCTGTACATTTACCCTATCTAATCCTTTCATGATCTTATACACCTCTAACACCAGGATGGTCACGGTGGCGCAGAGGTAGAATTGCTACCTTACAGGGAATGCAGCATCAGAGACCCGGATTTGATCCCGACTATTGGTGCTGTCTATAGGGAGTTTGTACATTCTCCCCGTGACCTGCGTGGGTTTACTCCAAGATCTTCGGTTTCCTCCCACACTCCAAAGATGTACAGGTTTGTAGGTTAATTGGTTTGGTAAATGTAAGAAATGTCCCTAGTGGGTGTAGGATAGTGTTAATATGCGGGGATTGCTGGTCGGCGCAGACCTGATGGGCCGAAGGGCCTGTTTCTGCTCTGTATCTCTAAACTAAACAAAACTAAACTAAACTAAAAAAAAAATGTCATTCTCATTCTCCTGCACTCCGAGGAATAAAGTCCTAGCCTGCTCAACCTCTCCCTGTAGCTCAGGCCCTGAGTCCGGGCAACATCCTTGTAAATCTTCTCTGCACCCTTTCCAGATTGATGACATGTTACCTATAACTGGATGACCAAAACTGAACACAATATTCCAAATGTGGCCTCCCCAATATCTTGTACAACTGTAATGTAACCTCTGACTGCTGAAGGCTAAAGTGCCAAAAGCCACTTGACCACCATATCTACCAGTGATGCCACTTTCAAGGAACTATGTATCTGCACTCCTAGATCGATCAGCTCTACAAAATTCCCAGAGCCCTGGCATTCACTGTGAAGGTCCTGCCGATTTTGACTTCCCAAAATTCAACACCTTGCACATATTTGTATTAAACTCAATTTTCCATTCCTCAGCCCACCTGCCCAACTGATCAAGATCCTGATGCAAATTTTCATAACCTTCTTCACTATCAGCGATGCCACCCACTTTCGTATCATCTGCAAACTTGCTAATCATGCCTTGTACATTCTCATCCAAATCACTGATATAAACCACAAACAGCAAAGGACCCAGCACAGGTCCCCAAGGTGCACTACTAATCACAGGCCTCCAGTCCGATAAACAACCTTCCACTATCACCCTCTGCGTCCTTCCATTAAGCCAATTTTTATCTAGTTGGCTAGCTCTCCTTGGATCCCACCTTCCAATCTTCTGATCTAACCTTCCAAAGCAGCTTACCATGCAGAATCTTATCAAATGCAAAGTAAGAGTAAATCTGCAGAGAGTAACTGGTCTGGTCTGAGTCTTCAGCACCTGGGCGTGTTGTCAAGACCTGGGCAGATCAGCTCGTAGCAATATTCACATATATCATTAACCTCTCACTACTCCACTCCAAGGTCCCCACCTGCTTCCAAAAGACCGTTATCATCCAGTTGTTGACGAAAACTAAGGTAGTGTGCCCTAATGCCCACCATCCAGTGGCTCTGATATACACCATCATGAAGTGCTTCCTCTCCTCCGTTATCAGGCTTCTGAACAGACCTTCCATTAGCTAGGGTACTGTTCGATTCACCTTTACCTCGTTGAGAACATTGGACTTTGTCTAACTGATGCACTACTACACAGGGAATTATATTCTGCACACTATATATTTGCTCAATCTATTGAACTTGAGTTTGAACTGATTATATCTATGAATGGTACATCTGATCTATTTGCATAGCATGCAAAACTGACATTCTTTTTGTAGCCCGGCACAGGGGAACAATAATAAGCCTAAACCCAAACCTACATCAATCTTTATTGGTTGTTTCTTATTTGCTTATTTGTCCTCCTTGTCTTTGAAGATCTGTTGCTACAACAAATCCACAATTCTCTTGTTTCCAGCCAGCAAGAGTAACACCACTTAGTTTGTCAACCCATCAATATCAAAGGTTTCAAGGGTCTTTTCAAGAGATTCAAGTGTTTTATTGTCATATGTCCCAGATAGTACAATGAAATTCCTACTTACTGCAACACAGCAGAATATGTAATCATAATAAATAATATAACAAATCTAAAAAAATAAACAATAACAGTGCAATAATAATAATAATAATAATAATAATAATAATAATAGTCTATTGTAATCTATTGTAGTTCATAGCTTATGAGGTTTTAGTGTTTAATAGCCTGATGGTTGTAGGGAAGAAGCTGTTTCTGAACCTGGACGTTACAGTTCTCAGGCTCCTGTACCTTTTTCCCAATGGCAGTGCTGAGATGTGTGTGTGGCCAGGATGGTTTGGGTCTCTGATGATGTTAGCTACCTTTTTGAGGCAGCAACTCCACTAAATCCCTTCGATGGTGGGGAGGTCAGAGCTGGTGAAGGACTGGGCAGTGTTCAAAATTTTTTGCAGTCTTTTCCGCCCCTGGACGTTTAAGTTGCTGAACCAGGCCATGAAGCAACCAGTCAATATGCTCTCTACAGTGCACCTGTAGAAGTTCAAGAGAATCCTCTTTGACATACCGAATCTCCGTAACCCACTCAGGAAGTAGAGGTGCTGATGTGCTCTCTTTATAATTGCATCAGTGTGCTGGGTCCAGGAAAGATCGTCGGAAATATGCATGCCCAGGAATTTGAAGTTTTTGACTCTCTCCACCATCGTCCCATTGATGTAAACAGGATTGTGGGTCCTCAACCTTCCTCTTCCAAAGTCCACAATCAGTTCTTTGGTTCTTTGTTATTGAGAGCCAGCTTGTTATGCTGGCACCATTTGATCAGTCGGTCGATCTCACTTCTATACTCTGACTCATCACCATCTGTAATTCGTCCCTCAATGGTGGTGTCGTCAGCGAACTTGAAAATTAAGATACAGTGATATGCAATACCATACAGCCATACGGGAAAAAAAGCAACATTAAGTATATTTCAGAAAAACATGACATACTTAGAAAATGCTTATGCCGAAACATTAGTTGAAATTATTTATTACTGTAGATGTTTACCTTCAATATATCAAAACGCACAGCACATGTTTCATTGTCATCAGCACACTTTATCGCTTTGATGTATTTTCTTAATGTTGTTTAAGAGAACAGATTGTTCATAACCTGTGCACGTAGCATACATATTGATTCAAATCTTCATCTCCATAGCAACACACACTGAAGTTCAACTTCCACAGTAATTTGCTGGAGCAGAAGCCGTAGTTGATGAGATTTGGTCAAGTTTCAGGGTGACAGATGATCAAAGTGATGTAGCTGAATGAAAGTGTAAGATTATGGTATTTCAGGGTTCAATGAACTAAATAAACCCTTGCCTTTACACAAGGAGGTGTTGCAGCCTGAGTGGATATAATACCAGAACATCGGAGCAAAAGAGTGTAAATATAATAAAATCACATGTACACATTACACTCAGAGCTTTTAAAAAACCATTTTGGTTATCCTATCTTCATATGCAAACTGTCTATAAAAATATAGATTACTATAATGAAAATTGATGACATTTATAAACATTCAGCTCATTTTAATTTCCTATCCAAATATTGATATATTCCATAAGTAAATCTCTAAAAGAAACTTAATTTGAAATCTTTAGATGGCATTGAAATGAATGATTTTTATCTTCACCATGAGCCCTGCGAATACATTTATAGATTACAGATTAGTTCATTGCTGTATGCACCAGGTTGCAATAAAGGTCCTTTTTCACGAAGTTAATGGACTATACATACAGCAGTGATAAATACAACAAGTTGTACAATGACAAATGCAAAACAGCAGAATGGTGCAGAAACTGGTGCAAAAACTGTGCAAAATATGATAACAGAATATCCTATTAGGTAAAATTAAGAGTACATGATAGCACTTCTGGGAAGAGGGTTTGAAAGAGATTATTGGTTCAAGACCATGAGGATGAGCTGTTCTTTACTCTAGAGATCTGAGTTTTCAAGCTTGTGTACATTCGTCTAGAAGGTCGAGGAGCTTATTATGGAATTCAGACTACTGAAGTTGCAAACATATGGAATAAACACATTCTACACAAACACATTTGCACAGTGAAATATACTTGGACAAATAAAAAATTGCGCATAAAAATTGCTCTAGAAAAACCATTGTCAAGTTGTCCAGGATGGCGTTTATTGATTAAAGATTATTGAAGTGTCAGTCACAAGATCACAATACAGTCCACCACCAATTTTATGGCACCCTTGGTCCCAGAGCCTTTCTGGATTATCATTTTGCTGGACCAACAGAGGTCATGGCCTCCGTGAGGAGTACAACGGTATTGGTATGGTCGCTGAGGGACCGAGAAACCGGCCTGCAAAGTCAGCCTTGGAAGTCAGCCAGAGGATTCAGCTCAAGGAACGAATCGACTGACTCCAGCCGGGCCGGAGTTCCAGAGCCTCAGCTAGAAGGAACAAATTCAACCTGTTGATCTGTGCGGAAGACCTGATGAGGTAGAGACCGGTTGCCTTATCTTGCCTAGCAGCCACAATTTCGGACACATTTCCAGGGGCGATTTCAAGTGCACTCTCATGATTTTGTCCAGATAAAAGGACCATCAGTTGCTAGAAAATCGGATGTGGACCTGTAGTCATAAAAGCTGACCATTACAGTTCTTCTTCCATTTAGTTGTGATAGAAGCAGGATTTAGATGCTGCTGAAGTATCATTCAGTGATGCAGCTATTGCCACAAGTCAAGCAACATGGAGAATCCAATATTTAACATCAGGTTGAACTTTCACCAACTCAGCCTGCCTTTCTAGCATCAACAACATGGAATCAGAGTTGCTTACACCATTTAGGAAGTCTGGTAAAAACTTGAATTGCTTATGCATAGAAGTTTAAGAGTCGAGTGCTGGAAGTTGGAATTTTTACAAATGCCCAAAGATCGGCATGGATATGGTGTGCCAAATTACTTGTTTCCGTGCTCCATGACACCATGACCAACTTGTATTGAGAAAAGATCTATAATGTTGTGCAACCTCCCAGGTATTTTATATAACCAAGAACAAACTAAACTTGACTTTGAACCAAGTAAACAACAACAATTGATGATCAGAAACACGGATAAAAAATGTCAAGATCTATTTTAAGAGAGAGATGGAGATGTTCATGGAGATAATTGCAGACCATCTAATCTTACATAGAAACATAGAAACATAGAAAAATAGGTGCAGGAGTAGGCCATTTGGCCCTTCGAGCCAACACTGCCATTCAATATGATCATGGCTGATCATCTAAAATCAGTACCCTGTTCCTGCTTTTTCCCCATATCCCTTGATTCCTTTAGTTTGATGCACCACCACCAGCAAGAGGGCAGATTGGGAGGAGAGATATTGCTTTGAAAACAATGTGGTTATCTAAAATCTTCCATTCCCTTCTATCTTCAAACTTCTATAACTTCCTATTTTATCACCCACTCCCTATATATTGGGGACAATATTTCACAGAGGCCAATCCTGCATGCCTTTGAGATAACCATGTAACCATATAACCATATAACAATTACAGCACGGAAACAGGCCCTCTCGGCCCTTCCAGTCCGTGCCGACCATTTGTTTTCCCCTAGTCCCATCTACCTGCACTCAGACCATACCCCTCCATTCCCTTCACGTCCATATACCTATCCACTTTACTCTTAAATGTTAAAATCGATCCTGCCTCCACCACTTCTGCTGGAAGCTCATTCCACACAGCCACCATCCTCTGAGTAAAGAAGTTCCCCCTCACGTTACCCCAAAACTTCTGTCCCTTAATTCTCATGTCATGCCCTCGTGTTTGAATCTTCCCTACCCTCAATGGGAAAAACGTATCCACGAGATGTGGGAGAAAACCTGAGCACCTAGAGAAACCCAACATGGTGACAGGGGAAACGTGCAAACTTCACGCAAACAGGCTCGAGGTCAGGTCATGACCCGGGTCTCTGGCGCTGTGAGGCAGTTGCTCTACCAGCTACGCCACTGTGCTTCGTTTCTTTGTGTATTTTGATATGCTGCAGCCCATCAGCTTTAGCTTCCCTCACATATCCACCTGTTCGTTTTATAGATACAAAGTTTTAAGGATTGGTACTTTGGAATGTAGTTTCGAGTCTGTCTCCCCTCTTTCTAAAAAATGTTTAAAATAGTATTATTGATCCTATTTTCGTCGTAAATTTCCTTCCACTGCAGCTTTATCCCTGTCAATCACATTGTAATGTCTGTCTCTTTATGTTTAAATGTTTTCTACAGAAAGGACTTGGAACATATTTAGATTGAAAAGGTGGATTTCGTTTTGAAAATTGAGATGCTGGGAAGCAAAGAGCTTTCACGCAAATTTGAATAAAGTGCAAGGCGAATAATGAACAAACAGAGAATAAGTTAGGTTTTGAAATTGCTTTAAAAAGACTGCAAAATATAAACAAATTAGGAGAATGCCTCATTGAATAAAAACACTTGCATTGTTTGCAATTGGAAGTCCATAGTCCTGGCCACAGCTGGTTGATTATTAGCACAAGTAGTAGAGTTACGGCCTCACAACGCTGGCAACCTGGATGTAACCCTGACTTCAAGTATGTGGAGTTTGCACATTCTGTCAGTGAATGTATGGGTTTCCGCTCACTGCTCTACTTTCCTCCTGCATCCCTAAGACATACAAGTCGGCAGGTATGTTCATGTGCCGTTGTCAATTGCTGCTAATGGAGATGGGTGGTAGAATCTGGTAGGGGTGGGAGGGCTGGATGGGGTATTTAAAAAGTAAGACTAACAAAATACTGAGTTTGTAATATTTACCACACCAAAACCTTTTGGCAGTGAAAGGGAGATGAATTATAGAGTCATAGAAAGAGAGTCATACAGAATGGAAACAATCCCTTCGGCCCAATTTGCCCACACCAACCAACATGTCCCATCTACACTAGTCCCACCTGCCTGCATTTGGCTGATATGTCTCTAAACCTATCATATCCAGGTACCTGTCTAAATGTTCTTAAATGTTGTGATTGCACCTGTATCAACTACCTCCTCCTGCAGCTCGATCCATGCACCCATCACCTTTCATGTAAAAATGTTTTCCCTCAAGTTCCAATTAAATCTAACTCCCCTCACCTTAGACCTATGTCCTCTGGTTCTTGATTCCCATTCTCTGGGCAAGAGACTCTGTGCATTTACCCAATCTATTCCTCTCATGATTTTATACACCTCAATAAGATCATCCTTCATCCTCATGCACTCTATGGAATAGAGTCCTAGCCTGCTCAACCTCTCCCTATACACTGGCCCTTGAGTACAGGCAACATCCTCGTAAATCTTCTCTGTACCCTTTCCAGCTTGACAACATCTTTCCCATAGCATGGTGCCCAATGCTGAATACAATACTCCAAATGTGGTCTTATATAACTGCAACATGACCGTTCAACTTCCATACTCAACACTCCAATGTGCCGGACGGAAATCTTAACAATATGTTTATAGGAAACATAGGAAACATAGGAAATAGGTGCAGGAGCAGGCCATTCGGCCCTTCGAGCCTGCACCACCGTTCACTATGATCATGGTTGATCAACCAACTCAGTATCCTGTACCTCCCTTCTCTCCATACCCCCTGATCCCTTTAGCCACAAGGACCACATCTAACTCCCTCTTCAATATAGCCAATGAACTGGCCTCAACTACCTTCTGTGGCAGAGAATTCCACAGATTCACCACTCTCTGTATGAAAAAAGATTTTCTCATCTCGGTCCTAAAAGACTTCCCCCTTATCCTTAAACTGTGACCCCTTGTTCTGGACTTCCCCAACATCGGGAACAATCTTCCTGCATCTAGCCTGTCCAACCCCTTAAGAATTTTGTAAGTCTCTATAAGATCCCCCCTCAATCTTCTAAATTCCAGCGAGTACAAGCGGAGTCTATCCAGTCTTTCTTCATATGGAAGTCCTGCCATCCCAGGAATCAGTCTGGTGAACCTTCTCTGTACTCCCTCTATGGCAAGAATGTCTTTCCTCAGATTAGGAGACCAAACCTGTACGCAATACTCCAGGTGTGGTCTCACCAAGACCCTGCACAACTGCACTCTTGTACAATCCTGCTCCCTGCTCTTGTACTCAAATCCTTTTGCTATGAATGCCAACATTCCATTTGCTTTCTTCACTGCCTGCTGCGCCTGCATGTCTACTTTCAATGACTGGTGTACCATGACGCCCAGGTCTCATTGCATCTCCCCTTTTCCTAATCGACCACCATTCAGATAATAGTCTACTTTCCTGTTTTTTGCCACCAAAGTGGATAACCTCACATTTATCCACATTATACTGCATCTGCCATGCATTTGCCCACTCACTCAACCTATCCAAGTCTCTCCTACCATCCTCCTCACAGATTACACTGCCCCCCAGCTTCATGTCATCCGCAAACTTGGAGATGTTGCATTCATGTCCCTCATCCAGATCATTAATATAGAAACATAGAAACATAGAAAACAGGTGCAGGAGAAGGCCATTCGGCCCTTTGAGCCAGCACCGCCATTCAATATGATCATGGCTGATCGTCCGCTATCAATAACCCGTGCCTGCCTTCTCCCCATATCCCTTGACTCCACAAGCCCCTGGAGCTCTATCCAACTCTCTCTTAAATCCACCCAGTGATTTGGCCTCTGTGGCAGGGAATTCCATAAATTCACAACTCTCTGGGTAAAAAAGTTTTTTCTCAGCTCAGTCTTAAATGACCTCCCCTTTATTCTAAGACTGTGGCCCCTGGTTCTGGACTCATCCAACATTGGGAACATTTTTCCTGCATCTAGCTTGTCCAGTCCTTTTATAATTTTATATGTTTCTATAAGACCCCCCCCCCCCCCCCCCTAAATGCAGGAAGATTGTTCCCGATCTTGGGGAAGTCTCATGACAGGGGTCCCGCCATAAGGGATCAATCCTTGTAATTAATATATAGTAAATATTGAGGTCACACAGCAGAGTGGTGAGTCTCTGGAACTCTCTGCCATTCTGAAGAGGGTAGTTGACCCATTTACTCCTATTTGCTTTGGATGTGGCCCTTGTCTAACATCAGATACTGAACCCCCAATACCATGTGCTTTAAGTTGGATGTATACTATGATCTCTTATGTGGGACCTTGTTGAAAGCCTACTCCTGCAGTCCTAATTTCTATGTTTCTGGATGTTTCTAAATATGGGCCATTTAGTGGAAATAAGGGGTAAATGGATGAAATTAAATAATACTGAACCGTGGGGATAGTGACACGATGGGTTGTAAATTGCAGGAGGTCAAAAGGATCTCTTTGATACTCTACGATCATATAGAGGCTAATAACTAGCACTTGTTAGCACAAATCGCAGGTATCTATTGCAAAGATTTCATCGTGGTCTCAGGAGGTCCTATGAGGTCACTGGAACTCTCCTTCATGCTCGAGGGAAGTTCCCGAATACTTGCGGCCTCAGTTTCGTCGAGGAAATTTATTCAGCATTTTGGAATTTTCTCCGCGAGTAAAAATTGGTCGGCATGGTTCTTTTGACTCGTAGTGCAGTGGAATGAGGTCGCTATGTAGTTATAAGCAGTCAAGGGCAGCCGTAGGCAATCTCCTTCGCTGACTGGGCATTTTAATTGGCTCATTGGAGTTTTCAGGACCAAGGAAAGCCGACCGGTGCCCGCTAAACTTTATTAAAAGTCGTCTGGCATCTTAAAAGTGTCTCCACTCCTTCACCACCACCACCCCCTTATCCCCCCGTCTCTCCCCTTCTCTCCCCTTCTTTCCCCCTTCTCCCTTTCCCTTCCACACCGCAACCCCCCCCCCCCCCCCCCCCCCCCACCACCACCACTCCACGCTCTCTAAAGGACTTACCGTACACTGTGCAAGCTGTCTTTTACCTTCCTGTTCATCGCGGGTGTGAATTTCAGACAGTGCTCCCCCGCTTTCCCTGGCCCCCGCCTTTGCAATGTGTTTGTGTGTGTTTGTGTGCGCGGTTGGTCGATCCAGTTTGCGGTTTCATCGCTGATGGTCGATCCAGCTTGTGGTTTTTCAGGCGAGTGGCCTCGAGCTTGAAGGACGAAAACAGTCGCTGAAAGGTCGCGTCAGTGGGACAGGCACTTTATACACCTGAGAGATATATAGTCAGCGGGTGCGTGCAATCAAAATAGATTCCACCTTCTGTTTTGAGGTCCTACCTCTTGACGAACCCATCTTTAACAGAAATGTCAATATGTTTAATAATAGAGAAAGAATTAGTGATTCAGGAAATTCAATTAATGAGTTGCTGAGTAATAAAGTGGGGAATCCTAGATGTCACCATTGGAGATATTTGGGATCAGCCAGGACGTGGATGATGTACCAATCACCCAATAAGTGGGTTATTTGCTGACGGTTCTATCAGCTCTATCTAGAAGAAGTTATTGTGATTGGTAATCAGGTGAGGGCAGCAATTAATTTAGCCATGTTGCCCTAAGTGAAAATTGTCCACATGGCCTGTTACTAATTGGTGCCTAACAAACCAAACATCAGATTGAATTTCATCATTGACATTAAGTAAAAATCTGGTAGAAATATTTTTTTTAAATGCCTGATATAATTTCACTGTGATAAATTTCATTTAAGGCAGAAAAAATGCAACGTTTCTGTGTTTTACATGGGAAAAGATTTAAGCTCGAACCACATTTAGTTGTTTATCATCATACATAACCTTTAACACTAACATATTTATTCCTTTAATGTTTGAAAATTATGATTACCACGGATATCCTGATATAGTCTCTATGGTGCTTTAATTTCCCTAACACGTACTGATGTTTATATATCATGTTTTAATCATGTTTCTACTGTCAGGTCAGGGGTAGTTACCCCCACCACGGGTACCATGTAATCCCATGCTACCTGCTCCAGGGTCGGATAGTCGGCGACTAAACCGTCTCCCCCACCTGGTTTGCCAGGTGAGGAGGGGTCTGTGGACCCTCAACAGGACCAAAAACAAGACCTATCAAATGGCGGATGAGCTCTTAGCGAGCCAATGGCCATCCACACTTCAGTAGAAGTTGCGATTACTGTCGTATATAGCATTGTAAGGCACCGTGCCCGTTGATGTTTTCAACGATGATGATGTTTTAATAAATTGTCCGGCCACTGGCAATTGCTCAGCAATTGGATAGTTATTTATAAACGGAGGTGAAGAGACAAAGTGGGGAGTATCTGATAATGTTAATTTAGATGAAGAAACAATCAAGATTAAAATAGTTTTAACGAAGAAACTGCAGATGCTGGAGAATCGAGGGTTACACAAAAAGCTGGAGAAACTCAGCGGGTGCAGCAGCATCTAAGGCGCGAAGGAGATAGGCGACGTTTCGGGTCGAGACCCTTCTTCAGACTGGTCAGGGATCAGGGAAACGAGAGATATAGACGGTGATGTGGAGAGATAAAGAACAATGAATGAAAGATATGCAAAAAAGTATCGATGATAAAGGGAACAAGCCACTGTAAGCTGTTTGTGGTGTGAAAATGAGAAGCTAGTGCGACTAGGGTGGGGGAGGGAGATAGAGATACAGGGAATGCCAGGGCCCGAGGGCTGAGGGAGAGGTGGGAAGGGGAGGAGACAGCAGGGGTTAACAAAATTGAGAAAATTCAATGTTCAAGCCCAAAGGATGCAGACTCCCCATGCGGAATATGAGGTGCTGTTCCTCCAACTTGCGGTGTTGCTCACTCTGGCCATGGAGGAGGCCCAGGACCGAGAGGTCGGATACGGAATGGGAGGGGGAGTTGAAGTGCTGAGCGACCGGGAGGTCGGGTTGGTTTTTGCGGACCGAGCGGAGGTGTTCGGCGAAACGATCGCCAAGCCTCCGCTTGGTCTCACCGATATAGATCATCTGGCATCTGGAGCAGCGGATGCAGTAGGATGCAGTAGATGAGGTTGGAGGAGGTGCAGGTGAACCTCTGTCGGACCTGGAAGGACTGCTTGGGTCCCTGAAAGGAGTGAAGGGGGGAGGTGAAGGGACAAGTGTTGCATTTCTTGCGGTTGCAAGGGAAAGTGCCCGGGGAAGGAGTAGAGCGGGAGGGGAGGGAAGAATTGACAAGGGAGTCGCGGAGGGAGCGGTCTTTGCGGAAGGCAGACAGGGGGGGAGATGGGAAGATGTGGCGGGTGGAGGGGTCACGTTGGAGGTGGCGAAACTGGTGGAGGACTATCTGTTTAAAATAGTCACTGCACAAATGAGGAGGCAGTTAGCTATTTATTTACCCCTAATCACCACTGTTTTTCAAAAGTATTTGAGTCCATCTAGCTTCTTGCACCAACAAATCCTATGAAGGACAAACTGGAGCAGTAATAAAACTCCCCCTCCAGTACAAATTATTCTTTCCCTAAGCGTCCATATTATCTTTCATTTTTTCTCTGTTAAGTAGTATCTCTTGCGTCTTACAGCCCTTCTCCCTGCCTGTTCAAATCCTCAAACCTTTCCGCTACATCAAAAAAGTAATTTGGGGATTTTGCAAATTTGGGTAATTTGGGTATTTTCAATTGTGCATTTTACGTTAAAAAGTAAATGCTTTATTAAGCCGTAGAAAATGCTGAAGCCAGCTTGGAAAGTGCCCCTGGGATCACTAAATGTATCCTTTTGCTTATGGTCTGTTTCAAATAGAGAAGTATCTACCTTCCCATTCATTTTCAGAAGTATACTTACAATTAAACTTGATGTCCTCTTTGCTCCATGAAGCAGGTGCCAAAACATCCAAAGAGCAAAATAAAGTAAAAATTATTGATACTCTGGGCAACTGGAGTCCTAATAAAAACACTGGTGCCATTGCAAATCGCAAGAAATATGGCAAATGGTAATCGAGTTTCACTGTACCTTAATTGGTACATGTGACAATAAACTGACCCTGACCCTTGAACCTTGAAATATTTTAGATTTGCCACATGCTGGCTGCCACAGAGGCATTGCTATTACAGACCAAGTCTAAAACTCACAACCTGTTGTCAATGCAATCTTATAGTTTTGATATCAACAGTATGTTATATATACATCAGTGGAAATGTCTGGTAATGCACTTGAACTGCTGAGCATGGAAAGGGTTAAAGTGCTGGAAGATGGAATTAATACAGAAGCTCAATGGCCAAATGGTTTGTTTCCATGCTCCTTGCACTATGAAGACTTCTATTCGGGTAACATCCTTAATGGTGTAAAATCTCCCCAGGTATTTTAACGGACCAAGAACAAACAAATCTTGCCATTGAACCACACAAGTAAACTAGTGCAGTTGACTAGAAACATGGTTAGATTATTGACGACCATTTTAAAGGAGGAAAGGAAAAGAATTGAGACATTTCTGGAGAGATTTCCTGAGCACCTAACCTACAGTTTGAAGGTAGACACAAAATGATGGTGTAACTCAGCGGGTCAGTCAGCATCTCTGGAGAAAAGATAGGTGACGTTTTGGTTGAGACAATTTTTCAGACTGAGGCACTGCCATCAACAAGAGAGCAGATTTGAAGGAGGGATATTCCTTTGAAATCTCTGCCATTATCTAAAGTCTTCCATCCACTTCCACCTTCAAGCCTCAACGGCATCCATGTGTACTTTGATCCAGTGGGTGCCCTACAGTCTATCATCTTTGGCTTCCCTTTCTTCTCCACCTGTTCTTTTTTCTAACCACAAAGATTTTGGTACTTTGTATTCTCAGAGTCTGTCTCCTCTCTTTCCAAAATCCACTTAAAATAGTGTCATCGATCCTACTTTCAGTCAAATACGCACTTTTCCTTCCGCTACAGCTTTATCCCTGTCTATCACATTTCAATGTGTCAGGGATTTTACTTGATGTCGTCTTTGCTCCATAAAGCAAATGCCAGAACATCCAAAGAGCAAAATAAAGTAAAATTATTGATTGCCTGAATAGTCCTAATAAGAGCAATGGCACCTTTAAAAATAACAATAAATATTGCAAAGACTTTTGATTTGTAGTGTGTTGGGTGCTTTAGAGGCATTGCTATTACACTGCAAGTGTAAAAGTCACAACCTGTTGTCACTGCAATCGTATTTGGTACTCTGTTGATAAAGAAAACAATTTAAAATTCCATTTAGGAGTGGAATCCAATTTTGCTCTGGATTCTGATCATTCAAATAGAGATTTCCAATTAAGGACAAAAATGAAAGACATTTGAAATGACTAGAATATAATTTCAACCCAGAACAGTTAAGGATTTATACTTCACTTTTCTCAATTCTTTCTCAAAAGTCAGGTTCAGATTATTTACTCCTTTTTTTTATTTATTTTGCTTCTACATTCTCACAACACAAACAGATGAATACATTCATATACCCTTTACCTCCATTTACAGTAAATCTTTCATCAATTAGCATCGACATACTGTAATTCTCCTTTAAAGAATATAATGGATTTTACTGTTATCCCCTATAGATATTTTTAAAAAGTGCTTCCCTACAAGATAAAATATTGACTGTCATGAAATAGATTCCCATAATTACATTTGTCAATTCTGGTATAATTAAAATGCTTTACACAAGTACTTAATATCTTTGTGTTCAATGAATTAATAGATTATTTTTCAAAATAAGTGTTTTTGCCAGCTGGTCTTCATAATTTAAGGACATTTATATGATGATAACCACCAAGGGTGGCGCCTGTAATGGCCGCCTCGCCAGCAGTGTGTCTTGTCCGTTCTCTGTATTTATTATTTTGAGTATGTCTTGAATGTTTCTTTTAATGTCCCTTGGTATGTTTTATGTGGGGGGTGCGGGGTGGGGTGGGGGGGGGGGGGGGGGGTCGTGGGAACCTTTTTCAGTCACTTACCTCGACGGCGACATGGTTTTCCTCCATGTTACACCCCGCCCGGCACAGAGCTTCAAGCCGCGGGTGCGGCGCGGACTTACCATCGCGGAGCCTGGGATCTTTTGCAGAGGATCGCCCGTGTTGGAGCTCCGATCGCAAGGCCTATGGACTTTAACACCTTGAAGCAGTGGAATCCGGTAAGAAGTGGCCGACTCGGGAGCTCCATGCAGCGGAAGGTTCTGATCCGTCCCGACACTGGAGTTTCGATCATCCCGACCAGTGGGCTTGAACAGCGGACTGTCGTTCAAGGGAGGAAGATGACTGAACTTTATTGCCTTCCATCACAGTGAGGAATGTTGATTCAACTGTGGTGAATTTTCATGTTAAACTTTATTTTAAGTGCTGTGTGTATTTTTGCTTTTTACTTAGTATGGCTGTATGGTAACTCAAATTTAACTGTACATTAATTGGTATGTGTGACAATTAAATTGAATCTTGAATCTTAAGTAAATAATAGCCTCTGACATTCAGAAGCATTTACAGTTTATCACATACTTCTGAAGTACAACCAATATTGATTGATCAAACCCCAAAGCCAATTTGTACACTGTGAGAATGTGCCCATGATAGAGTGTTGCTGATCAAACTAACTGCTTTCTTGTCAATGGAGACACTGGTCTCTACAGGTACTGGAATTTTAAACAAACCATGTACTGCTGAAGGAACTCATGGGGCCAAACGGCATCCGTGGATGGACAACATGACATTGTTGGTCATGTCCCTTCTTCAGGCTAATTGTAATAGGTGGGAAGAAGTTGTAAAGGAGAGGTGTTGTGGAACAAAGCTTGGCAAGTGATAGGTGGACACATGTGAGGGGGGTTAGATTGGCAGATGGTGGAATAAGTGAAAAATGCCACTTGTAAATAGAAGGACAGAATTAACATATGCAGATATTGGGCCAATAGATCTGTGGATGATGCAGTCAACCTGAGCCTGCACTTCATCCTCCAACACCTAGACTGCCAGGGGAACTATACAATGATTTTGTTTGTTGATTTTAGCTCTGCATTCAACACCATTGTGCCAGAGCTACTACACTACAAACTTTCCAAGTTGACTGTGCCTGAACCCCTCTGTCGGTGAATCATCAGCTTCCTGACAGACAGGAAGCAGCATGTGAGGCTGGGAAAGCACATCTCGGATCCACAAAACCTCAGCATAGGAGCACCACAAGGCTGTGTATTCTCCCCTCTCCTCTACTCTCTCTACACCAGCGACTGCACCTCCACAGACACCTCTGTCAAGCTTTTCAAGTTTGCTGATGACACAACCCTGATTGGACTGATCCAGGATGGGGAGGAATCTACCTACAGACAGGAAGTGTCACAGCTGGCGTCCTGGTACCATCGCAACAACCTGGAGTTCAATGCCCTTAAGACAGTGAAATTGATTGTAGACTTTAGGAGAGCTTCCCCTCCTCTCACCCCATTCACCATCAACAACACCACAGTCATATCTGTGGAGTCTTTTAAGTTCCTGGGAACTATCATCTCCAAGGACCTTAAGTGGGGGCTACCATCAACTCCACAGTCAAAAAGGCACAACAGAGGATGTACTTCCTGTGGCAGCTGAGGAAGCACAATCTGCCACAGGCAACGATGGTCCAATTCTATATAGCATCGTAGAGTCTGTCCTCACCTTCTCCATCATGGTCTGGTTTAGCTCAGCCACCAAGCACAACACCCGGAATCTGCAGTGAATCGTCCGATCAGCTGAGAAGGTTATTGGCTTCAACCTTCCCTCCATTGACAAACTGTACACTACAAGGGCCAGGAAGCGAGTGGGTAAGATCATCTCTGACCCCTCTCACCCTGGCCACAAACTCTTTGAATCACTTCCCCCTGGAAGGCGACTATCAAAGCTGCCACAGCCTGACATAAAAGCAGCTTTTTTTCCTCGAGTAGTGGTCTACACAATAACCAAAAATCTGTATGCTCCTTTGCTCTGGTATTTTATTTAATTCACATGTTTAATCAATAATGTTTTATTATTAGTTTAACTGTCACTGTATGTCATGTTGTCACTTGCGGGCAGAGCCCCAAGCCAAATTCCTTGTACGTGAATACTTGGCCAATATACTTATTCATTCATTCATTCATCCATTCATTCATTCATTCATTCATTAAGATAGACACAAAAGGCTTGAGGAACTCTATGTGTCAGGCAGCATTTCTGGCGAAAAGAAATAGGGGATGTTTCTGGTCAGAACCTTTCTTCAGACATACTGTATATCTACAGTATAAACCAGCATCTGCAGTTCAATCCTACAAATACAATTTGTACAATGCAGTATATTTTCTTCAATATTCATTTTTCCTCATTTTCAAAAAAAGTAATGTATAATTGTATATCAGATGTTGGGAAAGTGATGGGTTTGTGCAGATTATATTTTCTTCAGTAGGTTAATAAGATTCCTGTATACAACTGTCCTAATGACCAGTGAATTTTCTATTTTTAGTGTTAACCATTAATTATTGAGAGAATTGAAAGTATATAGAAATATATCTGACTGACTCACTACATCTTTTTTAATATCAGGATTCCATTCAATCGATGCCAAATCTCAGAGCAGTCCATGCCCCCAGTTATTTCTTTACAATCAATTCTCTCTGAAATGCCCGTGAACATTCCCTTCTGATTCTCCTGCCACCCACCCACACTAGTGGTAATTTATTGTGTCCAATTAACTATCTAGTATGTCTTTGAAATGGTAGAGGTAACCAGAGCACACAGAGGAAACCAATGAGCTCGCATTGAGAATGTGCAAACACTATCTGTACAGACAGCCTCTGAGGTCAGGATTGATATTACATGGATTTAGCTTAGTTTGAACAGTGAACAGATGCTGGGAAGTTTAAAAATTGTGACTCAACAAAGGCAGCAGCGTGTGACTATCTGTGCGACTGTTATCGTTTATCTATCATCATACTAAACATTTTACTTTGGAGTCACGTGAGTGACTACGTGAAGAAGCCCCGCCAGGCGCATGCGTGTCATTACGTCCGACGCATGGCGCACTGACGGGCTGGAGAGCACAGCTCCACCAGCGGTAAGTAGTGAACCAGCAGGTAAGTGATTTAAAAACTTTTTCTGCGGGTATTTAAACTCGGTGAGTCTGGCTCGGGAGCCAGCAGGAGTTGTTAGCAATGGAGCGAGTTGGGAAAAAATCTGTCCATAGTAGGAGCTTAACGCGCAGGCCCGCGGTTAGTGCTCGCAGATCGGGTCGGGAGACCGGCTGCAGTAACGCCGGCTCCGACACTGGCAGCTCAACTGCCTCCATTAACTCCAGTGCTTCAGGGCACTGAGGCCACTCACCAGGAGGAAGACCAAAAGAAAATCTCTCAGGTCCGTCTTATCCGACGAGTCTGATGAGGAACACTCCCCTCCTTCTAATAAAACAGGTATGGGGACAGCTCGATCAAATGGAAAAAATGCTGCAAACTTTGATGAGCCACAAAATATTTCAATCGGGGTCGAATGCCCCTAGGATTCCCCAAAGAGCCTCACGTGGATGCCCATATGATGAAGAAGACTATACCGCCTACGAATATCAGTGGGAATCACCCTCGCCAGCATCTTGTTTAGGGCTGGTAGAGACCTCCCTGGAGCAAGACTCGGGAGAGCCAGTGCAGGAGGAAGTCTGAGCCTGAAGTTGGTGTCACTGCTTTTGGGCACACACCAAAGCCATGCTCCAGGTGTCCCGGATGTAGCAAGAAACTTTGCCATTCCGGAAGGTACTGGTGAAGCCATGGAGAAAAACCTGGCAGCTAACATCAACATCTCACCAGCTACAGGATTCCATTATAGAACAAACAGCCATCCGTTATGTAACACCTGTTAATTGTGCGTTGCTCAAAGTACCCACTGTGAACTCTGTTATCTGGGCACAAATGAGTGCAACGATGCGTGGACAAGAGATCCGATTCCAGTGAGTCCTCAAAGAGGCATCACGGCTTTCAGCAAAATGGTCCGAAGGGCACCGATGTCCGGGACACAGCAGGATATGTTTGGCCCTGCTGTGCAATGCATACTTTGAAGTAAATTGCATCCAGAAGATTGCTATAAAGTCGACACTAAGCCCACGATTTGCAGCTCTATGCAGGTCGTCCAACATTCAAGCGCCAAATTATCTATTTGGTGAAGACCTTCTCAAACAAGTCAAAGACCTTGAAGAAGAGGCCAAAACGACAGGCCTCATGAAGACTTACATCCCTTCCGCCAGTATGCCACCTCGCAGGCCGTTTTCAACACGACGGGGATCAGATCCGGGGGCAGGGCCAAGCAAAGTGGGACGGCGTTATTCCCCACCTGTATACGCCAACTACAACCCTAGCATGGCGAGAAGAACAAGAACTTCAAGGTCTACTATGGAGGTACGGGTGATTCATTCAGTCCAAGATAAATCCTCTGGGGAACAACCTCCAGTTGGGGGTAGGTTATAGTTATTTTATGATGAATGGTGCTGCATAGCATCTGATCTGTTTATACTGGACATTGTCTCAGGGTCTCGAATAGAGTTTATGTCAGGAATTCATCCACCTGCACAAAATATGCCTAGTCGGGTATTGTTTTTTTCTGGACCAGAACCTGCAGATAAATAAAGACATTAGGGTTTTGTTCCAAAAAGGGGTAATTGAGAGGACGACATACCATCCTCAACAATTTGTGTCCAATATGTTGCCCAGACAGAAAAAAGATGGTGGGTGTCGAGTCATTCTGGATCTTCCTATGTCCAGTATAGGCATTTTAAAATGGACACCTTCAATACTGCTAAACAGCTGTTATCAGAAGGTTGTTATATGGCAACCATAATCTGAAAGATGCATATTATTCAGTACCAATTCATCATCAGTACCGAAGATACTTGAAATTTACTTGGATAGGACAGCTATGGCAATTTAAAGCATTGCCCAATGGGTTAACCTCAGCTCCTAGGTTGTTAACGAAATTGTTAAAACCAGTTCTGGTGCTACTTCGTGCCCAGAATCACATTGTGATTGCTTATCTAGATGATATTTTAATTATAAGCAACACTCAGAAAATAACTAAGGAGTCGGTTTCAGCAACCAAACACCTGTTTGAAAGGTTAGGTTTTCTTGTCCGCCCAACAAAATCCAAGCTAGAGCCATCCAAAAAAAATGATTTGGGGTTTGTCATTGATTCCGTTGCTATGTCAGTGACTTTGCCCACGGCCAACGCCGTTGAAATCAGGGAGGTCTGTACCAGTCTCGCTGAAAAGCAACAACCCTCCATCCGGGAAGTAGCCAGTGTTATTGGTAAATTGGTGGCGCCTTTCCCTGCAGTGGAGTTTGGACCCCTGCACTATCAAAGTCTGCAATGAGCTAGAGAACAAGCACTTAAAGAACATGCAGGTCATTTCGATAGACCTATGCAGTTGCCAGCCAAAGCCATCGCCGAATTACAATGGTGGATCATCAATATTGCACAAACTACCAAAAACATTTTGGTTCAACAACCTTCAGTGGTTTTACAAACAGGTATCAGTGTGTTTTAATGGGGAGCCACGGACAGCGAGTCTAGCTGTGGTGGTAGATGGAGTGTGCAAGTAGATTTAATCCTGCATAGGCATGGTATAAATTGCTGGGTGCATTCTATGGATTAAAAGCTTATTGTTCAGCAATGAATAATTTACATGTTCAGCTCCAGATTGACAATACCACGGCTGTTGCCTATATCAATCACATGGGAGGAATAAGGTCAGTATCATGTGATAATCTGGCTAACCTCATTTGGGACGTGTATTTCCGGGAATATCTGGGTCTCAGCTATCTACCTACCAGGTAGAGATAATGTGGTGACAGACAACAGGTCACGGAAATTTAATGACAACATAGAATGGATGCTAAATCCTGATGTTTTTAAAATGAGTGTCAGCCGCTATGGTTTGCCAGATATAGATCTGTTTGCATCCAGGCTAAATCACTAGTTGCCTAAATACGTTTCGTGGGAACCAGATCCAGGAGCAGTAGCGGTGGATGCATTCTCGCTACATTGGGGACGTACGTCTTTTCCTCCATTCAGCCTCATTAGGCAATGCCTCACCAAAATAGTGCAGGACATCACCTCAGGCATTTTGGTGGTTCTGGACTGGCCTACACAGCCATGGTTCCCATTGGTGCTGAGAATGATGACTCAACCATTCATGGCTGTCCCCAACTGTAGTAATTTGTTGGTGCATCCAGTAACAGGGGAAAGTTATCCGTTACATGATCGTATTAATCTGTTAATCTGCAGGTTCTGACCAGACCGTTCCAAGGGCTTGGACTGTCGAGTAGGACCATGGATGTGATAACTGCAGCTTGGAGAGATAGCACTAAAAAACAATATGTGTCTCATATTAAGAAATGGGAGATGTTTTGCTTGCAGTCAGATATATCTTATCATACTGCAAGCATGCCGGATGTATTGGAGTTCCTTGCTACATTGTATTTTGATGAACCCTTGAGCTATAGTGCCATTAATATTGCTCGGAATGCTTTGTCCTCCTATTTAGGGCAGTTTTCAGAACAACAATCTATCGGGTCTCATCCGTTAGTGTCCCGATTCATGAGAGGAATCTTTAACAAGAACCCTCCTAAGCCTAGATATACAGAATTCTGGGATGTCAGTATAGTTCTCACACTGCTTCGGCAATGGGCTCCAATTACGTCATTGTCTTTTCAGAAGTTAACACTTAAAGTGGTTATGCTCATGGCGCTAGTGTCAGCGCAACGAGTTCAAACATTGCAAAAGCTATGACTAGATAGCATGTACTCCTCTGTAGATAACATTACGTTTTATGTGAATGATTTAATCAAACAAAGCAGACCAGGAATGGCCGGAACCAAAGTAAGCTTTAAAGCATACCCCATTGACCAAACGTTATGTGTAGTCAAGCACCTGAGTCAATATATCGAGCTATCTAAGAGTCTCAGAGGCTCTGAGACAGCAATGCTCACCAGCCACAAAAAAACTCATAAAAAGGTGTCAGTACAAACTATTTCTAGATGGTTAAAACAGTTTTTTGGATTGTGCTGGAGTAGACACTCATGTTTTTAAATCTTTCTCCACCAGGGCGGCATCAACATCTGCAGTGAAGGCACAGGACGTGCCTTTAGACCAAATCCTCGGGGCCGCAGGATGGTCTAAGGAGGTGACCTTCTCCAAATTTTATGATAAACCTGTCCTGACAGTGCAAGGGTACACAACAAGCTGGAGAAACTCAGCTGGTGCAGCAGCATCTAAGGAGCGAAGGAGATAGGCGACATTTCGGGTCGAGACCCTTCTTGAGACTGGTCAGGGATCAGGGAAACGAGAGATATAGACGGTGATGTGGAGAGATAAGGAACAATGAATGAAAGATATGCAAAAAAGTATCGATGATAAAGGGAACAAGCCATTGTAAGCTGTTTGTGGTGTGAAAATGAGAAGCTGGTGCGACTGGGGTGGGGGAGGGAGATAGAGATAGAGGGAATGCCAGGGCCCGAGGGCTGAGGGAGAGGTGGGAAGGGGAGGAGACAGCAAGGGTTAACATAATTGAGAAGATTCAATGTTCAAGCCCAAAGGATGCAGACTCCCCAAGCGGAATATGAGGTGCTGTTCCTCCAGCTTGCAGTGTTGCTCACTCTGGCCGTGGAGAAGGCCCAGGACCGAGAGGTCGGATGTGGAATGGTAGGGGGAGTTGAAGTGCTGAGCCACCGGGAGGTCGGGTTGGTTATTGCGGACCGAGCGGAGGTGTTCGGCGAAGCGATCGCCAAGCCTCCGCTTGGTCTCACCGATATAGATCATCTGGCATCTGGAGCAGCGGATGCAGTAGATGAGGTTGGAGGAGGTGCAGGTGAACCTCTGTCGGACCTGGAAGGACTGCTTGGGTCCCTGAAAGGAGTGGAGGGGGTAGGTGAAGGGACAAGTGTTGCATTTCTTGCGGTTGCAAGGGAAAGTGCCCGGGGAAGGGGTAGAGTGGGAGGGGAGGGAAGAATTGACAAGGGAGTTGCGGAGGGAGCGGTCTTTGCGGAAGGCAGACAGGGGGGGAGATGGGAGGATGTGGCGGATGGAGGGGTCACGTTGGAGGTGGCGAAACTGGCGGAGGACTATATGTTGTATTTGCCGGCTGGTGGGGTGAAAGGTGAGGACCAGGGGGACTCTGCCCTGTTTGCGAGTGGGGGAATGGGGAGCGAGGGCAGTGTTGCGGGGTATGGAGGAGACCCTGGTGCGAGCCTCATCAATAGTGGGGGAGGGAATCCCCGTTCTCTGAAGAATGAGGCCATTTGTGATGACCTGGTGTGGAACACCTCATCCTGGGAGCAGATGCGGCGTAGACGGAGGAATTGGTAATAGGGGATGGAGTCCTTACAGGAAGCAGGGTGGGAGGAAGAGTAGTCCAGGTAGCTGTGGGAGTCAGTAGGTTTGTAGTGGATGTCGGTCAGGAGCGTATCACCTGCAATAGAGATGGTGAGGTCAAGGAATGGTAGGGAAGTGTCGGAAATGGTCCAAGTGTATTTGAGTGCCGGATGGAAGTTGGTGGTGAAATGAATGAAGTCAGTCAGTTGTGTGTGGGTGCAGGAGGTGACACCAAAGCAGTCGTCGATGTAACGGAGGTAGAGGTCGGGGATGGGGCCCTGGTACGCCGAGAACAAGGATTGTTCGACGTACCCAACAAAGAGGCAAGCGTAGCTGAGGCCCATGCGTGTGCAAGGGTTTTGGGCATGCTGTTTTGGGTTTGGTTTAATTTATTTTCTTTCTAAATTTCATTTGTAATTTCCCCCTGGGACAGAGCGTTTATTACTGTTTTGTTTGTTATTATTAAAAATGTTTATTGGATAATTCGAAGCAATGTTCAATACATTATTTATTCACTACTGTGTCAACTGAAGCAGTGTGTCGTATGGAATGGATCTACGGCATGAAATCACAGAGCTTTGAAATCTTCACGTAGTCACTCACGTGACTCCGAAGTAAAATAGTAAGATTAAACGAGTTCTTACCAGTTTGAAGTTTGATCTTTATTTTATGAGGCGTTACGATGAGAGGTTACGTGCCCCACCACTCCCGGCCCTCATAATCACAAAGATCATCTGGTAGTTCTAGTCTTCTGAGTCTTACTATATCACTTTGACTATAGTTTCTGTGTTTTCACGCCGCTACTTTGAAGTATGACGTGCATGCGCCTGGCGGGGCTTCTTCACGTAATCCCTCATCGTAACTCCTCATAAAATAAAGATCAAACTTCAAACTGGTAAGTTCTCATTTAATCTTACTATTTCAATTCATTATTCTCCAACATTTTCTCCAACCCCAACCGGGTGGCGCCAGCAATGCCTGCCTCGCCAACAGTCTGTCTGCCCTTTCCTTCTATTGTCTTTGTTTGTATGTGTTAAATGTATGTTTTTAGTGTTCTTTATATGGGGGGTGTGGGGGGTTGGGAATTGGAGGAAACCTTTTCTAATCTCTTACCACTACGGAGATTCGATTTTTTCCGAATCATATGTCTGTCCACACTGCAGACTAACATCGAGGATTTGGCGGCTTTTGCTGGAGACCAATTTCGAGAGCTCCACCGCGGACTTTAACATCATGGAGCTCGCGATCCCTTTTACAGGGATCGATCTTGGAGCTCTACCGGGGGAGTCTACGGGAGTTTCACATCATTGAGCTTGCGGTCTCTGATCAGGGACCGACTTTGGGGAATCCAAGCCGCAAGAGCTTCAATTGCCCCGACACGGGAGCTTCGATTGCCGCGATGTGGAGGCTTAGACCACCGGCTGTGGCAGCTTTTATCACCCCGACTGCGGATGGTTCAACTGCCCGACACGGGGGAATAAAAGAGGAAGAAGATTAGACTTTATTGCCTTCCATCATAATGATGAATGTGGGGAATCCGCTGTGGTGAATGTTTATGTTAACTTTTACGTAGTTGTGTGTCTTGTTGCTTTTTCTTAGTATGGCTGTATGGTAACTCGAATTTCACTGTACCTTAATTGGTGCATGTGACAGTAAGCTGACCTTGAAACCTTGACCTTGAACTTTGAAATGGAGTTTGATTGCTATGAAGGCTGGTGACCTTCCATCAGAACTGTCCTGCTGAATATTTCCAGTTTTTCCTATATTTATTTCAGATTCCCAGCATGTTCAGCAGTCCTGAGCTACCATCTGAATAGTGAAAGGTTTCGAATATTGAAAGGCTTTAATAGACTGGATGTTGAGAGGTTGTTTCCACTAGTGGGAGAGTCAAACACTTGAATTGCCTCTGAATTAAAGGACATTCCTATAAGAAGGAGATGAGGAGGAATGTTTTTAGTCAGAGTGTAGTGAATCTGTGGAATTCTTTGCCACAAAAGGCTGTGGAGGCCAAGTCAAAATTTGATATTTTTAAGGCAGAGATAGATAGACTCTTCATTAGTAGAAGTGTCAGGGATTATGGGGACAAGGCAGGAGAATGGGGTTAGGAGGGAGAGATAGATCAGGCATGATTGAATAGAGGAGTAGACTTGATGGGCCGAATGGCCTAATTCTACTCCTATCACTTATGACCTTAAGACATGAACCAGCCAATGACATATATCTGCATTAAAATAGACACAAAAGGCTGGAGTAACTCTGCGGATTAGGGAGCATTTCTAGAGAAAATGAGTAGGTGATGTTTCTGGTCAGAACACCTCTTCTGACATATATCTTCGGTATAAACCAGTATCTGCAGTTCTTTCCTGCACATACAACACCTTCCAGAGATGGTGCCGCGACAGACACCTTCCAGAGGTGCCACTGAGAGGCCGAAGCTGGTGCCTCACGGGTTGCCAGTGGAACCTCGCAAGTCAATGAAGCCTTCCGTCATCTGGGTTTCTGGAGCCCGCGGCTGGGTCTGGGTCGGCGCCACAGAGGCGTCCGGAGACGACTCGGCAGTGTCAGTGGAGAGGTTGGCGCGGCGGTCGATGTTGGTGATGACCGACAGAAGAGGACGGACATGTGGGAGTGAGGACACCGCTGCCTAAGAAATAAATAAAGGGGGACCCGGTGTTGGGGGACCGCCGTGATGGAGAGGGAAGAGCAATGACGGACCAGGCGTGGGGGGAACGCCATGAGGTGGGGGAAGGAAATGGACAATGGAATGGGGGGTTGGGGGAGGGGGGAATTTGTAACTTTGTAAACGCCCTTTATGGGTGACAACGAATTTCACTTTGACCTGTCACATGTGACAATAACATATTCAATTAATTATTCAATTCAATTAAATTCAATTCAATTCAATTGTTGCTTTTCAGCACTTCTGTTTTCATTACTGCAAAAATGTATGACTGGTAAATTAGTTGGCCTCTGTAAATAGGCCTCAGTGTATAGTGAGCAATAGAGTACGCGGGGTGTTGATTTGGACACCGAAGAACAAATTCCAGTGGTTTCTAGGAAGAGACGTAGCAGCAAAGACTTACATGTTTGTAGGTTAATTTGATTGATAAATGTACAAATTGTGCCGAGTGGGTGTAGGAAAGTGTTAATGTGCGGGGATCGCTGGTCGACTTGGACCCAATGGGCCTGTATCTCTAAACTAACCTAAAGCACCTATGTCTCGCAATTTCTATACAAAATACAATTCATATGATTTACCAAAATGTTTAATTCAAAAATTGGGAATTAGCATGCGTCAAGTTTTACTTTTACTTATCAAAGGTATGTGTTTGTTTAAAATTTTAATCATATCTATTCATGTGGTTTTCAGATAACTGATTAAATTTAATATTAAAGTAAATATGTTATACATATAGTTACATTCTTTTTTTGGCACCCATGCTGCACAGCTACACAATTTAAGGTAGCATACCTGCCAAATTTCCTTGAAACATTATACGATAAAGGATACACTCATTTTGTAGTGTAGATTCATTTCTGTAAAGTGATTTAATTTAATAATTACATCAAGCAAACCAGCATTAACATCCTATTACTTATGAGCATTTTCAAATTGTGGCAATTATTTCTAAATATTGGAATTTAATGATAGTGAATGGAGTGTTTCCCAATTCAATTAATTTAAACTCCACTTCACTAATTGGCCCCACAAATACAAAAGAGTGTTTAAATGGATTAGTCCACATTCTCAAGTTATCGTATGATTTTGAATCCATATGGTGCACAAAGCTTTTATGTCATATATGATAATTTGAGTTTTGGAGAACGGAGAAAAATGCCGTATATGTAAAATGCAGATTTGTCGCAGAAAATGCAAATAACATGGTCATCATTAACTAAGACACAGAGGGATTTAAGGTATAATAATAGTTCACTGTTAGTTATTATGAAGAAACCAAACAGTAGGCGTTCCATGATGTGTAGGAAGGAACTGCAGATGCTGGTTTAGACCGAAGATAGACACAACATTCTGGAGTAACTTAGCGGGACAGGCAGCATCTCTGGGGAGAAGGAATGGGTGATGTTTTGGACTGAGACCCTTCTTCCGACAAAGGTTCTCAAGAAGGGTCTTGATCCTAAAACGTTACCCATTCCTTCTCTCCAGAGATGCTGCCTGTCCTGCTGAGTTACTCCAACAATTTGTGTTGATCTTCAGGCGTTTCATGATTACGACCATCTTTTCAAATGATACCCTTTGCAAGTGGTTAATTCAAGTCCAGGACAGTGTGATTACTGTTTAGTAGCACCCTCACTTAATGTATCGGAGAAAAAAATAAAAACACATGTCACAAATCAAGTTAAAGCAATGAAATTAATGCTTGGTGGATATAAGTACAATATTTCAAATGTTATCATTTATTGTAATTGAAAAGTAGATTATCAAGTATTTATGTGTTGCTATTTAATAATTAGATAGTTTTGACTTTGAGCTTTTGTTCAGCTGCTGAACACAGTTCTGATTAACTAGCAAACTAACCTCCATCGGTATATGCCACAGCACTCTGCATCAAAATTGTCTCAAAAACCAAAATTCATATATTCACATAAATATATAATTCTATTGATGGATTGGAATGACTTTATTGTCACATGTGACATGTCACAGTGAAATTATTTGCTTGTATATCCAAGGGATGCAAATAGTCGCCACATACGACGCTGATAAAGTTACTAAATACCCCACCGGCTCCACCTTTGTTCTTCCCCCCTCCCCCTCCCTAATGGTGGTCTCCCCACGCCGAGTTCCCCATTGTTCTCCCCCTCCCTCACCGCTAATATGAAACACTGCAAAGATGCAAACAGATTTTAATCAGAATTATCTGCTTATCCTCATAGCAATTATACCACTGTTATTTCGAAACATGTCAGATATTGTTGCACATTCTTGAGGGGCATCAACACAATACGATTATTTTTTGGGCTTTTCACCCGCTCCATAGTTTAAGAAATAAGCTTGCCTGACATTGACAGCATACAAAGTGACTTGAGGTCAGCACAGGTGAGGTAACAGCCAATGTGATGACTTGAATGGTAAATATCCTTCAGAATCACCCTTACAAAGTATGCTATGGGTTTACTAAAATAATGTCACTGCCACAGAGCCTGCCCTGTGCTTCAGATGAGAAGTTATTAACCTTTCCTGGTATTCTAATTGTTTTCTCTCTCCACAGATGCTGCCTGTGCATTTGAATATTTTTTACATTGTTTTTTTTATTCAATATTTTGCCTATTGATCTGGAAGCTTGAAGATAGCATGGCAACAAGGAATTAAAATTAATATTCAAATAATGGAGTAAATCTGAAATTAAAAAAAAAGCATGATCAACCATAATGACTGTGAATACCAAATGTTCTTAAAAACCCATCTGGTTCATTAATATTTATTCGGAAAGAACATCTATCTTTGTTAATCCATCTAACTTAAACATGATTCCAGAATCATGAATGTATTCACACGTAAATGTGCTTATTTTTACAGGATGAAAAATAAATGATAGCATCATCCATGCATTTTGTTTGTTTTTTATACCCATTGGACAGTGTTTAACAGTTGATCTTTCAGCATGGAAATGGCCCAATTTGCCTATGACAACCAAGATACCCATCTCCACGTCCTATCTGCGTGCATTTTGCCCATATCCATCTAAACCATACCTATCCATGGATCTATTCAAATGTCTTTTAAATGTTGTTATAGTACCTGCCTCAATTACCCCCTCTAGCAGCTCATTCCATATACCCACCACCCTCTGTGTGAAAACATTGCCCCTCAGGTTCCTTTTGTATTGTCAGGAATTCCCACACAGTAATCTTCAGATCTGCATCGACATCTTTAATGCCACCAGTAACCATTACTTCTTCACTGACAAAATTCCACATACCCTCACAAGCAACCACCAACCCATCTCACTGCATTTCCTTTACTCGAGGTCTGCAGAGTAGTTATCACATTTATAAGGTCATAATTTCTTAAGTGATAGGAGAAGAATTAGACCATTCGGCGCATCAAGGTTACTCCGCCTTTCAATCATAGCTGATCTATCTGTCCCTCCTAACCCCATTCTCCTGTCTTCTCCCCATAACCTCTGACACCTATAATAATCAGGAATCTATCTATCTCTGCCTTAAAAATATCAATTGATAGTTCTGCCCTTCTCTGACTTTTTGTTGATATAATTTACAAGGCCAGATAGAGAAATAAGCCAATCTTCCAACAAAATTCATTATGTTTGCTGTAAATGAAATATTGACTTATTGGTTAGTAGCTAACCCAGTTTACGGAGAGTGTGTGATCACGCATGTTGTTGAGATTGTGATATGTCACTAAAGTAGAATGTTACTTTTTTTATCTTCTGGTCAATTTCAATAATAAGTTGAAGACAAGCCAATTATCAAATAGATGGAACATTGCACCCATTAACAAACTGCTACTAATAATCAAAACTTGTGTGAAAAAAATGTCACATTTTATTCAGAACTGTGGCAATGTGTGACTTTTCTGACACACACAACAGTTTAAAGGGGCTACTGGGACCAGTTCTATTAATTGAGCATGTCCATCAGTATGCCTATTCTTCTATTAAGTGCTAATGAAGTGGTGGATGATGCAACATGCAATGGTAACAAACTGCAGTAACAAACGGTAACAAACAGCACAATTCACTTTTATTAAATGTTGCTCGCCTTTCCTGAAATAATTGATTCAGTTTAGTTTAGAGATGCAGCATGGAAAAAGGCCTTTCAGTCCACCAAGTCTGGACTGGCCATCAATCACACCAACCATTAGTTTGGGGTGGCCCAGTGGCACAGCGGTAGAGTTGCTGCCTCATATCACCAAGGTTCAAACCAATTACAGGTGCTGTCTGGACAGAATTTACGTATTCCCCTCATGACCGCAAAGGATTTAAGGTCATAAGGTCATAAGTGATTGGTGCAGAGAAGCCATTCTGCCCATCATCATGCTGATCTATCTCTCCCTCCTTATCCCATTCTCCTGCCTTTTCCCCATAACCACTCACACCCGCACTAATCAATTTTCTCCGGGAGCTTTGATTTTGGGTGCTTCACATCCTGAAGGTGATCACTATCTCCTTTGTCTTGCTGACATTGAGAAAATGTTTTTTTGGTTCAACACCAGGTCACAAGGTTCTCAATCTCCTTCCTCTACTCCATCTCATCATTATTTGATATCCAGCCCACATTGGTGGTGTCGTCTGCGAATTTGTAAATGCGAGTGTGTAATATTAAAATTACTAGGAACTTGGCAGATCCCTATTATGACCATTGAGACACTGTGAATAGCAGTGGGATGCGGAAGTGCAACCTCACCAACTCCAGCTTATCTTGAATAGTTAAAAGAGTAATATTTCTTTGGTTCCATTGTGTCTAGGAACCTGATTTACATAAAGTTGGCTTCAATCGTATCTCTACATTTTAATAAGAGATAGAGATATGATTGAAGCCAATTTTAATATTTTTTTTGTTTTAAAGGAAGGAAAGCAAGCATCAGCTATATCAGTGTACCAGCAACAAAGTCTTTCCTCTAAAACAGATAGTAATTTATTAAATAATTAAAAGCCATAAGGTGGCAACACGATTGAGAGAACGAGCAGAGGAACCACAGAATCAGCAATGAGTCGAGTGGAAATGTAGTAGAGGAGAGATGCATTCAGAGAGGGGGTCCTCACTGAAATGTAATATCAGCTCCAGGTAAACAATAAAACAAGGCATGACGAAGGGAGGTCAGGGTGACTATGACAATTAACCTTTATGTACAGTATTGGGCTTTTTCCAAGATAAAGCTGAATATATTTGTAGCAATTCACAGAAAGGTGTCCTACAAACTAGAAAGGTTTCATAAAACATAGAGCGGTACAGCACAGGAACAGACTCTTTGGCCCACAAAGTTCATGCTGAATATACTGCCAAGTTAAACTAATTACCACTGACTGCATGTGATCTATATCCCTCCATTCCCTGCATTTATATGCTCCTATCTAAATGCCTCTTAAACACCACTATTGCATCTGCCTCCACCATCATGTTCCAGACACCCACCACTCTGAACGTTAAAAATATATAATTTCCTTTAAATTTTGCTCACCTCACCTTTAGGCTATACCCTCCCTCTTTGACATCTCCACCCTGGGAAAATGTTATGAACTATCTTCCAGTCAATGATTTTCATAATTTTATATATTTCTCTCAGGTCTTCCTTAAGCATCCATCGCTCCAGAGAATACAATCCAATCCTTTTCAATCTCTCCTTGTAGCTAATACCCTCTAATCCAGGCAACATTCTGGTAAACCTCTGCTTCACCCTCTCCAAACCTCGACATCCTTCCTGTAATGGGGCAACACCCTTAACGTCCCACCAAAGTGTGAGCATGGGCAGTGTATAATGCAGCTCAATGCCCAGTTAACAGCAGTCATGATGCTTCCAGTCTGCAGTTGTTTCACCGTGCTGTCTCCATACAAGCCATTTAGATGAACCGCAGACTAGCTACTCAGTGACAAGGTATTCACTAATTACGCAATCCATGTCCCCATGTGTGTAAAATGCATGCAATTAAACTACTGTATATTACTAAACAAACTTTGTAACCATTATGGATGACTATTTGCATTACTTGGGTATGCAAGCAAATAGTTTCACTGTGACTAGTCACGTGTGGCAATAAAGTATTCATTCATTCATTCATTCATTCATGGTATTGCTATGCTTAAGCAATGGCTTCATTGCCTGGAGCACTCTAGAGTAACCCTGCAGAAGTTAACAGAGTAGTGATCAGATGCTTAGTATTCCAGTGTGTCATGGAATGGGTGAGCTGTAATGTCCAAGATGCTCCGCAGTTTGACGAGCATCCTCCCCTCCAAGATCACCTCCCATGAATCCAACTCCGCCATCAGGATGGAGCCAGGCTTCCTGATGAGCTTGTTAATCCTGTTGCCATCCGTGGCCTTCACCCTGCTGTCCCAGAACACGGCAGCGAAGAAGCAAAAGCAATAAAGGCAATTCCTCACTGCTTTGTATCGTGGCCAGGTTGGAATCAGAGCTCCCGTGGATATTGAAGATATAGCAGCAAAGAGAAGCAGGAAAAAGCACTGATTGGCTTTAGCCCGAGTGGGAGGAGAGTTAGAAGTGAGTCAGAGGGGAAAAAACAGTTTAAAAAGAGAGGAAAAGCACAGGCAGACTTAACTCAGAGCTCCTGTGGATTTTGAAGAAACAGCAGCAAAGAGAAGCAAGAAAAAGCACTGATTGGCTCTAGCCCGAGTGGGAGGAGAGTTAGAAGTGAGTCAGAGGGGGTAAACAATTTAAAACTGAGGAATTTGGTTTGTAAATTGGTAAATTAGGCAATTTATCAGTCAATATAAGCAGGATGACTCTTAGGGAGCGGCAGTGAGGGAGTGGCCTTGTGAGGAATGTGCCTTGTGAGGAAAGTGTGAGTCTTTGGCTTGAGAGTCCTTGTGAGAAAAGTGTGAGTCTTTGGCACGAGAGTCTTCGGCGAGGAGGCTGAGGGGAGGAGGCTACACATAAAGAGGACGGAACGTGGTAAACACATGTCGGGGCAAATGAGACATTGTGAGGCTTGCAGAATGTGGGAGCCCAGGGACACGAATGGAGCCTGTGGCTGCTTCAACTATGGCTAGCGCGTCCAGCTTCAGCTCCTAAAGGACTGTGTTGGGCACTGGAGAAGCACTGGAGAAGACCTCAGGGCCATCCAGGAAAACGAGTTTCCTGGACAGGACCTACAGTGAGGTAGTCACGCTGAGGATATGGGAAGAACTAAGGTGTGTGATGGAGACAAAGGGTGGAAATCATGGAGTGCAAAACACTCAGGTGGCTGTGCCTAATGAAAACAGATACGCCCTCTTGGGAACTGTCCGGGGAGACGATGTTTCCAGTCCGAGCGGCAGACACATCGGTGGCTCCAATCCTGGAGATGGGACTCGACCGGCGAGACCGATGTCGGGCTGAGCCCTAGTGGTGGGTGACTCCATTGTCCGAGGAGAGGACAGGAGATTCTGTGGCGGCAGACGAGATACGAGGATGGTCTTTTGCCTCCCTGGTGCCAGGGTTCAGGATGTCATGAACCAAATTCGGAACATCCTCGAGAGAGAAGGTGAACAGCCGGCAGTTGTTGTGCACATAGGCACAAACGACATCGGGAAGAAGAGGAAGGAGGTTCTCCAACATGACTTCAGAGAGTTGGGAAGAAGACTGAAAAGCCGGAATTCTAGGGTGGTTATCTCTGGATTGCTTCCAGTACCTCGTGCTAGTGAGGACAGGAACAGGGAGATAGGGGATCTGAATGTGTGGCTGAGGGGCTGGTGCAGGGAGCAAGGATTTAGATTTATAAACCACTGGGATCTATTCTGGGGTAGGGGTGACCTGTACAAAAGGGACAGGTTACAGCTTAACTGGAGGGGAACCGACATTCTGGCAGGCAGGTTTGCTAGGGCTGCACGTGTGGGTTTAAACTCAATAGGGGGGGGAAGGTTTGACAAATTGGGAGTATAAAGATGGAGTTGAAGGGGAAGTGGCTGCAGGAAAAATTACAAACGATTCTCGAATTAATGGGAAGGAAAGCTCGAGAATGGACAACAGAGTAAGACCAGGGCCAATTGCGAGCGGTTCGAGGGGGGGAAGTGAATACGGAGGTCAAAGTGCTGTATATGAATGCGCGAAGTATAAGGAATAAAGTGGACGAGCTTGAGGCTCAGTTAGAAACTGGAAAGTATGATGTTGTGGGAATTACTGAGACATGGTTGCAAGAGGGCCAGGGTTGGCAACTGAATATTCAAGGGTATAACTCCTATCGAAAAGACAGACAAGTGGGCAGAGGGAGTGGGGTTGCCCTGTTGGTGAGGAATAAAATTCAGTCCCTTGTAAGGGGTGACATTGAAACAGGAGATGTGGATAGAACTAAGGAATTGTAAGGGTAAAAACACCCTAATGGGTCTAATCTACAGGCCTGCAAACAGTAGCCTGGACATAGGGTGCAAGTTGAAACGGGAGTTAAAATTGGCTGTGCTTGTTAAGGGAGATTTCAACATACAGGTAGACTGGGAAAATCAGGTTGGTACTGGACATCAAGAAAGGGACTTTGTAGAGTGCCTTTGTGATGGATTCTTAGAACAGCTTGTATTGGAGCCTACCAGGGAGAAGGCAATTCTGGATTTAGTGTTATGTAATGAACCGGATTTGATAAAGAACCTTGAGGTTAATGAGCCATTAGGAGGCAGTGACCATAACATGGTCAGGTTTCATCTACAATTGGAGAGGGAGAAGGGTAGATCGGTGGTGTCAGTGTTGCAGTTGAATAAAGGGGAATATGGGGCCATGAGGGAGGAGCTGGCCAAAGTTGACTGGAAAGATACACTAGCAGGGATGACAGTGGAACAAAAATGACAGGTGTTTCTAGGAATAGTGCAGGATCAGTTCATTCCTAGGAGGAAGAAAGATTCAAAGGGGAGAATGGCTGGCAATGGACGTCAGGGACAGTATAAAAATTAAAGCGAAGAAGTACAACGTAGCAAGGATGAGCGGGAAGCAAGAGGATTGGGTAATGTTTAAAGAACAACAGAAGATAACTAAAAAGACAATACGGGGAGAAAATATGAGGTACGAAGGTAAGCTAGCCAAGCATATAAAGTAGGATAGTAAAAACGTCTTTAGGTATGTGATGAGGAAAAAATTAGTTAATGCCAAAGTTGGAACGTTGAAGACCGAAAAAGGTGAATTTATTATGGGGAACAAGGGAATGGGAGATGAGTTGAACAGGTACGTTGGATTCGTCTTCGCTAAGGAGGACACAAACAATCTTCCTGATATAGTAGTGGCCAGAGGATCTGGGGTGACGGAGGAACTGAAGGAAATCCATATTAGGCAGGAAATGGTGTTGGAGAGACTGATGGGTCTGAAAGCTGATGAATCCCCAGGGCCTGATGGTCTGCATCCCAGGGTACTTAAGGAAGTGGCTCTAGAAATCGTGGATGCATTGGTGATCATTTGCCAATGTTCTATAGACTCGGGATCAGTTGCTGTGGATTGGAGGGTAGCTAATGTTATCCTACTAAGAAAGGCGGGAGAGAGAAAACAGGGAATTATAGACCAGTTAGCCTGACATCAGTGGTGGGGAAGATGCTAGAGTCAATTATAAAAGATGGGATAGCCGAACATTTGGATAGCAGTAACAGGATCGGTCCGAGTCAGCATGGATTTACGAAGGGGAAATCATACTTGACTAATCTTCTGAAATTTTTTGAAGATGTAACTAGGAAAATGGACAAGGGAGAGCCAGTGGATGTAGTGTACCTGGACTATCAGAAAGCATTTGATGAGGTCCCACATAGGAGATTAGTGGGCAAAATTAGGGCACATGGTATTGGGGGTAGACTGCTGACATGGATAGAGAAGTGGTTGGCAGACAGGAAACAATGAGTAGGGATTAACGGGTCCATTTCAGAATGGCAGGCAGTGACTAGTGGGGTACCGCAAGGCTCGGTGCTGGGACCGCAGCTATTTACAATATACTTCAATGATTTGAATGAAGGGATTCAAAGAACATTACAAATTTGCAGATGACACAAAGCTGGGTGGCAGTGTGAACTGTGAAGAGGATGCTATGAGAATGCAGGGTGACTTGGACAGGTTGGGGGAGTGGGCAGATGCATGGCAGATGAAGCTTAATGCGGATACATGTGAGGTTATCCGCTTTGGTATCAAAAACAGGAAGGCTGATTACTATCTAAATGGCGTCAAGTTGGGAAAAGGGGAAGTACAACGGGATCAGGAGGGTCCTTGTATGAAAGTAAGTCCAGTCAATGAAAGTAAGCATGGAGGTTCAGCAGGCAGTGAAGAAAGCAAATGGCATGTTGGCCTTTATAACAAGAGGAATCAAACATAGCAGTAAAGAGGTCCTTTTGCAGTTGTGCAGAGCCCTAGTGAGACCGCACCTGGAGTATTGTGTGCAGTTTTGGTCCCCTAATTTGAGGAAGGACATTCTTGCTATTGAGGGAATGCAGCGTAATTCCCGGGATGGAGGGACTGTCGTATGCTGAGAGAATGGAGCAGCTGGGCTTGTACACACTGGAGTTTAGAAGCATGAGAGGGTATCTCATTTAAACATATACAATTGTTCAGGGTTTGGACAGGATAGAGGCAGGAAACATTTTCCCGATGTTGGGCGAGTCCAGAACCAGTGGCCACAGTTTAAGAATAAGGAGTAAGCCATTTGGGGGGTCAGTATTGATGTGGATAGAGAACTGGCTAGCAGACAGGAAGCAAAGAGTAGGAGTAAACGGGTCATTTTCAGAATGGCAGGCAGTGACTAGTGGGGTACCGCAAGGCTCAGTGCTAGGACCCCAGCTATTTACAATATATATTAATGATCTGGATGAGGGAATTGAATGCAGCATCTCGAAGTTTGCGGATGACATGAAGCTGGGAGGCAGTGTTAGCTGTGAGGAGGATGCTAGGAGGCTGCAAGGAGACTTGGATAGGTTGAGTGAGTGGGCAAATGCATGGCAGATGCAGTATAATGTGGATAAATGTGAGGTTATCCACTTTGGTGGCAAAAACAGGAGGGCAGATTATTATCCGAATGGTGGCCGATTAGGAAAAGGGGAGATGCAACGAGACCTGGGTGTCATGGTACACCAGTCATTGAAAGTAGGCATGCAGGTGCAGCAGGCTGTGAAGAAAGCGAATGGTATGTTGGCATTCATAACAAAAGGATTTGAGTACAAGAGCAGGGAGGTTCTACTGCAGTTGTACAGGGTCTTGGTGAGGCCACACCTGGAGTATTGCGTACAGTTTTGGTCTCCTAATCTGAGGAAAGACATTCTTGCCTTAGAGGGAGTACAGAGAAGGTTCACCAGACTGATTCCTGGGATGGCAGGACCTCCATATGAAGAAAAACTGGATAGACTTGGCTTGTACTCGCTGGAATTTAGGAGATTGAGGGGGGATCTTATAGAGGCTTACAAAATTCTTAAGGGGTTGGACAGGCTAGATGCAGGAATATTGTTCCCGATGTTGGGGAACTCCAGAACAAGGGGTCACAGTTTAAGGATAAGGGGGAAATCTTTTAGGACCGAGACGAGAAGATATTTTTTCACACAGAGAGTGGTGTGTCTGTGGAATTCACTGCCACAGAAGGTAGTTGAGGCCATTTCATTGGCTATATTTAAGAGGGAGTTAGATGTTGCACTTGTGGCTAAAGGGATCAGGGGGTATGGAGAGAAGGCAGTACAGGATACTGAGTTGGATGATCAGCCATGATCATATTGAATGGCGGTGCAGGCTCGAAGGGCCGAATGGCCTACTACTGCACCTTTTTTCTATGATTCTATGCTTTAGAACGGAGACGAGGAAACACTTTTTCTCACATAGAGTGTTGAGTCTGTGGAATTCTCTGCCTCAGAGGGCGGTGGAGGCAGGTTCTCTGGATGCTTTCAAGAGAGCTAGATGGGGCTCTTAAAAATAACGGAGTCAGGGGATATGGAGAGAAGGCAGGAACTGAATGGGGATGATCATCCATGATCACATTGAATGGCGCTGCTGGCTCGAAGGGTCGAATGGCCTACTCCTGTGCCTATTGTCTATAGAATCATGATCTCAAATAACTGCTCAGCCAGTTTATTATCTGCCACTAGTTGAAATCATCACTTGTGAATAGACCATTGCAAGTGCGAACATGGACAAATAATTTCTTCCAAAAAGGCCAAATTGATTTTTGTGAAAAGAGCATGACAATTTTCTCGGCTTTATTGATAGTCATGGTAGAAGTCAAGCTCATGGGAATTTCCACCTGCAAGAAAATGACTAACAGGAGCTCAGGAAAATTTTTGCATGTCACACTCAAAATGAGAAAATAGTTTCTGACAACCAACCACAGTTTCAACTGTAGTGGCTTAATGATTTTGTGAGATAGGAGAATGACACTGAGTCCTGTTGCTCAGAAGGGTAAAGAAAAGAAGAGGAGGGCAGCAGTAATAGGGGACTCTATAGTTAGGGGGTCAGATAGGCGATTCTGTGGATGCAGTCAGGAGACCCGGATGGTAGTTTGTCTCCCTGGTGCCAGGGTCCGGGATGTGACTGAACGTGTCCAAGATATCTTGAAATGGGAGGGAGAGGAGCCAGAGGTCATGGTACAGAAAAGGTACCAATGACATAGGTAGAAAAAGAGAGGACGTCCTGAAAGGAGAATTTAGGGAGTTAGGAAGAGTGTTAAGGAGAAGGACCGCAAAGGTAACAATCTCAGGATTACTGCCTGTGCCACGCGACAGTGAGAGTAGGAATGGAGCAAGGTGGAGGATAAATGTGTGGCTAAAGGACTGGTGCAGAGCGCAGAGATTCTAGTTTCTGGATCATTGGGACCTCTTTTGGGGAAGGTGTGACCTGTACAAAAAGGACGGGTTGCACTTGAACCCGAGGGGAACCAATATCATGGTGGGGAGATTTGCAAAGGCTACTGGGGAGACTTTAAACTAGATCGATTGGGGGGAGGGACTCAAATAGAGAAGGCAAGTAGTCAGTTTGTGAGGCAGGAGGCAGAGGAGAGAAGCAGTCAGACGCAACATGCAGGGAGGAAAGAAGAAAAAAATAATAAACGGAGAAAAAGAAGTGGAGGGTTTCTTAAATGTGTGAGCAGAGAGACAGAGGGGTGTAAAATGAGGATAGGAGCAATAGGTAGCAAGGTGAAAAGTGGCAGGCAGACAAATCCAGGGCAAAAATCTAAAAGGGCCACTTTTCAACATAATTGTAAAAGGGCCAAGAGCGTTGTAAAAACAAGCCTGAAGGCTTTGTATCTCAATGCGAGGAGCATTCATAATAAGGTGGATGAGATGAATGTGCAAATAGCTATTAATAATTATGATATAGTTGGGATTACGGACACATGGCTCCAGGGTGACCAAGGTTGGGAGCTGAACATCCAGGGATATTCAATATTCAGGAGGGTTAGACAGAGAGGAAAAGGAGGTGGGGTAGCGTTGCTGGTTAGAGAGGAGATTAACGCAATAGAAAGGAATTACATTAGCTTGGAGGATGTGGAATCGATATGGGTGGAGCTGCGAAACACTAAGGGGCAGAAAACGCTAGTGGGTGTTGTGTACAGGCCACCTAACAGTAGCAGTGGAGTTGGGGATGGCATCAAACAGGAAATTAGAAATGCGTGCAACGAAGGTAAAACCGTTATAATGGGTGACTTCAATCTACATATAGATTGGGTGAATCAAATTGGCAGGGGTGCTGAGGAAGAGGATTTCTTGGAATGTATGCGGGATAGTTTTCTAAACCAACATGTAGAGGAACCAATGAGAGAGCAGGCTATTCTAGACTGGGTATTGAGTAATGAGGAATGGTTAGTTAGCAGCCTTGTTGTACGTGGCCCCTTGGGCAAGAGTGACCATAATATGGTTGAGTTCTTCATTAGGATGGAGAGTGACATTGTTAATTCAGAAACACGGGTCCTGAATTTAAAGAAAGGTAACTTTGAGGGTATGAGACGTGAATTGGCCAAGATGGACTGGCAATTGATTCTTGAAGGGTTGATGGTGGATATGCAATGGAAGGCATTTAAAGATTGCATGGATGAACTATAACAATTGTTCATCCCACTATGGCAAAAGAATAAATCAGGGAAGGTAGCTCATCCGTGGATAACAAAGGAAATCAGGGATAGTATCAAAGCAAAAGATGAAGCGTACAAATTATCCAGAAAAAGCAGCCTACCACGGGACTGGGAGAAATTCAGAGACCAACAGAGGAGGTCAAAGGGCTTAATTAGGAAAGGGAAAATGGAGTATGAAACAAAACTGCCAGGAAACATAAAAACTGACTGCAAAAGTTTTTATCGATATGTGAAGCGCAAAAGATTAGCTAAAACAAATGTAGGTCCCTTGCAGTCAGAAACAGGTGAATTGATCATGGGGAACAAGGATGTGGCAGACCAATTGAATAACTACTTTGGTTCTGTCTTCACTAAGGAAGACATAAATAATTTGCCGGAAATAGCAGGGGATCGCGGGTCAAATGAGATGGAGGAACTGAGTGAAATCCAGGTTAGCCGGAAAGTGGTGTTAGGTAAATTGAGTGGATTAAAGGCCGATAAATCCCCAGGGCCAGATAGGCTGCATCCCAGGGTACTTAAGGAAGTAGCCCCAGAAATAGCAGATGCCTTAATGATAATTTTTCAAAACTCTTTAGATTCTGGAGTAGTTCCTGAAGATTGGAGGGTAGCTAATGTAACCCCACTTTTTAAAAAGGGAGGGAGAGAGAAAATGGGGAATTACAGACCAGTTAGTCTAACATTGGTAGTGGGGAAACCGCTAGAGTCAGTTATTAAAGAAGGGATAGCAGCGCATTTGTAAAGTGGTGAAATCATTGGACAAAGTCAGCATGGATTTCCGAAAGGTAAATCATGTCTGATGAATCTTATTGAATTTTTTGAGAATGTAACTAGTAGAGTGGATAAGGGAGAAGCAGTGGATGTGTTATATCTAGACTTTCAGAAGGCTTTCGACAAGGTCCCTCACAAGAGATTGGTATACAAACTTAAAGCACACGGTATTGGTGGTTCAGTATTGATGTGGATAGAGAACTGGCTGGCAGACAGGAAGCAAAGAGTAGGAGTGAACGGGTCCTTTTCAGGATGGCAGGCAGTGACTAGTGGGGTACCGCAAGGCTCAGTGCTGGGACCCCAGCTATTTACAATATACGTTAATGATTTGGACGAGGGAATTAAATGCAACATCTCGAAGTTTGTGGATGTCACGAAGCTGGGGGGCAGTGTTAGCTGTGAGGAGGATGCTAGGAGGCTGCAGGATGACTTGGATAGACTGGGTGAGTGGGCAAATGCATGGCAGATGCAGTATAATGTGGATAAATGTGAGGTTATCCACTTTGGTGGCAAAAACTGGAAAGTAGACTATTATTTGAATGGTGACCGATTAGGAAAAGGGGAGATGCAACGAGACCTGGGTGTCATGGTACACCAGTCATTGAAAGTAGGCATGCAGGTGCAGCAGGCTGTGAAGAAAGCGAATGGTATGTTGGCATTCATAGCAAAAGGATTTGAGTACAAGAGCAGGGAGGTTCTACTGCAGTTGTACAGGGTCTTGGTGAGGCCACACCTGGAGTATTGCGTACAGTTTTGGTCTCCTAATCTGAGGAAAGACATTCTTGACATAGAGGGAGCACAGAGAAGGTTCACCAGACTGATTCCTGGGATGGCATGACTTCCATATGAAGAAAGACTGGATAGACTTGGCTTGTACTCGCTGGAATTTAGAAGATCGAGGGGTGATTTCATAGAGACTTACAAAATTCTTAAGGGGTTGGACAGGCTAGATGCAGGAAGATTGTTCCCGATGTTGGGGAAGTCCAGGACAAGGGGTCACAGTTTAAGGATAAGGGGGAAGTGTTTTAGGACCGAGATAGGAAAATCATTTTTCACACAGAGAGTGGTGAATCTGTGGAATTCTCTGCCCCAGAAGGTAGTTGAGGCCAGTTTGTTGGCCATATTTAAGAGGGAGTTGGATGTGGCCCTTGTGGCTGAAGGGATCAGGGGGTATGGAGAGAAGGCAGGTACAGGATACTGAGTTGGATGATCAGCCAATATCACATTGAATGGCGGTGCAGGCTCGAAGGGCCGAATGGCCTGCTCCTGCTCCTATTTTCTATGTTTACCCTAGTCTCCCCTCATACTCCCCAGTGAAGCAGCTGCTCAATCTGTCAAAAAAGTTAAAGGCACCTTAAAGATGAGTATCACACATACCAACTGTGTAATAATGATAATATCTGAAGCGGCCAGTCTGAAATGAGAGCCAGTAGAGTTAACAGGTGTATAGTTTGGCTATAAAGTATTCATAGTTAATAAGCCATCGTTATTGCTGATACCCACCTTGTCCTCTCACATGTATTGGCACCACATGCAAAAAACAACACAAAAGTAGTGGAAATCTCTCATTATTGTTTAGATTGAATACTGATGGGAAATTGATAGTTAGGCATCAAGCGGTGTAGTGCCGCAACTGTTAGAACTGAAGACCCACAGCGCTAGAGACCTGGGTCTCTGACCTCGAGTGCTGTCTGTCTGGAGCTTGCGTGTGACCACATGGAATTTCTGTTTTCCTTGTGACCACATGGAATTTCTCCAATTGCTCTGGTTTCCTCACACATATAACCATATAACCATATAACAATTACAGCACGGAAACAGGCCCTCTCGGCCCTTCCAGTCCGTGCCGACCATTTGTTTTCCCCTAGTCCCATCTACCTGCACTCAGACCATACCCCTCCATTCCCTTCACGTCCATATACCTATCCGCTTTACTTTTAAATGTTAAAATCGATCCTGCCTCCACCACTTCTGCTGGAAGCTCATGCCAAACAGCCACCACCCTCTGAGTAAAGAAGTTCCCCCTCACGTTACCCCTAAACTTCTGTCCCTTAATTCTCATGTCATGCCCTCTTGTTTGAATCTTCCCTACCCTCAATGGGAAAAGCTTATCCACGTCAACTCTGTCTATCCCTTTCATCATTTTAAAGACCTCAATCAAGTCCCCCCTTAACCTTCTGCGCTCCAAAGAATAAAGACCTAACTTGTTCAACCTTTCTCTGTAACATAGTTGCTGGATGTGCATGGGTACAGGTTAATTGGCTTGTAAATTGCCTCTATTGTGTAAGAAGTGCCTGTGAAAATGGAATGACACAGAACTAGTGTGAACAGGAGTTCAGCATGAAGAATGGGCTGAAGGCTTTGTATCCGTGCTGTGTCTTTCAATCCTTTCATCTGGCCATCCTTTCATCGTGTAGGAAGGAACTGCAGATGCTGGTTTAAACCGAAGATAGACACAAAAAGCTGGAGTAACTCAACAGGACAGGCACCATCTCTGGGAAGAAGGGATGGGTGACATTTCAGGTCACGACCTGAAGAAGGGTCTCGACCCGAAAAGTCACCCATTCCTTCTCTCCAGATTTGCTGCCTGTCCCGCTGATTTACTCCAGCTTTTGTGTCTATCCTTGCAATCGTTCTTATTTTAACACATTGGATTTGACCATCAGCATCTCTTGAAGCAGCAAACCCAAAAAAGTCACATCAGATGATGGATTCTGACATGGTCCACTACCTGCTTTGTACTGGCTTGTAATTATTACAAGGGAGGACAACCAAATGAAGGGTGGGCATTTTCCTCTGCATGAATCATAATATACTCATGAATCATAATATACTCATAATTTTGCGAAATGTCTGTTTAATCTGGAGCACCCTGAAATATTAATCTACACTGTTCCAGCATACATCGCTCCCCGTTGTTCTCTATTTTATCTCACCAAAGCCCTGATTTTTCATAACCGTACAAATGGAACAGATTGTTTGATCTGAGAAGGGCATCAAAATCAATTGCAGACAAGATTTATAGACAAGATTTATATTGGAGAAAACCAATCGGCAATCTCTGGTAATTATACTATTAGATACCAATACTATTATCTAATTGCAGGTTGTGTCAGTAAGCCAAATTTCAGAAAACCTGCACATTATCATAATTATTAGTTTGATACATTGAATCTTTGCTAGTTTCCTATGAAGCAAAAATAGCAGAAGATTTAATTTAGTTTTAGTTGAATTAACCATAGAATTTACTTGAATTCATTGTCATGTGTACCCAAGGTACAAGGAAAAGCTTTTGTTGTGTGTAATAACCACAGTGGAAAGACAATATATGATTACAATCGAGCCATCCACAGTGTACCAATAGGAATGCACAGTTTTAACAGCTATTTCTAGCACATAAGAAGCATTTTAGCTCAAAAACTCTGTGTTGGTATTTACTGTATACCCCAATCATGTCAGCTCCTACTTTCCTTTATTTAATTCCAATTGCCATATCCTCTATTCCTTCTTCTCTTGAGTACATCTATGTTACTAACATCAACTGCCTTATGAGTTCCTTCCCTCCCACTTGATATAGAATACTTTTTCTTAAATTCTCTGTTTCATTTTCTGGTGGATATCTTACATCGATGGCCTTTACTTTTGTTCTGCTTATTCTGTTTACTCTTTCAAAACCTTTCATGATTTTAAAGAGTTGAATTAGAGCATTTTTCAGGGGTCTCTGTGATAAACTGTAACCTTTCTGTTTTTATAGCATTCTTGTCAATCTTTTCTTGCAGTCTCCAGAGCACCTCTATACATTTATTTATAATTGGGTAATCAGAATAGTTCTAGGATATATTTCTGCTTTTCAATTTTACCCCACTAGACACAAATCTCAGTGCACTGTTTGCTTTTTCATTCCTCTATTAACTTTCATTGCAGCTTTTTAGTCATTTGTACAGTTCACCTCCCGATCTCACACTCTCTAACCCATAAAAAAAAACACTTTTTCCTAAGAACATGCAACTTTTATTATTTCCACTATATACTACATTTCCAGAGATGTAGCTGCAGCAAAGGGAAACTTTGCTGGATCATAATGACCACCCTCTGTGCTCAGAAACCCATCATCACGGATTATTATATTCTGGCATTTAATTAATGGGTAGAAAACTGGAGGCCTCCAAAGCACTTCACAAGGATCAAAGCCAATGAAAACAGGACTTCCAGTTCCTGAGAGGGGCTGTGCTTTTGTTGTTGGTTGAGTTGTGGGGGTGTCCTGGTTACATGCTCCGAAGCATAGTATTCAACCATGCCAGGCATGTCATCCAGAAATGTTAACAATTAACGCTCACAAATGCATCCCACCACCAACTCCAAATATTACCCCTCAGAATATCCAGCAGGGTACAGCTGGGGAAAAGGTACGGCTGTCATACCTTATGCCACAGGAGGGAATCATTTGAAGTCAATATATGTTCAATCTTAATCTTGGACCTAACACCAATCCACTGGTTTTAAGGAGTAAAGTTTCAGCACAGTGTTTGAGTGGATCTTATTCAGATAGATGAATCCAAAATCTCTGAGGCACCCTTAAAGTTTTGAGCTTGGTCAAATGAGTTAACCAACAGACTTCTTTAAATTATTTGGGATTACAGAACGAAAGCCTAATGGAAACAAATAATCAAGTTTGTTGATATGTGGTTCGATGTCTGATCCTAACACAAGTGTATTTTTCTGAGTAGCTGTCATTGATGGTTGAGGAGTTGCTGCACCTGGAATCAAGACTATCGGATATCAAAAAATAATTTTGAATAAAGTAACTAGATTTAAAAATTGTTACAAAAGCTCAAAATCCAGGGAAGCCAAGTGTCTGTAACCTACTGCCATGAGGAAAAAAATATTTTCTGAACAGGAAACTGCAAAATGATAGTATAATGCAATAGAGAGATGTGCCAAAGTAAAGGCGATTTGACATGTAATAATAGCGTCTTTTTTTCCTAACAATGATCTGGAGGATAACATCACTTGAGTGAAAACAATCCATTCCAAAGGCCTTGCCCTGACATAATAGAGGTTACACTATATCTGATACAAGGAACAAAATAGAAAACAGGTATTCTATCTTTCACCCATCTGGGCAACTATTTCCTTGTTGAAAGGTTTGAGCTTTCAGTTCACACAGAAACAGAAAACTAATTTGGAAAATGTCCCATTGACTAAACATAAGAAACTGTGTGTAATGCATTTCCACGTGGGACAAAACATTTCAGATGAGAAGTCAGCAGGATACAGAAGTGGCTCTTTAAAAGAAAGCTTAAATGTATGTTCCACTTGAATCATTGTGAGCATCATCGCAGGTCATCCAGATAAGAAGTCGCTGCAGTTGAAACTAACGTGAAACCTCGGTGAACAATTTTTAAAGCAACCTGATCAATTAATTCAGCGATAACCAAGGAGAGCTAATTTGCGTTATAACTGATCAAGTACCACCGCTTGACTGTGCTGCGAATGAGAAAAAGTGTCAGACCACCAGGGAAATAGTGGCTTAAAAGTAATGCACCACTTGAAAAAAAAGTTTCATGAGATGATGTCAAAGGTAAATTTGAAATTCTCGGGCAACTTTAAAAAGAAATAGGCTAAAGGGCCACTTTTCCAAGTTATTCACGAATTCTCCGGAATTATTCATAAATTCTCCCGAGTTTTCAAACTCGCAGAATGTTCATAATGAATCCGTAGGAGGCTGTAGGAGTCTGTAGATATATCGTAGCGGCTTGTTATGCCAGACGTAGGTACTCGGGGCTATTATTTTACTCGTTGACATTTTTCAACATGCTGAAAAAAACGTCCTGACTTACCTGATGCCCAGAGTACCTGCTGCTGGCATAACGAGCCGCTACGATATATCCACGGCCTCCAACGGACTCGTTACGAACATCCTGCGAGTTTGAAAACTCGGGAGAATTTGTGAATAACTCGGGAAAGTGGAAGAGGCCCTTTACAAAGAGATTGTTGCAAAGGTTGTTACAAGGGCTCCTACATCAAACTTCAGTTCATCGACTATACATCGTCCTCAATGTCATAATCCAAACCAAACTCCTCGTAAAACCCCTGGACTTTGTGGTCAGCACTCCTCTCTGTCATTGCTTCCTTAACTTCCTGGCCCATAGACCACAACGGGTGCATTATGGTAGCACAGCAGTAGACTTGCTGCCTTGGAGCACCAGAGACTTGGGGATTGCTGGTCGGCATGGACTCAGAGGACCAAAGGACCTGTTTCCGCACTGTGTCTCTAAACAAAACTAAACTAAACAGTGAGAATAGATGATAAAACGTCCTCCATGATAATTCTCAACACCAGTGCCATGCAATGGTGTATTTTACTTCAGAGTCACGTGAGTGACTACGTGAAGAAGACCCCGTCAGGCCGCATGCGCGTCATTAACGTCAGACGCACTGGCGCAGCAGCAACGGGTTAGGAGGAACAGCTCTCCACCAGCAGTAAGTTAAAAAACCCCAGAGTAAGTGATAGCTTGGATGGAGGTCTCTTTTTTTTTGCAGGCTTGTGATTCAGGTGCAAGTTTATACTAAAAAATGCAGAAAGCGACAAAGGTGGAAGCGAGGCAAGCCGCTAGTAAGATGACAGACCGCGGGAGTACGGGTAGCGGGCTCCCGCTCAGTTCACCTAGTCAGTCGGTGGCAGGGAAGCCACCGACTGCAGACTCGTTGCCTTTGAGCACCGTCGCCACGCCGTTGGGGCGTAAGGCTACTAGAAAGTCTGCAAGGCCCATTGACTCCGAGGAATCGGGTCAGGAGGGTTCCCCTCCGGAACAGGATACCGTTCTTACAAGGTTATCCAAAGTAGAGCTCCTGTTGGAGAGGACGCTCCATCAGGATACACACCCGGAGGAGGGGTGGTATCCGCGCCAGCCTAAAGGAGAGCCCACGCCAGAAGCGCCTAGAAAAGAGCTGCTCAATCGCTCCCTCTTGGAGGAGGACAGCTTGACGGGTCAGGGTTATTCTGACGCCGAATCTGTGGGAGAACAGAACCCACAGGATGAAGGGCAAGAGCCCGTAATACCATGTCTGGCAGCAAGATTTGCTGTCCCCAGAGAGGCTGGGGAGCCGTTGGATGAGGCAGTTGGCAACAACTATAAATAATTTGCTCTCCCATCAGCTGCAAGAGCTGACCATGGACGAGACGGTGAAAAAATATGAAACCCCGGTTAATTGTCAACTACTGAAAGTACCGGCTGTTAACCATGTGATAGAGGGCCATATGGGCATTGGTATTCGGGCACAAGAAATGAACTCCAGCGGGTGCTGAAGTTGCTCACTGCAGGCATTACGGCGTTCGCCAGATCGGTGTCCGAGGGGCCGTCAGTATTACAGCAGGATGCCTTAGCCCTTCTGTGCCGTGCCCACTTTGAAATAAACTGTTGCTGCAAAAGTGCAATACGCCCTATGATACACCCTAAATTCAATATTCAACCGCCAAATTTATTATTTCGGGACGACCTCGCTAAGTGAGTGAAAGAGCTCGACGATGAGGCAATGATGGTGGGGTTAATTAAAGCCCCGATGACCAGCAGAATGGTTCAGCGCCAGTACCACTACCGATGGGCTGCAGAAACCAGGGCCAGTCAAGGGACCAGCCGGGCATTTACAAATGTGTGCAGCTGGCAAACTGCTACTGGGGCACGAGCAAACGTGACTCCTCCCATCAGGAACCGGGGACAACAAATTCCATGGGTAACCATGCAGGTAGGTGGGTCTGGTCCTGATAGGAACATATTAAGTGAATGACACCTACAAGTCGGGGGCAGATTACACTGGTTGCTAAAAGAATGGTCTGAGATAACATCAGATCTGTTTATACTGTGCAGCATATAAGGTTTTCAAATTGAATTCTATCCCAATTTGAGCCCACCCACTCAGCATGTTCCAAGTCAGACACTCATTTTCCCACAGAAAGAGAATTTGGAGGTACAGGCAGAACTTGAAAAATTATGCAAAAAAGGGGTAATTGGGAAGTCAGTTCGCCAACTCCACCAATTTGTGTCAAATATTTTTCCTCTGTCAAAAAAGGATGGAGAATGTAGAATCATCCTCGACCTGAAGAGCCTTAACCCCTTTGTACAGTATAAACATTTCAAAATGGAAACTTTTACTACTGCTAAACACCTGCTTTCCAGACGATGTTATATGGCAAACATCGATCTGAAAGATGCATATTACTCGGTGTCTGTTCACTGCAATGATAGGAGATATTTGAAATTTAGCTGGATGAGTCAATTATGGCAATTCAAAGCACTGCCTAATGGATTAACCTCAGCTTCAAGATTGTTCACCAAATTGATAAAACCAATACTGGGGTTACTTCGAGCTCAGGGTCATATTGTAATGGCCTACTTGGACGATATTTTTTATTGTAGGTAAGACTCGGGACACAGCTGAATCATCTGTTTCAGTTGTTAAGCTCACTTTTGAGAAATTGGTGTTTATCATTCATCCAGATAAGTCCAAATTAACACCAGTCAGAGTTATAGATTATTTGGGTTTCACTATTAACTCAGATCACATGTCAGTGACTCTGCCCAGGGACAAAAGGCTGCAGCTAATTGAAGGCTGTATTAAGCTCATTGAAGCACAACAACCTTCATTTAGACAGGTGGCCAACTTGATTGGCAAATTAGTGACACAAGGTCTCGCAAATTCAATGACAACACAGAATGGATATTGAATCATGACATATTTAACGATGTTGTTGCTCGGTATGGGATGCCAGAAATCGATTTGTTTGCATCCAGACTAAACCACCAGTTGCCTAAATATGTTTCATGGGAACCAGATCCTGGGGCAGCAGCGGTAGATGCAATCTCGCTGCATTGGGGTGGAATGTTTGTGTATGCATTTCCTCCTTTCTGCCTCGTCAGTTGGTGTCTGCAAAAAATTAAGCAGGACTCCGCCTCAGGAGTATTGGTGGTACCTGACTGGCCTACTCAGCCATGGTTCCCTCTCGTTTTGCAGATAAACATACAGCCACTTATGACTGTTCCCAAACATCAAAACCTACTGGTACACCCTGTAACTGGTGGTCAACACCCTTTATATGATTGTATCAATCTGTTGATTAGCAGATTCTAAGAAGGCCATACCTGGGGAGAGGACTCTCCGATCACTCTGTGGATGTTCTTACTGCGGCCTGGAGGGATAGTACCCTTAAGCAGTACATCTCTAATATAAGGAAATGGGAGGTGTTCTGTTTCCGGTAAAATATTTCATATTACACAGCAGGCATCTCCGACGTACTAGAGTTCCTGTCAACCCTATTTTTCGATCAAAGATTAAGCTAACGTGCGATCAACACGGCCAAAAGTGCCCTGTCTTCATATTTATGGATGGGATCAAAATGATATTCTGTGGGGTCACACCCTCTCACCTCTAGATTTATGAAGGGAATTTTTAATTCCAATCCTCCCAGGCCCAGGTATTCGACAATCTGGGATGTTAGCAAAGCACTTATGCTCCTTCGTCAATGGATTCCTGTCACAGCCCTGTCTTTGGCCAAACTCTCCATGAAGGTAGTCATGCTCATGGCACTGGTTTCGGCGCAACATGTGCAGACATTGCAGAGGCTGCGACTCGACAGGATTGAAGTATCTGCAGATGCCATTACATTTTCCATCTACGATCTACTCAAACAGAGCAGACCAGGGGCGACAGGGTTTAGGATTACCTTTTCGGCATACCCTACAGATTCATGCCTATGTGTGGTGTCACACATGTTACATCAAGGCCTCCAGCACCCTAAGTGGTGCGGAATCAGCATTATTGATTAGCCCCAGAAAACTGTATAGTAAGGTGTCAGTTCAGACTATTTCAAGGTGGCTAAAGCAGGTTCTGGTATATGCAGGTATTGACACTGACATTTTTAAAGCTCATTCCACCAGGGCGACATCAATGTCAGTGGCCAGGGCCAGGGTCCCCATAGACCAGAGAGTGGTGAGTCTGTGGAATTCTCTGCCACAGAAGGTAGTTGAGGCCAGTTCATTGGCTATATTTAAGAGGGAGTTAGATGTGTCCCTTGTGGCTAAAGGGATCAGGGGGTATGGAGAGAAGGCAGGTACAGGATACTGAGTTGGATGATCAGCCATGATCATATTGAATGACGGTGCAGGCTCGAAGGGCCGAATGGCCTACTCCTGCACCTATATTCTATGATTCTATGATATCCTCGCGGCTGCAGGGTGGTCAAGTGAGCAGGTGTTTCCGCAATATTATCATAAACCACTTGCTGAACCAGGGGGTGTTTGCCCGTTCTGTTTTAAGTTCAGTTTTATAGCTTCCCCCCTGGACAGAGGGGTTGCTATTGTTATCTTAAAAAAATTAAACCGTTATTACATTTAAAATGAATGTCATGGTTTAATGCATTATTGATTTTTTCCTCATTCTGAGTCAATCGATGCAGTGAGATGCCTGGATTTGAATCTATGGCATGAAATCACAGAGTTTTGAAATCTTCACATAGTCACTCACGTGACTCCGAAGTAAAATAGTAAGATTAAATGAGAACTTACCAGTTTGAAGTTTGATCTTTATTTTATGAGGAGTTACGTTGGTGATTTTGTGACTTCCACGCCCATCCTTCTCTCACAATGGTCATCTGGTAGTTCTAAGTTTCTGCTCTTACTATTTTACTTAAATTACTGTTGCCTGTGATTTCATACCGCTGCTTTGAAGATTGACGCACATGCGGCCTGACGGGGTAATGCCTCATAAAATGCCTCATAAAATAAAGATCAAACTTCAAACTGGTAAGTTCTCATTTAATCCTACTATTTTCAGGCATTTACTATACTCCCTTTAGGGTCATAGCCATGCAGCCAAATTCTGCTCTTAACTCCATTTACATGTTTGCAGCTGACACCACCATGACAAGACAGAGAACAAGAAGAAGAAGAAGAAGAAAGAGAATTTAGTGATATGGTGTCAAGACAACAACCTTTTTCCTCATTGTCCGCAAGATGGAGGACCCATTTATTGATTTAAGGAAAGAAGGTGATCTGCAGCCCCATGCAGCATTAATGGTGCCAAACTGAAAAATGTTTCTGCCAGTTTCGTATTGCGCTCAGATCCCCAGTCTGTCAAAAATTATCTGCTTCTTTAAAGACAACATGAGCTAACATCCACAACCCTCCAGGAGTGTAGAAACCTGCGAACCAATGAGTTATAGAGTCATACAGTGTGGAAACAGGTCCGTGAACACAACTTGCCCAAGCTAACCAACATGCCCCATCTGCACTAGTCCCAAATGCCTGCTTTTGGCCCTTATCCTGCAAAACCTATCCTATCCATGCACCTGTCTAAATGTTTCCTAAACGTTGTGATAGTACCTGCCTCAACTACCTCCTCTGGCAGCTTGTCCCATACACCCAACACTCTTTGTGTAAAAAAAGTTCACCCTCAGGTTCCCATTAAATTGTTCACGCCTCACCTTAAACTTATGTCCTCTGGTTCAGAACTGAGCTACCCTGGGCAAAAGAATCAGTGCGTTAACCCAATTTATTCCTCTTATGATGTTGTACAGTATGACCTCTAGTCCTAGACTCTCCCACTAGTGGAAACATCCTCTCCACATCTACTCTATCCAAGCCTTTCACTGTTCTGTATATTTCAATGAGGTTCCCCTCATTCTTCTAAAAGTCCAGCGAGTACAGGCCCAATGTTGACAAACAGTCATCATAAGTTAACCTACTACTTCCTGGGATAATTCTTATAAACCTCCTCTGGACCCTCTCCAGAGCCAGCACATCTTTCCTCAGATATGGTGCCCAGAATTGCTCACAATATTCCAAATGTGGCCTCACCAGTATGTTATAGATCCTCAGCATTACATCCCTGTTTTTGTATACATGCCCTCTTGAAATAAATGAGTTTACATTGAGTTAGCTTTCTTTGATTTTTGTTGAAGGGGATCATTGCCTGGGCTCTGGAGGAAACATACAATCTTCTGAGAGAGGATATTGCTGCTAACAATTGAGTCACATTTAGCAAAATCAAAGGAATATATTCACAATCATCTGTGGTCATTGACACTGAAATCTGTGGCAACCTTGATCATAGTTTTTAAAAAAATCTGGTTTCCAGACATACTTTGGTACAATTTAAAGTATTACATAGATCACACTACTCAAAAACAAAACTAAATAGAATTTTCCTAACATTTCTTCTATTTGCGATAAATGTCAGAATTTAGAAGCTAACAACGCATAGCTTTGTAACATGCATAAAACACAATAGTTATTGGGCTGATATTTTTAGAATCATTTCTGAAGTTCTTAAAACTAAATTGGACCCCGATCTAAAGCTAATAATATTAGGAGTTCCCGATTCAAGCTTAATATTAACAGTAAGTCAAATAAATTTTCTTGATTACTGTTTGATAATTGGAAAAAAAATAATATTAAAATTCTGGAAGGGAACATTATCACCCACAATCGAAATGTGGACTGTGGAAATGTTGGAGAGGTTGCATTTGGAGAGAATTAGGTTTGTCCTAATGGACAAATACAAACTATTTGAACAAATATGGTCTCCATTCATTGATTATTTAAAGGGGTAGTTGAGCTCAGCATCGTGACTCAATAAGTACCCTGGTGTAGGATTAGATGAAAAGATGTGCTCTGGGATCTGTATACACATCTCTATAGATATTGTTATGTGAAATTGCTCCATTCATTGTTAAGATGTATTCCTTATTTTTTTAATTATATAATAACTTTTTTTAAAATTTGTTTATTTTAATAATTTTTTTTTGTATTTTTATTACTACCAGTTGTACAGTTCATATCGAGAGAATTTTCTGAATAATAAAAGACTAAAAGTTCCTTATCCTGTGATGAAATACATTTATTTGATAACGAGAGATGACAATAGCCCTAATGCAACAGCTAATATTATGATACCCTTCCCATTCCATCTACCAGTCCACACTATTAATCAAACCACCAATGATCTGAAGATGGATGACTGGCAGTGACTTGAGTGAATCTCCAATCCCTAGGTGCAGTACCCTCTTGGCTGAGAGATCTTCTAAATAGACATGAAATACCAGGGAGCCATTGGTGAGAGAGGGTGGAGTACCTGGAGCTGTGAGTATAAAACACATCGCGGGGCTTGCTTTCACAGAGGCCCAGGGAGCCATTGGTGAGAGAGGGGGGAGTACCTGGAGCAGTGAGACCAAATCAGCAACGTTCCATCTCACTTCCAAAGAAGGAATCTGGTGAAGCCTCTAATTGGTGGAAGAGGACCCGAGGAAGCAGCTGATTGGGTGCAACCCCGGGTTTACAATTTTTACATTTCTGCCTTCAGGTTTAAGGATCCTGGGAGTTAAGGATTCTGGGAGTTAAGGATTCAGTATTTATTATAAGGATAAGTTTAAAGGATAAGTTTTTGTGTTTTTTAATATTTAATACAGAGCAATTTGGGATTAGGATATGTCAGTAGAGATTGGCGCCATGGTTTGTTCAGCCTGCAACATGTGGGAGATCAGGGATATGGTCGGTGTCCCTGGTGACTACATTTGCAGGAAGTGTGTCCAACTGCAGCTCCTGGCAGACCGCATTGAACGATTGGAACTGCGGCTCGATTCATACTGGAGCATCCACGATGCGGAGAAAGTCATGGATAGCACGTACAGCGAGTTGGTCACACCGCAGGCAAAAGGTAAGAGGACAAAAAGGGAACGGGTGGCCAATAGCCAGCAAAGCAGTAGGCAGGTAGTGCAGGAGTCCCCTCCTAAACAGGTATACCATTTTGGATACTGTTGAGGGAGATGGCTCATCAGGGGAATGCAGCAGCAGCCAGGTTCATGGCACCATGGGTGGCTCTGCAGCACATGAGGGGGGGGGGGGGGGGGGGGGGGGGGGGGGGGGGAAGAGGGGAAGGGCAATAGTAATAGGGGATTCAATTGTCAGGGGAATAGATAGGCATTTTTGCGGCCGCAAACGAGACTCCAGGATGGTATGTTGCCTCCCTGGTGCAAGGGTCAGGGATGTCACTGAACGGCTGCAGAACATTTCTGGAGGGGGAGGGTGAACAGCCAGTTGTCGTGGTGCATGTTGGCACCAATGATATAGGTAAAAAAAGGGATGAGGTCCTACAAGGTGAATTTAGGGAGCTAGGAGATAAACTTAAAAGTAGGACCTCAAAGGTAATAATCTCTGGACTACTACCAGTACCACAGGCCAGTCAGAGTAGAAATAGGAGGATATTGCAGATGAATACGTGGCTTGAAAAATGGTGCAAGGGGGAGGGATTCAAATTTTTAGGGCACTGGGACCAGTTCTGGGGGAGGTGGGACCAGTACAAACAGGATGGTCTGCACCTGGGCTGGAATGGAACCAATGTCCTTGGGGGAGTGTTTGCTAGTGCTGTTGGGGAGGATTTAAACTAATGTGGCAGGGGGATGGGTACAAGAGCAGAGAGGCAGGTGGATGTAAAATGAGGGTAGAAGCAATAGGTAGCAAGGTGAAAAGTAAAAGTGGCAGGCATACAAAACCAGGGCAAAAATAAAAAAGGGCCACTTTTCAGCATAAATGTATAAGGGGTAAGAGCATTGTAAAGACAAGCCTGAAGGCTTTGTGTCTCAATGCAAGGAGTATTCGTAATAAGGTGGACGAGTTGAACGTCCAGATAGCTATTAATGATTATGATATAGTTGGGATCACGGAGACATGGCTCCAGGGTGATGTAGGCTGGGAGCTGAACATCCAGGGATATTCAATATTCAGGAGGGATAGAGAGAAAGGAAAAGGAGGTGGGGTAGCGTTGCTGGTTAGAGAGGAGATTAACGCAATGGAAAGGAAGGACATTAGCTTGGAGGATGTGGAATCGGTATGGGTAGAGCTGCAAAACACTAAGGGGCAGAAAACGTTGGTGGTTGTTGTGTACAAGCCACCTAACAGTAGCAGTGAAGTTGGGGATGGTATCAAACAGGAAATTAGAAATGCGTGCGACAAAGGCAAAATAGTTATAATGGGTGACTTCAATCTACATATAGATTGGGTGAATCAAATTGCGAGGGGTGCTGAGGAAGAGGATTTTTTGGAATGTATGCGGGATAGTTATCTAAATCAACATATAGAGGAACCAACGAGAGAGCAGGATATTTTAGACTGGGTTTTGAGTAATGAGGAAGGGGTAGTTAGCCGTCTTGTTGTACGCCCCCTTGGGCAAGAGTGACCATAATATGGTTGAGTTCTTCATTAGGATGGAGAGTGACATTGTTAATTCAGAAACAATGGTTCTGAACTTAAAGAAAGGTAACTTTGAGGGTATGAGACGTCAATTGGCCAAGATTGACTGGCAATTAATTCTAAAAGGGTTGATGGTGGATATACAATGGAAGACATTTAAAGACTGCATGGATGAACTACAAAAATTGTTCATCCCAGTTGGGCAAAAGAATAAATCGGGGAAGGTAGTGCATCCGTGGATAACAAGGGAAATCAGGGATAGTATCAAAGCAAAGGATGATGCATACAAAGTAGCCAGAAAAAGCAGCATACCAGAGGACTGGGAGAAATTCAGAGACCAGCAGAGGACAAAGGGCTTAATTAGGAAAGGAAAAATAGATTATGAAAGAAAACTGGCAGGGAACATCAAAACTGACTGCAAATGTTTTTATAGATATGTGAAGAGAAAGAGATTAGTTAAAACAAATGTAGGTCCCTTGCAGTCAGAAACAGGTGAGTTGATCATGGGGAACAAGGACATGGCAGACCAATTGAATAACTACTTTGGTTCTGTCTTCACTAAGGAACACATAAATAATCTGCCGGAAATAGCAGCGGACTGCGGGTCAAAGGAGGAAATGAGTGATATCCAGGTTAGTCGGGAAGTGGTGTTGGGTAAATTGAATGGATTAAAGGCCGATAAATCCCCAGGGCCAGATAGGCTGCATCCCAGAGTACTTAAGGAAGTAGCTCAGGAAATTGTGGATGCATTAGTGATAATCTTTCAAAACTTTAGATTCTGGAGTAGTTCCTGAGGATTGGCGGGTAGCAAACGTAACCCCTCTTTTTAAGAAGGGAGGGAGAGAGAAAACGGGGAATTACAGACCAGTTAGTCTAACATCGGTAGTGGGGAAACTGCTAGAGTCAGTTATTAAAGATGGGATAGCAGCACATTTGGAAAGTGGTGAAATCATTGGACAAAGTCAGCATGGATTTACGAAAGGTAAATCGTGTCTGACGAATCTTGTGGAATTTTTCGAGGATGTAACTAGTAGCGTGGATAAGGGAGAACCAGTGGATGTGGTATATCTGGACTTCCAGAAGGCTTTCGACAAGGTCCCACATAAGAGATTAATATACAAACTTAAAGCATATGGCATTAGGGGTTCAGTATTGATGTGGATAGAGAACTGGCTGGCAAACAGGAAGCAAAGAGTAGGAGTAAACGGGTCCTTTTCACAATGGCAGGCAGTGACTAGTGGGGTACTGCATGGCTCAGTGCTGGGACCCCAGCTATTTACAATATATATTAATGATATGGATGAGGGAATTGAAGGCAATATCTCCAGGTTTGCGGATGACACTAAGCTGGGGGGCAGTGTTAGCTGTGAGGAGGATGCTAGGAGACTGCAAGGTGACTTGGATAGGCTGAGTGAGTGGGCAAATGTTTGGCAGATGCAGTATAATGTGGATAAATGTGAGGTTATCCACTTTGGTGGCAAAAACTGGAAAGCAGACTATTATTTAAATGGCGGCCGATTAGGAAAAGGGATGATGCAGCGAGACCTGGGTGTCGTGGTACACCAGTCATTGAAAGTAGGCATGCAGGTGCAGCAGGCAGTGAAAAACGTGAATGGTATGTTAGCTTTCATAGCAAAAGGATTTGAGTATAGGAGCAGGGAGGTTCTACTTCAGTTGTACAGGGTCTTGGTGAGACCACACCTGGAGTATTGTGTACAGTTTTGGTCTCCAAATCTGGGGAAGGACATTATTGCCATAGATGGAGTGCAGAGAAGGTTCACTAGACTGATTCCTGGGATGTCAGGACTGTCTTATGAAGAAAGACTGGATAGACTCGGTTTATACTCTCTAGAATTTAGGAGATTGAGAGGGGATCTTATAGAAACTTACAAAATTCTTAAGGGATTGGACAGGACTAGATGCAGGAAGATTGTTCCCAAATGTTGGGGAAGTCCAGGACAAGGGGTCACAGCTTAAGGATAAGGGGGAAATCCTTTAAGACCGAGATGCGAAAGACTTTTTTCACACAGAGAGTGGTGAGTCTCTGGAACTCTCTGCCACAAAGGGTAGTTGAGGCCAGTTCATTGGCTATATTTAAGAGGGAGTTAGATGTGGCCCTTGTGGCTAAGGGGATCAGAGGGTATGGAGAGAAGGCAGGTACGGGATACTGAGTTGGATGATCAGCCATGATCATACTGAATGGCGGTGCAGGCTCAAAGGGCCGAATGGCCTACTCCTGCACCTATTTTCTATGTTTCTATGTTTACCGTGCGTAATAAAAACATTGTGAGATGCACAACATGATTTCAAATTGCAAACCTTTTCCTTTTTCAGTTTGAAGATGGGACCCAACCCAAACTGTGACTTGTTCATGTTCTCCAAACATGCTGCATGACTCACTGCGTTACTCCCACTTTTTGTGTCTTTCTTCCTTCAGTTGAAATTGTAGCTTCCCCTTCGAATGAACATTAAATTTCAACTTCTCTACCACCATGATTACCACCACCATCCCCAGCCACCTCACCTGAATGAACTAGGGCAGTGCAGCAGTAGAGTTGCTGCCTTTCAGCACTTGAGACTCGGGTTCGATCCCGACTATTGGTGCTGTCTCTACGGAGCTTGTACATTCTCCCTGTGACCATGTGGGTTTTTTCCGAGATCTTCAGTTTCCTCCCACACTCCAAAGTCATACAGGTTTGTGGGTTAATTGGCTTGGTAAATGTAAATTGTCCCTAGTGTATGTATGATAGTGTTAATATGCGGGTCAGCGCGAACTCGGTGGGCTGCATCTCTAAACTGAATTAAACTAAACATCTCTTCTGATGTTTTGCCTTACATTTGTGTGAATTGTTTGAAATAATTTTAATGTGCTATAATTTCACAATTTTGAATCACAATTACAATAGTTATAGTAGGGTAGGGTTACACTTGGGATTTCGGATAAGAAATTATTTTAAATGGAATTAAATATTCACTGTGGGATTACATTTCAGATGGAGAAACACTAACTTTTTTACCTGTATCTGTGGTTGAAATCAGCTAACTACAAATAGACATAAATGCCCTGTGTAAAAAACAGTCCTGAGATGCACGTCATGATTTCAAATAACAAGCCCTTTCATTTTTCAGTCTGGTGAATGGACCCGTGACCGTTTCATATTTCTCCAGGCACTCTGTATGATTTGCTGACTTATTCCAGCACTTTATGTCTTTTTTTGTAAACCAGCATCTGTAGTTCCTTGTCTCTAGCTTTTTCATTTGGTTACTGAGCGCGAAGAATCTTTCTTATGTTTTATTCTCAACAGCCTTTAACAATCAGGAGATAATTTTATTATCGTGAATGGCAACATAAGAGACTGCAGAAGCTGGAAACCTGCTCAAACTAACAAAATTCAAGTCTCCTGGAAGGGTTCTCACCCTAAATGTCATCTTCCCATTCCCTCTGCATATCCAGCATATATTAATATGATTCATTTGCTCCTTTTACCCCATTCCCCGCCCTATCCACTCACGCATAACCCCCAACTGCGCAGGCACGGTTAGAGGGGGGGAGGTAAAGATGGAGGGTGAGGGGGTGAGGGAGGGGAGGGGTTAGAGATTGAGGGGTGTGGGTGTGGGTGCTGGTTCCCGAATGCAGTACTCCACCACCCACCCAAAGATCCCAATATTCACCGCTCCCTAGAGAGGGAAAGGGGGCAGAGAGGAAGGGGGGCAGAGAGGAAGGGGGGTCAGTGAGGGAGGGATGGGGCAGAAAGAGAAGTGGCAGAGACAGAGAGAGAGGTGCAGAGACAGATAGAGGGGCAAGAGACAGAGGGAGAGGGGTGGTGGGGAGGCGAGGGAGAGTGGGAAAGGAGGGGAAGAGGTGGGGGAAGGGAGGGGGGAGAGGTGGGGGAAGGGAGGGGGAGAGGGAGGGGGAGAGGTGGGGGAAGGGAGGGGGAGAGGTAGGGGAGGGGGGGAGGGGTGAGAGGGGGTTATGGATGGGAGGAACAAAAGGGAGAGGGGGGAGAGGAGGGGAGTGGGGGGGGGGGTGGAGAAGGGGAGGGTGGAGAAGGGGAGGGTGGAGAAGGGGAGGGTGGAGAAGGGTGGGGAGAAGGGGGGGAGAAGGGGGGGAGAAGGGGGGGGGGTTGTTACCAAACAGAACTCACTGTAGAATTAATCCATTAACGGAGCCACTCTGCTGTTGGATTGTAAGTTGTCCCTGGCAGGCGGGTGGGCTGGAGTCAAGCAGGAGGCGGCGTGGTGCGAGCGTACTTGGAGGCATACTGGAGGCAGTTGGGCCTGGATTGGTCGGCATGTGGGCATTGTGATGTCAGCAGCTGGTAAGAGTCATTTAGATCTTAAAAATTGAGTTGTGTTTGAGTTTTGTGATCAATTTTACTCAAAATCTGGGGAAATAATTGACCAAGGAGTGGATGTGCAAATGTTAAAGTAAAATCGCTAGCGAAATGGTAAAATATCTTGGAGTTTTTACATCTGGTTTGCACAGAGTAACGAATCAAATGCAAAACGTTGTACACCCACACACACAGAGTTTAAAAAGTATATGATTAGTTAAGATTATGAATGATATTAATTTGCAAATAGTCAAAAACTGCAGTGGGCAGAGAAGAAAATGTTTCGTTAAACTCCAGCAAATTGACACTTCTTCCTCCCTCTGACAGTTTGCATATTTGCAGGGTCTATGGTTCTATCCAGGGAGTGCTTGAATTTTAAGCTTCTGGTCAATTTACAAATCTGTCGGGCCCTGGCTGTGTATATTGTACAGTATTGTACAGTAATATGGTGGCACAATGACGCAGGGTTGGGACAGTGGAGCAGTGGTAGAGCAGACACCTTACAATGCCTGATACCAGGTTTCAATCCTGACAAGGGTACTGTTTGTATGGAGTTTGTATGTCCTCCCTGTGACCCCATCTGTTTTCTCCAGGTGTTCTGGTTTCCTCCCACACTCCAAAAATTTACAGGCTTATAGGTCAGGTCAATAGGCTTCAGTAAAAATCACAATTTGTCCCTGGTATGTAGGATAGTGCTGGTAAATGGGAGTGATCACTGGTTGGCACAGACCCAGTGGGTCGAAGGAGCTGTTTCCATGCTGTATCTCTAAAGTCTAAAGTATAAAAGTATACTGAGCGCTGTAATGCAATTACCGTTAACCACTATGTTTTCAAATGTTATGATGTATTAATGAGTTTACCTCATGTCTGAGCACATATAGTTAGAGGTACTTCACAATAACCTTTATGAACATTTATCTTTCTAATCATGAGCAGGGTAAAATGTTTCATAAATATCAGTGAATGCCTGAGGTAGGATGTGGGAAATAATGGTTTAATTGTTGCTTGGCAGCATTAAGGTGACAGAAAGCAGCTTTAATGTACTGACAGTCTGGGTGAGGTGTGCTCGCTGAGTATCTAATTAAAATATGTCAGAGAAGCAAAATAGGATTCCAATTAATCAATGTTAGAAACTTTGACAAAGAGTGGGTTTCAAGGGTGAAGCAGGATGAGTATATAGCTTTGTTTAATTTAACTCGGGTCTATTAGTTACTGTGAAAACCACCAGTAACTACGTCAGCACATTGATCCATTCTAACTTCCATCCAGCACTCAAATGCACCAGGAACATTTCCCTACCATTTGTTGACCTCACTATCTCCATCACAGGTGATAGACTACTGTCCGACATCCACTATAAACTCACTGACTCCAATGGCTATCTGGACTACACGTCTTCCCACCCTGCTTCCTGTAAGGACTCCATCCCCTACTCCCAATTCCTCCGTCTGTGCCACATCTGAACCCAGGATAAGGCATTCCACACCAGGGCATCCGAGATGTCCTCTTTCTTCAGGGAACGTGGGTTCCCGACTTCTACTATAGATGAGGCTCTCACCAGAGTCTCTTCTATACCCCATGACTCTGCTCTCACTCCCTATCCCCCCACTTGAAACAAGGGCAGAGCTCCCTTGACCTCACCTTCCACCCTACCGCCGTCACATACAACAAATAATCCTCCGACATTTTGCCACCTCCAACATGATCCCACCACTTGCCACATCTTCCCATCTCCTCCCCTCTCTGCTTTCTGCAGAAACCGCTCCCTCCATAACTCCCTGGTCAATTTGTCCCTTCCCACCCGAACCACCCTCTCTCCGGGCACTTGTCGCTTTACCTCCCCGCTTGACTCCATTCAAGGATTCAAGCACTTTCCAGGTGCGGCAGAGGTTCACCTGCACCTCCTCCAACCTCATCTATTGCATCCGCTGCTCTAGATATCAGCTGCTCTACATCGGTGAGATCAAGCGTAAGCATGGCAATCGCTTCGCCGAACATCACCGCTCGGTTTGCAATAACCAACCTGATCTCCCGGTGGCTCAGCACTTCAACTCCCCCTCCCATTCTGTATCCGACCTTTGTCCTGGGCCTCCTCCATGGCCAGACTGAGGACCACCGTAAATTGGAGGAGCAGCACCTCATATTTCGCTTGGGCAGTCTGCACCCCAGCGGTATGAACATTGACTTCTCTAATTTTAGATAGTCCCTGCTCTCTCCTCCCCTTCTCAGCTCTCCCTCAGGCCACTGGCTCCTCCTCTTCCATTCTTCTTCCCACCCCCCCACCCTCACATCAGTCAGAAGAAAGGTTTTGACCCAAAACATTGCCTATTTCCTTTGCTCCATTGATGCTGCCTCACCCACTGAGTTTCTTCAGCATTGTTGTCTACATTGATTAATTTGCCTTGTTAAAAACTTATTGTGACATTATTTCGATAAGGCAGAATGGCAGAAATGATGCTTTGTCTTCGAGTAAGGATGTTTGTTGGATTCACTGTCAATTTTTTCAAAGTTTTGTCCAATGAAAATGATCCTTTTCATTGATTTCAAAATCACAAAACAATATCCATTTTGAGTGCAAGAGTGGTGTAGCCTAAACTGATTTTGTTCGGCTGAATTTAATTGACATTTTTTGTGTTTTTGTAGTTGGGTTTTCAAACAGCTCTTTGAAGATGGCTTTCCAATAATTGACATTGGGTCTCTGAACAGATGGGGGAGAGTGGAGGGGTGAGATAGAGGGAGAGGCTGGAAGGTGATAAATGGAGACAGAGGAGGATACATATGCTAGAATCTGATGAGCAAAGAAGGTGACATGTGGAACTAGGAAATGGAGGGATGGTGGGCAGGTGGGACAGGTTGGGGGAGGGGATAGGAGACCGAGAAGATGGGTGTTCAGCAATGGAGTCCCCAGGTGAGAATGTGAATATAACTGGGTTACGGAGGGCTGAAATGGGGGAAGTTGGGAGTTCTCTCTGCAGCCTCTTGTGTATTCACTTCACTCTCTACTTCCACCCTGAACCCTCCCCCCATCCTCTCCCCCCCCCCCCCCCTCCCCCCCCCTTTTCACCAGTGGCTCCACCTGCCCCTCATTCTCTCTTCTTATCTGCCTATCTGTTTATTTCTATGAACTAACAGACACAAGCACCCAACTCCACCCCTACTCTTCCCCTCCCCCTCCCCCTTCTCCTCCACACCAGGCTCCATCACTTCATCATCACCCTCCTTCTCTGATTCTACCCGTCACCTGCCAACCTGGGACTTACCCATCCCTCTCACTTCTTTACACTGGCCATCTCCCCTCCATACACTTAGTCCTCGACTCGGTGCAGTATCTTGACCTGAAATCATCCACCGTCCTTCTCTCTCCACAGATCCTGCCAGACCCACTGAGTTCCTCCAGCAGTTTGTTTACCATTATCCACAAAAGATACTTCCACCATTATCAGCAAAGATCGCAGGATACCAGCCCACAGCGGAAGATCACATAAGAAATATACTTTGGGAATGGACAAGCCAATGTTTCTCACCCGAATGTCTTAATCACTTTATTAAACACAGTTACACCCATTGATACTTTATGGACATTAAAATCAATCATTGCAGTTGGACACTAAATACTGGAGTAGCTCAACGGGTCAGGCAGCATTTCTGGAGAAAAGAAATAGCTGACATTTCAGGTTGAGACTCTTCATCAGACCCAAAACGTCACCTATTCCTTTTCTCCAGAGATGCTGCCTGACCCGCTGAGTTACTCCAGCATTTTGTGTCTATCCTTGGTGTGTACCGGCATCTGCAGTTCCTTCTTACACTTTGGGGTTGGACATTCTGGTACTCCATTATTGAAAGCTACTCTTTAACTCGAAATACAACTTACTGTACTTACTGTTCAACTGGACGATTTTGGAACAAGAAAGCTGCATTCTAGCTGTGAGGCAAGAGTGACCATGCATGCTGACAGGGCTGCACTTGACTGAATGTGGTGTCAATGAGTTCCAATAAAATTAATGTGATTGAACCTCAAGAGAAAAATATTGCCACTGGCTGCTTTCACACAACAAATGTTGGAAGACATTAGACAATGTTAAAAATCATTGATGACAGGCCCCAAGGCACTGCTGCAGTTCCTCAGGGTATAGACAGGTTACTATCCACATTCAGTTGCTTCTTCGATACAGTGTTCACAGCGGTAGAGTTACTGCCTTACAGCGCCAGAGACCTGGGTTCAATCCTGAGTACAGGTGCTGTCTGTGTGGAGTTTGTACATTCTCCCCATGAATGCGTGGGTTTTCCCTGGGTGCTCCAGTTTCCTCCCACACTCCAAAGGTTTGTAGATTATTTGGCTTTGGAAAAGATTGTAAATTGTCCCTAGTGTGTAGGATAGTGCTAATGGATGGGAATCGCTGGTCAGCACAGACTTGGTGGGCTGAAGGCCCTGTTTCGACACTGCATCTCTAAACTAAACTGAAGTTTAGAAGGGATTATTTTTGTTGATAATTAAGGTTTAGGGTTCCATTTGCAATACTGCTGTAAATGAATCAGTACTTTACTGATCAAAGGGAAACGTATGAACCAGGCTTGGGCTAAAACTGTAAAATTGCATATGTGCCACTCCAGCAAGGTTTATAGTCAAAGCAAAAATGCAGGCACCCAGCAAGCCCTTCTGCACCCATGGAGAAAGAAGCAAAGTCAATGTTTCAGGCCAAGGATCCTTATTTAAGTAGAAACAAAGAACTGCAGATGCTGGTTTATACTAAAGATAGACACAAATTGCTGAAGTAGGTCAGCAGATCAGGCAGCACCTCTGGAGAAAAAGGATTGGTGACGATTCAGGGCCAGCCCCAAATGACCTCAGGCAGAGCGATGCCTGGTAGGTCAATTTTTGGCCAGGGAAGGTATCTCAAGAGGAACAACATGGAGAACTGTGGAACTGGTAAAATGACTAGGGAGGAGGAAAGGGGCATGGAGGTGTGGGGTGTGGGATGGGGGGGGGGGGGGGGTGGGGGGGGGGGGTGGGGGGGGGGGGGGGTGGAGGGTGGTATGAGATGAGGTTACTTAAAATTAGAACAATCAATGTTCATACTGCCATGGTTTCATTCTGTGCAGGTGGGAGCAGGATCACTTCACTCATCCTCCTGATATTACCCAACTGTTTAAACATACTAAATGCTCGATGTCTCCAAAACCTTTAGATTTAATGTAGCGTGGGAGAACAGAAGCTGAATGTATTTAAACACAGCACAGAAGGCCCTGTTGGTTTATATGTAATGCAGGGGAAACAGGCCCCATCGGTGTAGGGAAAGCACCTATGGGTTTAAAAGCACAGTGGGGGGAAAAATCCACCATGTACAGGTAGGTTCAGTATTGATGCACAAGATGGAGGGTCTGTGAATTTAGGAACAGCAGAAATTAGGTCTTTACTTTGTAGCAGGGTGAGGTTGGGGGACTGGCCCGGTGGATACGTAGTGGTGGTAGGATATTGATCAGATGAATTATGTTGAAAAGATTAACATGGCACCAAGGATTTTTTTGGCCTGGTGGAGTGGAAGTCTGACCTCATTTCTTTAAAGCATATTTGTGCTGGAGATCCTCATCTCTGTGATGAAGTACTGTATCTGAATGCATATTTTTATTCCTAAAACCATGGATTGAAATCTGGAAAGTTGGATTAGTCTTAAAAATTCTTACTGCCAGTGTCAATATGATGGCCAAATGGCATTCTTTTTTTTTTTTTTAAATTGTAAATTCATATGATTATATGATGCTAACCATTCTATGAATTCAAGATAGTCTTAGGGAAATATTACTTTATAGGAAAGCTCTGATAATCGAAAACGGTCATGGCTTTCGTTCAACAATTACGCTCAGTCTTCCAAAGCGATCTCCAGATTACCAAACACTTTAACTTCCGTTCCCATTCCCATATTGACCTTTCTGTCCTGGGCCTCCTCCTGCTGTCAGTGAGGCTATAAATAGCTCGTTCTAAGCTCCCCCCAGTCTAGTTTCAGTCAATAAAATACTGAATCATGCACTTGAGCAACTAAACTTTATTTTGAATAACACAACACAAATTCCCCTATACAATACCTAACCACCGCGGGTTCGATCCTTGTATTTGCTTGGCCAAGCCCTTCTAGCCTCGTGCAAGCAGAGACACGCCAAAAAGTCACGCAATCCCAAGCGTTCTTCAAAGGGCCTCGTAGGGGCTGCCTTTTATAGGTCCCCGAACCTTGAGAGGCCGAACTACATGGAGGTGGTCTCTGTACAGTCCAATAACACATATCGATTACGACAGTACATGCCAGGGAGATGGCATTTTTTTCAAGTTCCTACCTTGCCGGAGATGTGATTATTTTGCGGATCACATTTTCCAGGCGCTCTGCGGCATACCATCGCTGGAGCTGGAAGCCTCCTCGGACTGTCGTGAGCCCCACCGTGGGGCGTGAACTTAACATCGGAGCTAATCCCTTGCCTGGGATCACTCCCACCACACCAAGTGCTCGCAGTCTTCGGGTGAGGCCGAATCGGGAACTCCAACGTCGCGGAAGGTTCGACCAGCCCCGAAGCGAGGTACGATCACTCGGCAGGTGGAGCTAACATCCACCCCGATGCGGGAGCTTGATCACCTCGACGAGGAGGGCCCGAACGCCACTGGCTACGGGAGTCAAGATCATCCCTTCAACGGGGGCTTGAGGCCCACGACCGATGAAGAACTAAGGGAAGGACAAACTTTATTTCGCCTTCCATCACAGTGAGGAATGTGTAAGAGTCACTGTGGTGGATGCTCATGTTAAAATGTGTTTTTGAGTGTTCTGTTACTTTTAATTGTATGACTGACCTGGCCAATGAAATTCCTCGTATGTTGCAAAACATACTTGGCGAATAAAATGTGATTCTGATTCTGATGATTGACAGTTCCCTAACCCAATAACATAGTAACTAATACATTGTATCTGGTAAGGCTTCGAGAAGGAAGCTAACATAGATGAATAATGCAACATGTGCCTTGGAATTCAGACAACCCAGACAAAGCTTAACATTTCAACCAATCAACAACTAACAAAGTAAGGCTTTGCAACATGATTTACACTATGCATATCTGGTTTGCATTGATCCAATCAGTACCATTCATTTTACACCTCATTGTAAGACCTCTATAGATGTCCCATTCTTTCTCTGCAGCACATATCTGGGCCTACAGGCATACTGGCACCATTCAGCAGCTTGTCTCAGCTCTGCAAAGGCACATTTAACTTGACCAAAATGGCCTAGCAGTACACAAGCCCTTACTCCATTTTAATGCCAAGGCTGCTCCAATTTAGCCAGGATTAAGGCCACATGCAGATAGGAGGAACAGCACCTCATATTTTGCTTGGGCGGCTTGCAACCCAGCAGAATGAACATTGACTTCACTATTTTCAAATGACTCCTGCATTCCCTTTTCTCCCCCCTCCCCCCCCCCCCCCCCCCCCCCCCCCCACACACACACACTAGACCAGCTCCATGGTTGGCATCCTTATCCTTGCATCCCCCTTGTTATCACACCTTCCCTCACCAACAATGCTTTGTTCCAGCCTTTCTCTATCACCTCCAGTTTATACCTCTCCCCCCCCCCCCCTAACTTTTACTTTACTTTCAGTCTAAAGAAGGGTTCCTACCTGAAACGTCACCTATTATTTTTCTCCAGAGATGCTGCCTCACCCGCTGAGTTACTCCAGCATTTTGTGTCTTCACTCAGGACTATGGTGGTACCCAACTTGCAGAATTTCTGGACAGTTGGCTGTTATTTCACACCTTCAATTCACTGCTATTACATGATATAATACTATTTTTTTTCAATGAATTGGGCAGCATGGTAGTGCAGTGGTACAGGTCCTGCATTAAAGTGTCAGAGAGCCAGGTTTGATCCTGACTATGGATGCTGTCTGTACTGAGTTTGTATTTTCTCCCGGTGACCTGCATGGGTTCTGTCCGGGATCTTCAGTTTCCTCCCACATTCCAAAGACGTACAGGTTGGTAGGTTTATTTGGCTTGGTATAATTGTAAATCATCCCTCGAGTGGGTTAGGATAATGTTAGCGTGCGGGAATCGCAGGTCAGTGGCCGAAGGACCTGTTTCCGTGCTGTATCTCTAAACTATCTTCATCTAAACCCAGTAAGTTTAAAGAGAGTGCAAGGACCCAGGTCTTGTGAGTTGAAGATCGATGGAAACTTGGTCACTATGAGTGGAGAGAAGGTATTGAAAGGGAGCACAGGAATGAGGTTCCCTGGAAGTGGGAAGGGACAACAAGAACATGGGCCCCAGTGAGTGGGGAGGTTGCAGATTTCGACTTCCATTTTCTGTTCGAGAATCATAATAATGTTTAGTCTGCCTGTTATCGTGCAAGAAGAATGAAATACATATCGTGATCTGAGGCAGTTAATGAAGCATGTTTATCCTTGAAAAGGTCAAGTCGGGAATGTGATGACAGGCTCTCATTACACATTTGGATAACCACAGTTGCAACAACCATCAAAGGTTTAAACATAACAATGCATCCTTGATTGAGTTTTCTATCACTGGATTCAATGTACATCTCCAACATCAGTGGCACACCTTGGTTGTCACATGTACAATTCATTGGAACATTAATCCACCACGGTAACATCCACAGCACCCCTCACCCTAGTGACCTCCATCACTGAGAAACTACAGTATGAACAGCTCAATCCTGGTTTCCCTCCACGTTACACACGGTCCTGATGAACATACATTTTTGTCTCTTAATCAGTATGACAATTGCAGATGTGACATCACTTGTAGGTCAAAACTGACCAACGCCAACTTCTCTGATCATGATATAACATCGCCAGAGTCATTCACATTTTAGGAGAGAAAAAAATAAAGGAAAAAATAAAGGAAAAAAGGCAATAATAATAATAATAATAAAAAACTTTATTTCGGACTCAAGGTCCAGACAAGGGACAACATTACATAAAAATACATTGCATATAAAAACAACATAAAATACATATAAAATCTTAGTATATCACTTATAAAAGCATTATAAATTATATATTTAAAAAAACACAATACATGAGGTAAAATCCAGAATAAAAAAGATCAATGTCCTACAACGAGACAGCGATACCAGTGTCTCCACAACTGGGATTCGTAGCGTGTAGTGCTAAACCTTATGTTTGACAACGCCATAATAATTACATTTCTCGAGTCATTTATCCTGCAATTGAATTTGTACATATGATTTCTTAGGATAGCTTCTAATGTACTGACTCCTACAGCCACAAACATGTTACTAGCACAACACCATCTAGGTTTCCTTACCACTGTTCTCATGGCATCATTGTAGGCCACCTTTAGTCTCTGCAAACTTGTCTTTCTGTAGTTTGATCACAGGTGCACAGTATAGAGTGGTGTGCAATATGCTCTAAACAGCGACAACTTCACCACATCTGTACACGCACCAAACCTTACGCAAGAGAATATTCGGCTGTACATACAGTATACGTCGTTATCTATAAATATCCTCATCATCTGTCATTTCTTCTGTAATAAAATGCCCTGGATATTTCACCTTATTACAGACACTAAGATTATTGTCAGACATTTTAAAATCAGGAAATTTTAGACATTTATCCTCTTTGGTTCTACAGATCATAACAGCACTCTTACAAGCATTATATTTAATATTATGTTCCACACCATACACAGAACATATAGTAAGGAACTGCTGGAGACCAGCGCTAGATGGACTAAAGACCACTAGCTCATCTGCATACATAATATGGTTCACTAAAATATTACCAATCATGATGAGGGGGGACTTCTTTACTCAGAGGGTGGTGGCTGTGTGGAATGAGCTCCCAGCAGAAGTGGTGGAGGCAGGATCGATTTTAACATTTAAAAGTAAAATGGATAGGTATATGGACGTGAAGGGAATGGAGGGGTATGGTCTGAGTGCAGGTAGATGGGACTAGGGGAAAATAGGTATATGGTCGGCACGGACTGGAAGGGCCGAGAGGGCCTGTTTCCGTGCTGTAACTGTTATATGGTTATATACCCAGTATTACAAGCTTTCAATTGCTGTACTGTTCAGTTACCATTGAAATTGCTGTACCGTTCTTTCAGTTATTGGTGAAATACAACACTCTGATTGGCAAACACACTTATAGTAAAGGGTTCATGCTTCAGTGAGTGGAAAGAGAGCTGTGGAACCAGGGCCCTGGTGGAACCCGAGCCCAGCGGGTGGAAATGGAATATAGAACCAGGGTCCTGATGAATAAAAAATAATGCAGAAATTGGGGTCTAGTGAGTAGGAGGGGAGAAAGGCAAACGTCACCTGGTGGACCAGATGCCACACCATCAGTGGTTTCGGAATGGTCAGTCAGCAGACTATCACAGTTTCAGATTAAGAGGAATTTCTTTAACCAAAGGATGCAAGTGTGGAATTCATTGCCAAATCTTTGGGTATTTTTAATGCGGCGATTGAAAGATTACTGGCTAGTAAAGATGTCAAATATTACCGAAGATGAGGTTGAGATGGACAAATATATCAGCCATGATGAAATGGTGGAGCAGTCTCAACAGACAAAATGACCTAATTCTGCTCCTAAGGCAGACTTAATGGGCTGGAGAAACTCAACAGGTCAGACGATATCTCTGGAAAAAGATAGGTGATGTTTTGGGTTTGTAACCTTTCTGACCCGTTGAGTACTCCTTCCCATTCACCACTTCAACCCTACTTAAAGCAAGACTCCAGTCTGAAAAGACTGGACCGTTTCCCTCCCCAACCAAAACTTCACACACACTCACAGCCTGTCCTCAGTCTGCAAAGACTGGGCCTTTCTACACCCACTCCTCCCCATTCACCACTTCACACATCCATAAAGCAAGACTCCAGTCTGAAAAGACTGGACCATTTCCCACCCACCCCTCTCCAATCACCACTTCTCACCCAATTAACGACACCCTCCGTGCTGCACAACATCACTTTTCCATCATCAACAATAAAAATAGAGGATGTGGAGAGGCTAAACAGAAGACAGGCAAAAATCTCCAGGACCGGACAATGTTCCCCCCTCTATTCTCAAGCTCTGTGCCGAACAACTGGCACCGGTCTACACAGACATTTTCAACCAGTCCCTGCAAATCTGTACTTCCCTGCCTGCTTCAAATTCTCCACCATTGTCCCTGTACCCCAAAAGGCAAGGATTACTGGTCTTAATGATTTCAGGCCTGTCGCACTGACCTCTGTAGTCATGAAGACCCTTGAAAGGCTTGTGCTGGCCAAGCTGAAGAATATCACAAACCCCCTGCTGGACCCTCTGCAGTTTGCATATCCGACCAATAGATCTGTGGGTGAAGCAGTCAACCTGGGCCTGCACTTCATCCTCCAGCACCTAGAGCACCAGGACACCTATACGAGGATTTTGTTTGTTGATTTTAGCTCTGCATTCAACACCATTGTGCCAGAGCTTCTGCACTCCAAACTTTGCGAGTTGACTGAGCCTGAACCTCTCTGTCGTGGATCACTAGCTTCCTGACAGAAAGGAAACAGCATGTGAGGCTGGGAAAGCACATCTCGGACCCGCACTCAGTATAGGACCACCGCAAGGCTGCACTATTCTCCCCTCTCCTCTACTCTCTCTACACCAATGATTGCACCTCCACTGACTCCTCTGTCAAGCTTCTCAAGTTTGCGAATGACACAACCCTGATTGGACTGATCCAGGATGGGGAGGAATATGCCTACAGACAGGAAGTGTCACAGCTGGTGTCCTGGTGACATCACAACAACCTGGAGCTCAACGCTCTTAAGACAGTGGAATTGATTGTTGACTTTAGGAGAGCTTCCACTCCCCTCACCTACCATCAACAACACCACAGTTACATCTGTGGAGTCTTTTAAGTTCCTGGGAACCATCATCTCCAAGGACCTTAAGTGGGGAGCCTACCATCGACTCCACAGTCAAAAAGGCAAAAGAGAGGGTGTACTTCCAGAGGGTATACTGCTGCAGCTGAGGAAGCACAACCTGCCACGATCAATGATTGTCCAATTCTATATGGCTATCATCGAATCTGTCCTCACCTTCTCCATCATGGTCTAGTTTGGCCCAGCCACCAAGCACGACACCCGGAGACTGCAGCAAATCGGCCAATCAGCTGAGTAGGTTATTGGCTGCAACCTTCCCTCCATTGACGAACTGTACACTGCAAGGGCCAGGAAGCGAGCGGGCAAGATCATCTCTGACCCCTCTCACCCTGGCCACAAACTCTTTGAATCACTTCCCTCTGGATGGCGACTCCAGACTATCAATGCTGCCACAGCCAGACATAAAACAGCTTTTTTTCCACGAGTAGTAGCTCTACTCAATAACCAAAAATCTGTAGCCTCCTTTTGCTCTGGTATTTTATTTAATTCACATGTTTAATCAATAATGTTTTATTATTAATGTTTAATGTTTTATGTATCATTCTTAACTGTCATTGTAGGTCACGTTGTCACTTGCGGGTGGAGCACCAAGGAAAATTCCTTGTATGTGAATACTTGGCCAATAAACATTCAATCATTCATTTAGTACTTTGTGTCTATCGTTTGTATAAGCCAGCATCTGCAGTTCCTTCTTACACATAATTCTGCCCTTCTGTCTTATGAACTAATGAAATTGTTAATGAAATTCACTGTATTCTACAATTGTGCTAATTATGAATATTTCTTATATAAATAGAAACAGTTATCTTTATCTTAAAGATTATGTATATTTTTTCCCGTAGATTTTTAAATGTGCTTACTCCACGACGTAGCTGTCATCATGTTGCTCCCCAGTGCCAGGAAGGTTGAAGCTGCTGAAGCATGATGTGACAATGTGTAACATCTCCATGCTTTTCATTAGATTCAGTGGAGCATCTCTGCCACTCACAGATTTCGAAAGCTGTTCATTTAGCTAAGAACATGATGTGAGTTATTAATTTTATGGCAACGTTAAAACGAGCAGGCTCATTTTTTTAAAATTAGCTCTAACACTGATTTATCTGTTACATTTCACCCATTAAACTCACTGATGGTGTTATTGGGATTTACATTGAGCCCACAAGAAGTCCTTTATCTTGATGCCCCTTATATGATGAGTTAAACAAGCATAGAATCACATGTCAGTAGAGACCAGTCAACCTACTGCATAAGTGTTGGCCCCTTGGGCAAATTGCACTCCTCAGTCTTTTGGATGTGCTCCACTCAAAGTATCCTCATAGAATAAGGAGTTACCCAGAGATCTATGGACATCCATTTGTCTTGCATGTTGCAGATACAAGCAATTATCTGTAGGCCAGCGACAGTCTATAACCGGAAAGTTGCTTGCTTAGAATGAATTCTTCCCTTATCAAGCGGCAAAAACGACTACCAGAAACTTGACACTAGTGTTGTCATTGTTTCTACTTACATGCCACAAAGCTCTGCTGCAATAACCTCGGTAAGCAAGGTTCACAACATTGCCACAAAATCTTCCAATTTCTCTGTGATAACCTCCTTGATGTGTTTTCAAATGCACCAGTGGAAGCCCCTTTTCCCACGCATTGTACTGTTGGAGCAGAACTTTCTGAAGAATGCACAAATGGTGTAATTGGATTTGTGGGCAATTTATTGCTGCTGTAAGGAGGGCCAACATGTTTCCCCAAATTGTATCCTTGCACATTTTTTGATTGTTTGTTCATTTGTGGGTTAGTGATTTTGTCCATTTTTTCACCATGCTAGATCTAATTTTATGGTTTCACCATTTAGGTTTGCTCAATGGAAACCTCATATTGGAGAATTGCAGGTACATTCCCTGTGAGTTTCCAACTATTCATTTTAACAAATGTTATAAAAGCACACGCAAGGCACAACTTTGCACAACTTTGTAATAGCATCTTGCGATGTTGTTGAGAGATAAACTCTTAGAAATTAAACTGATTCTGATCCATACATTTTACACCATGTCCAATCTTACATTCATGATATTCTTATAATGCAGAAGGTTAAAGATAATTACTTCTCATATTTAATTTTCAATCTTGATTCCTTCTTTTTGGATATTTTGTTGCTTAAAGAAGAGAATAAATAGAAGAAATGCACCTCCTCAAATTAAACCATTCCAATTGAAAATGTTATGCTTCCATATAGTAACATTTTGAATCTTCCATCGAGACCCAATAAACTTTTACTGGGGACAAATGGACACATTGTTCTTCAGAGTGCCCACATTGAAATAGTCCAGAGATAGACACTGCCATTACTCAGCAGTTCAGGCAGCATATAAGTATAAAAAGGATGGGTGAGGTTTTGGGTTGGGACCCTCCTTCAGGTTGAAAGTAGGGGATGAGAAAAATAGCTCTTCACCCCTTTGATGCCCCCTCTCCCCTACTCGCTACTTTCAGTCTGAAGAAGGGTCCTGGCCCAAAACATCATGCATCCTTTTCCTCCAGAAATGCTGCCTGACCCGTTGAGTTGCATCATCACTGTGTTGATCTTTCAAATAGACCACATTAATATTGCATCTTTCAGAACATGTCACTTCACTCTATAGCAACTGACAACTAATTTTCACACAACAATCTCCCACAGCCAACTATGACCAGATGTTTTTTTTTTTTAAATTCACTTCCATTTAAGCTAATATGACTGAATTACAGAACCCGAATTTAACATGTTTAACACTATAGTAGTTGAGACAAAGGACAACTATCCAGCTCAGAATTATTAAAAATGCTCTTGTTTGGAAGAATTTCAATATCTTTGTACATGTGGAAATAAAGCAGGAAATAGAAAACATTTACACTACATACCTGACCTTTATTAAAAGTCGTTAGGATTCAAGTATAATTAAGCTTGCTTCAATTATGCAGGACTTTGGTGGGATAGCACCAGAAATAGTTTCAAACCCATAACCAAGAAAGGATATCCTTGCCTAGGAAACAGTGGCCTGAATGTTCACTGGATTAATTTCAGGGATAAGAAAACTTGTTTTTTGCAAAGATGTTGTGTTGGATCGACTTTCAGTAAGATTACAATGAATGAGAAATTATGCAAAGAGGATTTGACAAGGTATAAACTCTCAATTAGCCTTTCTGGAACGTCTAAAATTAGATAACAATTCCAGGATAAGGAATCAACCTTCAATGAATAAGACAAGGAACATTTCTGCAATCAGACAATGGCACATATTTGTTCTTGTCAAATCTGTAGGATGTTGAGATCAATATAACTGGGATAGAACTTAGAACAATAGTATTATGGAAACATCGGCCATGACCAAGATGCCAATCTAATCTAATCCCATTTTCCTGAACGTCCATATCCCTCTACTCCCAGATTGAATGCCAAGAAAATGAAGACTTGTGGGAATGAGGAGGCAAGTAGGGTAAGGTTTAAGGACTGGCATAATTCCATTCAATTACGGGTCACATTCAAAAGACAAGAGAGAGTGTTTTATTGTCATCGGTACTGAAACAAAACAATGTAATTCTTACTTGCAGCAGCACGACAGTTTTGTAAATACAACAGTCAGTAGATAGAATAAACAAAAAAAGAAAACTTCAATAAACAAAAAAAGAAAACTTCAATAAATGTAAAAAATCTCAATGTTGTGCAAAACAGAAACATGAAGCCAAACGTCACTAGTGCAATGAAGACAGTTCATAGTTCAGAGATTATTTGGAGTTTATAATGTAGAAAAGTCTGATGATAGTTGGGATGAAACTATTCCTAAACCTGGAAATTATAGTTTTAAGACTCCTATACCATCTTCCAGATGGCAAGTGAAATGGAAGCCTGGCCTGGTTCTTGATGATGCAAGCTGCCTTTGTGAGACAGTGCCTCCTACAGATCTCTTTGATAATGGAGAGGTCAGTCCCCGTAATGGACCATGAATTATTCACCACTTTTTGTAATCTCCATTGTTCCTGAGCATTTTGGGTTGTCACACCAGGCTGATGCTACCAGTCAATATGCTCTCCACTGTACATCTGTAGAAGTTCAAGAGAGGGAGTATTTGTCAGTTGTCATTTAACCTCTATATGCCTTGCATTGCCTTTATTTCTAATTTCCCTGTCTTATTGCATGTCCTTATTTCTCTCAATATTCATTTCATTCAGAGATATAATTTAATGCTTAAGAAGTATTTTTGATGAGCCTTTGTGACTTTGTATTTGTTAGATGTTGTTGGATTTGTGCACAGTGTATTGGAAATGTCTGCTCTAATCTCTTTATTTGTGACATTCTGATACTGTGAGAGGGTAACCTATTTTTTAAAACAGACACACCTTCATCTATTAGGTTGCAGTTTCAATTTCCATTTACAGTTATGATGCTTAATAATCTTTACTCTGCCTATTATCGTGCAAGAGGAATGAAATACATATCGTGATCTGAGGCAGTTAATGAAGCGTGTTTATCCTTGAAACGGCCAAATCGGGAGTGTGATGACAGGCTCTCATCACACACTTGGTTAACCGCATTTGCAACAACCATCAAAGGTTTAAACATAACAATGCATCCTTGATTGAGTTTTCTATCTTTGGATTCAATGTACATCTCCAACATCAGTGGCACACCTTGGTTGTCACATGTACAATTCATTGGAACATTTTAATCCACCATGGTTACATCCACAGCATCCCTCACTCTAGTGACCTCCATCACTGAGAAGCTACAGTATGAACAGCTCAATCCTGGTTTTCCTCCATGTCGCACACGGTCCTGATGAACACACATTTTTTGTCTTTCTATCAGTATAACAATTAGCGACCTGGCAACCCTTGTAAAAGTCAAAATTGACCAACGCCACCTTCTCTGATCGTGAAATAACCTCGCCAGAATCACTCACATTTTAAGAGAGGAAAAACTAAAAATAAAAAGGCAAAGTTTCTTTCAGTTACTGTTGAAATAAAACTCTCTGCTTGGCAAACCCACCTATATTAAAGGGTTCATGCTTCAGTGAGTGGAAAGCGAGCTCTGGAACCAGGGCCCTGGTGGAACCCGAGCCAAGCGGGTGGAAATGAAATATAGAACCAGGGTCCTGATGAATAATAATTAACGCAGCAACTGGCGTCTCGTGAGTGGGAAGGGAGAAAGGCAAACTTCACCTGGTGGACCCGATGCCACACCATCAGGGGTTTCGGAATGGTCGGTCAGCAGCCTATCAGAGTTTCAGATTAGGAGGAATTTGTTTAACCAAAGGCTGCAAGTCTGTGGAGTTCATTGCCAAATCTTTGGTTATTTTTAAAGTGGCAATTGAAAGGCTATTGATTAGTAAGGGTGTCACATGTTGCTGGAGATGTGGCTGAGAGGGAAAAATTATATCAGCCATGATCAAATGGCAGAGAAGTCTCGATGGGCCAAATGGCCTAATACTGCTCCTAAGACAGACATAAAATGCTGGAGCAACTGGTCATGCAACACACATATTAAAGGCTGAAAAATAATTGTTCTCTTGTTTTGTGAATGCTGTATGAATGATTAAATATAAAATAAACCTTCAACTTTCCCTCCAAACTGAGTTGCATTGAATGCTTCTTTATATTGGGAGAGCTCTGCATCTGAAAACCAGAATATTTTAAAATTCAGGACGTACATAATTCATAGTAAAAATCTGATTTTATTTTTAATATACATACTTTAATTTGAAGTACCATCTGAAGAATATGCAACCATGGGAATAAAACATAAACAAGCAAACTCAAGAAAAGACATGCAAGGTATCATTACGTATATTTTCTGTTATTACTTGGTAAATAATTTTTGATCTACTAAATATTCAGTATTTGCAACACAGCTATCGTTCATGCTAAAATATTCAATTCAGAAGGAAGAATATGATAATAATGCAAAACAGAAACATCTTTAGGAGCATGCTGCCAACCTTTCATTGTCACAATTTAGAGAGTCAAAATATTTTCTCGGAATTAACTTAATTTTGAGCTAATGAATAAATGCTTTGCAGCACCATTTCAAAATGAATCTTGTTTAAATTTTGTTCTTTATCTTCTTTAATAAACAGCTCACATCTTAGCTTTATCTCATTGAATTCTCCTTGCAGAACTTTTACAACACTTATTAACATCCTACTGCATGGATATCTTCATCTGCACACAACACTGGGGCTATTTATCCTATTTTCAAATTATTTATTGCAACCTTTTGTACTCAACGCACAACTTATGATGTTTTAATTTTGCATCGATATTTTAAATTATACCAAAAATTATCTTCTGTTTGGATCCTTAAGTACAATAATGGAAAACGTTATTTATTTCTCTGCCTTTCTCATGCATTCTCCAAAACACATCTTAATTCAATCTATGACATGAGTTGGAATTGAAGCATCTTGGTAGCAGTTGCGGTGGACACAAACCAATAGAGAGCAGGGGAAAGCATCTTTGATAGAGGCAGAGTGGGAGGAGGTGTTGTATTCTGTGAAGTCAATTAGGCGAAGGGCATATACAGTAATATATAAGGTGCAAAGGAATGTTGGTGAACAGAAGGGACCTAGAATTCAAGTCCATATTACCCTGAAAGTGGCAACACAATGAAGGCTGATGAAGAAAGCATGTAGCATGCTTGCCTTTGGAGGTCTGGGCACTGGATATAAAAGTTAGGAAATGATGTTGCAACTTTACAAAGCTCTGGTTAGACCTTACTTGGACTACCATGTACAGTTCTGGTAGAGACACCACTGAAAGGATTGGTCATGCTGGAGAAATCTCAGAGTAGATTCACCAGAATGTTGCCTGGATTGGAGGATTTTAGTTATGGGGAGAGATTGGATAAGTTGAGTTTGTCTTCTGTGAAGAAAAATGGGCTCAGAGTTGATCTGATAGAAGTATATGAAATTATATGAATCATAAATAGGTTAGAGTTAGAATCTTTTTCCCATGTTTCAGATATCAAAATAAGAGGGCATGTTTAAGCTGAGAGGATGGAGTTTTAAAGTGAATTTGAGGAGATTTTGTTTTGTACAGTGTGATATTTGGAACTCTTTGTCTGAAGAGGTGTAGAAGTGTGATGCATCACTATGTTTGAGAGACATTTATCCGGCAATTAAACAGCAATGCATCGATGGATTGGACATAGTGCAGGAAAATAGGATGATTGTAAATGGGCAAAAATGTCAGCATGCACATGGTGGAGCAGAAGGCATGTTTGTGTGCCCCACATCTCTATAACTCTAACAATGCCTGCAGGTGCAGCATATTCAGCAAATTCTCTTTCCAGAATTTGCTTTTTTAGACCACTGGACATTTGAAAACTTCATATCAATTATCTCAGTGAGGTGGAAGATTGCCAACCTAACCATTGTTATTAGAAATTCAACCGCACTGCTGACACATTTTCCCTGAAAGACGTGTAATGCTATAATGCCTAAGGCCATTGGAGACATGGCCCTTCAACTTTTTCTTGCAGCAGGATCAGATTCCTAAATTTGGATAGGACAGATTTAGAGGGATATGAGTCAATCACAGGCAGTTGGGACTAATGTAGATGGGAAATGTTGGTCAATGTGGACAAGCTGGGCTGAAGGGTCTGTTTCCATGCTGTTTCACTCTATGACTGTATGACTCTCAAACATAAGAAAAATCTATCTGCTGATAGACAATCATTTTGTCTCAGCTTCCACCTTCTCATTATTTACAGTGGACTGTCCTTTATTTTATCAACTCTTGTTATACCTCTTTCATTTTTGAAGCCCAGACAAATGGGACTAGCTTTGATTGGGCATATTGGTCTGCATGGACGAGTTGGGCTGAAGGGCCTGTACTGTATTATTCTATGACTCCAAACTGAGATCAGTACCAGACCTTTTTATGCCCAAGAGAAGCAACCACATTAGAATAAGAGTTTTCCAGCATCTTTTATCAAATAGGATTCCTTCCAAGAGAAGAATATGAAATAATTTAAAACAACGTTTTAGTGCCTTAATGTAGTTTGATCTTTCACCTTTATTTGAAGAAAGGGTTAATTAATTATTAACCCTTTCTTCAATGGTGAAAATGTTACATAAAAGAACTGATGTAATCCATCTACTTGCATCCTGAATATCAAGTGGCAATGGTAATGTTCCCTGCAGCCCCACTATCCTCAGCAGCATGGACCTTGTTTAAGGAGGAACTTCTAAACTACTGACGTAGCACCATCACTGCCAGAAGTGACATGCAGAGGCAGTATGACCAAAACTGCTCAACTTGGTAAGGGTACTCCCACCCCAAGAACATTGCTTGTTGGTAAGCACTGGTTGATAGGAAATAAAGAAAATTGGATGAAAACAATAGTAATAACAATCTATATTACTAAAAGTCTGATCTTAACCGCTTTTGGCCCACTGTGCTGCGATTTCCGAGAGAACGCCGCCACCTACAGCCATAATTTTTGGCCACCTCGCTCAGAGCCCACCACCGCCTTACTAGACCAGTGGATATTTCCCATCGATGAAAAATGAAAGCGATAGTAATGGTTTTTTTTTTAATTCCCCATTCTCTCTGCTGCCCCCGCTGGCGACAGGGGGGAGGGACTATAAAACCCGGAAGTGTTCTGCCTCACTCAGTCTCTGCCAGATGCAGGAAGCGAGAGGGCCATGGCTCTCTGAGCTGTGAATAACACTGAACGGACATCTACTCCATGGTGAGTCCCCTTGATGTGGCTGCTGCCAAATTATTTATCTTTTTTTAAAGTTGGTGTTCACAAAATGAATGTTGGTTGTCAGGTGGCTGCTTGTTGCCCAATTTTTTGCCTCACCTTTTATTCAAAAAGTTTGTGTTCACAAAATGAATTTTGGTTGTCAGGTGGCTGCTTGCTGCCCAATTGCTTGCCTCACTTTTTTTTCAAAACCAATTTTGGTTGTCAGGTGGCTGCTTGCTGCCTAATTGTTTGCCTTGCCTTTTTAAAAAAGTTTGTGTTCACAAAATGAATTTTGGTTGTCAGGTGGCTGCTTGCTGCCCAATTGTTTGCCTCGCTTTTTTTTTTTAAGTTTGTGTTCACTAGATGAATTTTGGGTGTCAGGCGGCTGCTTGCTGCCCAATTGTTTGCCTCGCCTTTTTTTAAGTTTGTGTTAACAAAATTAATTTTGGTTGTCAGGTGGCTGCTTGCTGCCCAATTGTTTGCCTCGCCTTTTTTTTTTTAAGTTTGTGTTAACAAAATTAATTTTGGTTGTCAGGTGGTTGCGGCCCAATTGTTTGCCTCGCCTTTTTGAAGTGTTTGTGTTCACAAGATGAATGTTGTTTGTCAGGTGGCTGCGGCCCAATTGTATGCCTCGCCTTTTTTCAAAGTTTGTGTTCACAAAATGGATTTTGGTTGTCAGGAGGCGGCAACCCAAATGTTTGCCTCGCCTTTTTACAAAGTTTGTGTTCACAAAATGAATTTTGTTTGTCAGGTGGCTGCTTGCTGCCCAATTGTTTGCTTTGCCTTTTAAACAAAAAGTATGTGTCCACAAAATAGATTTTGGTTGTCAGGTGGCTGCGGTCAAATTGTTTGCCTCGCCTTTTTAAAGAGTTTGTGTTCACAAAATGGATTTTGGCTGTCAGGTGGCTGAGGCCATATTGTTTGCCTCGCCTTTTTAAAAAGTTTGTGTTCACAAAATGGATTTTGGTTGTCAGGTGGCTGCGGCCAACTTGTTTGCCTTGGCTTGGCTTTTAAAATCGTTGCAACAGTTGGCTTCCAGGCCAAGAATCTATTCGGCCCACAATGTCTAAATTAGTACCTTTGGCCCACAACACCCATACTAGCGCAACAGAAACCCCCCCACTGGCGAGCAATATTGGAATTGGTGGAGAAGTAGAATATTGCGTTGGTGACCAGCCCTCCCGTGTGATGCTGGGAACCAATGGGTCCCACTTGGTCAAGTAATTAATATAAATGTCCTATTTAAACGAGAATACTCTCAACTTCAGAATTTAATTGCCATGGAACTATGGTGGCAATCATGAGTGGAACGTAAAATGTTAATAGTAAATGCGGCGAGAGTTTGACAGAACCCAAAACTCATTTGGTAGTCTCAATTTCCGTCAGAATTTATGAGGATGATGAGAGAGACGAGCACTGTTTCCGTTGGAATAAAAATATCAATGGTGGCACAAGAAACATTGACTCTGTTTCTCTTACCACAGATGCCGCCCACCCTGTTGGGTGCCTCAGCATTCTTCATAAGTTCATAGTAGCAGAATTAGGCCTTTTGACCCATCAAGTAGATCATGGCTGATCTATCTTTCCCACTCAACCACATTCTCTTACTTTCTCCCCATTACCTTTGACACCTTTACTAATCAAGAATCTGTGATTTCATGCTTTCAAAATACTCAAAGACTTGGCCTCCACAGCCTTCTGTGGCAATGAATTCCACAGATTCATCACCGTCTGACTAAAGACATTCCTCCTCATCTCCTTTCATCCTCTCATTTAAATTCAGGCTTCAAATACTCATAGTTTTTGGTTAACGTTTCTTGCATTCAGTTGAGATGAAAAGAAGTTGCAGATATCCCACCAGCTCTTCATTATTCAAATGAGATGTGCAGGTTAAGTGACCAGTTGTTTAAATTTAAAAAAACAGACCTTGCAAATCTGTTGCTGCTCTCAATCCCCCACAGCTTCTCCTTCTCCACAGTTAATGTTCTAAGGAATTGCTTAACCAGCTAAGTATTCAATTTTTGCTTCAGAAATGCAAAATAGATATCATAATGATTGCCCTAATTGGTCAAATTCTGACAGTCAGAAAATATTAATGAAATAGCATTCACATTGGTATTGTGACTCCCGGTTGGATTGCAACCTTGTCGTGGTCGGGGAGCTTGTGTGGATCAGTTACCCCTAGAGCTATGCCAGCAGGGGGTTCATCTCCTGTTAAGCCCGTCCCACTTACGTGTCCTTGGCACACTAATTACGCGACCTTGTGGTCGCGTTGAGGCGCGACGGTCCTGCGAAGGTCACGCGCGATTTCTTGCGCCAGCACAGCCGTCTGGAGCACGTGACGTCATTTGAAGATGGACACAAAATGCAGGAGTAACTCAGCGGGACCAGCAGCATCTCAGGTGAGAAGGAATGGGTGATGTTTCGTATCAAGACTCTTCTTCAGTCTGAAAGAAGAGTCTTGACTCAAAACATCACCCATTACTTCTCTCCAGAGATGCTGCCGGTCCCGTTGAGTTACTGCAGCATTTTGTGTCTATCTTCCATTTTTCTTGGCCCCGCTCTGGGAGTAGAAGTGGGGGTGGATCCAGACCGCAACGGCCGTGAGCCCCAGGCCGAGCTCCGCGACCGTTTACCTGCTTCTGCTACTGTTGGAGGTGAGACGTTGTGTCGCGCCAGGGTCTTGGGCCTGTCCCACTTTGGCCATCAGTTACGCTACAGGCCGTTGGCGAGCGAAGATTTCGTTCTATACAAATATCTTGGCGCCCCGCGCGATGTTGCACACAACACCTCCGCGTTTGCAGTGGGACCGGCCCCGCACGGCCACACGATGCCCGTGCGCATCAACGCGACAACGAGGTCGCGTAATTTGCGTGCCAACGACACGTAAGTGGGACAGGCCGTTTAGGGTCTCCCATGCTGGACAGGTCGAAGGGTAGAGGCGAGATGAAGAGCGATCCACTGGTCCTACAGTTTGGAGGTTAAGCACAGGGCCAACAACCCTGTCTCGTAAAACAAATATGTTATGGAAACAGCAACTGAAGGAATCAACACTACAGGGCATGATGGACTTCCAGGGCTATCGACAGACGCTGCGATGAATGTACCAGACAGCAACCCAAGAATAGCCCTGCACTGGACACTGGAAGGGAAAAGGACCTGACCTGGGTAGTGTCCAGAAGCTAGCCTAGAACAGGCAGCGGTGGAGGACCTTCATTGCTGCCTTACATGCCAGGAGGCATAATAGGCAGTAAGTAAGTAATTCACATTGGAAAATGGGAAATGGGATCATTACAATTCATTGCAGTTAAAATATAATATAAATATATGAAAAATCGCGGCTAGTTGCGTGCATGGCAGCAGTATCCTGCCTAGTCAGGGCCAGACCCACCACAGGCCCAATCAGTCCACTGCGGACAGAAGACTGAGGACCTGCCCAGAAGGTCTTGTTTGCCCGCCAAGGACTGAAGAAGGATGATCATCTGCTGCAGACCAGGGACTCGCCTGTTGCAGACAGAGGACCCACCCCGTAGACCCAACTCACCAGCCACGGACAGAGGACCTGCATCACAGACCAAGACCAAACCAGCTCAGAAGGCCCAGCTCACCCACCCAGAGGGGAAGGAGTCGAACGGAGGGCCGGTAAGCAGACCGACTACAGGAGGGAGCGCAGTGCTTCGATGGTGGAGTGGGCCATTGGAGGCCCTGCAACAGCCTGGAGCTCGGCTGGACCAGACACCGCTACATGAGACTGAGCACATGGACTGGATGTGGCCTAGAGCAATGGAGAAGAGGCGGAGGACACCCTGGTTACACTTGGCCTATCCAACCCTGCAATGTCGCCAGATCATGTGCTTATGTACAGTGATAGTTGTATTGAACTGTATATAAAATTAATTTCACTGTAAACATGTGACAAATAAAGTACCATTCCATACTATAAGGTAAGAAATTAAAAAAAAACATTTTACTCATAACATTTTGTCCACTGCTGTTACAGCTTTCTTCAAAGATGAACTTTCTCTTTTGCCTCCTACCATTCCACTCTTCTCTTGCGCTCACAACTAACACTGGGATATAGAATATTTTTGCTGAACCCTCTTTGTTACTGCTTATCAGTGTAAAATCTGAGATTAACTCTTCTCTAAGGTGGCCTTGCACTGTCAGAGACCCAGCCTCAAACCTGACCTCGGATGCTGTCTGTGTGGAGTCAACATGTTCTCCCTGTGACCACGTGGATTTACTCTGGATGTTCTCCCTGTGACCACGTGGATTTACTCCGATTTCATAGAAACATAGAAAATAGGTGCAGTAGTAGGCCATTCGGCCCTTTGAGCCTCCACCGCCATTCAATGTGATATTGGCTGATCATCCAACTTTGTATCCTGTACCTGCCTTCTCTCCAAACCCCCTGATCCCTTTAGCCACAAGGGCCACATCTAACTCCCTCTTAAATATAGCCAATGAACTGGCCTCAACTACCTTCTGTGGCAGAGAATTCCACAGATTCACCACTCTCTGTGTGAAAAATGATTTTCTCATCTCGGTCCTAAAAGACTTCTTTCTTATCCTTAAACTGTGACCCCTTGTTCTGGACTTCCCCAACATCAGGAACAATCTTCCTGCATCCAGCCTGTCCAACCCCTTAAGAATTTTGTAAGTTTCTATAAGATCCCCCCTCAATCTTCTAAATTCTAGTGTGTACAAGGCGAGTCTATCCAGTCTTTCTTCATATGAAAGTCCTGCCATCCCAGGAATTAGTCTGGTGAACCGTCTCTGTCCTCCCTATATGGCAAGAATGTCTTTCCTCACATTAGGAGACCAAAACTGTACACAATCAATTTCCTCCCACATCCAAAATATGTATGGGTTTGTGGGTTAATTGGCCTCTGTAAATTGCCCCTAGCATGTAGAGAGTGGATGAGAAAGTGGGATAATGTAAAACTAATGTGAACAGGTGATTAATAGTCAGCGTGGTCTAGATGGGCCATAGAGCCTGTTTGCACACTGTATCATGAAACTTAACTAAATTAAACTAAGATGTGACAGATGTAACTCTGAAGTGGCCTCACTGACCCATATGTTTTGGTCCTGCCCACTTTTGGAAAAATATTGGAAATAAATTTTTGATACTATTTATGTAGTTTTAGATATTGATTTACAACCTCATCCTAATACTGCAATTTTTGGGCTACCAATGTTAGATTTTATTCATTTGTCCTGCTCCGCCCATCGGTTGATTGCTTTTACCACATTCATCGCCAGAAGATCTATTTTATTTAAATGGAAAGACTCCAACACTCCGACCACACTCCAGTGGTATTCTGAAACAATAGCATGTTTAAATTTAGAAAACATTTGGAGTGACATTGTTGAACCCTTTGTTAAATTTGATAAGACTTGGGGAAAATTTATTGAACACTTTCATACAACATAAATTGCTCCCTTTTTAACCGTTATAAAAACTATTTTACCTTTATAGGGTGGAACGAACTTGATGACAAACAGACTTAAATTGTTGAAATTCTTAGTTCAGATTCTGTTTTGCTTTGCTTAGTTTTTATTTATTTATTTTATTTTTATTCTTATTTTATTATTATTAATTGGGGTTTTGTTTAATTTAGTTTAGGGGGGTTTTGTTTTTCCTTTTCTTTTTGTCTTTTTCTTTTTGTGTTTTTTTCTACATTTATAAGTTTTCTTTTAAAGATTTACCTATATTTACATAGAGACCAGGAGGTCTATATTCAATGTGTATTTTGACACTGGTCTCATATTAGGTTATACCTGTTATTAATGTAATCCTGATCCCTACATATCAATATCATTGTTATGTTTATCATTATTCTTTTTGCTCTGTTTTTTATGATTTATTTTTGTTTTTTTGGAAAAAAAACAATTAAAAGATTTTAAAAGAAAGAAAGAAAAGAAAGATAGCAGAATGGATCTATTAATGGGCTACTAAGGCAGAGGCATGGGTTAATTATGAATTGACATCATATCATCAATTTTCTGTTCAGTTAATTAAATAAATCTTGGAATAAATGCTAACATTGTTAGAATTGAAGCGCGGAAAAGCCCACATGCTTTAATAGATTCTCTCAGGGATTGGTTGCCTTATTTGCTCTGGGATGTAAGGAGCTCAAAACAATGTGGGTGACTTTTACCTGCCCTTTGAAATGCCTCAGTAAACCACTCCACTGCATTAAGATGTAATAAATAGCAATAGGTAGCCTACAGAAAAAATGTTATAAACGTATCATAGAAAGCAAATATAATGATATCAATATTACCATATTCCCCAATAGGAAGTTTATTTCCATGCTTATCAAAGACAGTTTCCAAAGAACATATAAGCCAACTGACCTAGGAGGTCTTCACTATGAACATGCCTAATATCTCAAAAAAAAACTTTTAAGAAGGAGATTTTGTGGAAGTTGCACGTAAGAATTTTCATGCCCGAAAGGATTCTTGAAATCTCATGTACTAATTCTGCTGGAAAGACAGTTAATCCCTTTCCAACATTAGTCCAATGGTTCCACTAATCTCACGTACCAAAGTCTATACATCATGGCTTCATATTTCACTAGCTGCCATCAAAGGATTGCGGTTCAAGCAGAAGGCAATGGCATCCCTGTGACCAGGCCAGAAAAGCACACAATCCAATCTACACAACCGCACAAAATTGCAGAGAATTGTGAATTCAGCCAACCAGCATCCACCCTCTCCCATCTACACTTAACACTGCCTCAGGAAAGCAGCCGACATAATCAAGGACCACTGACACCCCAAGCATTTTCACATCTTCCCCCCTCCCATTGAGTGGAAGATACAGAAGTTGAAAAGCTTGTATAATATTCAGGGTCTCGACATATTTTGAGCTACTTATATGCCAGAGCATAGAACCATCCAGAGATGCTGCCTGTCCCACTGAGTTACTCCAGCATTTCATGTCTATCTTCAGAGTAAACCAGCATCTGCTGTTCATCCTACACATACCCTGAAAGTTGATCATATAAACCACTTTTGGCTGCATCCTTCCTTCTTGCCATAACAATTTTGTCCCAAGTTGCTTATATCTATTTTGGTTAATTGGAACCAGTCTCTTTAATATTTCAGCACAGTATTCACCAATGTACATAACATCTGTAGTAGGGCAAGTTACTGGAAAGGATTTTAAGGCATAAAATATACAGGTCCACTGTCCTCTAATTTCTCCTGGCAAGTTTTCCATGAAGATTTGAGATGTAAACTTGCGTAATCTTAGCCTGTGGACATGTTTACTGCAAGCTTAGCAGTGTCCTTACTGTTAATTGACATTTCCTAAAAGGGTCACTCCACTGATACACAGTGCAGCAACAATTATACGCATGGGTGATCAGAGGTTTTCCTTCTGGCAGGAGCTGAGCCAATGTATTTAAGAGGACAGTCCAAAATAAATCTGAGCCACAAGGTTGTTGCGAAGGTCATAAATGTAAAACTTACAATAACCCTCAAATGAGCTCTTGTTCATCCATGTCCAGAAGCAAATGAATGTTTCCCACTGGGAGCTGATTAGCAACATTGTATGTAAATTGAATCCCTTCAGCTCTTTCAGGATACTGACCTAGAATTGCATAGAGCTGCATATAAGCACAGAACAGGAAATGTTTCCAAACAGATCAACACTAATGCTTATTCCCCATCTGAGCCCTGCCCCATCTTACATTATTTTACTCATACATATCTCACTCTCTGTTATGCTATTGACCTGTGTTCATGATTTCCAGACCTTTACCTCCAACCTCCAAGGAAGGTTGTCTCTCCCGTGTCATTTTTACTGGAGCTATTAATGACTATTTTAAATATACTTAAGTTATAGATCTCCCACATAACCTCGGCTGGGACCATTCTCTTTCATCTTGCATCAAGTGAACTCCCCATCCTTCACCATGATCATTTCTGCCCTCTCTCCAGTGCTCCTACATTATATTATAAACATGGAATCCTGAATTGGCTCCAGTAGTTCAGCTATGCCTCTGTTATGTTGAGCATTCCTTGTTCCAAATGTACACTGGCATTATCCCTCAACGCTTTCTCCATTACATCAACTACTGCATCGGGGCTGCCTCTTGCATCTGTGCGGAACTCGGCGATTTCATTAACTTTACAACTAACTTCCACCCTGTCCTCAAATTCACCTGGACTACCTCTGATACATCCCTCCTAGGTACTTTTTCCTGCAACCACATTTGCTTATACATCCTCTCTCACTTCCATAAAGGGACCCCACTAGTACTTCCAGGCGAGACAAAGGTCCACGTTCATCTCGTCTAATCTCACCTACTGCATCGGGTGTTCTCGATGTGAACTCCTGTACATCAGCGAGACCAAGCAGAGCTTGGTTACTGTTTTGCTAAACAATACGGTTGGTCTGGCATGTCCTGCAGGATCTCTCGGTTGTTATCCATTTTACCTTCCCTTCCCAATCCCATACTGAGCTTTTTCATCCTGTGTCTCCTCCATTGCCAGAGTGAGGCCAAATGATGGAGCAACACCTGATATTCTGCTTGGGTAGCTAACAACCTAATGATATGAATATTGAATTCTCCAATTTTAGGTAACCCCATAACCATCCCCTTCCTTCATATAACCCCCCTTATTTCCCTCCAATCCTCTCCCCTGTGCCCCACGTTGACACACCTATTCCTCCTGTCCCCCTCCCCTTCCAAACATTCCTTTCTCTAGCTTCACAATTCACAACTCTTCAATCCTTTCATCGCACATCTTCTGTCGTATTATCTCTGGCCTTTGTCCAAACATCTGCCTATTAAATAACCCACCTCGCCAACTGTGTTGGCCTATTACCTAACAGGCTTTGTCCAGCGCCTCTTTGCTTCCAGCTTTCTTCCCCCCCACCCCTATAATCAGTCTGAAGGGTCCTGACCCAAAACGTCACCTATCCATGTTTTCCCGAGTTGCTGCATGATCCGCTGAGCTACTCCAGAACTCTGCATCTTCATTTGTAAAGCAGAATTTGCAATTCCTTGTTTCTAACCAAGATTCATATCTATTGGAACTTTCCTGGTTTTGAATTTGCCACTTCTGGAAATAACCTCTCTTGCTTTATCTTGTATATGTTCTGATTTTGTTGTTCCGAATCACTGATTTTAATAGACAATAGACAATAGGTGCAGGAGTAGGTGCCATTCGACCCTATGAGCCCGCACTGCCATTCAATGTGATCATGGCTGATCATTCCCAATCAGTACCCCGTTCCTGCCTTCTCCCCATGTCCCCTGACTCCGCTATTTTTAAGAGCCCTATCTCGCTCTCTCTTGAAAGCATCCAGAGAACCTGCCTCCACCTAAGGCAGAGAACCTAAGGCAGAGAATTCCACAGACAATGATTTAATGATCCCACATCATGTAAATAGGAACATAGAAAATAGGTGCAGGAGGAGGCCATTCGGCCCTTCAAGCCAGTACCACCATTCATTGTGATCATGGCTGATCGTCCCCTATCAATAACCCGTGCCTGCCTTCTCCTCATATCCCTTGACTCCACTAGCCCCTAGAGCTCTATCTAACTCTCTCTTAAATCCATCCAGTGACTTGGCCTCCACTGCCCTCTGTGGCAGGGAATTCCAGAAATTCACAACTCTCTGGGTGAAAAAGTTTTTTCTCACCTCAGTCTTAAATTACTTCCCCTGTATTCTAAGACTGTGGCCCCTGGTTTTGGACTAACCAAACATTGGGAACATTTTTCCTGCATCTAGCTTGTCCGGGTCACATTTCACAGAGCCTACGTTCGCCCAAGGGATGCTGAGATATTACATTTAGGGCGACACAGTGGCACCACGGGTACCGCTTCTGACTCACAGTACCAGAGATCTGGGTTCAACCCTGATCCTGGATGTTGTCTGTGTGAAGTTTTCACGTTCACGTTCTCCCTGTGACCACATGGTTTCCTCCCACATCCGAAAAGACATAAGGAATTGTAGGCTAATTAGCTTCTGTGAAATCAATCCCTCTAATGTGTAGGGAGTGGATGAAAAACTGGGATAACATAGAACTACTATGAATAGGTGATTGTTGGTTGGCATGGACGCGGTGGGCAGAAATGCTTGTTTCCATGCTACTTCTTCTTTCGTGTCCATCTTCCATGTTTCAAATGTTGACATCGCTGTCATCATCCATCCTGAAAAGGACGCAAGCTTCCGGTGACAATCAGTGGGAGCTATCACTTGTTGCAATAGATGATGGTGGCAGCAGAATTAGCTCGGGACACTTCCAGTTTCCGATGTGGACGCTTCTGCTATGGAGCCGTTTCCATGCGGTATCTCCAAATTAAATTAGATTTTTGTTCAATGTCTGGAAATTAGGAGACTGAACTGTCTCTACTGTATATAGGAACAAAGTGCTGGAGTAACTCAGTGGGTTAGGCAGCATCTCTGAAGAAAAAGGATGGATGACCTTTCAGGTCCAGACCCTTCTTCAGAATCAGAAGAAGGATCCCGATCTGAAACGTCACCCATCCTTTTTCTCCAGAGATGCTGCCTGACCAGCTGAGTTACAGTACTTTAGCACTTTGTGCCTATCTTCAGTATAAACCAGCATCTGTGCTTTCTTTCAACACATTTTGTCTCTACTGTATAAGTCATCCAGCCCTGAGAATGTAGGTGCAGTCAACCACTCTTCATGCAGGAATTACCATAAGGCATGAAAAGTCAACTGGCTGCTGCATGCAGTATGGAATGTTATAATTCTAAGACTTTCTTCCAGTAGCAAACAATAGTAAATTAGAAGGCATCAAAAACAGCAGACTGGGTTTAAACAGTTTAGCTGTAGGGTAATGGCATCTTCAAATTATGCTGCCTTTTTCTCTTAAAATGCATTTTCCTAAGGATTAAAATTAAAATGTTATTTACCAAAGTCCTTTGAGGCCTTAAGGACAAAGATATAATCAATGTGCAATATACTGTAATTAATGAGGAAGAGGTTGCCATCACTATGGTAGCAAATCCAACATAATTTGCGATTGGTACCCGAGGGGCACTGTTGCACTTCAGAAAGTGGTACTTTCTTTGGAAGCAAAGATTTGTTACTTGACAAACTTATGCCCCCTCACATTGATTTTATTTTGAGAATGGCAATTCAGCACTTTTGAACATGAACATGATAAATTTATGTCAGCTTGGATCTGAGGAAAGGTCTAAAATAATACTGGTACACATCAGAAAGAAATTCATCCTGCCTTCCAATTATTAAACTGGCGTTGTCACTTTAGCACAGTAATTATTCCCATCAGATAGCAGAGAGCTGCGACAAGCATCACACATTGACAGTCATGTCCTGCCCTCTGTCAATAATTTAATCGGGATTTCAATGTATCAACAGTGAACAATAGCTAAAGCTGTAACTTAGGTGCAAGTTGTTGGCAGTCCCTCCATTATTTCACTGGCTCTGACACCTGTGCTGCATGCCAATGACGTGCGTGAAGAGCTGGATTTTCTCAGTTGAACTATCATCAAACAACAACGGGGATAATGCTTCAACATTTGACTGGCCCCGTGCATTTATTTTCTCTCCACCATAACTGACCAGACGGTGCACCCTGTAAAGACTGACAGAGAAGATTTTTCTTACATATTTCTGCATTTGATGACTTTTCAAACACATATTTAAAATCGTTCACAATTTAATTGCAAAATCCCAAGGGTAAATTAGTTGGAAGACCAAGGCCATAAATTCACCTCATCGTCATGCATTTATGTTATGGCATCCAAAGTAAATACACGTGTGTGGTGTGGGTTTTGCCAACCATTTATTGGGGAAAAAACGAGGACAAATAGCTTGCAATTCTTATTTAATGCCTTCATTGACATTTTTAAGGTTCAATAGATTCTCTTGTTTACTTCGGCACAATTGAACTAGCATAGAAAAGGAAGCAGGGCTTTCTATTAGAATGATGTAAAGAGAGGATTGTCTACTTGAAGGTTACTATTATTAAAACAATTCTACGTGTGCTGTCTTACACAGAAGTTATGAAAATTTACAAAGAGTGGCATAACGAGTGCTCATCTACAGTACACGAGTTTCAAGGTTCAGGATAGAAACTCTCCAGAAACATGAGTGCAGTGGAATACATCATGAATGGGAGATTGAGTGGAGAGGTTGCACAGTAAGACAGAAATCTAATAGGGGATGAGGAGGAAGATGATGAGAAATATTCTCAGCTGGAGATACCATATGTACAGGTTTCTGAAGAAATGTGAAGATGGGCCCCGACACCAAACCTCATCTGTCTATTCCGTCCCCACATGCTACCTGATCCGCTGAGTTCAACTTTTTTTGCTTACTCAAGATTCTAGCATCTGCAATTTTTTGTGTGTGTGTGTTAAATGATTTATTCTCCTGTGGAAATCTCAGCAAATAAAAGTGTGCAAGATCTCTGTTATTCATTAAAATCTCCAAACAAAGTGGCAATTTTGAAGAATTGCATTGCCAGGTCACATTGGCCATGGGGCTTTATTTCCATGAAGGCAGCAGCAACAACTTGCAGGTCATAATCAATTACTGCTTATGCAAGTTCAGCACAAGGCCACGTGCAAGTTGGCAGCTGAAAAAAAATGCCACATTCCACAATGGCCTCAATGTGTAAACAAAAACCATGAATGTAAATTCCAAAAGCAATTACCGAATGAAATCATTGCATAATATACAAAGGTGTTAATTTATCAAACTTAAATTCTGTATTTCTGTCTTTAGCATGCCTTTTTTGATGCTCCTAACACATGTGAATCCTAGTGGTTGCCATTTGGCTGGTATTGGGCTAGAGAACTTTTGGTTGAGATTGTAGGTAGCCAAGGAAGCCAACCAAGCAATTCTAAATCTGGAATATGCAGGTTCTGGCTATATCATTTGAAAATGACCTGCACTGACTGCATGACAGGCAACGAGGAAGGCATAGTTTGTAAATTAATATGTTCTAGGAGCAGAATTAGGCTATTCATCCAATTAAGTCTACTCCATCATTCAATCATGGCTGATCCATCTTTCCACCTCAACCCACTTCTCATGCCTTCACCCCATAACCTCTGCCTTTACAGGACAATGGAGTTTTGTTCTTCAGAACTATTGTCATGCTACTGGGGGGGGGGGGGGGATCTCGACCTCTCAGGATTGCTGTGCTGTTGTGTGCTACTGCTGGTGGTCGCATCCTGAATTTCTACTGGCACACCCTGAATTTGGATGGCTTCTGCTTGTGCTGCAAGCCAGTTGAGATATGGGCCATGAGACTCTGTATTTATAGCCACCCCCACAAATGGAAACATAGCTGTCCACCCATTCCATGCTGATCTATCTAGCCTTTATACACTTCCATCCAATCTCAGGAAGGTCATAAGGCCCTCCACTGCTTGGTGGAACAAAGTTCCAACCTACTCCCCTCCACTAACACTCTCATCCACCTGGCAGAACACTTCACACCTTGAACCTCTCTTCCACGCTGATAAGAATAAACTTCAACTTCTCTGTAGTCATCCAGAAGGTTCTGTGCTGGATTCCACTAACATCCTTGGTATGTATCAAGGCTTGCCAATGTAACTTTGGTTAGACCGCATTTTGAGTACTGCATGTGTTCTGGTCATCCCTCCATTGCAAGGATGGATGTGGAGTCTATGCAGGAGGTTTACAGAACACTGCACGGATTAGGGTTATTTGCTACAAGGAAATGTAGCAAAAATGTAGCAAAAAGGAAATGGACAAACTTCTCTCTGGAATGTCAGAGTTTGAGGGGAGACCAGGTACAAATATAAAAAAAAAAATGAGAGGCATCGATATGGTAGAACCATTATCACAGGGTAGAAATTTCCCTGAAAGGGCATAGTTTTAAGGTGAGAGGGGCATCTTTCATTTTTCTTTCCTCTGTCCCCTAGCTCCCATCTTTCCAGGTTCTGCAGGCGCGATAATGGCGTTTAAGAGCCTTTTCAACAATCAAATGGAATTGCAAGGAAAGGAGGGATATGGATATATACAGGCAGATGAGATCAATTTAACTTGGCATTGTGGGCTGAAAAGCCTGTTCCTGTGCTTGTTCTATTCTGTTCTATGTTCTAATATTTCCTTCAGTAAAGGATTGATTTTTATAAGCATAAGGAGTGTCATGAAGTTGAATGCCAACTTGGCATGCTGTTCACCTAAAGGGATTGGCTTGGAGGTTGCAACAGATGTGCTTTAGACAACAGTTGGTAAGGTGAGGGGATACTTGAGCTTTGTTTATTAGACAAACGGTGCCGATACACATATAATTTATTGGTGCTAATGTCTATGGCAGATCATCATCCAATAAACTGCATAACCTCTTTAAGGACCCAATTTAATTAATACCATTTTATGTTTTTAAACTTTTGAAATATTTTTGTAGTATTAAAGGGGTGGCAAAGTGGTAGAGTTGCTGCCTTACAGCGCCAGGCACCCAAGTTTGATCCTGACTATGGGTGCTGTCTGTACAGAGTTTATACATCCTCCCTGTGACCTCGTGGGTTTTCTCTGGGTGCTCCAGTTTCCTCCCATCCTCCAAAGACAAGCAGGTCTGTAGGTTAATTGGCTTCTGTAAAATTGTAAAATGTCGCTAGTGTGTAGGATAGTGTTAGTGCATGGGGTTATCGCTGGTCGACACGGACACGGTGAGCCGAAGGGCTTGTTTCCCCGTTGTCTGAAGTCTAAAAATTCAAAGATCTAGTTTCTATATTTCTTGAGGTGCTGGTACACCGTGACAGTCGTTAAAAACATCCACTGGCCTCAGATAACCATATTCAGTCTTAAAAAAATATCATTTTAGATTTTTGTGTGTCAAGTCAAATGCTTCAAAATTACTGGCAAATTAAATTTCTATAAATCAAATGTATCAAAGCTATTGCTGCCATAGGTTTACTGAAATAAATAGGAGGTCTCCCAGACATCTTTTAAAAAGTTATTTATCACCATAGCCTGCAAATTGAAGCACTGTTTCAACTTCTGCTCACATTCTCTGAAAGAAAACCAGACACCGAGAAGCCTTATGTTCCATGCCCAATTTTCAGGATTATATCCAGAATGAATACCATATCTATAGTTCTCTGTGTCATAATTCTTGATTTTCCTCCTCCTGCATTATGCCTTCCAATCTGATGATAGACAGGTACTGTCTGCCAGGCAGCACAACTATTAATTCAGTTTGGAACTGATTGTGCACCTGAACAATGAATGGGATCAATTTCCACAAATCTCTCAGCATCTGACACAGGCTACAAAAAAGCAATTTGTCTCCTTGTGTCATTCCTCATTAAGCTGCGTTAACACTATCCAATTCAATTAACACCATACCCTCCCAGGTGCTGACCAACTGCACAAAAGCACTATTGTGTGTTTCCAAATATCAGCCAAGGATATTAGACCCGGCATTGGAAACGGGACTCAGCAGAATGCGGGGAAATGAAATTGTCAAGCTACATACAGCTCTGAACCCTTTGATAAGGTGTAGATACAATAAATTGAAAAGGCAGGCACTGCACACGACTTGATAAAGTAACTGGGGTCAGGTTTCTTCAGGCAATTTAATTTTAAGTGTTCCTAAAGGAGATGTAGTTTTGATTGTGTTAACCACATGCTCGCAGTTATGTCAAATTGAATAATAGACTGCTTGCAATTATATCGGTTTATGTGAGAAAAAAAGCAGAAAACAATTGGGCCTTCAGAATATCAGGCAAAGAATGTGAATATAAGCAGATTACATGAATGGTGGACGCTAAATTTGTGGAGCAAATGGGTGCCAGCCATGATCAAAATGAGGGAATAATGAGAGCATTTTTCCAGATAAATTACTATCCAAAGAAAACTTTAATCTTGAATTATCAAAGCTATGTTGATTAATAACTTTAAAAACATGCCTGGATTTGTTTCATTCAATGATTCTGTAGAAAGTCACACAAAGTGAAGGACCCCATTCAGTACATGACAGGTTCTGGGATGCCGAGTCCATGGAGGTGTCAAACTAGAGAAGGGAGCCTTTGAGGGTTGTTGGAATATCTAGTTATTCTGAAGTCTAGTATCAACTAAACTATTTTTCACTACATCAATGTGTTGTTTTAGTCGTTGTACTCTCCTCATCAAAGCAAACAATTTTGTGTCAAATTAGAAACAGGGAATCAGTGCCCAGAAGTCACTAGGATGAGATTTCCCACATGTCGACCAGTGGATAATTAGGCAAAATGAATAACTTATTTATTTCAGCACTAACAATTCATCTTTTCATAATCTACCTAATGTTTCCCTCATCTAGGACATGATCAAACTTTACATAAACAAGAAAATATTTTGGCTATCATCTTTGCACTAAATTTAGAATATATATTTAACTCTGAAATATTTATTTCAAACACTGTAGAAGAAGGATGTTGCCATTTCTTGTGTGGACAGATGTTGAATCACACATCTAAAAGAGCAGCAATGGAGAATTTGGCTGCCACCCAGAAAGATTCATTAGTTAATTAGTTCATAAGTTATAGGAACAGAATTAGCCACTTGGCCCATCAAGTCTACTCTGTCATTCAATCATGGCTGATCTATCTTTCCTTCAGAACCCCATTCTCCTGCCTTCTCCCCATAACCCCTGACACCCATACTTCAACTCCACCTTAAAAATACCGATTGACTTGGCCTCCACAGCCTTCAGTGACAATGAATTCCACAGATTCACCACCCTCTGACTAAAGAAATCCCTCCTCATCTCCTTTCTAAAGGTCTGTCCTTTTATTCTGAGGCTATGGCCTCTGGTTCTAGACTCTCCCACTAGTGGAAATATCTTCTCCACATCCACTCTATCTAGGCCTTTCACCTTTATAACAAGATGCATTAAATAATCATAGGTCAACAAAACGTTTTACACCCAGGCTCATCACCAGGAACGTTAACGACACAAGTCCTTTGATTCTCACACTCAACATGTGTGTGTCAAGAAAATCAGGTCTAGTCAGGGGCAAAGACCGGGTCTTTGAGGATCATAGAGTGGCACAGGGCTGGGTCAATTCAGGCAGCAGATCAGTGTGTAGCAGGTGAAGATCATGAGACCTAGAGAAATTAAGATGGTGCCATCATAGAATGACGAGAGGGCATAGGGTTCCCCAAGGAATTAGGATTGGAACTGAGCATCATCAGCAAGTAATCCTTGTTAATAGACCAGAGCTTCTGATGGGAAGAAAGTTGGTGATGAATTAAATAAAGCTGCATTGGTCAAGACATAAAATGCTGGAGTAACTCAGCAGGTCAGACAGCATCTCTGGAGAAAAGGAATAGGCAGCATTTCAGGTCGAGATTCAACTCCTGCAATAATATCCAGGAGGTGAGATGGCAGCTTCATTTACAACCATCCCATTATGCTGGAAGACCAGCAAGTTTCAAACAAACCAAAGTTCCTCTTTCACCAAGCTGATGATTGTCCAGCAGCACTTTAACGTTTGTCTCAGAATGCGTCTGGTAGGTACATTTCTACAGAAATTAGTTTAAATGGTTAAAAGGTAACATTACTCGATCTATTATAGAAATTATTATATTTCTGAAGAAGGGCCCCGGCCCAAAACGTCACCTGCCAATGTCCTCCAAGGATGCTGCCTGACCCGCTGAGTGTTTCCAGCACTTTGTATCCATCCTTGATAAACCAGCATCAGGTTCCTTGTTTCTACTATTCTATTTAGTACTTATCATCTCCCACCCAAGTCATAACTGAATATGAGGACCATAGTGCCTGTCTTTTCTGGCAGCTTACTAGCTTTATTTTCTCCTCTTTAACCTGGTTATTGTAAAGAAATATAACCCCGATGTATGCTGTGTCGCTTAGCTCTCTCTCCCTCCACTGGTTAATTACTTCACCTCCTGACAGATTAGAGTGCCTTCAGTACTCTCTCCTCGATAACAGAATCAAGGGATATGGGGAGAAAGTAGGAACGGGGTACTGATTTTGGATGATCAGCTATGATCATATTGAATGGCGGTGCTGGCTTGAAAGGCCTACTCCTGCACCTATTTTCTATATTTCTATGGTAACAAGCTCTGCCATTTATTTCTTCCTGGTCTCCACCCTAGCACACTTATTCATTTTGCGCAATTCATCCTTTCCCTTCTCTGCCATTTTAATTACATCCAATTATTCTCAATACCAAAGTTATTGATCTGAAATATTAACTAATTTTCTCCCTCCACAGACATTGCCTTTCATGCTGAGTATTGCTATCATTTTATTTGTTACAGATTTCTAGAAGCTGCAAGTTACTTTTATTTAGCTTTTCAATTACAGTTGTATTTAATACATTGGTTTATATCATACAAATATTTTGTTTACTACATTTTTTTCTGGAGATATTGGACAAGCTTCATTAATCCCATTTCAACTTATCTGACTGCAATAACCAGGGTTTTGCATTACTACTGTCTTATCTGTATTATTTTTGTAATCAGGTAGCTATGATTACAGATTGAGCTTTTATGCTTGCTGGAGCTCTTCATTCTGGTAATAATGCAACAAAGGATGCTGCAGCGTGAGGCAGAGAGACATTTAAGCAATGGTAGAGTTAGCTAGTTGAATACTAATAAGTATTCTCTTGCCATGTTGAAACTTATTTGGTCTGCAAACTCATGAGCAAACTGATATATAACACTCTTCAAATCATGCAAAGCCCCAATAATTTGTGTTCTTTCGTTTATGGCAAATTCATTATTTCAGTTTCCATCAGGAAGATTTTACTTTCTCCTTCAATCCATTAAGATAAATGGAACATAGACAGTACAGCACAGGAAAAGGCTAGCTAGGTGTCAGGGTTATCTAATCTCTTCTGCCTGCATGTGATCTATCATCCAATCTCTAAATATCTAAAAGCCTCATATCTGCCTCAAGCACCACCCCTGGCAGCATGTTCCAGGCACCCACCACTCTCTGTGTGAACAAAAACATGCCCCACACATCTCAGTTAAACTTTGTTCCTCCATGCCTCTAGTCTTTGACATTTCCATCCCAGGTAAAAGCTTCTGACTGTCTACCCTATCTATGCCTCTCAGAATTTTATATACCTCTATCAGATCTATTCTGATAAACCTCTTCTGTACCGTTTCCAAAGCCTCAGCACCTTTCCCAGATTGGGGCAACCATGGGACTCTAAATGCAGTCTAAATAAATTCTTACAAAGCTGCAACATAACTTCCTGTCTCTTATACTTAATGCCTCCACCGATGAAGGCAAGCATACCATCTGCCTTCTTTCGTACTCTCTACTTGCGTTGCCACTTTCAAGGAGCTATGGACTTGAACCGCATGATCCCGCAGTACATCAATGCTATTAAGTCTTGCCATTAACTATATACTTTCCCCTTACATTCGACCTCCAAAAATGCAACATCCCACCTTGCTCAGATTGGTCAAAAAGGCCCACTTCAAAATTTAATCACTGCTCTACTCATTCCAACCTGCGCGGGATAAACACTTATGAGGTGTTTGTGCAGTAATCAACCAGAACCAGAACCAGATTAAACTTCACCTGCCATAATCCACCCATTTCTGCAGCCATCTATATCCCGCTGTACACTTTGAGAGTTCTTCAGGAAAGCAACTTTTTCAAATCAAGCAATTAGATAACTAGGGGAGGGGGAATTTTAAACTCTCCCACATTGATGAGCCAGTGAAGGACTGAAGTATTTTCATTAAGCGAAGCCCAACACCTACTTAACTCAGCATTCACTGGCATCAACAGAGCAGATTAGAGGCCAGCCGACTAACATTTTATTGAGAAGTTACCCAGTATTTAGATAGCCAAGGCTTGGGAAATCTGACTTCTGAAAGGCGGCAGGAATCGCTGCCTCAACCAGAGTATTTTCCTCACCCCATCTGCACACATTTAATCTGCTTCCCACCATTTCAGCAGATCTCCACAATAAGAACACAAACACAAATACTTTGCCACATTTTGCACCCAAGCCACCTAACAACTCTGCCTATCCCAACTTCCAACAATATCCAGACTCATGCTCTTAATTCCCTGGCTGTAGCTTGATGACAGGCAACCAACCTCTCAATCCGACCAGCTGCTGATATGGAAACAATGTCAAAATATTGCTGACAAATTTGTCAAACCTTCTGGGAAACGTACGTCTATTATCTTTCACCATCACCCAACCACAGCTCCATAGCAAGCAATGTCTCCACTCCCTACATTCTCACTGCTGTTTAAATATCAAGACCATAAAATTCTTGCATGAAGATAAACACAAAAAGCTGGAGTAACTCAGCGGGTCAAACAGCATCTCTGGAGAAAAGAAATCGGTAACGTTTCGGGTCGAGACGCTTTTTCAGGATCTGAAGAAGGGTCTCGACCCGAAAAGTCACCTATTCCTGTTCTCCAGTGATGCTGTCTGACCAGCTGAGTTACTGCAGCTTTTTGTGCCTATCTTTGGTTTAAACCAGCATCTGCAGTTCCTTCCTACACAAATTCTTGCATGAGACACCTTTAAGTGTCAGTTTTATGGCAGTTCATTTGTCATCTTTAAAAGCTTAATTGTCAATTATCATCTAACCAATCTAACCTAAGTATAGGAGGGCTTTCCAAATGGATGTGCATGTTTATTTTGTTTTAAACTGATATCAATGTAATAAAGCAAGCCAATTTCAGAAATTCACAACAATGAGACTTAATCATATAATCTTTGCTCAGATAGAACTTTGCCACATCACTACAAAAAATACTGAACAAAGAGCAAATCACATCATAAAAATAATTATTTGACAACGACCAGCTCAATTTTGCGTTATGCTGTTTGCAATGTTACTCATGATGCACAATTTAATTCAGAACTACATTTAACTGTGCCAACAATTACAATTGTGTTTAATTATAAGGAAGAACAACTCATTTCAAAAACTCCTCTATTAACACAAGTACCATGTAATTGGGTTGACATTTTCATCAATTTGTATTAAACGTCTAAACAAAGACAAGCCCTGTTATATTTCAAGATGCTCTCAAATGAAGCAACCGCAGAAATGCTCACAATTTACAGATATAAAACAATTGATGGAGGAAAAGCTACTGTTGTCGTTCGCGGGCTTTTTAGAGTGTGTTAGTCAGTCAGCACTCCTCCTAGTAACTGGAGCTATTATTGTTAGTTCAGTTAGACACACGAACTTCATGAGTTTTGTTTTATTTTTATTGAAAATAAAAATCACTTCGCTCAACCTGTATGGCCTCGCTACACTGTATGTCTTACCGAAACTTCACAATGCTTAATTCATTCTTTCAGAAATGCATTGAAGCCATAGAGCTTGAAAAGAAATAGCTAAATAGATTGATAGCCTAGGAAATCATGCAATCATCTCTCAAGAAACAAAAATTGTGAAGTATTGACATCAGATCCAAAGAATAAGGACGCAATCTGAGCAGATATGCAGGTGTTAACAAGCACATATTAAACAACCCAAAGAGTATGAACTGATTCTCTTTCCTGAGATCATGGCATTCACTAAAAGTGACTGAAAAGTTAACCTTTCCAAAAAAATAACAAATAATAGCCAACTATAATGATTAAAAGTTAAAGATGGCTGACAAATGCTGAAAATACTGTGAAACACCAACAACATTTGAAATGCAATATAACAATCTTTGAAGATTTTTATTACAAAATCCTTTGAATCTTTTAAGTACAGGGATTTAATCGGCAGACACTGGAGCAAAACAAAGAAGTATTTGGATTTACAAACAGAATTATTTTATTAAATCTCATGGCTTTTTGAAAACAAGGTTATGCTGCATTCCTCAACCTTGTGCATTTTGGTTGATCTGAAGAGTTATTCATCTTTCCCCACCCCCCAGGGTTGAGTCATAGCACATAGTTGTCAATGACCTCGACCCACAAGCTTCTGACACATCAGATGTCTCTCTGCAGTACTGACATGCTCCCTACAGAGTTATAGTGTATCATTTTAAAATCTGATTAAAGTCTGATGGAGTAATCTTAAATTGTACTAAAAGCCTAAACAAGCAAGGAGAATTTATTTTCTTGGAAGCGCAAATCTTATCTGTATCCTTTCCAGCTTGACAACATCTTTACCATTACATGGTGCCCAGAATTGAACACAATACTCTAAATGCAGCCTCACCACGTCTTATACAACGGCAACATGACCTCACAACTATTATACTCAATACTCTGACTGATGAAGGCGAATGTGGCAAAAGCCTTTTTGACCACCTATCTACCTGCGACACCACCTTCAAGGAACCATGCACCTGCATTAAACTTCCCCAACAACCCCTCCTCTATTCACCAGGATATCACCAGGTGCAGCTCCTTAGACCCTTTGATCCTGAACTTGATTCTTCCATCCCCCACTTGTGATATCTGACTTCTCCATGAGATCCTGTCAGAGTCCTCACTCTTCTTCCAACACCCAGTATCTGACTGTACTCTCCCCTCCCCACCCCATCCCACCCTCACATCCACAAGCAACTCCCAGTGTTACAATTCCAGCTGCATCAACCTGAAGCTCTCCACTAATTGATGAGCTGTACCTACAAATAAAATGGATATTTGCCCATTATGTCTGTATTATTCTACTGCACCCTAAGAAATGCACTAGAATTTCAGGTGCATGGCTTTTGAAGGCACCATCCTGAACTTTTTGGAAGAAAACCAAAAAATTAACACAGGAAGTTGGTGGAAAAAGTTGCAGCTCGCTTGTGAGTTTGGGAAAAGTAGGGTGACCAAAATTACAAGTAGATTGTAAGAGCCATCCCAATGCTGAGTGTCATCTCCTACAGACCTCTATCCCATCCCAGCCTCCACAGAAGTCCTGAAATTAATGAATTTTAGTGCCAGTGTTCCCTCTGAAATTAGGTTTCTTTAAGCAATGTAAATCAGGAGTGATGCTCCAGTTCCAATTCTCGTGTTTGGAGAGGATTGAGGTGGTTAAAATTAAGATAATCATCAATGTCCTTGCCTTTGAAGAGAATTGACTCAGATGTTGTCTATTTTTTTCCAGGGTTTCCTCATTGATTTTCATTGTCAGAGGTTGAGTGTTGTTTAGTGGGGACATATTGTAGAGGACCTTTGTTGGAGTCATAGAATCACAGAGGATACAGTGTGGAAACAGGCCCTCTGGCCGAACATGCCCACACCAGCCAAGATGTCCCAGCTACATTAGTCCCATTTGCCTGTGCTTGGTCCATATCCCTCCAAACCTGTCCTATCCATGTACCTGTCTAACTGTTTCTAAAACAATGGGATAGTCCGAGCCTCAACTGCCTCCTCTGGCAGCTTGTTCCATACACCCACCACCCTTTGTGTGAAAAAGGTACCCCTTGGATTCCTATTAAAACTTTTCCCCTTGAACCTATGTCCTCTGGGCTTTGATTCCCCTACTCTGGGCAAGAGACTCTATGCAAGAGACTTTGTTCTTTAGATGTTGTGTCGTGCCAATGTTGGTGACTTTTCTGCTGCCATTCAATTCAATGACAATAAAATAGACAAAGCTGCCCATACTACAGAAAAGCCATCATATAAAAAGGTTTTAGTACTCATGAAACTGTTGAATGGACTTAATTAGATGTTGATAGAATTTGATGAACTGTAAGGGCAGCACAGTGGCGCATCTGGTAGAGCTGCTGCCTTATGCCACCAGAGACCCAGGTTCAATCCTGACCTTGGCTGCTGTCAGTGTGGAGTTCACACATTCTCCCTGGGCCCATGTGGGGTTCCTCTGGGTTCTCCAGTTTCCTCCTACATCCCAACGCTTTCCGCATTGTAGATTAATTGGCCTCTGTAAAAATTGCCCCAACTGTGTAGAGAGAGAATGCGAAAGCTGGCTCAAAGGGCCGAATTGCCTACTCCTGCACCTATGGTCTATTGAAAGGTGGATAACATAAAACTAGTGTGAACAGGTGATCAATGGTCGAAAGGCCTGTTTCCATGCTGTAAGTTCGATGTCAATCAATCAAGAGGATGGTAGAGGCAGCTTCAGAACTCTGAGGATTAGTCAGATAGATAATCAGCTGGCATATATTTGTTGATGGCAGCCGGGTAATGTGTAGCAAGAGGGAAAACAGGACATGCTGAGTGCAAGGTGATTGGAACTAAGGATCTTTGACTACAAAGATGAAAGATAGAATGACACACAAGAAGGGGCAGATGCTAGAATCTGGACCAAAAAATAAACTGTTGGAGGAACTCAATGAGTTAGGCAGCATCTTTGGCAGATATTTTGGAAAATAGAGGGGGGGAAATTAGAAATTGATGTGATGCTTGTTGAATGGCAACACTGCAGATGCTAGAAATTTGAAATAGAAATTAAATGCGCTGGAAATTCACAGTAGGTCCATTAATGCATAATTCCTGAAACTGTAACTCAGTTTCCTTCTCATGGACATTGCCTGGCCTGGTGAAGATCAGGGTTTCAAACAGAAACATCGCCTGTGGATTTCACTCCACAGATGCTGCCTGATCCGTTGAGTTCCGATAGCAGCTCTCCTTTTATTTCTGTCACTCAGATGGTACAAATTAATGACATGTTGCTTAAGGTCTGCCTTAGTCTGACTGCATCTTCATTTCAGTGGCATTAATGAAACCCACATTTATAACGGATTAAACATAGCAGGAGTTTCATTCTAAATTAACTGTGCTAAGGCTAATCTAACAGACGTTTGATATTGATACCAACTACCGAATATGGAAGCTGTTAAATAACCCAATTCCAATATTCTCTGCCATTATTTATACATTACAACGATAAAGAAACATAATGTAAGCTAAAGTTTATCTTAGAGCCTGGGTGACATTCAAAAAACATTTGAGCTTTCTTCTCACAGTATCATCTCCTCTGTGTGTCAATTTATTTGAGGTGCAGTCCTGAGCTCACATGCTATGAATTGTGATTTAATCTGGCTTGGTTCTGTACTTTTACTTACTTTCTACATTTAACGATTTATGTCTATTGTCTAACAATGACATCTATAAATTTCATTTAATTTGCGGCAAAATATTCATAGCATGCAGCACAATATGTAGTGCGGGATTTTCATCGACTTATGCCAATTTATATTCCCTGTTAATTTTTACATGGATTATATGTGCCAGTGCAAACTGGGAATATTATCCCCATGGAGGTTTGACACTATATTTTTGACTTGAAGCTGACAGTCTCACTAATTAAAAAAATAAAAATACTGTAAATATAACTGATAAAATGAGAAGTAATCTGCCTATATTTTTAGATTGTGCCTGTCAGTAAGCAAACTGGCTTTCTGAAAAGATACATATTTCATGATTTTCAATATATATTGAGCTCTCATGAATAAATGCTGAAATTATTTTGTATCATTCCTGTCAAATTGCCTATTCCATGATTAGACATTAAAGATTTAATTGCCTACATCTAACAGTAATCTTCTCCAATACATCCCATGAGATATTTTCTTAAATTAATGAGTGCTATTGGAATATCCTAATTAATTGTTATAACAATTTTCTGAACTGTTAAAACTGTATTTGGAAGCATCTAATTATATCAAAAACATTTCAAAAAACAACCAAAGCACCAGAATCTACTTTTGATTTTTCAAACAGGGGAACTTCAGATCTGCATGAAATTAAGTTTGGCATTTTATGTGATTTTGTGTTAAATAAAGCCAGAACTATTTTCTACTGAGATTTGTATCTATGTGATGGAAGCACAAATAAGGTAGAATTCAGACAAAGAAACACAATTATTTGTGATAAAGACTTCAGAGTGAAATATTTGATGTGATAGATTTGGTCACTTTACTTCTCTATGTACACATGCCAAAAACAATTAGCTATATCATTATTACAGTTGGTGACTTTTGATCATTTGGATCTCGACAGGGAAAAGCACAGCCAACTAGTCAGAAAGGAATAAATGTCCAGGGGGAACAATATATCTTAGTCATGACAAATAGGGAACCTGGGAATGGATTGTGGAATCTGTCAAAACATTAATGGTTAGTAATTGAATGTAAAAGAAAGCAAACATCTTCTGATACAGGAAACGTGAAAGTAAACTAGGAACTGTTGAAAATACTCAGCATATCAGAGAGTATCTGGTGAAAGAGTTAAAAGCTTCTGCTTCTATTCGGACACAACAGAAAACTTTTCCAGATAACATATATGGTCCTACTCATATTTAGTTCCAATTTCAATTGATTATCTAAATATTGAACAGAGTTTACAATAGATAATCAATTTAAATCACCCACTGTGTGCTACCAACCATGATAAATTTTAACCTTCTTTGGATCAATTATTCTTGTCCAATTCACTTATCCAAGGAATATAACAATTTCACATGCAGGAATGATTTGGGACTGGATCAATTGGTTCATTACCAGACTCAAGTCATCAGAAATTAATAGAATTTTGGATGTTAAAGAAATCACGGGATTTGGAGACACAAGGAATTGCAGATGCTGGAATCTTGAGTAAACCACAAGGTGCAGGTGTACCTCAAAGGGTCAGGCAGCATCTGTGGAGGGATGGATAGGTGACATTTCGGGTCAGGGCCATTCTTCAGACTAAGGATGAGTACAGGAAAGTAACACCGAGGTAACAGATCAACCATGAACATATTGAATCTCAGAATGGGCACAAGGGACCAAATGGCCCTACGCTGTTTCCATTTCTTATGCTCATAACAGCTTTTAGGCACTATTTGAGAATTAATGTCACTTTGATAGGGGGAAAACTTTGTTTTATTCCTTCACTAATTTATAGCTTTCCATATCACAGGGGTGCAGGGGTAGATTTGTTGCCTTACTTCACCAGAGACCCAGGTTTTCACGCAGAAAGTGGCGAGGGTCTGGAATGTATACTTTGGGTATTAGTGAAGGTAGAGTAAATCAGATCAATTAAAAAGGAAAAAAATAAAAGGGAGCTGGGGAAGTGTCTGAACGGGATGCATTTGCAGGGCAGTATGGAGAGAGCAGAGGGGTAGGACTAGATGGATTGCTCTTACATTGTCCCAACAAACAGTCCTGTTTCTCCTGGGTGCTGGGTGTTTCTGGCATTTTCTGCTTTTATTGTTCTTACTGAGAGCCAGTATGGACACTCTGGACCAAATAAATTCCTTGCATACTGGAGAAAAGAAACCTTGGAATGAAACTCAAAAAACCCCACGGCATTCTGACATTTTAAAAATTCCTGTTTTAGGTTAACTTACAACATCAGGTAACTTTCAGAAAACAAACCTCATTATAAGTTTTATAAAAATGTGTAAAAGGAACACAAACCTCCTGCTATGCTTTCCCAAAGCTTTCTCTCATAGACATACCATGAAATTATAATCAAGCCGCTTTCTTTTTGAAGGTATGAATCCATTTACTCTTTTTTTGTGATGCAATGGAACTACTTCCAAATTTCTATCAAACCTCACAGGCAATTTCACAGAAATCAATGAGAATATGAGATGAACTTTCATTCTATTTTTACTCCACTCAGCAAGGATGCTTCACTTGTTTTCTTATTCATTCACAGGATGTGTCCATGATTGGCAAGCCCCATCCTAATTGCCCTTGAGGGGTTATCGGAGAGCCACCTTCTTGAACCATTGCAAGTTCCATGTCTTCCACAGTGCAAGGTATTGCTGATATAATTGAATGGGTTAAAAGTCAGTATCAGAGGTGTGTTAATGGGGTAATATAGCCCAGAACCAGTAAGGTCCCTGGGGTGCTTCAAATAACTAGCAAATGTTCATAACAATAATATAGTTCATGGTAAACTATTGCAGATATTATAAATGTTTTCATTCCAGATTTATTTAATTAACTGAGGTTTAGCTTCCTCAGCTACCTCCGGATCATTGCTTAAGGCCAAAAGGGACTTCTGCTCCAAGCTGGAGGATGAGACAGATGCTCGGCAGCTGTGGCAGGGCCTGAATGCAATCACCTCCTACAAGGCAAAATCAGGAGACAGCTCGAATGTCAGCGAAACATCACTCCCTGATGAGCTCAATGCGTTTTACGCACGCTTTGATAGGGAGAACACCGATGTGCATTCCCGAGCCCCCATTCGCTGTGATGGTATTTCAGTCTCAGTCACAGAGGCCGACGTCAGGAAATCCTTCAGAGGGGTGAACCCTCGAAAAGCGCCTGGACCTGATGGTATACCTGGTCTTGTTCTAAAAACCTGTGCGGAGCAATTGGCTGGAGTTTTTACGGTCTGAGGTCTGAGGTTCCCACCTGCTTCAAAAGGGCATCAATTATACCAGTGCCCAAGAAGAGCAAGGTGACGTGCCTCAATGACTATCGACCTGTGGCACTAACGCCTGTGGTGATGAAATGCTTCGAGAGATTGATCATGGCGCAAATCTACTACTGCCTCAACAAAAACCTGGAACCACTGCGATCTCGCTGGCTCTCCACTCCGCTTTGGACCACTTGGACAACAAAAACTCATATGTCAGGCTGCTATTAATCGATTACAGCTCGGCATTTAATACTATCATCCCCTCCAAGCTGGTTACCAAACTCACAGAACTGGGTCTCTGCGCATCCCTCTGCAATTGGATCCTCGACTTCCTCATTCACAGACCACAGTCTGTTCGTACAGGTGGAAATGTGTCAGACTCGATAACAATCAGCACGGGAGCATCTCAAGGCTGCGTGCACAGCCCCCTGCTGTACTCTCTATGTACTCATGACTGCGTACCGGTCACAGTGCGAACTCCATCATCAAGTTCGCTGACGACACCACTGTTGTGGGATGTATCACTGATGGGGATGAGTCGGAGCACAGAAGAGAGATTGAGCAACTGTCCATATGATGCCAGCACAATAACCTGGGCCTCAACACCAGCAAAACCAAGGAACTGATTGTGGACTTTGGAAGGAGTAGGATGGGGACCCACAGTTTTGTTTATATCAACGGGTCGATGGTTGAAAAGGTCAGGAGCTTCAAATTCCTGGGCGTGCACATCTCTGAAGATCTTTCCTGGTCCGCGAACACTGATGCAATTATCAAGAAAGGTCATCAGCGCCTCTACTTCCTGAGAAGATTACGGAGAGTCGGTTTGTCAAGGAGGACTCTCTCTAACTTCTACAGGTGCACAGTAGAGAGCTTGCTGACCAGTTGCATCGTGACTTGGTTCCGCAACTTGAGCGTTCTGGAGGGGTAAAGACTACAAAAAGTAGTAAGGACTGCTCAGTCCATCATCGGCTCTGACCTTCCTTCCATCGAGGGGATTTACCGCAGTCGCTGCCTCAAAAAGGCTGGCAGTATCATCAAAGACCCACACCATCCTGGCCACACACTCATCCAGGTAGAAGGTACAGGAGCCTGAAGACTGCAACGACCAGGTTCAGGAAATAGCTACTTCCCCACAGCCATCAGGCTATTAAATGTGGCTCAGACAAAACTCTGAACATTAATAACTCATTATCAGTAATTTGCACTTTATCAGTTTATTTATTCATGTGTGTATATATTTATACAATGGTATATGGTCAATGCCTACTATGTTCTGTTGTGCTGAAGCAAAGCAAGAATTTCATTGTGCTATCAGGGACACATCGCAATAAACTCACTTGAAATTGAACCCCTCTGGATGATAATTTAATAGAATAACTATAGTGTATGGTCCCTTATCCTGGATACTTTCTCATAATAATGTAGCATAGATTGGAGTTCTGTACAGTGGAAACCTTGTCTCTCTCATTAGCTTGTAGAATTGGTAGGCAGAACTTCAAGACACCATATCAATTTGGATTTTATCAACAGGAAGATCGTTAAAGGGCAATATAGCCATTTCATGCTCACAGAAAGTGTCTAGCAAAGAGTGTATCCGAGGATATTGTAGGCTCACAGCCTCTGACTTTACAATGAGTAAAATTAATTAACATCATGCTTGCAACACTATCTTTGAGTGTTTTTACTTACTGGGGGGACAAGAACATGGAATAATCCTTGCTGTTTCCATTCATACTCTCAAAAAACTACTTGTCTCTTGGATATTGTATTCTCCCTGGAAAATGGCACTACTAGTATCCATAATGAAAACAGTCCAGCTCCCTTGACTTATTGATGACTTATCTGTGCCATGATGTCGTAGATGACCCTATTGCTTTAACAGTAGAACACAGGGAAAGGAGCGGGGGGTAGGCCACCATGATCCTCATGCCTGTCCCACCACAAAATATGATTATGGTTGATCTATCCTGACCTCAACCTCTCTGAGCAATGAACAATAATGTACAATCTTCAACTGGTTTTTGCAGTTCAGCTTAGCCTCAAAGGGTCTAATGAAGAATAGAAATGCTTTTGTTGAAGTAACATGGATGTAGCAGGAACAAGAAAGTTCTCTCATCTCCTCACCAATCCAGCAGGTAGCTGATGGCCTGCACTTAACGCTAATATAAATCACCTGCCCTTAAATCACTGCAAACTTTCTCTCCCCGTTGTCTGCCTGAGTGTGGTCAAAAATGTTAAAGTAATCAACTGTTTATATTTGACTTACCAAGGAGCTAAGTGGGGGCTCTGAGGGGGGTCAGCAGTTCATCCATCTCTTAAAAAGTGGCACAGTACCATATCTATTTTGGACCCAGCTGCATGCATTTCTTCCTTCATGCATCAGTCCCATCACACTGACATATTTGAATCAAGCTTGGTGGTTCACCTTTGCATTCTCTCAAGGGCAGTGAACTGACGTTTTATTTTTAAAAAAGGGAAATAAAAAGCTGATGCTGAATGCTAAAATGAAAACATAAATTGCACTAAAGTCCACAGCAAGTGCGTTATATCTTAAAAGATTGATCAACTCTTTCGCTTTCAGAACATTAGTGAATTAATAAATATTCCCCAATGACACTGGACTGATTAAGAATACCTTCCTGCAGAGATATCCTATCCTTTTCAGTCAGGTGTTCACTGATCATCCATCATTTTAAGATGTTCCTTCTGACATAAAATGACTCCTTGAACAGCTGAAAGTGCACTAAAATAAATTTTGCACAATCTCGAATAGTAATGATGAATTTTGGGGTGCTCAGTACTTTCAGTGGAAAATGATGAACCCCTCATAAGTTTCATAGAGAAACCTATCGTGCAGTTTGAAAAATAACACATATAAAGTGAATCACTGTAGATCCTGCAGGCCCTTGAGGGAAGATTTCTAGATTTTATAAAGTCTGACAAAAATCTGGCCAGAGGTAAATGAAAGTGTACATTGCAGAAAATTGAAGTTATTTTTCCAGAAGAAAAACTTCAGGGAGAATGTTTCCTACGGAAAAAAAAATCTAATTTTGATATTTGCAGGTAATGATAATATTATTACAGACCTAAAACTATATCAGATACTGCAAGGATTTTCAAGCAATGAAAAGATTTCTTATAAATATCAGATTCCTGGGAAATATATTGTAAAATGTAAATGTTTTCCATCTAGGAAGCTTTACAAAAAATGTCCAATTTCAGTAATAAAAGAGTGACAATAATGGAACAAACCAAATTCAAATTTTGATTAGAAGGTCACAGTGATTCCATTTATGTGTGGTCATATTTTTATAGGCCACCTGCTGCTAGCAATGAGGGTATCAGAGGATATTGTAGGTTCACACCACTTGACAACATAATTAGTAAAATTAATTGACATCATACTTGACATATTGTCTTTCCTGTCAATGTTTCTGTTTACTGGAGAGACGAAAACATGGAATATCCCTCGCGGCTTACTATCATTCGCTCAAAAATCATTTGTCTCCTTGATCCATGTATTCTCCCTGGAAAATGACACTACTATGATCCATAATGAAAAAAGAACTGTTCAGCTCCCTTGACCTATTTATATCTTATATGTGCCATGCGGTAGTTGATCCTATTGTCTTAACAGAAGAGAATAAGGGAGGCACAGTGACGCAGTGGTAGAATTGCTACCTTACAGTGCCAGAGACCCATGTTCGATCCTGATTACGGTTGTTGTCTGTATGTTCGCCCTGTGACCACATGGGTTTTCTCTGGGTGCTTGGGTTCCTCCCACACTCCAGTTGCATAGGTCTGTATGTTAATTGGCTTCTTTTTTTTGTTTGTTTATTTTTGTTAGAAGTTCAATAGTCTGGTACTTAAGTACCTAATACATAAATACATATTTTCATTCTTGTACAACTTCATACTTTTGATTCAATAATAAAAGAACAGTGAGAGAAAAAATAAATAAAGAGTGTCAGAATAGATAGACAAGCGAGTAGAAACAAAAAGCAAAAGAAAGAGGACAGAGATGAGAAGTTAAAAGATTGAAAGAACAGGAGAAAGTAAAGAAAAGAGAGATTAGGAGAGATCTACCTATCTCGTATTTTTGCCCGTCACCCAGTTCTAAACCATTTAATTTCTAAGGTTATGTTATGTTGCACCATATGCTTGTAAAAAGTTGATAAAAGGAGACCAAATCTTTAAGAATTGGTCTACTTTGCCTAGTAGGAGGAATCTCATTTCTTCAAGATGTAGCGTTTCAGACATGCTTGAGATCCACATTTTGAATGTTAGCGTAGGTGCGTTTATCCAAAATTTAAGTATAGGTTTTTTGCTGTTATTAGACCATAATTAAGAAAAGCTTCTTGGAATATAGTTAGTTTACTTCCCTCTTCCATTGATCCAAAGATAATCAATTCTGTATTGGGGTTCAATTTTGTGTTAAATAGTTTTGTAAAAATTCCAAAAATGTCATTCCAAAATTTATACAGTTTTGTACAAGAGACAAAGGAATGTGCTATAGTGGCATTTTGAGTTAGACATTTATCGCAAATGGGGGAAACATTTGAAAAAAATTTATGCAGTCTTGTTTTCGAATAATATAATTATGTAAAATTTTAAATTGAATTAGGTTATGTCTTACATTCATTGAACATTTGTTTACATATAATACATTTTTATCCCATCTATCGTTCGGAATTTTTATCAATAACTCTTGTTCCCAGTCTCTTCTAATTGCTTCTGTCGTTGGTGTTTCTACATTTAGAATTATATTATATAAGTAAGATATTAAATTGCTCGATTCTGCCTTTCTATTCATTCCTTCCTCCAATAAATCTGGGGTTAAAGTTTGATATCCTTGTATATACTTTTTCAAATAATCTTGAATTTGAAGGTATTTGAAATATTGATTACTTTTCAAATTATATTTTAGTTGTAGTTGTTAGAATTATAAAAAATTTCCCTTCATACATATCTCCCATCGTTTTAATTCCTATTCTTTCGCAATGGATAAACGTTTTATCAATAATGGATGGTTTGAATGAGGGATTATTAGCTATTGGAGAAAGAAGCGATAATTTTCTTAATTTTAAAGTTAATTTTATTTGTTTCCAAATTTGTATTATACTATGAATAATTGGCTTCTGTAAATTGTTCCTAGTGTGTCGGATAGTGCTAGTGTATGGGGAGATCGGTGGTCGGCGTGGATTTGGTGAGCCGAAGGGCCTGTTTCCACGCTGTATCTCTAAAGTCTAAAGAACACAAGGACGTAGGAACGGAAGAAGGCCACTAGTGTCTTCACGTCTCCCGTCTCACTTAATATGGTTATGGTTGATCTATGCTGGCCCTAACCTCTCTAAGCAATGAACAATAATGTACAATCTTCAAATGTAACACTTTTTAAAAGATGGATGAACTATTGACCTCTCTCTTCCCAAATATACATACCAAATTAAACCATTAACCATAGACTGCTGCTCACAGATTAGCATCTTTTAATTTCTCCGACTGAAAGGTGTTGATGCTCAGTGAGCTGAGTATCCTTTTTTTTTTTTTTTTTTTTATATTTTTATTATAGAAACAAAATAATAACAAAGTACATTATTTTACAATGATGAAAATACATGATATTAATGATATATTCGTACTTAATATTATTTGTATTATTATTGATTATAAATTTTAAGATTATATATTTTATATAATTAACAATACATGGTACTAGTAATACATTCATAATATTAGTAATATACTCGTACTGTTGATAATATTTGTATTGTCACTGATTTTGAAATGTAGGACCAAATTTTATATAATTAAAAATACGTAATACTAGTAAAACTTTTATGATATTCATTATATTTTCATACTGTTAATAATATTTGTATTATCATTGATTTTAAAATTTAAAATTATATATTTTATATAATTGAAAATACATGATACTAATAATACTTTCATAAAGTTAGTGATATTTATATTCGTACTGATATTAAAAAATTAAGATTATGTGTTTCTATACATTTTTCTATTTCTTTATAAAAGTATGAAAAAATAGAGAGAAAGAGTTTGAAAAGTTTGATGGAGAATGGAGTATTAATCATTAATCCGTCCTTGGAGATATATTCATGATTTATTATATATATTTCTTCATCTATTCAAATATTCAGGCCTCAGTCAAGTCCTCGTGCCGAACCATTATGACCCTGTAAATATTTAATATATGGAGACCAAATCCCTCTGAAGAGATCTAACCTGTCCATTAGGACAAGCCTCAATCTCTCCAGATGAAGTGTCTCCGACATTTCTATGTTCCACATTTTGATTGTTGGGGATGTAGGGCCTTTCCAAAATTTTAATATTAATTTTTTCCCAATTATTAAACCATAGTCGATAAAAGTTCTTTGGTTCATTGTTATTAGTTGGTCAGTTTCTAGTATTCCAAGTATTATTAACTTTGGATCAGGAGTCAAAGTTATATTGACAACATTCAAAATTATCTTAAATATTTCATTCCAGTATTTTACAATTTTTATACAGTTAGTGAATGAGTGTGACAAATTTGCTTCTGAGTTTTGACATTTATCACATATAGAGGATACTTTTGGAAAAATGTTATGTAATTTAGATTTGGAATAATGTAATCTATGTAGTATTTTAAACTGTATAAGGGAATGTTTTAGCATTTAACGAGCAATGATGTATATGTTGTAAACTTTCATCCCATATTTCTGGTCTTATAATTTGGCCTAATTCATTTTCCCAAGACTGTCTATGTATTTCTGTTGATGGGACATCACTTTCCAATAAAATATTGTATATATATGATATCTTTTTTTCCATATTTGGATGTTTATTCAAGCATTCATCTAAATTTTCTGTCTTTCTATTTCTAAGTTCTTGTGTATTTGCAGAAACATAATTTCTGATTTGTAAATATCTAAAATATTCTTTATTGTGTAGTCCATAAGTTTGTTGTAACTCTTGAAATGAGAGGAAAGAGTTTTCCTTATAAAGATCACCCATCTTAGAAATTCCTTTATTTTTCCATTGTAAAAAAGCCTTATCCATCATTGAAGGTTTGAACATAACATTATTGGCGATGGTAAGACCTAATGGTATAGATTTTAGTTTTAATGTTTTCTTTATTTGTTTCCAGATGCGGATTCCGTTTTCTATTATCGGATTTTCACTATAAATTTTCTTAGCTACGTTAGTGTTAGCAAATATTATAGAGCTAATTTCAAATGGAGAACAATCTTCTTTTTCCATATTTAACCAATTTGGTTTATTATCTATTTCTTCTAGCCAAAAATTCATATTTTTAATATTGACTGCCCAGTAATAAAACATAAGATTTGGTAATGCTAATCCTCCATTTATTTTAGGTTTACATAAATGTTTTTTATTTATTCTATGGCTCTTGTAATCCCAGATAAAGTTAGTAATTAGAGAATCTACTTTTTTGAAAAAAAATTTAGGGAGATATATCGGAATTAATTGAAATAGATATAGTAATTGTGGGAGAAAAATCATTTTTATTGCATTAATTTTACCTAACATTGAAATAGGTAAGCTTTTCCAGTATAACATATTCTTATTTAATTTATTCAATAATGGGGGGAAATTAAATTTAAATAAAGAGTCAAATCTTTTTGTAACGAAAATCCCAAGATATTTAATATTTTCATTTGTTAAAAGGGAATTGTTGTAATATATGTAAGTTATTCACCGTTATTGGCATGAGTTCACTTTTATTCCAATTAATACTGTATCCTGAGAAAGATCCGAATTCCGTTATTAACAAATTTCGGATACTTGTTTCTGGTTCAGTGATATAAAGTAATACATCATCCGCATATAAGGAGATTTTATTTTTAGTATCTCTAGTATCATATCCATGTATTTCCGGGTGTAATCTCACCCTCTGGGCGAGAGGTTCTATTGAGAGTGCAAACAATAAAGGTGATAAAGGACAACCTTGTCTACAACCTCGAGATAAACTGAATTTAGTTGATAACATTCGGTTTGTTGTTATTCTAGCTATTGGATTTGTATATAACAATTTAATCCAAGTAGTAAACTTCTCTCCCAATTTGAAAGCTTCCATAACTGAAAATAGGTAAGGCCATTACACTTGATCAAAAGCTTTTTCTGCGTCAAGCGAAATGACTACTAAATCTTTTTTATCACTTCTTTTCGAATATATAATATTAAATAACCGTCTTAGATTGTATGAGGAATATCTTTTTGGTATAAATCCTGTTTGATCGGGATGGATTAATTCGTTAACGACTGAACTTAGCCTTTGTGCTAGTATTTTTGTTAATATCTTTTGATCAGTATTTAATAGAGCTATTGCTCTATATGATCCTGGTTCACCAAGTCTTTATTTATTTTGTGTATAAGTGTTATAATAGATTCATTCAAAGTTTCTGGTAATTTCTGTTGTGTTATATCTGTTCATATAATGATTTCAGACGCGGAACCATATGATCATGAAATATTTTATAAAATTCCGAACCTATACCATCTGGTCCCGGTGTTTTACCATTTTTTAATGATCTAATAGATTCTTGGATTTCTTTTATTGAGATATCAGCATTAGTAATTCTCTATTTTGTAAATCCAGTCCTTTCAGTTACATTTTTTTTTAAATGCTTCTATTTCTGTTTTATTTACTGTTGCTTTAGCAGTGTATAAGATTTTATAATATTGCATAAATCTTTCATTAATATCTTTGGGTTGTATTAACAAATCACCATTATGTGATTTAATCCTATGGATAATTTTATCAGCTTCAATTTTCCTTAATTGTCGAGCCAATAATTTTTGGGGTTTATCTCCAAATTCAAACTGTAATTGTTTAGTATGTTGATAAAATTTTACAACTTGATCTGTATATATTTTATTTAATTTATATTTCAAAGCTGCAATTTTATTGTGTAATATTATATCTGGTTTTGTTGCATTCTGTATATCTAATTGCTTAATCTCCCTTTCCAAATCTTGTTGTTCCTTCCGAATCTTTTTATTATGGAATGCTTGTGAAGAGATCATGATTCCCCGGAGATATGCTTTGAATGTTTCCCATAATAAGAAGCAAGATATTTCTGGTTGATCATTTATTTCAAAAAAAAATCTTAATTTGAGTCCTGAGTAGTTTTATTTTTTTAAATTCGTGGGTTAAATTTCCACTGTCCTGATTTTTCTGTTTTGCCATTTATTTTAATTTTAAATGTTAATGGCGCATGATTTGAAATTATAATATTATGATATTTGGATTCATAAGTAAGTGAAATAAGTTTTGCATCCACCAAAAAATAATCTATTCTTGAATAAGTTTTATGTACTGGCGAGTAAAAAGAGTATTCTCGTCCAGTAGGGTTTTCTGTTCTCCAAACATCTTTAATGTTAGTCGTTTGCATATATGCATTTAATAAGTCACTGGAGTGTGATTTAGTTTTTCTTTGCTTTGTAGATCTATCTAAGTAGGGGTCTAGTGTGCAATTAAAATCTCCTCCAATTATCAAATTATATTGTGTTAATTCCGGAATATTGTTAAGTACTTTCTTAAAAAACAATGGGCTATCAAAATTTGGTCCATATATATTAACAAAAATCTTTTTTTCTGTGTTTAATTCTCCTATCACAATAATGTATCTACCATCTTTATCAGTTATAGTTGATGTATGCTTAAATAAAGTACCTTTACGAAATAATATTGCTACGCCTCTTGATTTATGCGTAAAGAAGAGTGGTACATTTTATCTATCCATTTAGCTTTCAACCTATATTCAGCGTCTTTTTTTAAGTGAGTTTCTTGAATATAAATTACATCAGCTTTAATTGCCTTTAAATGTGCCAATACTTTTCCTCTCTTTATCGGTTCATTAATACCTTTAACATTCCAACTACAAAACGTTAATCCCTCATTCCCCGTATTCCTTTTTAAGTCTTGCATTTTAAGTTTATAGAGATCTACAATAGAGTCTAAGGATCAGCGCGACAGACCCAACCTTACACCCGAACATCGAATAGATGAATTTTAAATCTCGTTTATGTCCCTCACGAATATATCTCCATTGGTCCAATGTGTAACTCCATTCAAACTGAAAAACACAATAGATTGTATAAAAGAAGAGTAAAGGATAGTTTAAGAGGTTAGTGGTGTGTTTAAAGATAGAAAGAACTACATCTAGAGTAGTTGTAGTTAGTGCTAGCCATACTAGCATGGCTATCCATCTAGCGACTTCCGTCGTTGATGTTATTAACTTGACCAGCTCCTAGGTTTAAGGAATTATTATTCCATAATAATATTTTACCGGGGGTATAACATTAAGGGAAGAAAAGGGTAAAAGAAAAAAGGAAAAGGGGTAGGATTCATCAAAAAAAAAAGGGGGGGAAAACAGAAAAGAAAAAAAAGGGAGAGATTTATCAAATTCTACTGATTAAAGATATAAAAGTGTCTATATCTAGAATTTAAAAATCTAAGTAATATTAAACATAAAAAATGTAAAGGCTATATAAGGAAAAAAAAGGGATAAAAAAAATACCATAAAACAAAAGGAAAAACTAAAATTCAAGGTAAAAATTGTTGTTACAAGGAAAGATCTCCAAATGAGATCCATCGCTATATTTAACTCTATTCATTAAATAAACATTAGTTGTTAATTATTAGTAGTAGTGATTAGTAGTAGTGAACAATCTTAATTGGTAAAAATAATACTAATAATAATACCGCGTTGTGATTTTAATATTTGTGTTATTTATTTATATTAGTTATGTGATGAGACTAATTATTAATATCCAGATAACGCTTTCCGATCCAGTTTTTTCTCTCAATTCCATTCGACATTGTCCATTCCGTCCAGTCCAATATTATCTTGTAAGATCTTGCAGGATGTTGAGAGTCCGTGTAAAATCTCTAAAAGTAGTGAGAGTCAGTATATTCACTTGTAGATATTTTTCAGGTCTTGAACTGCTGTGCGAATTCCAGTGCTGCTGTTGGGGTATTAAAGAAATGTTCCGCGTCGTTAAAAGTAACTCTTAAAGTAGCTGGGTAATTCAAACCATATCTCAGGTTTTGCACACCCCTCATGAGACTTTTAGCTTCATTAAATGCTTTCCGTTTCCTGGCAACCTCTGGTGGGTAATCTCGATAGATACTGATCCTTTGTCCTTCAAATATCAGGTTTCTGATTCTCGAAGCTTTTCGCATAATCTCATCCAGAACAAAGTCATATTGTAGCTTTATAATCATTTGTCTTGGAGGGGCGTTTGGTCTGGTCTGACGTCTGCTGACTCTATGAGCACGAGCTAATAAAGGCGTTTCTTCCAGAGATAGAATATCTTGCAGTAGTTTTGCAGTAAATTCTCGAGGATCTTCGTTTTTCTCTCGTCCTTCAGGAATCCCTGCAATTCTCAGATTTTGTCTTCTCTGACGTCCTTCTAGCTCAATACATTTCTCTGTTGTTTTAGTCAGCAAGTTCGTTAGACGTTCATTTTCTGTAAGCAGCTTTGCTGTAGTCAAAGCACTTGTATCAGCTATTTCTTCAAGGTTCTTTATACCAGCCGTCTGTTGTTCCAGTACTTCCTCCATAGGATTCATCCTATTTTGAAAGTCTTTTTTAACCTTTTCAAGTTTTTTGTCCATCTTCTTTTCCATTTCATTAAACATTTCAGTGAATTCATTCTTCAAATCTTCCGATAATTTCTTGATCTTGTTTTCAATATTTAACTTTGTTTCCTGTTGGAATTCTTTCAATTGATTATTCATCTGATTCATCTGAGTGTTCATCTGGCTGTTCATCTGGTTCATCTGGTTGTTCATCTGGTTTATTTCTTCCTTTAAACCAGCAATCTGTTGAGAAATAAAAGTTTTCAATTCCTCACCTTCCGTTTTTTTCCCTGTTCTTTTGGATATATCTTCCAGGGAGGAGGTCCTACTCGAGTCCGAGGCTTCAGTTTGGCCTTCTGGCTGTCTCTGCCGGGTTGATCGACCTTTCCCCTTGTCGGTAGGGCTCCTTGCTGTTGACATAATTAGTCGCGCGCCTGATGACGTCACTCACAACACTCGGTGCAGAAACGGCAGGCAGCACGCAGCAGACAGCGGGTAGGTCCCTTAATCCCCCGTTTTTTCCAGTTTCTTTTCGTGGAGCTGGCTGGCGTTATCCTCTAGCCCTCCATAGCGCCACCGGAAGTCCTGGGTATCCTTTAACACAAATTATCTTTAGCTCATTGTTGTCGTGAGAAATTCTGAAGGAAAATGGTATGTTGAGATTTATTCCCAGAAGATTTCAATAGAGAAGATATGACGTTGAAGTGAAATTATGCACGGCACTTGTGAGGCTCCATATGGAATACTTTATGCAGATCCAGACTTCCTCCCTAAGGAAGGATATGTTTGCCATAATAGGAATTCCACATAGGGTCACCATAAAGATTCCTAAAATGTGGGGTATGTCATTTCAGGACAGATAAATCAGACTGCGTCTATTCTCTTCAGAGTATATTAAAATGAGAGGCAAACTCATTGAAACATCCAAAATTCATATCATGCCCAACAGGATTTCCCCATCTGAGATTGAACATAAAACAATGCACCACAGGAACGGGCTCTTCAATCCACTGGGTCCATGCCAAAGACGATGCCATTAAACTAATCTCTGCTTGCTGGTGATCCATATCCCTCCAATCCCTGCATAACCATATGCCTATCCATGGATAAGAAACATAACTCTTGGTCTCAAAATGAGGGATCAATGACTAAGATAAGAAGAAATGTATTTGCCTGGTTAGTGAACCTTTGGAATTTCCTACCCATGAACCTCATGGAACCCCATTTAGTGAGGCTAGAGGTATCAACATATGTTTGGATGGTGAGGGAATAGAGAGATCTTGATTAGGTACAGGAAAGTGGCTCTGAATTTAATAATCAGCCACGGTCTTATTGCATAGCAGAGCAGCCAAATAAACTAAATGATCTACTCCTCTGTCCACTGTTTTTCTTACATTCTTAAATCAGTATGATGTGGAGTGACTAAAATCCGAGATGACTGAGCTCCAGGTGATGTATGTAGGAGAAGAGTCTAAATTATAACTGTGCAGAAATCTCAGAGGCGTGAATGGATGGAACAGTGTACAGAAATGGGAAAAGGAGCAATTTGAAACTATGTATGCAAATTTTGTAATGGAAAAGTTGCTGGACCAGAATAAAAAATGGGTCAACAAGCACAACAATAATGGGGAAATAGATGCAAGCTTGAACATGGGCAACAACATTTCAGCTCTGTTCAAGTTTACAGAGTATTTTGGAACAGTAATATGTGAGATACTTGTTCTACAACAAAACCACTGCCAAGGGCTGCACCTTTTCTCATTTAGTTTAGCTTTAATAATTAAATGTTTTTACTATCTATTATTAACGAAACAATCAGTGCATTCCATTTTCTATTTGATGATGAATGGGAAGTTCGGCTATACTTCTAGCACGTCACAAGGGGCAAGGTTTTTTTACATTTTATTTATGCCTTGCTGTTCAAAATTTTCAGAATAAACATGCCATGTCGAAATTAGAGTCAATAACACTTTATCAATTACCGATACTTGGTGTCAGTGATTTATCTGCAAACTGTTTTACATTGGATTACAAAAACAACCAGTCCTTGCTGCATTTAATGTTGTACTTAAGCCTTATTCTGCCCTTTCTCATCAAAATCTATCATTCTAACCTGGCTTTTTATCTCCCCAAAGATATGTCCACAATTCCCTTAAATGTATCCATTTAAACTTCACTTAAATCACTCCCAGTGGGACTGAGATATGCATTCTTACTATTCTTTAGGTAACAAAATTCTTGCTATCTTACATCGATGGCCTCTTGTTACATTTTCTCTGTATGTATTCCATCTAAACATTTGTTAATTGTGAGGACCTCTGTTATGTCTCCCCTCTATGTTTTTTTTTTTCAAGACAAAGTAAACATTATCTGTTCATTCTTTCCGGGTAATACATACTATTACATTTTTGCTATCCTGGAGAAGGCAAACGAATGCTTCTACTTTCTTAGATGTTTAAAGAGATTTCCATGTCACCAAATACACAAACAAATGTTTACCGATATACTGTAGAAAGATTCCTGATTCGTTGCAACATGGCCTAGTCTGGCAATTCCAATACACAGGAACGCAAGAGGCTGCAGAGAGCGGTGGACTCAGACTGGTCGATCAAGGGCATAGCGATCTCCTCCATCAAAAGATCTACGTGAGATGCTAATTCAAGAAGGTGGCATCTATCATCAAGGATCTCATTCATCCAGGCCATGCCCTCTTCTCACTGCTACCATCAGACAGGAGACACATACCACCAAGTTCAGGAACGGCTACTTTCCAACAGGTAGCTGGTTTGTGAACCGACCTGCACAACCCTAATACTACCTCGACAACAAATCACAACAGCTCACCTCTCGCACCACCATGGATTTGCTTTCTTTTCTAATTATGCTTTTGCATTGATGTCATGTTTTTTGCACCAACTTTCTTTCTTTTAAAAATGTGTGTAATTTATATAGGATTTGTTTTCCTGTGTTTGCCTGAGTCTATAAAATCATAGTCACATAGTCATAGAGAATGGAAACAGGCCATTTGGTCCAGCTTTCCCATGCCTACCAAAGTGCGCCATTTACACTATTCCCACCAGCTTGCATTTGCCCTTAACCCACTAAACCTTTCCAATCCATGTGCCTGTCCAAATGACCTTTAAATGTTGTTATAGTTTCTGCCTCAACTAACTCCTCCGGCAGCATATTCGATACATCTTCCACCTGCTGTGTGCCTGTGATGCTGCTGTAGGCAAGATTTTTCATTGTACTTCTATCTCACTGTACGTGCATATGGTGATAAACTGCAAATTGAACCTGAAATATCATCCTTACAAGTTTTCTCTGCATCATATCCAGTGCCTGCTTATGTTTTTCAATGTGATAACAAACTGTACACAGTTCTCATTATTAACCATATAACCATATAACCATATAACAATTACAGCACGGAAACAGGCCCTCTCGGCCCTTCCAGTCCGTGCCGACCATTTGTTTTCCCCTAGTCCCATCTACCTGCACTCAGACCATACCCCTCCATTCCCTTCATGTCCATATACCTATCCACTTTACTCTTAAATGTTAAAATCGATCCCGCCTCCACCACTTCTGCTGGAAGCTCATTCCACACAGCCACCACCCTCTGAGTAAAGAAGTTCCCCCTCACGTTACCCCGAAACCTCGGTCCCTTAATTCTCATGTCATGCCCTCTTGTTTGAATCTTCCCTACCCTCAATGGGAAAAACGTATCCACGTCAACCCTTTCATCATTTTAAAGACCTCAATCAAGTCCCCCCTTAACCTTCTGCGCTCCAAAGAATAAAGACCTAACTTGTTCAACCTTTCTCTGTAACATAGTTGCTGGAACCCTGGCAACATTCTAGTAAATCTCCTCTGTACTCTCTCTATTTTGTTGACATCCTTCCTATAACTAGGTGACCAACGGCTCCTGTGGGCCTCTGAAAAAACAAGCCCCGCGCTGGATTTTAAACCTTACCGGTCGGGTGTCGCTCCTCCCCCTCCTTCTCTTCCAACGGCTCCTGTGGGCCTCAGTATTATTCAGTATACAACAATTGTGGTGATGCTTAACTTTCATACTTTTCAATTCAATTCTTTTCAATTTTCAGGGTGGCACAGTGGCATAGCTGGAAGAGATGTTGCCTTAGTGCCAGAGATGTGGGTTTGATCCGGACCTCGGGTACTGCCCATGTAGAATTTACACATTCTCCCTTTGACCACATGGGTTTCCTCCAGATACTCCGATTTCCTCCCACATCCCAGACCTGTTTTTACACTGTATCACAATACTAAACTAAACTAAACTAAACTAAACTAAACTAAACTAAACTAAACTAAACTAAACTAAACTAAACTAAACTAAACTAAACTTGCTGTTTGTAGGTTAATTGACCTCTCTAAATTGTCCCCCATGTGTCAGGAATAGAAGAGAAAGTGGGATAACGCAGAATTGGTATGAACAGGTTTATGGTCAGTGTGGGCTCGGTGTGCCAAAGGGTCTGTTTCTATGTATCTCTAAACTAAACTAAGTTTTATCACACTAGAAATACATTGTGTTGCATTGCTTTTATTTACCTGTGGTGCAACTTTCAATAAGCAGTCTAGTTATACATTTAGTTTCTATATTATTTCACCTGGATTTGCACATACTAAATAATAAGTAACCTGCCGTAACATTCTACCGAAATGCTTCACCTCACATTCATCTGTGCTCATAGGAAGTTCTATGAACTTATCATCATCCACCTGTAATTTGTTCCAGCCCTCAATACTGAACATACTGCAGACCAACCGGAGCTAAACTGACCATTGCCTAATCCTTTCTGTTACCTCCAGCAATCTGAACGTAGAACAGCAGCAAGACAGCTGCTGCAATGGGAAAAGGTCTCAAGGTCGTGCAAAGTTAGTTCTTCACAGACAGCATCTTGCTGGCAATCCCCAAACAACAAGAGCTCCAGAATGCCCACTGTGCTTGGACTGCTTGAAGTCCACCATAATTAGCATCTGTGAAGAGTCACATGGTTTCTCTGCCAGCACGAGTTTAATGAGAATGGCCAGGAGATCCAGGGGCTAATTAATGATGAATATAGGGATTGGAAATGCCATCTGACCTCAAAGGGAAAATGTAAGCACTGCATGAAGGCTGAGGTCCAGCAATAAATCCGTGACCTGAAGAACAGATGGTGTGGAGAGCACTGGAGATCCAACAACTCGCTGGTAACCAAGGCATTTTTTCATCTATGGCCAAATTGTCCAATGGTTCCCCTACTGAGAGCCAGGAATAGTGCAAATATTATCAAGGAAGGAGCAGGCACTACTCCAGCTGAAGTTTAAAAACTTGGTGCAAAGGTTTCACCCCAGATTTACAGGTGTGGGAGTATTCAGGAGTGTTAAGGTTGGACGTGATATGGAGCTGGCAGGCAAGGTAACAGAAAATCCAAAGAGATTCTACAGATATATTAAGACTAAAAAGATGGCTGGGAGAAAATACATCTCCTTATAGGTTAGCATGTTCACAAGAGATGGGGTGATATTAAAATAATATTTCTTGTTAGTTTTTGCTGGGTAAAGATCAGGAAAGCAGGTTAGTGCAGCTGGTAGAGCTGCTGTCACACAGCACCAGAGACCCGGGTTAAATCATGACATTGAGTGCTGTCTGTGCGAAGTTTAAAGTTCCCTCCGTGGCCGCGTGGGGTTCTTCAGTTTCCTCCCACATCCCAGACGTGATGGTTTGTAGGTTTATTAACATCTATAAATTACCCCTAATGTATAAGGAGTTGATAAGAGGGTGGTTCTAACAAAGAATTAGTGTGAATTGGTGCTTGATGGTCAGCATGGACTCAGAGGGCTGAAGGGTCTGTATCCATGCTGTATCTCTAAACTAAACTCAATTAAACGAAGGAATTGAGACATAAGAGCTGTGATGTCTTAGACCATGTATGAATTACCAAAGAGGAAGTATTGGCAGTTTTAAAGTGGATTAAGGTGTATAAATCCCCAGGGCCAGACGATGTGCATCCTCAAACCTCATGGCAGGCTATGGGAGAAATCATGGAAGCCCTTGCAGATATATCTGTATCATCTTTAGCTACAGGTGACATTCCAGATGACTGGAGGGTAACCAAAGTTGACCTGTTATTTAAGGTGGACAACAAGGACAAGCCAGGGAACTATAGACCAGTGAGCCTGAATTCAGTGATGGGAAAGTTGTTGGAGAGGATTCTGAGGGATAGGATTTACCCACATTTGGAGAAGCAAGACTGATTAGAGATGGTAGAATGGCTTTGTGCATGAGAAATTGTGTCATGAACCAGGTATAGTTTTTGAAGAGGTCATCAAGCGAATTGATAAGAGCAGAGCAATGAATGTTGTCTCCATAGACTTTAGCAAGTTATTTGAAAAGATCCCGCTTGGAAGGCTAATCTGGAATGTTAGATTACATGGAATTAAAAATTGGCTTGGAGAAAAGGGTCAAAGAGTAGTTGTAGAGGGTTGATTTCATGAATGGAGGCTTGTGACCATTGGTGTACTGCAGGGGTCCAATGTGGTTTGTTATCCACATTAACGATCTGGATGACAATTTAATTAACGTTGTTAGTAAATTTGACAAAATTGGTGAAATGATGAGTGAGAGAAGCGAGGAAGGATAGCTAAGTTTATACAAGATCCAGACCATTTGAGAAGGTGGACCAAGTGTGACGGTATGTCAAACCAGAGAGGGACTTACACAGTAAATGTTAGAGTCCTAGAGAGTCTTGTAGAACAGAGAGATCTCAGAGTGCAGGTACATGGTTCCCTGAACGCGGCAACTCAGGTGGACAGAGTGGTAAAGAAAGCATTTGGCGTGTCTGCCCTCATTAAGAAGGGTCATTGTTGTTCTGCAATACTATTAATAAGATGTTATTACTAACTTCTTTTCAAAGAATTGTGTTCCCATTTCCATTTCTCTTTTTCCCTAAAGTAACATCTTTATTATGTGCTCCCCCATCCCCTATAATTCCCTGCAGACAATAGGGTGGGGGAAATATTTAAACTTTCCCACGGTCGCTGGAAATCACCCGACCCGACTGAGGAACCCAGGTACTGTACCTCGGAACCCCGGGATGACCTCCAGAGCCAACGGGCTGGATCTCCCAGGAACAATGAAGCTGGAGCTGCAGCTGCCGACTTTGAAGGAGCTGGAGCTGCTGTCTGTGAAGAAATCCCCGTTCCAGCGCAGGTCCACAGAAACAGCAGGTACGGTAAACTGTTGCCTGGAAACTCAGTACCTGGAAACAAAGTGGAAGCCTCCATTGTGTCCGGAAACGTGGCCGGCGGGCAGGACTTCAGGTCAGACTGAAGCGCAGGGGACTTCGACCCCCTCTCCCTACTATCCTACTGGCAAATGTACAGTCCCTTGAAAATAAAGTGGATGACTTAAAGGCAAGATTGCCTTACCAAAGGGAGCTGAAGGAATGCTCTGTGTTCTGTTTCACAGAGACATGGCTCACCCCCAGCTCCCCAGACTCAGCGGTCCAGCCTGAAGGGTTCTCCATCCACCGCTTGGACCATACACTGGCATCTGGGAAAGGGAGAGGAGGGGGCGTCAGCCTCATGGTCAACTCTGCGTGGTGCTCAGACGTGGCAGTCCTGTCCAACTCCTGCTCTCCACACCTCGAACATCTGGCGGTGAAGTGCCGTCCCTTCTACCTTCCGAGGGAATTCACCTCCATCATCCTGATCGCGGTCTACATTCCACCCCAGGCAGACGTCCGTCTGGCACTGGAGGAGCTGCACGCCGCGGTGTTAAAGCCTCGTGGTCTTACGCCGAGGCTTTAACACCATTGCTGGGGACCTCAATAAGGCAAACCTAAAGAAACCATTCCCCAACTTCCACCAACATGTCTCCTGCTGCACCAGAGGAACAAATACCCTCGACCACTGCTACATCACCATCAAGAATGCCTACCGCTCTATCCCTCGCCCTCACTTCGGTAAATCCGACCATACTGCTTCTCCCTGCCTACAGGCAGCAATTAAAGAGCGCACCCCCAGAGGTGAGGACAGTACAGAGCTGGTCGCGGGGGGCAGAGGAACAACTACAGGACTGTTTAGAGTCTGTAGGCTCGGCAACGGACTTGAACAAATACGCCACAATCGTTACAGACTTCATTACGAAATGTGTGGAGGACTGCATCCCTACAAAAACCTTCTGAGTGTTTCCCAATCAAAAACCTTGGATCAACTTAGAGATCCGCACTCTTCTGAAGACCAGACACCGGGCATTCATGTCTGATGATACAGTGGTCTATAAGAAGTTCAGATACAACCGTGGTTAGGCCATCAAAAAGGCCTAAAGGGACTTCTGCTCCAAGCTGGAGGATGAGACAGATGCTCAGCAGCTGTGGCAGGGCCTGAATGCAATCACCTCCGCAAGGCGAAATCAGGAGGCAGCTCGAATGTCGGTGAAACATCACTCCCCGATGAGCTCAATGCGTTTTACGCACGTTTTGATAGGGAGAACACCGATGTGCATTCGCGAACCCCCATTCGCTGTGATGGTATTTCAGTCTCAGTCACAGAGGCCGACGTCAGGAAATCCTTCAGAGGGGTGAACCCTCGAAAAGCGCCTGGACCTGATGGTATACCTGGTAATGTTCTAAAAATATTTTAAATGTTTCCCCCACCTGCAACAAATGTCTAACTCAAAATGCCATTATAGCACATTCCTTTGTCTCTTGTACAAAACTGTATACATTTTGGAATGAAATTTTTACAAAACTATTTAACACAAAATTGAACCCCAATATCGAATTGATTATCTTTGGATCAATGGAAGAGGGAAATAAACTAACTATATTCCAAGAAGCTTTTCTTAATTATGGTCTAATAACAGCGAAAAAACGTATACTTAAATTTTGGAAAAACGCACCTACGCCAACATTCAAAATATGGATCTCAAACATGTCTGAAACACTACATCTTGAAGAAATGAGATTCCTCTTACTAGGCATAGTAGACCAATTCTTAAAGATTTGGTCTCAGTTTATTAACTTTTTACAAGCATATGGTGGAACATAACATAACCTTAGAAATTAAATGGTTTAGAACTGGGTGACGGATGGGTAAAAATGAGATAGGTAGATCTCTCCTAATCTCTCTCTTTTTTTAAATTTTTTTACTTTTTCCTTTTCTTTCAATCTTTTAACTTCTCATCTCTGTCCTTTAATTCTTTTGTTTTCTGTTTCTACTCGCTTATCTATTCCGACACTCTTTATTTCTTTTTTCTCTCACTGTTCTTTTATTATTGAACCAAAATTATGAAGTCGTACAAGAATGAAAATATGTATTTATGTATTAGGTACTTAAGTACCAGACTACTGTACTTACTTCTAACAAAAACAAAAAAATAAATAAAAACCTGTGCGGACCAACTGGCTGGAGTTTTTACGAACATTTTCAGCCTCTCACTTCTGAGGTCTGAGGTTCCCACCTGCTTCAAAAGGGCATCAATTATACCAGTGCCCAAGAAGATTATGGCGCAAATCAACTCCTACGTCAACTAAAACCTGGACCCACTGCAGTTCGCTTACCGCCACAACAGATCTCGCTGGCTCTCCACTGCACTCTGGACCACTTGGACAACAAAAAACTCATGTCAGGCTGTTATTCATCTATTACAGCTCGGCATTTAATACTATCATCCCCTCCAAGCTGGTTACCAAACTCGCAGAACTGTGTCTCTGCACATCCCTCTGCAATTGGATCCTCGACTTCCTCATTCACTGACCAGTCTGTTCGTATTGGTGGAAATGTGTCAGACTCGATAACAATCAGCACGGGAGCACCTCAAGGCTGCGTGACAGCCCCCTGCTGTACTCACTCTATACTCATGACTGCGTAGCCGGTCACAGTGCGAACTCCATCATCAAGTTCGCTGACGACACCACTGTTGTGGGACGTATCACTGATGGGGATGAGTCGGAGTACAGAAGAGTGATCTAGCAACTGTCCATATGGTGCCAGCACAATAATCTGGCCCTCAACACCAGCAAAACCAAGGAACTGATTGTGGACTTTGGAAGGAGTAGGATGGTGACCCACAGTCCCGTTTATATCAATGGGTCGATGGTTGAAAGGGTCAAGAGCCTCAAATTCCTGGGCGTGCACATCTCTGAAGATTTCTCCTGGTCCGGGAACACTGATGCAATTATCAAGAAAGCTCACCAGCGCCTCTACTTCCTGAGAAGATTACGGAGAGTCGGTTTGTCAAGAAGGACTCTCTCTAACTTCTACAGGTGCACTAGAGAGCTTGCTGACCGGTTGCATTGTGGCTTGGTTTGGCAACTTGAACGACCTGGAGAGGAAAAGACTACAAAAAGTAGTAAGCACTGCCCAGTCCATCATCGGCTCTGACCTTCCTTCCATCGAGGGGATTTACCGCAGTCGCTGGCTCAAAATAGCTGGCAGTATCATCAAAGACCCACACCATCCTGGCAACACACCCATCTCCCTGCTACCTTCAGGTAGAATGTACAGGAGCCTGAAGACTGCAACGACCATGTTCAGGAATAGCTACTTCCCCACAGCCATCAGGCTATTAAACCTGGCTCGGACAAAACTCTGATAACAAATAACACATTATCTGTCATTTGCACTTTATTAGTTTAGTTTATTTATTCATGTGTGTATGTATTTATATATGGTATATGGACACACTAATCTGTTTTGCAGTAAATGCTTTCTATGTTCTGTGTGCTGATGCAAAGCAAGAATTTCATTGTCCTATCAGGAACACATGACAATAAAATCACTTGAACTTGAACTTGAAGAGACAGTTATGTTCTGAGCAGCTTCCCAGAAATTTCCTCAACATTACTGCATTTAAAAATTGGCAAAATCAGTTAAAGTACATTGGAACACAACCACTCCATAATGCATCACGTAAATGTTAATTACGTATAAATTTAAATGCGCCCAATATGGTGCACAAAATGGTGCAAAAATACCAAGCAATGGCTTATACAAAAGCAAGCAAAAAACATTTAATCCACTCAACTCTCCTTTCTTAAGGTGAGCTCTCCCTTTCCCTCCTGGGATAAATAAAGTTCTATTGTATCTAGGGCTGGTCTCAGAAAGTCATAAAAGGCAGTACCTGATCAGGTTTCTGAGTGGATGATTGGACATTTGAACAGTTATTGGGAGTATGCCTTTAGCATTTAAATAAATGCGATGTAATCCAACCTTCTTTCCTCACTCCCTGCTCTGCTCCTGCCTAACCTGTTTACCCCCACCTACCTCACTACTGCATTGGATCCCATCCCCCGGCCAATCTAATTTAATCCACCTGAATAGCATGAGCAAACCTTCCCTCCAGAGTATTGATCCACCGTCAGTTCAGGTTCAACCCGTCTCTCATGTACAGGTCACCTCCATGCCAGAGGAGATCACAATGGCCTAAAAATCTTCATGCCTGACCTCTGCTATGCATTCATTTGTTGTATGTTCACATCTCTACCCTCACTAGTACATGGCACTGGGAATAATCTGGAGATTACTACTCCTATGGTTCTGCTTTTTAACCTTTTACCTAACTCTCTGTGTTCACTACAGCACCTCATCTCTTTTCGTATGTCTGTTGTTTGTGCCAATGGGCAAAACAACTTATGGCTGCTCACCCGGCGGGTCACCAAAGAGGTAGATAGTAGTTCAGCACAGCGCTCTGGTTGTGGTAGGATGATTCAGTTGGCTGATAACAGCTAGGAAGTAACTGTCCCTGAATCTGGAGGTGTGTGTTTTTAAACTGATGGGAGAGGGGAGATGAGGGATTTGCCAGAGAGCGACTTGCCCTTGGTTATGCTGCTGGCCTTGCCGAGGCAGCGTGAAGTATAAATTGAATCAATAGGAGGGAGGTGGATTTGTGTGGTGGTCTGGGCTGCATCGACAATTTGCTGCAATTTCTTGCAGTCTTGGATGGAGCTGTTCCCAAACCAAGCTGTGTTGCATCCTGATAAAAATGCTTTCTATGGATCATCTGTAGAAGTTGGTGGGAGTTGTAGAGGACATGCCAAACTTCCTAAGCCTTCGAAGGAAGTAGAGGCTTTGGTGTGCTTTCTTGGTCATAACTTCAATATGGGTGGTCCAGGAGAATTTGTTGGTGATATTGACTCCTAGGAATTTGAAGTTTTCAACCATCCCTACTTCAGCACCATCAATGCAAACTGAGGTATGTGTACTTCACAGATCCGATTGCTGCTGTCAATTGATCAACTGTCAACCCCCCATCAGTATTTTAAAAGGTATATTTGTTTTTATGGGGAGTTGCAACAAGGGATTCCTACACTCACTACCTACTACTTTTCCTGGTGGTTGCCCCTCTACTTTCTGCCTGTACCTTAGGTGTCACCACCTCATTATAACTCCTATCTTTGAAGCCCTCAGTCTCCCAGATGATCCTGAGGTTATCGAGATGCAGCTCCAGTTCCCTCCCACTCCTCTTCCTTCTTTTTCCTTTATTTTCCCTGCCTCCCCCCACCCCCTAGCAGTCTGAAGAAGGGTTTTGGCCCGAAACTTTGCCTATTTCCTTCGCTCCATAGATGCTGCTGCACCCGCTGAGTTTCTCCAGCATTTTTGTGTACCTTCGATTTTCCGGCATCTGCAGTTCCTTCTTAAACCCCTCACAGAATTAGTCAGGAGCTGTAGCTGGAAGAAGCTCCCACAGGTGGAGTCCTCAATGAGCACGAAAATCTCCCTGAATTCCCCAATCTAGCAGGAGTGGCATACCAGTTCCCCAACTGCCATCCCTATAGGACGTAGACTGAAGAAGAGTTACGAAAAAAATTCCGTACTTTATCTTGCCTTCACTCTCCCCTCAGCCTCCTGGCCAAAGCATCTCGAGCCAAAGTCTCAACACTTACCCTTAAACACAACACTTCACCTCACCACTTTGGTCAGAGGGTAATTAATCTGTGGAACTCATTGCTCAAGAGGGCTTTGGAGGCCAAGTTAGTGGATATTTTTAAAGCAGAGATAGACAAATTCTTGATTAGAGCGGGTGTCAAGAGTTATGGGGAGAAGGCAGGAACTTGGGATTAAGAGGCAAAGATCAGCCATGATTGAATGGCGGAGTGGACTCGATGGTCTGAATGGCCTAAAGGGCCTGTCCCACTTGGGCGTCATTTGCGCGTCATTTACACTACATCATTTACGCGTGACGATGCACGCATGGTGCGTGGTGATGCAGGCAGTGGCGCGCGGCGCCTCAGGATTTTGGAATGTACAAAATCTTTGCGCGCCATTTGCGTGATGCGCAAATGACGCCCAAGTGGGACAGGCCCTTAATTCTACTCCTATAATTTCTGAACACAGCCACTCCCAAATTGGCAGCTTCCAGCAGGTCACTCCTAGTGCCTTTTATACACCACTAGAAGCAGTCACTCCCAGACACTAATGACTATGTTTTTAATCTCCCATGTTGCTCCCTCACACAGCGGTTCACCTGGCAGTGAAACTAAAGTGAATGGTGTCAAGGAGTGTGCAATAAAATGTTTTAAGTGATGCAAAATGATCCAGAAATGGCAATATCATTCCGGAAAACATGGATCTTCTAGTGCATAAATACAAAGAATAGCAGGTATTTTTTTGCAATTTTCAGATACACGATGTTTATAAAGAAACTTTATCAGTGCATTCTTTTGTCAAAAGATCTGTCAAAAATTACAATCCTATCAACTTTGGGTAAATGTAACCTGTCCAGCCTTTATTACTTCTGAAGAGGAACATACCTTACAAACCAGACCCAGCACCCTGAAGTTTGCCCAAGATCTGATATGCCAAATATATATATTTTTGGCATGGAAATGAAAATATTAAACATTAAAGAAAATCAAGATTAAAATCTCAGATTTTTCTGTCAGTGAGTTATGAGTTTTCTCCCGGCGCTCCAGCTTCCTCCCACATCCCAAAGATATGTAGATTTGTAGGGTAATTGGCCACTGTAAATTCCTACTAAGGCGTAGGGAGTGGATGAGAAAGTGGGATAACAGCATTAGTGTGAATGGCGGTTTGTGTGTGAATGGGCGATTAGTAGTCAGCATGGATCTAGTGGCTTATATTAGAAAAGTAGATTGTTTTGCTTGGAAAATACCAGCACTTCTAATTCAACAACCTAAAGCACTTCCTTATCTCTGTATCACCTCCTCCCCGACTCTCAGACTGAAGAATGATCTCGACCCGAAAGGTCACCCATTCCTTCTCTCCAGAGATGCTGCCTGTTCCGCTGTTACTCCAACATTTTTTGTCCATCGGTTTAAACCAGCATCTGCAATTCCTTCCTACACATCCTAAAGCATTGTCTTTGTTGCAAAATAGTAAGATTAAATGAGCTTACTGTACAGAAGGCTCAAAGACACCTTAAAGTCTTCAGTACTTTTATTAAGCACACGTCATACATAGCCCTGGCTGTACGTGGTCTGTCACGAACACCAGAGAGCGAGCTAGGGGCGTGTGGGTTGCAATTATACTAAATGGTGGGGGAAGTGGTTAGCATGGACATCGTTACTATCAATTAAAGGTGTACACACATATCATCTACATCCTTCCTCTACCAAAACAAACAGTGAGTGACAGGGCGACCACGTCTCATGCGCCAGGGTGAGTGCAAACAGTAAAGCACAGGGATACAGGATCACACGTAATCGCCGTAACGGACCGGCGGCCTGACCAGGCGACCAGACCGGGTCTGCACCTCGCCATCACCTCCTTCCCTGACAGGAACAAGCGGGGACGCCGGGTCATGGTGGGGGCTACGGACAGGAGAACTCCTTGGCGACGAAGGCAGTGGGGAGGGAGGCGAAGAGAAGGGCGCGGAAGCCGGAGAAAGCGGGACCGCAGCCGGGAGGCGCTCCGGAGGAGGACGAGGGGAGGCCGGCCCCAGAGGAATGGGCAAAGCACAGGGCCGCGACAGGGGCAGCGGGGGGCATACGGAGCCGCCGGGGGTGGGAGAGGCTCGTTCACGAGCCGGAGATGCTAGCGGGACCGGCGGTACACCCTTCCGTCGCGGTTGACAAGGTATGAACGAGGGGAACCGGCAGAGCCGACAACCACGGCCAGCCTGGAACAACCAGAAGAGGACCACATACGGACGACCTGGCCGGGGAGAAGAGGGCGAGGACACGGCAGGACCTGTCGTGGAACGCTTCTGGATACTGTGTCTTTCGGTAATGCGTTCCCGGACCAAGGCAGGTTTAAAGACGGAAGGGGACAGGGACTGCTGAGACACCGGGACCGTGGGCCTCGTGCCTCGGGACATGAGTCGCTGAGCCGGGGAGCCCAGGGCATGGTCTCGGGAGATGTTGCGGAGGTTCAGCAGGGCCAGGTAGATGTCGGAGCGGGATAGGCGGCAACGTTCCAACAATCCTTTAGCACTGCGGACCGCGCGCTCGGCCAGTCCATTGCTCTGTGGGTATTCCGGGCTGCTGGTGTAATGACGAAAGTTCCATCGCTCAGCAAAATCGCGGAACTCGGCACTGGTGAACTGGCTGCCGTTGTCCGACTGCAGGCTGACGGGGGACCCGAAGGTGGCAAAGTGGCGGCGCAACTTGTCGATGACTGCGGAGGAAGAGAGGAGTGGAGCGATCAACTTCAAACCAGCTGGAGTAAGAGTCGACAAGCACCAGGAAGTGCTTTCCGTGCCACTCGAAGATGTCGGTTGCTAGCGCAGACCATGGCAGGTCAGCAGCTGGCTGCTGCAGGAGCGGCTGCCGCTGTTGCTGTGGAGCGAGGCTGTTGCAGGTAGGGCACGCGGAGACCCTATCCCGGAAGTAGTGAGGCATGTCGGGCCAGAAGAACTGGCTCTGAGCGACAGAAAGGGTCGCCTCGGCCCCGGGATGGCCACGATGAGCGGTCTCGAAGTAATTGTTCCCGTAGTGCTTCGGGCACCACCACCTTGTGCCCCTTCACAATCACACCACCACGCAGCACCAACTCGTCACGAACCAAGAAGTAAGGCACCGCTGCGGCCGGCAGGGAAGAACGGCGGTCTGGCCAACCCTGCCTGATGATCGCGGCCAGCTGCTGTAGCGAAGCGTCTGCCGCCGTGTGCTCGGCTAGGGACTTCAACTGACCGGCGGGCACGAAGTTCACGCCCAGGACTATCAGATCGGACGTCTCATACGGATGCTGGGTTGTGGATGAGAGAGGCGCCCGAGACAGCGTGTCCGCAACAACCATGTCCTTGCCCTTGCGATAAACCACTGTGAAAGTGAAGCGTTGTAGCTGGAGCATCATGCGCTGGAGCCGGGAGGAGGCCATGTGTATTGGCTTGTTGAGGATGGTGACCAGAGGCTGGTGGTCCGTCTTGACAGTGAAGCAGTTGCCCAGGATATAGTCTTTGAATTTGGAGCAGGCAAAGACAACTGCCAGCAGTTCTTTCTCAATCTGGGCATAGTGTTGTTCAGCGGACGTCATTGTGCGGGACGCGTAGGATACAGGCAGTTGCACCCCATCATGGATCTGCAGGCAGGCGGCCCCGAGGCCAAACCTAGAGGCATCACACGTGAGAAAAGGACATGGCGGTGCGGGGGACGGACGACCGCGTGATGTCGGGATTGAGGGCAATCTTGTAGCTGCAGGGCAACTTCCCCAGCTTCGAGTCGAACCGGTCTGGGAACTCGGCCAGCGGGTTCAGGGGTGCCTCTACCAGGTGGACATCGCTGTGGAAGCTCACCAACCCGAGGTCCTGGCAGGCCTCCATGCCGAGAATTTGGACATCGTTGAGGCGGTCTGGAGCCCTGCAGTGGTCTTGCCCTCTGTCGCCGGGGAGCATTGTACTGGGGACCAGCGAGACTGGCTGTGTGGACCACAGGGTCAGGTACAGCGGAGGAGACAGCCTCAGCTAAACGAGAGGCATGCAGCGCCTCATGGAATGTCAGATCAGGCTTACGCAGCAGCTCAGAGCGCAGCTTATCATCCCGCAGACCAAAGACTAAAATGTCACAGGTCAAAGTATCGGGGGTCAGGTCATGCAGGTTACATCGGCGAGCCAGCTGGCGCAGCGCGGCCACAAAATTGTCAATAGACTCCCCAGGGTTCTGGCGTCTGGAGAACAGTTTGAAAACGCTCTAAGATGTGGTTAGTGGGAAGGTCACACATCGCCGTAAATTTAGCAATCAGGCAATCGGGGTCTTGGACACTCTCACCATGTCCATAGACGAACGACTCCGAACGCTCGAGCGCCTCCGGACCAGCCAGGTTGAGCAGCAGGGAAGCCTTGACAGCGGGGGCCACAGCAGGGTGGGCGATGGTAACATAAAGCTCAAAGTCCCGTCGGAACACACTCCAGCGATGAGTGATGTCTGCTCAAAGACTAGGATGTCAGGTTTATGACAGGCAGAAGCCATCACGGAACCAGGAGGGGGTACTAGGACTAAGAAAATAAAACGCGATAGATCAGAGACGCAGGAAGAAGCACTTCTGATGCCATGTACAGAAGGCTCAAAGACACCTTAAAGTCTTCAGTACTTTTATTAAGCACACGTCATACATAGCCCTGGCTGTACGTGGTCTGTCACGAACACCAGAGAGCGAGCTAGGGGCGTGTGGGTTGCAATTATACTAAATGGTGGGGGGAGTGGTTAGCATGGACATCGTTACTATCAATTAAAGGTGTACACACATATCATCTACACTTACCAGTTTGAAGTTTGATCTTTATTTTATGAGGAGTCGAGTTGAGGGACTCCGTGAAGAACCCCGTACAGCCGTTCGTGCGTCAATCTTCAAAGCAACGGTGTGAAATCACAGATAATGACTGAAGTATAATGGTAAGATAACAAAGACTAGAACTACCAGATGAGATCTATGAGGGCTGGGAACGGAGGGCATGTAGTCCCTCAACTCAACTCCTCATAAAATAAAGATCAAACTTCAAACTGGTAAGTTCACGTTTAATCTTACTATTTTACTTGGGAGTCACGTGAGTGATTACGTGAAGACTTCAAAGCTCTGTGATATCATGCCGTGTGAAACGAGTGTACACAACCACACCTGCTTCATTGACAAATTAAGGGAAAACATTCATAATGCATACAGTCATAACATAGATGTAAAACATACTGATGCTGTTTAAATGAAACAACAATATTTCCATCTCTCACCCAGATGGAAAATATAACCAGAACATAAATAGAGTTAACAAATAACCCCGGTTCAGCAATGGGTCATTACAGATGTTTGGAGATTCATTCGTTGGACCATGCTGCAGCCGTAACAATGCGACCCAGCGGAACATAAATACCCTTGCTGCTGATGTTGTAGCAGCCCTGGTGTAATGAGATCTGGAATCAGAATCCATTAGTACATAACACAACTCTGTTTTTTCTCATTGGAATGGCCTGAACAATAAGTTCTCCCAAATTATTTATTTATTTATGTATCTATTTATTTATTTATTTTTTGTGACTAACAACATTGCTAGTCCAGAACTCCAAGGCTCTTGATGACCTTGACATATTATGGTATATGTGTGCTTACCTTATCAAACATCCCTATGGTGTGCCTGTGACTATTTTGAGACCTGACCCCTTCTGGTCTGCTCAAGTATTTATAACATAATATTATATATTATAATTTACAAACGTTATCATCCTGTACCATCACAATTATGTAGCGACTGAACCTGTTGCACTAAACCAGAAGGATAACTACCTAATAAACTCCAGCCAAATTTAAGGATATAGCTGCAGCCTCCTGGTGAAATAGTGTTCACAAATGTCAACATCGCATATGGCATTATATTGGTCCTGGGACCTATGTTGAAGATATCCTACCCCTTGATAACCCAATTAATGGCCGTATAACTCCATAATTAACAAACGATCATTTAGCTTGAACTCGAAACATTAGCAATCAATAACATTTTCCATGGAACATAAGCATAACAAACTCTTTCATCTCCTGGAAAATAAAATTCTGCGGTTTGGTGCTATGCAAACACTTTGAACACATAGAAGGATAAATGTAACAACCCAAACCTTAGGGCTGTTTATTAAACCTGCAGAACATAATTTGAGTTTATCATGCAACAACTGATTTCCCAAGCCTCAGGCTGAACCAGCAAATTACGTTTAAAATAACCAAATAAGGTTATATTATTCGCGACAAATCAGGAATCAATTTGCATAATCACTCAATAGGAACCTCAAGCGGCCTCTTAATGACTTTATTTGAAACCTCAATTGATAAACAAAATGGAGGGAGCCATAAAAGTCCTTCCTACTCCTTTTAGCGAAAATGCATGTTTCGCCACTGTAATGCCACATATTTTGCAACCAGTGAAATAAACATGAAACCATGTTAGGTGTTCCATTAACCAGAATTTCATAATATAGTGTAATTCAACACCAATTCTGTGTTGCCATTAACCTATGCTTGATGATTCCCCTGTGACAACAAGATATGTAACCATTCCATGGGTCTTTAACTGATTGCACCCTCGTGACTAACATATGCCATCATCATAATGTATCAACCTGAGCATCACAATATGCACATTTGTCCATTCACTCTTTAACCCATACGATGCCCGTAGGGTCTATAGATAGTTGATACCCACAACAGACATTTTTTGCAAATCATGCAAATCTGCTCCACCTCCAAACTCGAGATGATATTTGCAACTTGGTATCTGCCGTAAACAGCAACTGTGGCCCAATTTCCGAACCGGTCTTGTAAGACAATCTTGGTCCTTCTACTGAACCTGCACAATTCTAACCTGCTTGAAAAGCTAGAACAGACCATTTTACATGATTAGACCCCTCAAACTAGCTGATAATGTCGCAATCATTTGTAATGTATAACTAAGTGTACACCTTACCAAGCTGTAAGTGGTCCCTTAATTGTAGAGTAGCACAGGTACAGTGCGTACCTCTGGCCAGCCTTCATGCTGCCACCAACTTCAGTGAACCGCTTACTGCCAATAAAGACGTGGGGTGCATTATCACCAAAACTATGAAACCTTGCTCGTTCCAATAGCTTGTGCTTTGTCCTCCAGGTTTCGCCTATGGAAAGGTATTACCTGAATAGAAGATTCGACGGCCAACTGTAATGTCCCCCTTAGAGCGGTATTCATGCATATGTGTTTGGGATGGTAACTTTCTGGCCAAGCATAGACCTCTGGGCACATGCCCTGAATCCCTTGGGCATGCTCTATGGCTATACCCTCAGACTCGGCAATAGACTATACCGATCCCACATGCTCTCCTCTTACATGAGGGAGCAATTAAGCAGCCCTGATACAAGGTGCTGCTGGCGCAGCTTCAGCAATACGCCGACTTTTCCATGGCCCCAGTGTCAGAATAATACTGATGCAGCATGCTCTCCTCCTACATGAGGGAGACCTTAAGCAGGCCTGCTAAAAAGCACTGCTGACACAATTTCATATTTAGGGCCATTAGCATCATTTTGTAATATAATTAAAGATTTACTTAACAACAACTGGAGCAGTAATGAATACTGTTTGTCCATCCTTGTGACTTTATTAATTTCACCTGGAGAAACAAGGTGTGTTAACAATGACCTATAAGGCACTTAATAGTTAACCATTTAACAAGATAAATTGTCTTACTTGCACAGCTGAATCACATCTATACTATTAACAATTAATCTAACGACTAGTAAACCTGTTACCAGAGTTTATTGACTGCCATCTGTTGCCCAGGCCGGCATCACAGCTAATTGAATATCTAAACGTGAATCCCAACATCCTACAAGTCTATTTGATAGACTTAATCCAGTTGGATGGAGGAGCCCAATTTCTCAAATATAGTTTATGACTTAACAGATTCTGTTATATTCCTAACAATGACCCCTCATCCCCATGATCACTGTAAATGGGAATACCCTACTAAACAGCTATTCCCATAAAGCAGCCCTGAACAAAGGTGCTGCTGGCGCGGCCTTTCCCATAGGCCAGTATTTGCCATAGATTTGGCGTTCTCATGAAGCAGCCCTGAGCAAAGGCGCTGCTGGCATAACCTCTCCAATAGGCTAGCCTGCCATAACTTGGCATTCCCCTGGAGCAGTCCTGAGCAAAGGTACTGCTGGCACAGGCCATAGCAGTCCCCATGAGCAGTCCTGAGCAAAGGTACTGCTGGCACAGCCTCTCCAATAGGCTAGCCTGCCATAGCTTGGCATCCCCATGAGCAGTCCTTGAACAAAGGTACTGCTGGCACAACCTTTCCCATAGGCTGGCACTGCCATAACTTGGCATTCCCAGGATGCAGCCCTTCCCAAAGGTGCTGCAGCCTCTGCTGTAGGCTGCCATTGCAATAAACTTTACTACTGATCCACCTCCTGCCTAAAGGAGTTTATCTAAATTGATTCCCAGAGGAACCTACCAAATCTTTCTTAATTACTCTGACTATTTTGGCAGCTGTCCCCATATCCTGGGAATTATTGTGGTTAGGGAACCACATAAGTGAATTTCCCTCCCCGGGAATCAATCCCCGGGCACCCGGGCTACACATTTACGTGAATTAAACCCCATTTCTTGCGGACTACTGCGGTCTGGGAACCGCATACACTTGAGTTTCCCTCCATCGGGAACCCAGGCTGACCGTTCAGGTCCGTTAAGCCCCATCCCCTAGGGACTACTGCGGTCTGGAACCGCACTATTCTCGGGTATCCCCTCCCCGGGAACCCATCATGTGGAGTCACTGACCGCGTTATCAGTGACTCCGATCGCAAACCCGACATTCGCCAGCTCCCCGCTCCCGCGGCCGGACCAGGGTTTTCCCCCCAAAGCCCTAGGCTGGTTCACTCGTCGGCCTCGCGACAATTCCACAAGAACCCCGGAGGTTCCTGAGGGAAACCTAGAACAGGTAAGAAATAGCACTTACCTGAAACTTTTTTAGACTTACCGTTGGAGGAGCTGCGCTGCTCCACAGTCGTCTGCATGAAAGTGTCTGACGTAAAGATGCACGAACGCCTGTACGGGGTTCTTCACGTAGTCACTCACGTGACTCCGAAGTAAAATGGGGTAAAGGGTTGCTAAATAATGCTAAGCTCCTGACAGGTATATGAACTTTAAGAAACGTTATGCTTCAGATATGCATAGAGGTATACTGCTGCTTTGTATCCATCAGATTCATTGTATATTTTGAAGAGATAATCTGACTTATTATTAAAACCTCTCAGTGACATGCAACTAAATATGATTTTTTTAATCCATTTTACAAGAAGACTAATTTTCACATAGCACAGATTCCCAATTAAATAATAGTTTAAATGATTGCACTTCAAAGTAGTGGAGAATATTACAAACAGTGCATTCTCATGTAGAGCAATTAATCAACTTTGAGATTTTCACATTAATGCATTCATTAAAGTTGTGAAGTTGCTGTCTGTTTCATTGAATATTGACTGTGAATGCTGCTAGTTCTTTCTTTATTACAAACACAAACTGGGCCTATGCCTGATTTATTTCATTTTAATAGTTCTTCTACTATTACGTCAGATTAAATGCGACATAACTTTATTGGAATCTTGGACAGTGGAATCATCAATTACATTTCCAATGTCGTCAAATACAGTCAATTTAGTGTTGCACAGATGCCGAAATCTGAAAACCGACATGATGAAAGAGACATGGTTAGACAGTAAGGGCCCGAGAGAGGACTCAATGTTTTCTTCCAATTAATACTTATTTGTACCCGACAAAAGTCTAGTCTTCCCACAAGTGGAAGTTAAAATTTTATTTTGAGATTTTATTCTATAATGATATTCTAGAATGAAATTCTATAATGATACTAAACAAGTATTTGATAGCTTCAATCTAGATCCAACCATTTTCAAGATTGCCTTTTTCAGGATAAAATTATATTTTATCAGGGTGTTATTTGCAGTATGGATGGGGACTATTAGGAAACCAGAAGCTATCAAAACCTACTTTATGTGGAAAAATAATTAGAAATATATTCTACAGAGCAAAATTATGAGGCAAAAATATCACAAACCCACTGCTAGTCTCTCTGCAGTTTGCATATCGGGCCAATAGATCTGTGGATGATGCAGTCAACCTAGGCCTGCACATCCTCCAGCTCCTCGTGCTTGGCTCAGCCACCAAGCATGACACCCGAAGGCTGCAGCGAATCGTCCGATCAGTTGAGAAGGTTATTGGCTGCAACCTTCCCTCCGTTGACGAACCTTACACTGCAAGGGCCAGGAAACGAGCAGGTAAGATCATCTCTAACCCCTCTCACCTTGGACACAAACTCTTTGAATCACTTCCCTCTGGAAGGCGACTCCGGACTGTCAAATCTGCCACAGCCAGACATAAATGTGGCAGATTTGACAGTCCGGAGTGTTTTTCCACGAGTAGTAGCTCTACTCAATAACCAAAAATGCATAGCCTCCTTTTGCTCTGGTATTTTATTTAATTCACATGATTAATTAATAATGTTTAATGTTTTATGTATCATTCTTAACTGTCACTGTATGTCATGTTGTCACTTGCAGGTGGAGCACCAAAGCAAATTCCTTGTATGTGAATATTTGGCCAATAAACCTATTCATTCATTCATCCATTCAAAACCCTCTCCCCTTACCTATTGCATCATATCCATCTCTACAAGATGGAAATATAACAAGGTAACGAGGAAATCACTTTAAAGTAAGATCAAAGGGAATGGAGGTGGCTGCACGGTGAGGAGAAGAAAGGGGCACTTCTCATTCTAATCTAGTTGACATGAGAATTAAGGGACAGAGGTTTAGGGGTAACGTGAGGGGGAACTTCTTTACTCAGAGGGTGGTGGCTGTGTGGAATGAGCTTCCAGCAGAGGTGGTGGAGGCAGGATCGATTTTAACATTTAAAAGTAAAGTGGATAGGTATATGGACGTGAAGGGAATGGAGAGGCATGGTCTGAGTGCAGGTAGATGGGACTAGGGGAAAACAAATGGTCGGCACGGACTGGAAGGGCCGAGAGGGCCTGTCTCCGTGCTGTAATTGTTATATGGTTATAATTCAGCAATGGAAATACTGTCTTGTTTTGCAAAATGAGGCAGAAGTGTGATTAAATAATTCTAAGCAGCTGATAGGAGCATGGAGTAGGAGTATTCATGCTTACGAGCCAGAGCTACATTGCAGCTTGGTATCAATCAGATACATTGCACAGTGCCCTTTACAATACAATAATGTTGATTAGCAGCTGCTTCAGAATATGTTGCTGTCTGAATTTAAAACACAAGTTTAAAACATTTGTAAGCTGAAAATGTGAAAATGTGAGCCATTGTTAGCATGCAAGAAATGAACAGCACTTTCAACAACAACAAAATGTGTCAATCCTTCATTAACAACCCAGTGCTTTTAATGTCCCCATGTACACCAGACGTCTAAAATTACACCTCTAAAATATTGAAAACTAGATTTTTTTAAATTTGAGAATTTTTAACATTACAAAAAATTACTAAAATTTAATACATAACATGTATTAATTAAATTCAATGACTCAGGCCCTTAAACAGTTTAAGCTGCTTATAGGACAACAACCTACGATAGACACCAACAACATGGGACGATAACTATACTGGCATTTTTTGTCTACAAAAATAGCTCCAGCTTTAAATCTTTTTTTAATCTGAATTGCTTACACTTTGTGTATATCCACTAATCCAACTTCTATAAAAACCCAAGTAATATTTAGATTTTTCTTTCAGAATTTTCAGAAGCACCAAATCTATTATTACACAAGGAAATATCTAAGCATTTTTATTCATCTTGTGCCACAGCTCAATAAAAAATACTAATGTGCAATACTAATATAATTTAGAAGTCTGTTACCACATATTTACTCACCCAATAAACAGTAGCTCAATATATAACATCAAATAATAATCATTACTAGTACAGTATAATGGGCATTGCATGGTTCCCTGCCTCAACCAAAACATATTTGCAAGCAAGAATTGAAGACAACGGATAACAATCTCTATGCCCAATTAAGCTGAAATGACAACTTATATACAAGAGAATGCTAGCTTGAGTTACTACTTAGCAATCAGCTAGCTAAGCTGAAAGAATGCCCACTTTAAGTAAATAATGTTTCACCATTTCTCTTGGGAGCTCGAGCATAATAATAACACTTACACAGAAGTCCACTGCAAATCTATTTAAATTTGTATATATCCAGAAGTGTATAATTTTGAATCTATATGCCTCTATAGCACCATGGCTTAATGAATATCTATTGGCTTCATTATTAGCACATGGTGCATGCAATGGAAATGGGATCTTCCCTCCACTATTTAGCGTCATCTTGGAAGTGAGCATTCTTGATATTCTTTAAGATAGTCACAAAAAGCTAGAGTTACTCAGCGGGACAGGCAGCATCTCTGGAGAAAAGGAATGGGTGACAATAGACAATAGACATTTCAGGACCCTTCTTCAGACTCTACCAGAAAAGTCACCCATTCCTTCCCTCCAGAGATGCTGCCTATCCCGCTGAGTTACTCCAGCTTTTTATGTCTATCTTCGGTTTAAACCAGAATCTGCAGTTCCTTTCTGCACATGATGTTCTTCAATCAGCTTTTCATAAATCTATAGCCAATTGTCTAGGCTAAGCAGTTGATCAACTGAAAATTAAAGCCTTTCTTTCTTTAAGCTTTACAGGTTAATCAGTACTGACTTGGATCTACCTGATTGTTGGTTTCAGTGTGCTGCTTGCATACTTAATTGCACAACATGCATAGATTTTAACTCAAGTATCAGGTGGCGCCCGCAACAGTCTGTCTCGTTACTTCCTTCTTTGTTGTTTTTTACTATGTGTTCAAGAGAGTTCAAGAGACATTTATTATCACATGCACCAATTGGTATAGTGAGATTTGAATTACCACACACCCATACGAATAAAAAGAACCACAATACATGATAGAATTTAACATGAACATCCCCTGTTAAATGTAAAATGTATGTTTTAGTGTTCTTTTGCTTGTTTTATGTGTGTGGGGGGGGTTGGTTGTTGGATATTTTTTTAAATCTCTTACCTCAACTGAGATGCAATTTTTTTCCCGTAATGTATCTCTGTCCTCACTGCGGCCTGACATCGTGGAGTTGGCATCCTCTGCTGGAGACCGACTTCGAGGAGTTCCAACCACGTGAGCCTGCGGACTTAACATCGTGGAGCTGGCGATACCTGTCGGGGATCGATCTTGGACTGCAACCGCGGGAGCCTGCGGACTTTGACCGACTGTGAGAGCTCCATCCGCAGGAGATTCGATCACCCCGATGCAGTGGTTCGATCACCCAGATGTGGGAGCTTCGATCGCCGGCTGTGGGAGCTTCAATCACCCCGAATGTGGATGGTTCGACTGCCCCGATCGCGGAGAGAGTAAAGAGAAAGAAGCTGGACTTTATTGCCTTCCATCATAGTGAGGAATGTGGGGAACCGCTGTGGTGGATGATTATGTTAACTTGTATGTAGTTGTGTGTCTTGTTGCTTCTTTCTTTAGTATGGCTGTATGGTAATTCGAGTTTCACTCTACCTTAATTGGTACACATGACAATAAACAGACCTTTGAACCTTTGAGTATCAGTCAATGCTTGGAACTGATGATACACAGATCCTATGAAGATTCCACATATTTCCAAAGTAAACAGGATTGATTTCCATGGTACAACAATTAACACATTATGTTATGAACATTCTAATATACATTTCAGGCCAAAAAGGCTAAAATGTTGTTTACGATTATTCATTTTTCCAATCAAGTTTTTGAGTTGAGGTCTGAGCTGTTACCTGATAAACCTTTGAGGTCAAATGGACTCACTAGATCATCACAATCTATAGAGTAGAAACAAGGAACTGCAGATGCTGGTTTTCCAAAGAAAGATACAAAATGCTGAAGTAACTCAGCAGGTCAGGCAGCATCCCAATCCACGTTCTCCAGGGATTCTGCTTGACCAAATGAGTTACTCCAGCGTTTTGAATCATCCCAACCTATTTCACCCATTTGACCACTTTGACTGTTTGTGTTTGTGTTTGTGTTCCAAGGTGGGAAGATTATTCTCTCTGTTCGATTAAGTGCAGTTGTGGACGGCTTGATTGTGTCTGTACACTGTGGATGGCTTGATTGTAGAATTTAAGATTCTAGAATAGCATAAAGGCACTCTTTTAAAAAGGTGAGGAGAAACTTCTTTAGTCAGAGGGTAGTCGACAGCGATGGCAGTGAAGCAGCGGCAGTGATGAAGCCTCGTGACGATGTGGCCTTGGCACGAGCGATGCCTCGCGGGTCATCCTGTGGTCGACAGTCGATGAAAGCTTGGAAGACCGCCGTGAGGGGGGAGGACAATGGAAGATCCGGCGTGGGGGGACCGCCGTGAGGGGGGAGGACAATGGACAATTGGGGGAGCGGGGGGGTACAAAGGACAATGGGGACTCAGCGGGGGGAACTGTTGTTAGGGGGATGGAACAAAAGGGGGAGCTGGCATGCTTTGTAACTTTGCCAGTGCCGTAGGTAGCTGCTATTTGAATAAGCAAAGAATCTCACTGTGCCTAGTCACATGTGACAATAAAGTATTCCTATTCCTCCTAGTTAATCTGTGGAACTCATTGCCACAGAGGGCTGTGGAGGTCAAGTCAGTGGATATTTTTAAGGCAGAAATAGGCATTTTTAAAATTAGAATAGGTGTCAAGGGTTATGGGGAGACGGCAGGTAAATGGGATTAGGAGGCAGAGATCAGCCATGATTGAATGGCAGAGTGGACTCGATGGGCCGAATGGCCTAATTCTACTATACATTGTGAACTTGTGAACTTGTAATAATTTATAGTCTTTTTACCAACTGGATATCTCACAACAAAAAGGCTTTTCACTGTACCTTGGTACACGTGACAATAATAAACTAAACTAGATGCTGTCTCAAGGAAAAGACATCCAAACTCTTCATTTTACTATTTATTTTTGGGACATGAGTATCCTTATCAAAGTTATTAGTCTTATATACATCTATTGATCCTTGAACATGGGTACTACATGTAGAGTTTGCACATTCTCTCTGCAAATGTATCGGATTCCTCCGGGTGCTCCGGTTTCCTCTCACATACCAAAGACATTTAAGTTTGTCGGTTAAGTAGCCTCTGTAATTTGCCCCTAGTGTCTTCTTCTATCGTGTGGCATGCACAGCCTAAAGTTGTAGGACTAAAGTTCTATTTGATCTTCTGTTTGTGCACGTCGAGTTGATTGCATTAGTCGAAACAGGGCGGACCACGTGATGGTTGCAATCTTCCACCCCGCCCCTAGTGTGTAGTGAATGGATGCTTAAGTGGGATAACATAGGGCTAGTGTGAAAGGGTGATCGATGATCAGCGTGGACTATCGGTGGGCCAAAGGGTCCGTTTCTACACTGCATCTTTCAATCAATCAGTCAAACTGAGAGAAATTTTCAGACCAGCCAGACGGTAGGCTCAACCATATTGGTGGGTCAGGAATCATTACCAATATAGATTGAATAAAACATATCTCCTTCCTTGAAGGGCATCATTGAAGTGCATGTATTATTACTGGAGGTTCATGGTATGCTTTACTGAAATTATGTTTACTTTATATCTATTTAATTATTTGAATTTAAATTCCATTTCAAGTTAATGTCAATGGATAAATTGTCAATGTCCGAAATATTGGAAATATTATTTCATAGAAACATAGAAAATAGGTGCAGGAGTAGGCCATTCAGCCCTTCGAGCCTGCACCGCCATTCAATATGATCATGGCTGATCATCCAACTCAGTATCCTATACCTGCCTTCTCTCCATACCCCCGATCCCTTTAGCCACAAGGGCCAATTTCAATTTAGATAACAAGTGGCATAAGAGTTCCTTGGATTGTAAATAATTTCATTAATTGTATGTAACATACATATTTTGTTCCAGGACATGGAAACAAATATGTTCAAACTTATACTATCGTATTGGCTTTAATAATGCTACATTTTCTTGTACAATATCAAGGACAAATTCTCGATTTTTGAACTCAAGTCACCAACTTGACATTTAGCATCTAAAGCAAATTTGATGCACGCCCCTTTGACTGGTCATACATCACACACAGATTTATTTAACAGTCATAATACCAATACAATTATGGAAATAAACAACATCTATTTAGAGATCAGGCAACCGAACAGTCATTCACAAAACCTACACATGTTAATGCACAAATGGGCAAAACAGGCAAAGAGTTCATATCATCATCAGTGCTGCATCAATAAACATTGGCAGTGTGATCCAGTGCTCATATAAAAAGCTGATTGTTTTGATGGACCTCTTTTATTCAAATTGATTTTTTTACAGAACCTTTAGTGCTTAAATAATCATATCGCTGTATGCACACAGCTTCCTTGTCGTCATAACCTCGGTAGGCTTCTTTTCAAGGTCAAGGCACACAGCAGTATTAACAGCGAAATTATGTCAAAAAAGTGAAGTAAATTGCCAAAAATGCCAAAGTGAACATCTGCTGAGATTGCTAACCAATAGCGCAAACTTCAACATTTCTCAATTATGTTGAAAGGAACAAATTTGAAGAAAATAAATGCAAAACATGGGATGTCAGTAAATTTTAGTTTAGAGATACCATGTGGAAACAGGCCCTTCGGCCCACCAAATCCATGCCGACCAGGGTACACTAACACCATCCTTACACTAGGGAGAATTTACAATTTTTACGAAAATCAACTAAGCTATAAATCTGTACGTCTTTGGAGTGTGGGAGGAAACTGGATCATTTGGAGAAATCCCACGCAATCACGAGAAGAATGTACCAACTCAGTATGGACAATACTCGTAGACGCAATTAAACCCGGGTTTCTGGCGCTAAAAGGCAGCAGCTCTACCGCTGCACCACCAGATTGCCTGAGCACATTTTTGACAAAATATTCATTGCTCCAACCTATTTTGCAGATATCCAAAGAAAGTAAAATCAGTTTCCTATGGAGCTGAGCCAACATCTCTTGTACTGGAGACACACCAGGTCAATTGGTGTCCTCCAGGAAAGGTTGGACTCAGTTTAGCGGAGTCAGCACTGAATCCACTTTGGTTCAGTTTATTGTGGTTCAGACCTAAAAAGCTATCCAAATACTAGACTCCATTTTCTGTAAATGCGTCCATTGTTAGTAATTACGCTGCATCATTTACAAAATTCAATTCCATTGAAATAAATGAAACCAAATTACAGAAGTGGTGAAGAATGTTTTCATGTTTGGTGATGAGGTTATAGTCAAGAGGAACGAATGAAGAGTTTAGTTTAGTTTAGAGATACAGTGCGGAAACAGGCTTGTCGGCCCTCCAGGTCTGCACTAACCAGCAATCCCTGCACATTAACACTATTCTACACACACTATGAACAATTTACACATACCAAGCCAATTAACCTACAAATCCATACATCTTTGGAATGTGAGAGGATATCAAAGATATCGGAGAAAACCCACGCGGTCATGGGGAGAATGGTACAAACTTCGTACAGACCGCATCCGTAGTCAGGATCAAACCTGGGTCCACTGGCGCTATAAGGCAGCAACTCCACCGCTGTGCCACCGAGCTGCCCTTTAATTGAGAGCTGACATTTGGAATCATCAATATAAAGCAAATTTGTCAGACCACAACAACATCACCATGTCAATTTGACGATAATGTCAAGATTGGTTCTTAATGAACAGTGCGGCACCTTCAGAAGAAAATGGCAAGAGAGACTGAAGTCTATGTCAAAGTCTCATTGACCATAATCAATTAATATTCCAGAGAGTACAAGAGGCAAGAGGGTCCAAGTGAGTAGGGAATTCTGGAATGGAAAAAAAGACGTGAAAACTGCAGACCAGAGAAATGGGCACAGAGGAGAGGAAATGAGGGATGATAAAAAATGTGTATTCAAAATGTTAGGGTCATAAGAGGACAAATCTGAAGCTTCTGGTGAGGAGTAATAATGCACGGAGATGAATATCAGAATGTGCAGTGAAAATGCAGGCGGTAGATCCTGGGAGTAGAGTGGATCCTTTTTCTAGTCAATGTAAACAGTTGTTCTCCAGACTTTCTGTGGCACTTCCATCAACATTGTTACAATCACGAGAAAGGAGGGTAGAAGTTAAACACGTTACTTTGGCAGGGTGCTTTACTAGCGCATTAAAACCTACTTTGTAATTCCCAACAAATGAATAGTAAGATGAAATGAGAAATTACCAGTTTGAAGTTTGATCTTTATTTTATGAGAAGTTACGATGAGCGATTACATGAAGAAGGCCATCAGCCCACATGCGCGTCAATCTTCAAAGCAACGATGTGAAATCACAGATAACAGTAGTTGACCTGAACATAGTAAGATTGGAGAGAACTAGAACTACTAGATGACCTTTATAATTTGAGGGTTGGGAGTGGTGGGCACGTAATCGCTCATCGTAACTTCCTCATAAAATAAAGATCAAACTTAAAATTGGTATGTTCTCATTTAATCTTACTATTTTACTTCGGAGTCATATGAGTGACTACGTGAAGACTTCAAAGCTCTGTGATTTCATGCCGGATACGAGTCCAAGCATCACACACTGCATCAATTGACCATGGATGAGTGAAAGAGATGAATGCATTCAGACATGACATAGTTAGTTAAAAATGCTGATACTTTAATCATCAAAAGAAAATAATAGAGACCCCTCCCATCCTGGGGGGAAACTATAAAACAGAATCTAAAATGGTACTAGAAAAAAACCCCAGTCCGGCAATTGGTTTGTTGTAAAACCTGTGGAACGTCTGTTCATTGGACTATCCTGCAGCCGCTAGGATGTTGTCGAGAGGGAGGTCCATTGCCTTCGCTGCCGACGTAGAGTGAGATTTAAAATTGTCAGTGTCCACTCCTGCACTTGCCAGGACCTGTTTTAACCATCTAGAAATGGTTAGCACTGATACCTTATGAAAAGGTTTTTTGTAACTTATCAGTACAGATAATTCAGAGCCTCTGAGGCTCTTAGTGACCTTGATGTATTGTTGACTGTGTGTTACTACGCACAACCGTGGGTCCATGGGGTATGCCAAGAACAGTAACTTGAGCCCTGACACCCCTGGTCTGCTCTGTTTGATCAAATCATAAACGATGAAGGTAATATTATTTGCATAAGTAGTCATGTTGTCCAGTCGTAATTTGTGTAACGTCTGGACCCATTGCGCTGAGACCAGCGCCATGATCATGACCACCTTGAGGGTGAGTTTAGATAAAGGCAGGGACGAAGCTGGTGCCCACTGGCGAAGCAGTGTGAGCACCACATTCACATCCCATTCCGTGTACTGGGGCCTGGGTGGTACAGAATTAAAAATGCCCTTCATGGACCTAGTTATTAAGGGGTGAGTCCCTACAGATTGGTGACCCGATCCCAGCACTAAGTATGTGGATAATGCACTTCTGGCACTATTTATGGCACTATAGCTCAATTTCAGATCATAGTATAGGGTAGATAGAAATTCCAAGACATCCGTGATTCGTGCTGATTCATACGTGATGTTTGAGATAGAACATCTCCCACTTCTTGATTTTGGAGATGTACTGGGTTTTTTTTGGGGGGGGGGGTTCTTTCTTTTTATTAGAAGTAATGTACAGTACAGTACTATAAGCCAAAAATAACATAATAAATTTCATGTACCACTTCTTGTTTTAAACTTTAATAATAGGAAAGTAACAGAAGGAAGAAAAAGAGAAATAGAGAAAGTTAGATAATATAGTAAGTACATGAGAAAGTGAAAGGAAATAGCCCGTAAAGACGTAAAACGCGAGGAAGAATTAAAAAAATTAAAATTAAAATAAAGAAAAGGAAATGATAAGAAAATAAGATAAGATAAAAGGGATGTATGTGCTTCATATCTTTACACACCCCTCACCAGGTACTGAAACCGTTTATTTCCAAAAGTTATGTTGCACCCTATGCTTGTAATAAGTCGATAAATGGAGACCAAATCTTTAAGAATTGGTCTGATTTGCCTGCTAGGACGAATCTCATGTCTTCGAAGTGTAACATTTTGGACATATTTGAAATCCACCTTTTTATCGTTGGTGTGGGTGCATTTTTCCAAAATGTAAGTATGAGACTTTTTGCCGTTATTAAGCCATAATTAAGGAAACTCTTTTGGAACGAAGTCAGCTCAAAGCCGACTTCCATTGTTCCAAAAATAATCAATTCTGCGTTCGGTTTCAATTTTATTTTAAATAATTTTGTAACATTTTCAAAGATTTCATTCCAAAATTTTTGGATTTTTATGGAAAAAACAAAGGAATGTGCTATAGTTGCATCTTGAGATAAACATCTAGCACAAGTGGGGGAAACATTTGGAAAGATTTTACTTAGTTTAGTTTTTGAATAATATAATCTGTGTAGGATTTTAAATTGGATTAGAATATGTCTAATAATGTCTTGATCGACCCAATCTCTTCTAATTCTATCGGATGATGGTATTTCTATATTTAGGATGATATTATACAAGTATGATATTAAGTTAGTTGAGTCCGCCATTCTATTTATAACTTCATATAATAGGTCTGGAGTCAAATTTTGGTATTCTTGTGTATGTTTTTTCAAATAATCACGGATTTGAAAATATTTAAAATATTGATTACTTCTCAGATTGTATTTAAGTTGTAGTTGTTGGAATGATAAAAAAATTCCAGTTTCATACATGTCTCCAAATGTTTTAATTCCTATTCCCAATGTGTAAGTGATTTATCAATAATGGATGGTTTAAACGACGGATTATTAATTATAGGAGAGAGAAGCGATAGGTTTCTTAATTTAAAGGTTAATTTTATTTGTTTCCAAAGTTTTATAAAGTTTATGTGGTTTATCACCGAATTCCAAATTTTCCTGTTTTGTAATTTGAAATATTCTTATAACTTTTGCAGATAATATTCTATTTAATTTAAAATTCAATATTGTTATTATATTATGTTTATCTATAGTTGGCTCTTTAGCATTATCTAGGTCCAGTTGTCTAATTCGTTCTTCTAACTGCATTTGTTCATTCTTGTTCTTTTTATTTTGAAAAGCTAGGTATGAAATTATAGATCCTTTGATAAATGCCTCAAAATATTCCCATAGTAAAGCGGGTGAAATATCTGGGGTGTCGTTGGTTTCAAAAAAAAGTTCCAGCTGTTGTATTAGATATATACCACCTATTGGATCATTTAGAATTTGAGGATTAAACCTCCAAAACGATTTTTTATTAGGCATTCCTTCTAGTTTAAAAATAAAATTAACGGGGAGTGATCAGAGATAATGCTGTTATGATATTTTGGGTTCTTTGTGTGAGGAATTAATTTTGTATCCACTAAAATATAGTCGATACGTGAATAAGTTTAGTGTACCATTGAGTAAAATTAGTATTCCCTTTCAACTGGGTTAACGATCCTCCAAACATCTGTTATATTTGTGTAGTGTATGTTTTTATGTATGTATTTAGGAGTTCACTAATTTCAGATTTTATGTTATGCCTCTTTTGTTGTGCAGATTTGTCCAGGTAAGGATCTAAAATGCAATTGAAGTCTCCCCCAATTATCACATTTTGATAATTAAACTGTGAAATTATATTCAGGATTTTATTTAAAAATTGGGGATTACCAAAATTAGGCGCATAAATATTTACCATAGTGATTGGGGTGGAGTGGATCTCTCCGGTAACTATGAGATATCTCCCGTCTTTATCTTTTATGATATTCTTTGATTTAAATGGTATACCTTTACGAATAATAATTGTCGTACCTCTAGATTTAGACATATGTGAAGAATGATATGTCTGACCTATCCAATTTGCCTTCAATCTAGTCTGGACTTGCAGTTTCAGGTGTATTTATTGTAAAAAGATTATGTCTGAATTAAGTGATTTCAATTGTGTGAAAATCTTACCCCTTTTAATTGGTTCATTAGCACCCCTTATGTTCCAACTGCAAAATGTGATTCCTCCAATTTTCTTTAGTTTATCGTCTTGCATTTTTAATTAAATGTGGTGCAACAAAATACCTCAGGACTCCGGGTGTTGGGTGGGCATTTGCGGCTATTAGGTTCTGTTGGTACATCCCTAAAGTTGTCCTTAAGAAAAAAGACAAAAAAGAGTGAAATGATGTGACAAAAAAAAATTTAAAAGTTATATTACAGTGTCTAAAAATAACGACTGTAACAAAATAGCCACCCAGTGGTGGTAGTTACATATTTAGTGACTTCCGTTGCTGTTAATATACATTCAGCTCCGCTCCCTTGACAAACCTTGCAAAAAGGAGGGGGGGGCCAATTCAAAACCAAATTATATGTAGCAAAATTACAATTTGGTATATCTAATTAAGTCTTATTTAATTAAGCCTTCAGATTGTCTACCATTTACTATAAACTAACAGTTTTTACGTTTACTTCACAGTCAGATCCCGGTCTCTTGTAATAGTAAGCTGCTGGTTGGAAGGGGTTAACCAGAATCAGATTCCTGGCTGTTTGCCAAGTCTGAATCTTCTCCCCTCCACCCAAGCATAAATGGGACCTAATATATTATATAGGTTAGTTTTTTGGTATGTTAATAATCTATTTCATTATATTTAGCTCATTGTCCTAAATCTGGACATTCATTAACGATTTAGAATAAACCCCCCCACCCCTTCCCCCCCCCAGGGGAGTTAATCATTATTAATCATTATTACATTTACCATTATAACAATTCGCATTAAATTCAATTGTTATTGCAATGTTAATTCAGTACTTTCTGTGTTAGTGTAGGATTAAAATTATAAAAGACTTTGATTCATAAAGTATTATTTTCAAGTCCGTTTGTATTAGTTGTTCCATTCAGCCGCACCCTTGTTTTTCAGTGCTTCATTCGAGGTGGAACAAAGAATATCCTTGAGTTAGCATTCCAAAGAAGATAAGATGTTTAGTCATCGCCTTGTGGAAAAGCTCCGCCATCTTAATCTTTTAAAAAGTCATATTTCTCAGCTTCCCCTCTGCCGATATCTGTAGAATAAAAAACCGTGTCCTGACAGATTTACTTAGCCATTTATCTCTTTTACGATGTCTTGAGCATGTTTGTATGCTTCTTCTGGGTCAGTAAACACATGTTCATTATCCTTGTAAGTGATCCTCATTTTTGCAGGATACATTATGCCGTATCTTACATTTTGAATTCCTTTCAGGATCTGTCTTGTTTTTGAAAACAAGTCTCGTTTTTTAGCGATTTCCACTGGATGGTCTCTAAGGAATCTAAGGGTATCCTCCCCAAACATCATATTCTTTCCGTATAGGATTTTTTTCATAATAACTTCCAAAGCTGAAATGTCATGAAATTTCACTATGATCAGTCTTGGGGGGGCTCCTTGCCTAGATTGAGCTCATCTATTTTCAGTTTGACAGACAGGTTTAAGAAAGTTGGCAGCGAACTCACGAGGATCCTTCCCCACCTTTTCCTCTGTCACTCCAACTATTCTTAAATTCTGCAGTCTTGAATGTGCTTCCAAATCAAGGCATTTAGCAGTCATTTTAGCCAGTTGTCCCAAGACACGCTCCTTCATTCTCTGCATATCTTCAGACATTTCTATCAATGCTGTTTCCATATCTTTCATAGCAATCTTATATGCTGTAGTAATTTGGAGAATAGAGTCAAACTTCTCCATGCAATCTTTTTCCACCCGATCAATTTTCACAGTTAAATCCTCTTCAACATCATCAATGTGTTTACTTAAATTACTGATTGAGTCAATAATTTTCTGATTCCCACGATTAATGTTCTCAATCATGCTTTCAAACTTACAAAATTCTTAAGGGGTTGGACAGGCTAGATGCAGGAAGATTGTTCCCGATGTTGGGGAAGTCCAGGACAAGGGGTCACAGTTTAAGGATAAGGGGGAAATCCTTTAAGACCGAGATGAGAAAGACTTTTTTCACACAGAGACTGGTGAGTCTCTGGAACTCTCTGCCACAGAGGGTAGTTGAGGCCAGTTCATTGGCTATATTTAAGAGTGAGTTGGATGTGGCCCTTGTGGCTAAGGGGATCAGAGGGTATGGAGAGAAGGCAGGTACGGGATACTGAGTTGGATGATCAGCCATGATCATATTGAATGGCGGTGCAGGCTCGAAGGGCTGAATGGCCTACTCCTGCACCTAATTTCTATGTTTCTATGTTTTCATTCCCTGCAGCAATCTCATCATGTAACTTCACAGTATATTCTTTCTTTAATGACTCTCTTACCGACTGCTTTATTTCTTCCAGCTCTTTCTCCTTTGTAGCCATTTCAGAGGCTAATTCTTCAGAACTTCCTGATGTTTGCTCAGTTTGAAAAAATAATTCTTGTAATGGGTATTTTAGGACTTTGGGGAGGAATCGCTTTTTTCATGTAAAAATACCTTAAACCACCGTTATTTTCATGGCGATTTCTGATGTCACCAGCACGACGCCAGGCAGCTCCGGTAAGTATTTTAAAATCAGTCCCACCTTCCAAACTGGCTTTTTAAGCGAATTATTGCATTTTCGGGAGCGGAGCTAAATGCTGCGCCTGTTCAGTGCTCCATGGCGCCACTGGAAGCTTCGAGATGTACTGTTTTTGAGTACTGTCCCTCCAAGCTACAGTTATCACATCCACTGTATGTTCTGACAATCCGAGTATGCTCACCAGCTGTGCCTCCGAACTCGGAGTCAGCTAGATACTGACCCTGTGTGCTCCCCTCTTCAGAGAGGGAGACACTGTGCAGCCCTGTAACAGGTGCCGCTGGCGCAGGCCCCCGTGGAGACCCGTGTAGATATTGCTCCCTCCTTTGGAGCATATCATTTTGGAGCCACCTCTCCATCAGGTGCTCCAAGTGGGTTAGTCGTCCACAGACGCTACCCAATGAAGGAGGCGAACCCTCCTGGCCTGACTCATCCGAGTCCACGGGCCTTGCAGACTTCTATGTGGCCTTCCACCCCTGCGGGACTGCCACGGTGCTTTCTTCTGGCACCAAGTCTGCTGTCGCTGGCTCCACCGCCAGCGACCCGGAAGGCGATATGGACAGCCACCCGCTACCCGCACTCCCACGGTCTTTGGTAGCTGGTTTCACCGCGGACCGTCTCTTCACCTTCGACATCTCTAAAGGTTCAAACTTGTCTGTGGGCAAGAATTACTGAACCAAGCCAAACAACCTCAGAGAAAGTTTAAGCACTTACCTGAGGTTTTTAAACTTACCGCTGGAAGGAGCGACGCGCCTGCCAGTCAGTCGTTGTGCAATGCGTTAGACGTAATGACACGCATGCGGGCTGACGGCTTTCTTCAAGTAGTCACTCACGTGGCTCCGAAGTAAAATCCCAAACTCCTTCAATAACATGAACACTGGTAATTTAAATTTGGTGTGAAGATGGGTCTCGACCCGAAACGTCGCCCATGAGTCTGAAGAACGGTCTCAACCCGAAACGTCGCCCAATCCTTCTCTCCAGAGATGCTGCCTCACCCCCTAACTTACTCCAGCATTTTGTGTCTACCTTTGATTTTAACTAGCATCTGCAGTTCTTTCATAAACACTGGTAATTCACTGTGATACTCTAATATTCTGCAATTTTATGGAGTTGTAAACTGCATTTGCATCAGATGCATTATATTAATTGAATATTATAATGGTAAAATCCACAGCACATGGTGGTGCAGTGGTAGAGTTGCTGTCTTACAGCGCTTGCATGCTGGAGACTCTGGTTCGATCCCGACTACGGGTGCTGTCTGTATGGAGTTTGTATGTTCTCCCCGTGACTGTGTGGGTTTTCTCAGAGATCTTCAGGTGGGCTGAAGGGCATGTTTCCACACTGTATCACTAAACTAAACTAAGTAAACAGTCAGCTGGCCACAGGGATAGAGCTGCTGTTGAACATCCATCAGTCCAGATAAAAAGGACAGATTCCCTCTCCCATAAAGGGTCTGTCCCACTAACGCGACTTTTCAGCGACTGTCTTCGATCTTCAAGCTCGAGGGCACACACCTGGAAAACCTCGAGCTGGATCGACCGTACACACACACACACACACACACACACACACACACACACACACACACACAGGGGGGGAAGAGAAAGCGGGGCAGCACTGTCTGAAATTCACACCCGCGATGAACAGGAAGGTAAAAGACGGCTGGCACAGTTACGGTACGTCCATTAGAGAGTGCGTGGATGGGGAGAGAAGCGGAGAGAGGGGGGGAGAGAAGGGGGGGGAGAGAAGGGGGGGAGAGAAGGGGGGGAGAGAAGGGGGGGAGAGAAGGGGGGGGAGAGAAGGGGGGGGAGAGAAGGGGGGGAGAGAAGGGGGGGAGAGAAGGGGGGGGAGAGAAGGGGGGGGAGAGAAGGGGGGGAGAGAAGGGGGGGAGAGAAGGGGGGGAGAGAAGGGGGGGAGAGAAGGGGGGGAAGAAGGGGGGGAAGAAGGGGGGGAAGAAGGGGGGGAGGAAGGGGGGGGGGGTGAAGGGGTGGGAGAAGGGGGGGAGGAAGGGGGGAAGAGAAGGGGGGGGAGACACTTTTAATAAGCCAGACAACGTATAATAAAGTTTAGCGGGCATGTAACATTACCGGTCAGTTTACTTACCTTTTTTCTCTCAATGAGCTTTACCTTCAACTACCTTCGATTACCTTTGATTGCCTTCTATTACCTACAATAGCATTACAACCTACTACGACCTACCTCGACTAAACCTACGAGTAAAAAAATATTGATTTTTTTCATGGCGACCTTTTTTTACTCGCGGGCATTTTTCAGCATATTGAAAAAACCGCCGCGACCTAGCTGAGGCCTCGAGTACGCAGGGACTACTCTTGAGCATGAAGGAGAGTTACAAAGAACTCCTAGGACCTTGTGTCGACCAACCTGCGAGTATGAGTCGAGGGCAAATTCTTCCAAACTCACAAATTAGGTCCCCGCAGTGGGACTGGCCCTTTTTTAAGATAGACAACATTACAGTGAGTGGTATTGTGAGAAAGTAAAGATGGTTATCAAAAATGGGAGCACAGTGGGCTCCGTCATTCTTAAATGGAAGAACTTTGGAACCACCAGGTCTCTTCATGGAGCTGGCCGCTGGGCCTACCTGAGCAATCAGGGGAGAAGGACTTTGGTCAGGGAGGTGACCAAGAACCCGATGGTCATTCTGACAGACCTCCAGAGTTCCTCTCTGGAGATGGAAGAACCTTCCGGAAGGACAACTATATCTCCACCAATCAGGCCTTTGTGGTAGAGTGGCAAGATGGAAGCCGCTCCTCAGTAAAAGGCACATGACAGCCCGCTTGGATGAGAAGCAAGATTCCCTGGTCTGATGAAACCAAGATTGAACTCTTTGGCCTGAATGCTAAATGTCATGTCTGGAGGAAACAAGGCACCATTCATCACCTGGCCAATACCATACCTACAGTGAAGCATAGTGGTGCCCCTTGACATCATGCTGTGAGGATGTTTTTCGGCGGTAGAAACTGGGAGACTAGTCAGGATCGAAGGACAGATGACCGGAGCAAAGTACAGAGAGATCCTTGATGAAAACCTGCTCCAGAGTGTTCTGGACCTCAGACTGGGGCAGAGGTTCACCTTCCAACAGGACAATGACCCTATGCACACAGCCAAGACAATGCAGGAGTGGCTTTGTGACAAGTCTGTGAATGTCCTCGAGTGGCCCAGCCAGAGCCTGGATTTGAACCCAATCGAACATCTCTGGAGGGACTTGAAAATAACTGTGCATCGACGCTCCCCATCCAACCTGACAGAGAAGAATGGGAGAAATTGCCCAATACTGATGGGCCAAGCTTGTAGGGTCATACCCAAGAAGACTTGAGGCAGTAATTGCTGCCAAAGGTGCCTCAACAAAGTACTGAGTAAAGGGTCTGAATACTTATGTAAATATAGTATTTCAGTTATTTCTTTTTAATTACTTTGCAAAAATTACTAAACACCTATTTTCGCTTTTTTATTATGGGGTTATTGTGTGTAGATTGATGATCAAAAAAAGAACTTAATCCATTTTAGAATAAGGCTGTAATGTAACAAAATGTAGAGAAAGTGAAGGGGTCTGAATACTTTCTGAATGCACTGTAGATAGGGTGGTCAAGATGTCTTTCAGCACATTGGCATTCATCAGTCAGAGTATTGAGTATAGAAATTGGGAAGTCATGATCATAATCATAATCATAATCATGCTTTATTAGCCAAGTGTGTTTTGCAACATACAAGGAATTTACCATACAGTCATACCAATAAAAAGCAACAAAACACGTAAAATACATTTTAACATAAACATCCACCACAGTGACTCCTCCACATTCCTCACTATGATGGAAGGCGGAAGAAAAAGTTAAATCTCTTCCCTTCTTCGTCCTTCCGCAGTCGGGGGCCTGGAACCTTCCGTTGACGGGATGCTCTTGGCTCCCGTAGTCGGCGTTTGGGCCCGCCGCATCAGGGCGATCAAGTTCCTGCCTCGGGGGAATCTCAGCTCCCCGCGCCAGGCGATCGGACCCCGGATCAGGGCTAGTCAAGCCTCTTGCAACTTTGGAGCTTCCCGACATCAGTCTCTACCCGAGACTGTGAGCTCATCGATTGTGAAATCCGCAGGCCATGGTTACAGTTGTGTGAGACATTAGTGAGGCCACATTTAGAGTATTTTGTTCAGTTTTAGACACCATATTATAGGAAAGATGTTTTCAAGATGGAAAAGGTGCAGAGAAGATTTGCAAGGATATTGCCATGACTCGAGTGCATTGCATTCAATTCTGGATCAACTTGACAATAAAAACAGTTATTTCATGATCTATTCGTTGACTACAGCTCAGACTAAACACCATAATACAGAATAAGCTCATCTCTAAACTCCTGGACCTTGGGCTTGGAGCCTTCGTCTGCAACTAGCTTCTTATTTTTCTGAAGATAGACACAAAAAGCTGGAGTAACAGGCAACATCTCTGGAGAAAAGGAATAGGGGACGTTTCAGGTCGAGTCCCTTCTGCATGGCAGAGAGTCCAGAGCAGTGTCCAGGGAGCAGGGAGCAGGTTTTTTTTGGAAAGATAGACGCTGTCCATGGTGCTGATCGTCCACTCCTCCTGGCCTGTCTGCCGTTAACAAGGATCAGAGCGGCACATGAGGGAGGTGGAGCCATTACAATTTATACTCTTTACACACGAGCTTCATATAAACAAGGAATTTAATTGCACCCTGGTGTATATAGCAATGAATTAATCTGAATCTGAATTTGAAATGGTGCCACATAAATAAAGATCTTGTAATTTATCATAAAGTCAGTTGTGTTTGGCTGTCTTTAGCACCTCAGGGTACATCTCATTTCCCCATTGAAGAACACACTCAGATTGTCATCCTACTGATCTCTATACTTCCCCCAGACACCAAGCCAGCATTAACTAAAAAAATATTTTGCAATGTACAGAACTCAGATATTTTACATCGTTTGTCATCCTTCACAAAGTTTGGGTGAGAAAAGGAGAGGTTTGGAAGAGTAAGTGACTAAATACCAGAGTAAACAGACCCAGAGCTCACCCAAACACATGTCAGCATGCAAGAAGTAGGAGTTTTATGGAGTCTTAGAATCGTACACCTCGGAACCGGGTCCTTTGGCCCAACTCATCCATGCTGACCAAGATGCCCATCTAAGCTAGTCCCATTTGACTGATTTAACCCATGTCCCTCTAAATCCTTCCTATCCCGGAGCTATACAATGAATGGTATGGCTCTGGGGAGTGTTGAAGGGTAGGGCGAACTGGGAGTGCAGGCACATATTTCCATGAAAGTGGCGTACAGGTAGATAGTGTAGTCAAAAAGGATTTTCATCAGTCAAAGTATTGAGTATAGAAGTTGGAAGGTTATGTTCCAAGTGTGTACAATATTAGTAAAGCCACATTTAGAGTATTGTGTTCAGTTTTGGTCACCATGTTATAGGAAAGGTGTTGTCAATCTGGAAAGGGTACAGAGAATGAGTTTATTGCCAACACTCAAGGGCCTGAACAGTAAGGAGAGATTGAACAGGCTGGGACTTTATTCCTTGGAGTGCAGGAAGGTGAGGGGAGATCATGTAGAGGTGTATAAGATCATGAGAGGAGTAGATCAGGTAAATGCAGTCTTTTGCCCAGAATCAGGGAATCGAGAACCAGAGGATTTAGGTTTAAGGTTGAGAGGGAGGATGATTTAATAGGATCCTGAGGAGTAACCTTTTACATAGGGGTGGTGGATATATGGAATGAGTTGTTGGAGCAAGTAGTTGAGGCAGGTAAAATACAACATTTAAGAGATATTTGGGCAGGTACATGTTTAGAGGGCAATGAGCCAAGTTTAAGCAGGTGGAACTAGTTTAAATGGGGCATGTTGGTCGTGTGAGCAAATTGGACTGAAGGGCCTATTTTCACGCTGTATGACTATCAGATTATATGACTCTAACCATGGATTTGTCCAAGTGTCTTTTCTATAATGTTATTGTGACATGATATTTAAATATTGTAATTGATTTTATAAGCCAAGTATGAAAACAAAAGTATGTAAATCATACAAAGAATTTGATTTGCCATACAGTCATTCTAAAAAAGCAACAAAACACGCAACCAGATAAAAATGTAACATAAACATCAATCACAGTGGCTCCTCCACATTCCTCACTGTGATGGAAGGCAATAAAGACTTATCTTCTTTCCTCCTTTTTCTCCCGTGGTTGGGAGGAGTCAAACCATCCGCAGTCAGGTCAATTGAAGCTCCCACAGTCAGCGATCGAAGCTCCCATGTCGGGGTGATCGAAGCTCCCATAATCGGGGCTGTCGAAGCTCCTGAGGCTTGGAGCTCCCGAAGCCAGTCCCTGACCAGGGACAGCGAGCTCCACTATGTTAAAATTCCGCAGGCTCCCGTGGTTAGAGCTTCCGAGGTCGATTCCCGGCAAAGGGATCGCCAGCTCCGGATGGTAAATCTGCAGGTTCCCATGGTTGGAGCGCCTGAGGTCGAGCCCCAGCACGAGGTCGCCAGCTCCACGATGTTAGGCCGCAGTGCAGACGTAGATACGATAAGGAAAAAGTCGCATTTCTGTTGATGAAAGACATTAAAATCGTTTCCCCCATCCCCCACATAATACAAAAGTAAAGATACACTAAAACAACACAGCTACAGACTAAAAAACAACAAAGAAAGAAAGGGACGAGACAGACTCTTGGCAAGGCAGCCATTGATGGTGCCACCCGGAGGTCTTGACGGCACCACCCAAAATATCTATTCTCTATCCACAAGAGGAGGATTCCACCTCTAAACCAACTTCACTAAAGGCAATGTACCAGATCCAACAGTCAGATGCAGCTACATGCAAGTATCAGATGGTGGTAAGATGGTGCCTCTCCTCTGACAATGCTACAAAGGCTGAGACTAATGCCACAATAAATCATATAGATGCTTTCTGGCAATTTGGCTTTCTTTAGGTATTGCTTTAACTGGCTGGAAACTGCAATATTGAGGCTCACCTGGGGACACATGGATTAATGAAACGGCCGCAGAGTTCCAGTCCACGGCTTTGTGCAGGAATTGCCATGACAATGATATAAGAACCGATCAAAATGATTAACCTGCACTGTTGCCAGTGGTATTTGTTACTAATACTTACTGACAGAGTTACTGGTCAATAATATTGCCTATTGACTGGACGTTGTAATCTGCTGAGAGATTTGATTCCTAAGTATGAGGGAGCTATCAGAAAGAATGAGCTATATTATTGAAATGTCTGCAATAGGAGTATACACTGTTCTATATTTCAACTAATTGATGTTGCAAACAATTCTCTAGTAAATTTGTAGTCATAATAATCTTGTCCAGCCTTTTATGTTAGTGCATCCTCTAATCTAAAGCATCTATCTTCTTTACCCAGAATTTGAATCTTATTTTAAAATGCTAGCAATGCAATTTGGCTTGGGATATTAGCAGTGAGCAACATTAACTTTTAGTATTCTTCCCCAATAATTGGATCCTTCCAAACTTTCAGGAAGGGGTTGTCCACTTTGAAAGTACATTCACTTCTGCCATTCATATACTGTGGTCTTTATTTCACATCATGTAACCAACAAGCTGACTCATCACATTCCCAGTGAGTGGAGCCTGCAAGCAATGCTGCGTTTCCACCTACCGTGCTGTCAAAAAGATCAGAGAACAAAGTAAGGTACGTTCCCCTCTGGGATATGTTTTCCAATGTGTGCTGCTACTCTTAGAGATTCCTCTAAGTACAGCAGCCCACATTTCCATTAATAATAATAATAATAAACATTAAACAACAAATGAATTCCACATCTTATATCTCACATCTTGCTTATCTGCACAGTATTTGTGCCTACGCCTACACCCTCTGCAATTCTGTCACTCAATCACCACATGTTGTTTCCAGATATCCCAGTTCCGAGTTCCTTCCTACACACCACATGTTGTATGTTCTGCTACCATTCAATGTAGAGATCCCTCTTATTGAGCTGTACAATTACAAGCCTTGGACAGAGTAAATAATTATTGTGCCACACTCCAAAGCAAATTTAGCTATTTGAGTCTGAAGAAGGGTCTGACCCAAAATGTTACTCATTCCTTCTCTCCAGAGGTGCTGCCTGTCCTGCTGAGTTACTCCAGCTTTTTGTGTCTATCTTCAATTTAAACCAGCATCTGCAGTTTCTTTCTACACCAGCTATCCACCATGCTCATTACACACCCTGTGCAATGAGACAAGTCAATTATTAATGTTGTAGGAATCCTCCAGCAAAGAGAGGTCATAATGTGTGTAAATGGCTAAAATGTCTTCCTGTATCCTGGTTTCCACTCATGAACCATTTCACCTCACAACTGGAAATTGCAAACCGTTGTGCTGCCTTTGTGCCACTTCCTTGATGTTTTGGTATGGGTATGAAACATTGATTTTAGGTAAGACAAAATGATTATTGCTGAAATTTGTTTTTCATCAGCAAGTATAGGATTCCAGAATGTCTGAAATATCATCTATTAGGTATGTTACAAAACTTACCTTCAGCAGCGCTGCAGTTCTGCCACTGGCCATGTGCGCGACTTCGGCGCCTTTGAGAGGGGGGTGGGTTTAAAATGTGTTTTTTCTTCAGACTACTCAAATCGAATTTGAACAGACTGTTTAGTTGTTGAAGAAAAGTAGCTTTGACTGCCGTTTTATTAAGTTTATTAAAATTAGTGCTGGGTAAGTTAATAGCTGGATGAATTTAAAATCATCTTCTAATGCCGTCAACTCCGACAACGGGACGGATCTCACGTACAGGACAAGGCAAGGTACACCTTTTATTTTTTCATATAAACCTGCTTCTTAGGATGCCTTTAATCAAAATTTCATGTTGCGAAAAGGTGACTTAGGACCCATACGAACCAGCAGTGTTTTTCCTACCGATATGGGGATTAAATTCACCACAGCCACAACGTTCCAATCGATCGCGTTCCACAAAATCCCACTCGCAAGATGATTAAAATGGCCATTAATTTACGGGCAATAAACACTAAATTCCTTCCATTTGGCCTATAAATTCATGACAATGAGATTTAAAAATCATGTTATATTGTGAATTCTTGTGTGAATGTTATTTGGATACTTAGGCTTTTTAAAAATGTTAAACAAGGCTTCTTAAGAAATGGATAGATGTTTAGATCTAGTAATTTAATTTTGTAATTAGCTACAATTAGGTAACTAACTAATTATATGCTTTAATTTCAGGTCATCCAAGTAAGATTGGTTCATATTTGTTTCAGAATGCTTCAATCTATAACAACTGAAAATTTCATTCAGTTCTCTTTTTTTTTAAGAAAGTTATGGGCTTTTGACTGTCCTTGATCACAGCTTTTGTGTTAAGTCACTGGAAAAGCAATAGGGAACAAGATGCTATTTTCTGAGTATGAAAATGGCCACAACCTTTTTAATACTGAAGATATGAAAATGAATTAGGTGTCAAATTAAACTTATTTTTATGCTTTATCTGATGGGATAAATTGCAGACTTGATTTTTTAAATCTCAAAATTTTGTAACATTTCTACATCTATCCCTGTTTTCCAGTGATGCTGCCTGATCCATTGAATAACCAGCACTTTGTGTCTTGTCTGGAATGCCATCCTTTGTGAATATGAGTGGTGATGGTACCTTAAAAGATACTGTATATGTTTTCAATATTTCACAAATGTTTCAAATAATGCACTGGAGTTAAAATATTATTCTCTAACAAAAATTCACCGATGACAAAATCCTTTGCTCAGCTTCTAGCTCATGGCTCAGCTTTCAGAATTACAGAAGATCAAGCCTACACATGCAAAGCAGTGGTAGAACTGCTGCCTCACAGAGCCAGAGAACCAGGTTCGATTCTGATCTCGGGTGTTGTCTATGTGGTTTGTACGTTCTCCCTGTGACCACGTGGGCATTCTCCGGGTGTTCCAGTTTTGTCCTACATCTCAAAGACATGCAGGTTTGTAGGTTAATTGTTCACTGTTAATTACCTCTGGTGTGTAGGAAATGGATACAAAAGTGGGATAACAGAACTTGGGTGAATGAGTGATCGATGGACAGCCTCAGTCAGCTAAAGGATCTGTTTCTTGATTTCTAAACTAAACTGAAAAAACTATTAGTCCTTAGTTTGTGTCTGCTTTCAGTTATTTTTGCTATTTGCAATTACTGCATTATTACTTTTTTTAAATTTCCTTCAAAAGGCTTTATGAGAATCTAATTTGTCAAGCGTAATTATAGAAATTGAAATAAAAAATAAAAATAAATTATTAACATGTAGGGTTAGGAGGAAGAGATAGATCAGCAATGATTGAATTGTGGAGTAGACTTGATGGGCCAAATGGCCTAATTCTGCTCCTATCACATATGACCTTATGACTCTTGCCAATGACACACTGGGGACATGTTGGCTACAGTGCTACTGAAATAAATCACGACACAACTACACAAATCCTTTGGTGTCAGAGGAGATAAGATCTGCTATGTTGAACTGATTACCCGAGGTAACATAAAAATTGTTCCTGCAGTAATAAATGAGCTCCAGCTCAGAATGAGCTCTTCAATTTAAAATAAATCCAAATTAGACATTGAGATCATTGTGTAGGAAGGAACTGCAGATGCTGATTTAAACCGAAGATAGACACAAAAAGCTGGAGTAACTCAGCAGGACAGACAGCATCTCTGGAGAGAAGGAATGGGTGATGTTTTAGGTCGACACCCTATCGACCCAAAACATCACCCATTCCTTCTCCTCAGAGATGCTGCCTGTCCTGTTGAGTTACTCCAACTTTTTGTGTCTATAATGAAATGATTGTGCTTATCAAGTTTCTCTGCAGTTAAGAGGTGCAATTTTGGCAAAATCAAACTTCTGCATTCTAAATACTATCCCATTATTACTATTAAAAAAAACGTATACCATACTATTTTTGTGATATACCTGGTATAATAATTTTAAGGCTCTACTTATTGGAACTGATGTCCATGGTAGGGACAATAAGCAAAAAACATATACCCATTTTCAAAACATAGAGGAATCTTCAAATTGTACTGCTTTGGAAAGCACCTCACAACCGTTGCTACAGGGAACGTAGAAGGCATAATCAATTGTGAGTGTGGGCTGCTGGTCTTCTCTAAAGTGTAACTTCAAATGGTCTCAAGAAACTGATTGTTCTTTATCAGTGACCCACAGACTAATTAGACATTAATATTTTCTTTCATTTCCTAAAGCTAGATAAAATGTTAGCTTATACTTCACCTCATGAAGTTGTAGCCAATAAAAGATCACCCTGTGTGGATGTATTTTTTGTACAAATTAAGTAGTTTGATAGTTTGTTATTTTTTGAGCTGCTTCATCTAATCTATGACTTTGATGCAGAGAGAAGTATTCAAAGATGATATCCACGGTAATACTGGCAAAATTGCAAATCTCTGTATTCCTGGCCAGTTGGCCAGGAGTGTACATAATGGAGTATGTTATCATTTGGAACGAGTTCTAAAATCCAAATTGTTCCCAATTGATTTTGCTTTGACATGAAAAAAATAAATATTTCAGAACACAAAATCAGAATAGCCAGTTCTTGTTTACTTGTAGCATCACGTATAAAGACAACTATTTTTCAGCGAGATAAAATGTAATTTTCTTTTTTAAAATCAACATAAGAATCTACGTTTGTCCCTAGTTTTGTTAAGAACTGGATTAATGCCGGAAAGTTAAATAAGATTGACTCGTGTGGCGAGTGTGACTTCTTTCTATATTTATTTCTTGTTAAAAACGAGCATTTTTACTTACCTTTTTCTGGTCTTGAAAATGTAGAGTCTTCTCATAAATTATTTGGTTTTCTAGAGGCTGAGTGAACATTTTAAAACTGCTGGTTAATGAGGATCTAGAATTTCTGCATTCAGGTTATCAACGGCAAAGCCATGAATGGAGAATTTGCAGATCAGATCTCAGATAATGGTGTAGCTCCTCCCCTCAAAGCTATGCAGGCCTTATCCAGCTATCTTCACTCTGGCTATAGTTTCCAGCACTGCCATCAGCTCAGGCTGAAGGTAACATCTTCTGCTTTCATGCTGCCAATGCCAACTCTAACCAACCCCACCCATTGCAATCTTCCTATATTCTGGCACAGTGATGCAACTGATAGAGCTGCTGTCTTACACAGCCAGGATCCCAAGATCTATCCTGACCTTAGGTGCTGTCTGTGTGGAGTTTGCTCATTCTCCCTGTGACATTGGTTTCTAGCTTAATTGGCCTCGGCATAAATTGCTCCCAGTATTTAGGGAATGGATGAAACTGGGATAACATGGAATTAGTGTGTACAGGTAATCAATGGTCATTGTAGACTCAGTGGGCCGTGGGACCCATTTTCATGCTGATTCTCTAAACTAAACTAAATTCCAGCAGACACCAGTGCCATTTTGTTACTTCTAAGAATCACTTAGTGCAGATGACTCTCTAAAGTAATAGCAAATATTTCATTGCTCCCGTCATATCGACAACTTCAACAGCCCCCAGATCTGGGGCACAAACATTCTGATGTCATTCCAGATGTCATTCAGCATGGAAACAGGCCCTTCGGTCAAAGTTGCCCACGCCAGCCAAGATGCCCAATCTATACTAGTCCACCCACCTGCATTTGACCCACATCCCTCTAAACCTTTCCTATCCATGTGGAGCCCAAGTTATTGGGTATTTTTAAAGCAGAGATTGACAGATTCTTCACCAGTAAGGGTACCAAAGGTTATGTGGAGATGGCATGGAAATGGGGCTGAGAGGGAAAGATAGATCAGCCACGATTGAATGGTGGAGCAGACTTGATGGGCCAAATGGCTTAATTCTGCTCCTATGATTTATGATCCTGTTCTATGTTCTATGAAGCCCCTAAAATGATCTGGGCCATGCTGAAGTATTGGGAGCCGGGTTTGCTGCAACAAACGGAAGGTCTGACTCAGAATGGCTGTGAAATAAATGACAAAGGCACCATTACTATTAAATCATTATTTTGATTAACTTGTCAGAAAAGGTAATGTAACATCTTTCACAAGTATTCTACCTACAGTCTAACCATCGAGTTCTTTCATTATTACAGAATATTTATCAATGTCGTCAAAATGCTTATATTTGGAATTTAATATTAACACAATATTAGTGTATTAGTGTGGGTTGGAAATATTAACAGCAATCTTGACAAGTGTTCTTTACATCTAAGATATCAGAAGACAATCGATCAGAACGCCAAGCAATGACAACTGAAAAGCAGAATATATATTAAGTACGGTTCTTGATCTCGGAGATGGAGGAGTGCAGTCCGCGTAAAACAAGGACAAATCTATAAGATGCTCAGATAACATGACCAGCACCAGCAACAACATTATTCTTTTGTCAAGAAAAGCAAAATATTGAAAGTGATAAGAAATTATACCAGACACAAGACACTGCTCATGAATCTCAATATCCGGTGACACAAACCTGAGAAATGCTTTTGTCTACATCAGCGACCTCACAACAGCAGGGATGAAGAAAAAGGAACATTTTGTTTTTTTACTTGAGAAGCGAAACAAAAACAAGAAAAATAATTTCCTTGGTACTGATAACAACTCACTACAGTGTCATTCAGGCTAATGCAGAGTCCTTTATAAATTAGAACAACAATTGCTGGGACTATTCTTTCAATGAGCATCTGAGAAATGATTAAAGGCAGGTAGAATGATTCTTGGAAAAAGAATGAGAAGAACAAACCTGTTTTGTACAGATGCAGCTGAATAAATAATTAAAACACATTAAACACAACAGCAGCAAATTGTGAGTATGGATTGCTCCACATGGGTCTGCATTCACATTGTATCTAATTCTTCTGTTATTTCTTCCTTTTCTTTTGTCCTCACGTATTTATCCAGGCATAATAGAAGCTTCTTCCTGCTGTTCTTTATGCAATTTTATTGCTGCAACTTTTTAACTACCGGTACTTTCTCTCTCTAATGCTTATCTGGCTTTACCGTAGACGTATCTGCGATAGAATCCTAAAGTATCTCTTTTGATAGCAACTTCCAACTTCTTACCCCACCCCCAACCCCCCCCCCCCCCCCCCCTCCCCTTCGGCTATATTTGTCTTGAATATAACATCAATTACTATTGAAATTTGTGGCCCATTATTTTGAACACAAGCAAGATTATTTTCTATTGCTATCATCTCAAAATCTTTTCCTCTTCATCTTTTTTTAGACAGTGGATAGTGCAGGATAGTGTTTCCTGATAAGTGCACCTTTTTATCTCCAAGTACATCCTGGGGAATTATTCACATGTCCTTTTCAGTGTCATGATTTCTTCACCATGGTGCCCAATCTAAAAGACTCTTTGTGTGCTGGTCACAGAAGTGCAATCACAAATTACAATTGCTCCACTCCCTTAAATCTCTACTCCAATAGCAGCATTTATTCACTTTATTATGTATCTGTACACTGTGCGTGGCTCGATTGTAATCATGTATTGTCTTTCCGCTGTCTGGTTAGCACGCAACAACATATTTCCATTGTACCTCAGTGCATGCGACAATAAACTAAACTAAACTAAACTAATCATATTGGGACAATTCTATTACCACATGAATGAAATAATAATTTTATTTACCAAGTATGTTCACAAACAAGGAATTTGCCTTGGTGCTCCGCTCGCAAGTGACAACACCATATACAGTGACAATTAAGAATGACACATTAAACATTAAACATTAATAATAAAAAAACATTATTGATTAAACGTGAATTAAATAAAATACCAGACTTAAAGGAGGCTACAGATTTTTGGTTATCCAGACGGGAGTGATTCAAAGAGTTTGTGGTCACGGTGAGAGGGGTCAGAGATGATCTTACCCGCTCGCTTCCTGGCCCATGATGTGTTCAGTTCATCAATGGAGGGAAGATTGCAGCCAACAAACTCCTCAGCTTGACCACAACTTTGACCACAAGATTACAGCAAAAGGTTATCTGGGAATGAAGTACCACAAATTCATGGGATAAGTAACATTCAGAGTTTTATTAACATTAACTAGACAAAGTGGGACCCGTTGGGTCCCACGTTCACATGGGAGGGCTGGTCCCCCAATGCAATATTCCACCTCTCCACCAATTCTAATATTGGTGGCCAGTTGGGGGGGTGGCTTTCTGAAACGCTAGTATGGGTGTTGTGGGACAAAGGGACTGGTTTCCAGAAGGCTACTATGGCCATTGTGGGCCAAATAGATTCTTGGGCTGGCACTCAGTCACTCAGGACTGGTGGACTGGCAGCTCAGTCACTCAGGCCTGGTGGGCTGGCAGCTCAGTCACTCAGGCCTGGTGGGCTGGCAGCTCAGTCACTCAGGCCTGGTGGGCTAGCAGCTCAGTCATTCAGGCCTGGTGGGCTGGCAGCTCAGTCACTCAGGCCTGGTGGGCTGGCAGCTCAGAAACTGCCAGAAATTCTGCCCAAAACAGGTGAGAGATTATGTGAGATAGAAGGGGGAGAGGGTGGAGAATCAATTTTAGACATTTTTCATCATTTTCTGCAAATCACAGCAATGAAGGAGGAAAGTGTCCTAGCCTGGATCTCACAGGGAGCCAATGAAGGGAGGGAGAAAAATACTGGGGTTAGGTTTAATACTTGCAGGGGGAATCCTTACTGATGGGCCGAAGGGACTCCTTCTGGGCTAAAGCAGGCCTGATGGGCCAAAGGGGCTCTTAAAAATAAATCTTAGTGAAATCACAGTGAAAGGCACTTTTTCTGGACTTTTCATGGCCTGGCACAGACCTTTTCGGCCAAAATACTCCTCCTGGGCTAATATGGGCATTTTGGGCAAAGAGGGCTGGTTTCTCTGCTAATAGGGGTCTTGTGGGCTGAAATTAGTGGTTTCAGGCAGGCCAAACAACTAATTAGATTTCATTTCCACTTCAATTTCAAGCACAGTGCAGGCCAAACAGCTCATTGCATTTTCATTTTGTTTCGATTGCCATTGCAGTTTCAAAGCATAAGGCAGGCCAAACAAATGATTGCATTGTCAATTCATTTCCATTGCCATTGCCATTGCTGTTTCAAAGCACAGGGCAGGCCAAACAGCTGATTGCATTTTCATTTCATTTCCATTGTCATTGCAATTTCAAAGCACAGCGCAGGCCAAACAGTTCATTGCATTTTCATTTCATTTCCATTGCCATTGCAGTTTCAAGGAACAGGGCAGGCCAAACAGCTGATTGCATTTTCATTTCATTTCCATTGCCGCTGCAGTTTCAAAACACAGGGGAGGCCAAACAACTCAATTCATTTTCATTGCAGACTTACATTTCAGTTGATTCACAGTAGAATGAGTTGTGGCCTCTCCCTCGCGATCTTGCAGAGAGACTGAGTCATGTCCAGGCATCCGGGGTTTATAGTCCTGTCCCCCCCCCCCCCCCCCCCCCACGGAAGGGGCATTACCTTCATCGCGGTGATTAACAGGAGAGAGCATCTCAAGGTTTTTAAACACTCATAACACTTATTTTTCATCGATCAGAAAAATTCTCGGGGCCTGCGCAGTGGAGAACTGTGAGTAAAATGGCCAATAATCACAGCCATATAGGGTATCATTTTTTCTAAAATCAATATACAGCGCAGACAGGAAGTGGTCAAGATGAGACTTTTAATTATATAGATAAACAAAGCTGTGAAACTGATAACATGTGGTGTTATTAGAGGGGTTTTGTGTCTGTTCACACAGCAGTGCTCACAGGGATACAGTTCAGTCATCAGTTGCATTGCAGACAATTTTCCATTCCATTCATTTTAATGGATTCAAAAATCAGACCATGCATCTATGTTTACCCAAAGCTTGCTGAAACATCCTCGAATGTGGTATCGCAGGTAGATACAGTGGTGAAAGTGGCATTTGGCATGTTGGCTTTCGTTGGTCAGGAAACTGAGTAGAGATGTTGGGAAGTGTGTAAGAAGGAACAGCAGATGCTGGTTGAAACCGAAGATAAACACAAAAGCTGGAGTAACTCAGCGGGGCAGACAGCATCTCTGGCGAAAAGGAATAGGTGTTGTTTCGGGTCAAGACCCTTCTTCAGACTGAGAGTCAGTGGAAAGGGAAACGAGAGAGATAGATGGTGATATTGAGCGATATAGAGATATATACAGATATAGAAGTTGGGAATGGCGGTGAATGGCGGTGAATGGCGGTGCTGGCTCGAAGGGCCGAAAGACCTACTCCTGCACTGATTGTCTATTATCTATTGTCTATTGAAACTGAGTAGAGATGTTAGAATGTTACAGTTCTAAAATATGTTGGTGAGATACACTTGGAGTATAGTGTTCAGTTTTGGCCACTGTGACAGGATGTTGCCTGGACTCAAGGGCCAGAGCTATAGGGTAAAGTTGGGCATGCGAAGACTATAATTCCTGGAGTACAGGAGACCGAGGGATGATCTTATAGAGATGTATAAAGGAAGGGAATAGATAGGGTATTTATTTGTATTGTTCCCCAGAATAGAGGAATTGAGGTATAGAGGGTATAGGTTTAAGATGAGAGGAGAAGGATTAAATAATAACCAGAGGGGTAACTTTTTCACGTAGATGGTAGTGGGTAAATGGAACGAGATACCAGAGGAAGTAGTTATGGCAGGTATTACAACAACATTTCAAAGACATTTGCACAGGTACATGGATAGAAGGGATGGAGGCTAAAATTAGACAAATGGCACTGGCTTAGATTTGGCATTTAGATCGGCATGGATGAGATGGGCTGAAGGGCTTGTATACTTGCTGAAAGACTCTATGACTCGATGCCTCATCTTCGCAAATTGTACCTCAAGGAGCATTTGGTTTATGAATCACCTCAGATATCTTTAGGGGCAACACTCTTTAAATATATGCACATGAGGTAGAATTGTCTATGGCTTGTTTTTAATCATAAAGTTATACAGAGATATAGTACAAAGCCAGCCATTCAGTCTATCCTGACCTCCCGGTTCATCAATGTCTCATTTACACTAATCCTACATTAATCCCTTGTTTTTTATTCTCTCCCACATTCCCATCAATTATTTCGAGATTATACCACTCACTCAATTTTGCTGTTTATCTACCAACTTACACATCTTTGTAAGATGTGAGGAAAGTGGTGCACAAGGAGGAAACACATGGGTGCATAGAAAGAATGCAAACTCCACACAGACAGCACCCAAGATCAAGACTGAACCCATGTCCCTGGTGCAGTGCAGAGGTACGTAAATGCTATGCCATTGCACTACAGAGAGCCTAGAGGAACTCTATTTCATGGCACATTGTATGGAAAACTTTCCATTGTATCAAACTTAAATAGTTACATGCATACAGAATGATTGCATCATGTCCTGGTTTGCTAACTCGAATCCCCAAGAATTAATAAGGCAGCAGAAGATGGTGGCCATCACTGATGATGGCTTCCCCAACATCGAAGAGATTTGAAGGAAGCAACACCTCAAGAAGGTAACTAACATCATCAAAGGCCCACACAACCCCAGCCATGTTTTCATCTTGCTGGTACCATTGGGAAAAATGTACAAGAGCTTCAGAACTGTTACCTCTCAGTTCAAGAACAGCTTCTTCCCATCAACCATTAGGATCTTGAACCTGTACCACCTTAACCACAACCCTATCTCAGCAACTATTTATTATGGACTTTGTACATGTGCACAACACACTTTGGTTTGTACAATAATGTTGTGGTAACCCAGTATTACTGATAATTTATTGTATTATTGATTATTGTACATATATTTGTTGTGTTGTTGCGTTAAAGTGTGCCTCAAAAAGCTGCAGCGTAAAGAATTACATTGTGCTGGCCCCGGTGAATATAACAACTAAACAATCATCACCATACTTGTCTCAAGATAATAGTTACATCTGATAGGAAGAGGTCAGTTACATAGACATAGAAACATAGAAATTAAGCGCAGGAGCAGGTCATTCGGCCCTTCGAGCCTGCACCGCCATTCAATATGATCATGGCTGATCATCCAACTCAGTATCCTGTACCTGCCTTCTCTCCATACCCCCTGATCCCTTCAGCCAGAAGGGCCACATCCAACTCCCTCTTAAATATGGCCAACGAACTGGCCTCAACTACCTTCTGTGGCAGAGAATTCCACAGATTCACCACTCTCTGTGTGAAAAACGATTTTCTCATCTCGGTCCTAAAAGACTTCCCCCTTATCCTTAAACTGTGACCCCTTGTCCTGGTCTTCCCCAACACCGGGAACAATCTTCCTGCATCTAGCCTGTCCAACCCCTTAAGAATTTTGTAATCTCTTGAGATCACGCCTCGATCTTCTAAATTCCAGCGAGTACAAGCCAAGTCTATCCAGTCTTTCTTCATATGGAAGTCGTGCCATCCCAGGTATCAGTCTGGTGAACCTTCTCTGTACTCCCTCTATGGCAAGAATGTCTTTCCTCAGAATAAGAAACGAAAACTGTACGCAATACTGTGGTCTCACCAAGACCCTGTACAACTGCAGTAGAACCTCCCTGCTCTTGTACTCAAATCCTTTTGCTATGAATGCCAACATACCATTCGCTTTCTTCACAGCCTACTGCGCCTGCATGCCTACTTTCAATGACTGGTGTACCATGACACCCAGGTCTCACTGCATCTCCCCTTTTCCTAATTGGACACCATTCAAATAATAGTCTACCTTCCTGTTTTTGCCACCAAAGTGGATAACCTCACATTTATCCACATTATACTGCATCTGCCATGCATTTGCCCACTCACCCAGTCTATCCAAGTCATCCTGCAGCCTCCTAGCATCCTCCTCACAGCTAACACTGCCCCCCAGCTTCGTGTCATCTGCAAACTTCGAGATGTTGCATTTAATTCCCTCATCCAAATCATTAATGTAAATTGTGAATAGCTGGGGTCCCAGCACTGAGCCTTGCGGCACCCCACTAGTCACTGTCTGCCATCCTGAAAAGGACCCGTTCACTCCTACTCTTTGCTTCCTGTCTGCCAGCCAGTTCTCTATCCACATCAATACTGAACCACCAATACCGTGTGCTTTAAGTTTGTATACCAATCTCTTGTGTGGGACCTAGTCGAAAGCCTTCTGAAAGTCCAGATACAACACATCCACTGCTTCTCCCTTATCCACTCTACTAGTTACGTCCTCAAAAAATTCAATAAGATTCGTCAGACATGATTTACCCTTAGTAAATCCATGCCGAATTTGTCCAATGATTTCACCACTTTCCAAATGCGCTGCTATCCCATCTTTAATAATTGACTAGCAGTTTCCCCACTACCGATGTTAGACTAACTGGCCTGTAATTCCCCGTTTTCTCTCTCCCTCCCTTTTTAAAAAGTGGGGTTACATTAGCTACCCTGCAATCCTCAGGAACTACTCCAGAATCTAAAGAGTTTAGAAAGATTATCACTAAGGCATCTGCTATTTCTGGGACTACTTCCTTAAGTACCCTGGGATGCAGCCTATCTGGCCCTGGGGATTTATCGGCCTTTAATCCATTCAATTTACCCAACACCGCTTTCCGGCTAACCTGGATTTCACTCATTTCCTCCATCTCATTTGACCCGCAATCCCCTGCTATTTACGGCAAATTATTTATGTCTTCCTTAGTGAAGACAGAACCAAAGTAGTTATTCAATTGGTCTGCCATGTCCTTGTTCCCCATGATCAATTCACCCGTTTCTGACTGCAAGGGACATACATTTGTTTTAACTAATCTTTTGCGCTTCACATATCTATAAAAACTTTTGCAGTCAGTTTTTATGTTTCCTGCCAGTTTTCTTTCATACTGCATTTTCCCTTTCCTAATTAAGCCCTTTGTCCTCCTCTGTTGGTCTCTGAATTTCTCCCAGTCCCCTGCTAGGCTGCTTTTTCTGGCTAATTTGTACGTTTCATCTTTTTCTTTGATACTATCCCTGATTTCCCTCGTTATCCACGGATGCGCCACCTTCCCTGATTTATTCTTTAAGAACTCAACCATATTATGGTCACTCTTGCCCAAGGGGCCACATACAACAAGGCTGCTAACTAACCCTTCCTCATTACTCAATATCCAGTCTAGAATAGCCTGCTCTCTCGTTGGTTCCTCCACATGTTGGTTTAGAAAACTATCCCGCATACATTCCAAGAAATCCTCTTCCTCAGCACCCCTGCCAATTTGATTCACCCAATCTATATGTAGATTGAAGTCATCCAGTATAACGGTTTTACCTTCGTTGCACGCATTTCTAATTTCCTGTTTGATGCCATCCCCAACTCCACTACTACTGTTAGGTGGCTTGTACACAACACCCACTAGCATTTTCTGCCTCTTAGTGTTTCGTAGCTCCACCCATATCGATTCCACATCCTCCAAGCTAATGTCATTCCTTTCTATTGCGTTAATCTCCTCTTTAACCAGCAACGCTACCCCACCTCCTTTTCCTCTCTGCCTATCCTTCCTGAATAGTGAATATCCCTGGATGTTCAGCTCCCAGCCTTGGTCACCCTGGAGCCATGTGTCCGTGATCCCAACTATATCATAATTATTAATAGCTATCTGCACATTCAACTCGTCCACCTTATTACGAATGCTCCTCGCATTGAGACACAAAGCCTTCAGGCTTGTTTTTACAACACTCTTGGCCCTTTTACAATTATGTTGAAAAGTGGCCCTTTTAGATTTTTGCCCTGGATTTGTTTTCACCTCGCTACCTATTGCTCCTATCCTCATTTTACACCCCTCTGTCTCTCTGCTCACACATTTAAGAAACCCTCCACTTCTTATTCTCCGTTTGTTATTTTTTTCTTCTTTCCTCCCTACGTGTTGTGTCTGACTGCTTCTCTTCTCTGCCTCCTGCCTCACAAACGGACTACTTGCCTTCTCTATTTGAGTCCCTCCCCCCAACCGATCTAGTTTAAAGTCTCTCCAGTAGCCTTTGCAAATCTCCCCGCCAGGATATTGGTTCCCCTCGGGTTCAAGTGCAACCCATCCTTTTTGTACAGGTCACGCCTTCCCCAAAAGAGGTCCCAATGATCCAGAAACTTGAATCTCTGCGCTCTGCACCAGTCCTTTAGCCACGCATTTATCCTCTGTTTATTAGTCAGTTACATCTCTGTGACATCTCACCAATTGAACAAACTATCCTCACCATGATTGCAGATGCATAGTCATTTGCAGTTCTCCATCTCCAGTTTCAGGGAACATAGAACAGTACAGTACAGGAACATGATGATTAATTAAACTAATCTCATCCACCTGTACATGATCCATATCCCGCTATTCCCTGCACTTCCATGTGCCTATCTAAAGGCTTCTGAAATGCCTCTATCATATTCTCCTCCACACCACCCCTGGCAATGCTTTCCAGGACCCCCTCTACTTTCAGTGTAAAAAAGACATGACCTACACATCTCCATTAACTGTTCCCCCTCTCACCTTTTAGCTATGCCCTCTTTTCCACCCTGGGAAAAGGTTTTGACTGTCACACCCTCTCACCCAACTCATCATACTTCTCATGCTGTAGTGGCATTACATGCTGCACCCTACCCATCCCAGCATTAACTGTGCAGGCTCACCCTTAGAATCTGGCATCACAAACAATATAAGAGATTAATTTAAAAGAAGTGTCATATGACAAAAAAAGGCCATGATAGGACACATTTGGTGAGAGACATCAGATCACTCACACTAATTCTACTCTGTGTTGTTTTATTATCGATATTTAGATTTTAGACTTCACTTTTAGATTCAGAGATATAGCACAGAAACAGGCCCTTTGGCCCACCAAGTCCATGCCGGTCAGCAATCACCCTACACACAATGTACAATGCATTTCCTTTTTATGAATATTGTGTGTATTTCTCGAAACAGCATATGGTTCTCAATAGGCATGCATGAAAACGAAGAAAGATCCGCATTGCAGTTTGGTATAATTAATAATGGTTTTGATGGACAAATTGTCAAAGTTCACAATGGCCATGAGGATGAAGGTCCTGGATCTGCCGCTGTTGGAGTGTTCTGTATCCATGAATTTTTGCTTCTGATTTCTGATCCAATGAACATAGGATTTCTTGTAGCAGTCAAAGTAAATGAGTCATCCTGCTGTTCTGCACAGCAGCTGCTAAGGAGACTGTAAATTTCCACTCCTAACCTAATTAATCTAAATCTACTTAAGTTAGCAAATGTCACAAATATGTTAAAATAAATAGAAATGCTAATGCCTCGGAAAATCAATTGGTGGTAAGCCTGTATGGTTGCAAGGCTGAGAAGCCAGAAGATTTTAACCAAGGTACTTCAGGGTAACTCCTGACGACTCAACCCATTAAAATCCCCACTTCGGGATCCAAGGGCTATTTCCTCAATGAACAATTTTTTCATGACCACCAACATCACATCATGCAGAGGAATGCTTGCTATCGCAGGAAATATGCAGAGATAAGGCAGAGTAGAAGGATTCTTGATTAGTACGGGTGTCAGAGTTGCAAGCTAATTACCTTCTGCATGTTGACATGTCACAAATGTGAAGAACTGTGATACAACACATAGCACAGAAGGACCAATCATATTTTGCAATCTATTTTCAGCTTTTGATATATTACTAGACTTCACATGGGAGGGCTGGTCCCCCAACGCAATATTCCACCTCTCCACCAATTCCAATACTGCTGTCCAGTGGGGGAGTGGGGGGCTTTCTGTAGTGCTAGCATGGCCGTTGTGGACCAAAGGGACTGGTTTCCAGAGGGCTTGTATGGACATTGTGGACACACGCACACATGCACACACACACACACACACACTCACACAAACTCACACACAGACTCCCACACTCACATATACACATACTCTCACACACATAAACACATGCGCGCACACACACACTCACGAACACACACTCACGAACACACACACACATACACTCACAAAATTCACACACACACACACATACATACACACACACTCACAAACAGACACAGACACACACACAGACACTCACACACACACATACACTCACAAACACATACACACACAATCACTGACTCACACACCATATATGGCAGTAAATCTTCTTGAATACTCACACGCCTGAGTACGGCCTCTCCACTTAGGGGCTTCTGCAGTCATCGGTACTTCCGCAATCAGCGCAACCTCTGCACTCACCGGAAATTACGCAATCATCGCGACCTGTCCACTAAGCGGAAGTCTCAAAACGAGCGGGACTTTTAAACACAGCATAGTAGGACCTCATAAGCATTTATTCCTTCCAAACACAGTCGTACCTAATAAAGCATTGCAGTTTCAAGCACAGACAGGGCAGCAGGCCAAACAACTCATGGCATTGTCATTAAGGACTAATAAATCATTTATTGCAAGTACATTGCACACTCACAGTTCAGTTGATTCACAGCTTAGAATGAGTCGCAGCCTCTCCCTCGCGATCTTGCAGAGTGACTAAGTCACATCCAGGCATCCGGGGTTTTATAGTCCTGGCTCCCCCCCCACCCACAAAAAGGGGCGTTACCTTAATCACGGTGATTGACATGCGAGAGTATCTCAAGGTTCTTTAAACACTCATAACTTTTTTTGTTTTTCATCGATGGGAAAAATCCTCAGTGCCTGCTCAGAGGAGGAGGACTGTGAGTAAGATGGCTAAAAATCATAGCGATATATGGTAACATTTTTTTCTAAAATCAATATACAGCGCAGACAGGAAATGGTCAAGATGAGACTTTTAATTATATAGATAAAGCTGACAAAAGCATGTGGCAGGTGATAGGTGTTTATAGTAGTTGGCCATGAGAAAATATGTTTTGTAATGAATCAGGACTGTGTAGCATTTTGCATTTCGCCTCTAGTTTAGTTTAGTTTTGAATTTAGAGATACAGCACGTTAGCCGCCCTTCGGCCCTCTGAGTCCAATCCTCCCAGCGATCCCCGCACACTAACACTATCCTACACACACTAGGTACAATTTTTTTACAATTATACTAAGCCAATTAGCCTACAAATCTGTACGTCTTTGGCGTGTGCGAGGAAACGGGTGATCCCGGAAATAATCCACGAAGGTCAAGGGGAGAACGTACAACCTCTGTACAGACAAGTACCTATAGTCGGGATCAAACCCAGGTCTGGCACTGTAAGGCAGCATTTCTACCGCTTCACCACTATGTCACCCAACTTCTGACTTAATTGCAGTCTAATCTATCTAAAACTAAAGTAATGGAAGACACATTATTCCCTATTCAAACTACATTTCTTTGTTTCTCTTCCACCAAAAATCTGATTTTGGTGCATAGCAACTGAAGAAAGAAAATCAATGCTAAGTCTACACAGTACCCCATGTTTACAGCAAAACACGTCTGGCTTTTATTTGCTGTCCCAGAAGAACACAATTTCCTTTTGTAAAAATTGAATAATTGACACCAATCTTGGAATATCACATCCTTTTATGTTGATATCTGTTTTTCGGAAAGTAGTTAACTTGCAACATAGAAATGCGTGGAGTGATCTTCCATGACAAATGTTGTCAGGAGAAACTGCTCTCAATGCTGCAGGAAATCAGAGACATTGCAGACATACATTACTAACAGATTGAATATCTACGAGTGGCATTAAATAGAATAAATGCTAATATCTAATACAATCATTTTAGACTGATAATCCTATAGCACTGACAACAACAATTGCTACAGATAAGGAAACGTGGGCCTTAAGAGGAAAGAAAACCTATATTAGTTACATCACTTTTTTTTTTCCTGAATACCTTTCATTATTTTAGCACCTTAGGCATAGGCATGACTGAAACAAAGGTGAGGAATCTAGAAGCTATTCCAATCTTAACAATGTCTACATATCATGTTCAATAAGCAGCTCTAAAAAACTTACATAACCTGCATCAGTTTTTTTTTATGACAGAGGAGTTAAAAGATTAGGAATACAGATCTATCACTCATTACTTAACAACATGTTAAGCGTTTCATTTTAAAGTGAACTCATTTCTAGAAAAAACAGAATAAAAAAAATATTGAAGCTATCTGAAATTGTATGGACATTTAATTTAGATAATAGACAATAGACAATAAGTGCAGGAGTAGGCCATTTGGCCCTTCGAGGCAACACCGCCATTCAATTTGATCATGGCTGATCATCCCCAATCAGTATCCCGTTCCTGCCTTCTCCCCACATCCCCCGACTCCACTATTTTTAAGTCCTATCTAGCTCTCTCTTGAAAGCATCCAGAGAACCTGCCTCCACCGCTCTCTGAGGCAGAGAATTCCACAGACTCGCCACTCTCTGTGAGAAAAAGTGTTTCCTCGTCTCCGTTCTAAATGCTTATTCTTAAACTGTGGCCCCTGGTTCTGGACTCCCCCAACATCGGGAATATGTTTCCCGCCTCTAACATGTCCAAGCCTTTGACAATCTTATGTTTCAATTAGATCCTCTCTCATCCTTCCAATCTCCAGACTGTACAAGCCCAGCTGCTCCATTCTCTCAGCATATGACAGTCCCGCCATCCTGGGGATTAACCTTGTAAACCTACGCTGCACTCCTTCAATATCAAGAATGTCCTTCCTCGAATTAGGGGACCAAAACTGTAGAACTGCAGATATTGGTTTAAGTAATGGATGAATGAATGAATGAATTGGATGAATGAAGTTAGAAGAAAGCTACTCAGTACTTGAGGGAAAAGGAACAGAACGATATCTAGAAATTGGAAAAGACGATCGTGAAAAATGCACACTGACATGGAGCCAATAGCTTGTTTCAATTCTGTGAAAACATTAAATAATGGACATGGATCTCAAATTGTACGAAAATGCCTCAAAGAAGATGAAAAAGGAGAAAATGTTGTAAAGATTCAGCAAGCAGTAATGGAAGTACTGAAAAGTAGAACATGGATATGGAAAATGATGGATGAATATTGAATGTCTGAGTGATGAAAAACAGCATAAAATTCAGAGATAATCTGCACGCCAGTTCATACTTCACACGGGTTTCTAAACAGTAAAGTCACATGATAATCCATTAACTTGAAGAGTGATGTTTATTGTTTCTGATTTTTAATATTGAAAGTCTCATTATGCATTTGATGCACATTTTGATGTTGGTATTTTTTATCATTGTCACGTGTAGTGGACTTTTGGTGGATATCAAGGTCATACGCAACTGAATACCTGCTGGTGTTTTATCTAATTAGATTTGTCCTTCTTGGGCATTCCTGCAGGATCGAGAATGACATCCTTCCACTCCAGCTTTGTTGGCGCTGAGGTGATTGAAGCGACCAATGCGATAATAAAAGCAAACTCTTCCGCAGATACCATGGCAGGTGGCTGCAAGGTGGGTAGTTTGTGAAGTGGTCTGCCAATGGGCAATAGTTTCCAATACCACCCTGAATGTTCCTTCTCCATTGTGTGCTGTCATGGACCAGGAACTTCCAGGAAGTCAGTGGGGATTTTGCATTTCTTGGAGGACAGTTTCAGCACATCTTTTAATCTTTTCCTCTGGCAGGCAACCATTTCCTACAACAAAGCTTGGAATAAATTGTCTATTTCAGGAGTTTGACATCAGGCATTCAAACAAAGTGGCTCGGAACGAGTGCCAGAAGGCCTCAGTGCTGGCATTTTTACATTTATTCAGCATCCTTTCCCATCCAACATCCCATTCAATGTGATCATGGCTGATCATCCCAAATCAGTGCCCGTTCCTGCCTTCTCCCCATATCCCCTGACTCCGCTGTCCCTTGTAAACCTATGCTGCACTCCCTCAATAGCAAGAATGTCTTTCCTCAAATTAGGGGACCATAACTCCAGGTGTGATCTCACTAGGGCTCTGTACGACTGCAGAAGGACCGCTTTGCTCCTCTATTTGATTCCTCTTGTTATAAAGGCCAACATGCCATTCACTTTCCTCACTGCCTGCTGTACCTGCATGCTTACTTTCATAGACTGATGTACAAGGACCCCCAGATCCCGTTGTACTTTCCCTTTTCCCAACTTGACGCCATTTAGATAGTAATCTGCCTTCCTGTTTTTGATACCAAAGTGGATAACCTCACATTTATCCGCATTAAACCTCATCTGCCATGCATCTGCCCACTCCCCTAACCTGTCCAAGTCACCCTGCATTCTCATAGCATCCTCCTCACAGTTCACACTGCCACCCAGCTTTATGTCATCTGCAAATTTGCTAATGTTACTTTGAATCCCCTCATCCAAATCATTGATGTATATTGTAAATAGCTGCGGTCCCAGCACCGAGCTTTGCGGTACCCCACTAGTCACTGCCTGCCATTCTGAAAGTGACCAGTTAATCCCTACTCTTTGTTTCCTATCTGCCAACCACTTCTCTATCCATGTCAGCACTCTACCACCAATACCATGTGCCCTAATTTTGCCCACTAATCTCCTATGTGGGACCTTATCAAATGCTTTCTGAAAGTCCATGTACACTACATCCACTGGCTCTCCCTTGTCCATTTTCCAAGTTACATCTTCAAAAAATTCCAGAAGATTAGTCGAGCATGATTTCCCCTTCGTAAGTCCATGCTGACTCGGACCGATCCTGTTATTTCTATCCAAATGTTCTCATTTGTCTATCTCATCGTTCATAATTGACTCCAGCATCTTCCCCACCATCGATGTCAGGCTAGCTGGTTTATAATTCCCTGTTTTCTCTCGCCCGCCTTTCTTAAAAAGTGGGATAACATTAGCTATCCACAGGATCTGATCCTGAGTATAGAACATTGGAAAATTATCACCAATGCATCCACAATTTCTGGAGCCACTTCCTTAAGTATCTGGGATGCAGACCATCAGGCCCTGGGGATTAATCAGCCTTCAGTCCCATAAGTCTATCCAACACCATTTCCTGCCTAATGTGGATTTCCTTCAGTTCCTCCGTCACCTCAGATCCTCTGGCCACTACTATATCAGGAAGATTGTTTGTGTCCTCCTTAGTGAAGACAGATCCAAAATACCTGTTCAACTCATCTGCCATTTCCTTGTTCCCCATAATAAATTAACCTTTTTCGGTCTTCAAGGGTCCAGCTTTGGTCTTAACTAATTTTTTCCTCTTCACATACCTAAAGAAGCTTTTACTATCCTGCTTTATATTCTTGGCTAGCTTACCTTCGTACCTCATCTTTTCTCCCCGTATTGTCTTTTTAGTTATCTTCTGTTGTTCTTTAAACATTACCCAATCCTCTTGCTTCCCGCTCATCTTTGCTACGTTGTGCTTCTTCGCTTTAATTTTTGTACTGTCCCTGACCACCCTTGTCAGCCATGATCGTCCCTTTCTCCCCTTGAAATCTTTCTTCCTGATTGGTAGCATTTCCAAAGCCTTGAAACAGCTGGTGTAGGAAATATAGGCCTCAGAAGCATGTAGGATGGTAGGGATGACTGTTGCCAGGCAGACCAAGAGCTTTGTGACAGGTAGACGGTCTTGATCTTCAAACACCATTTCCCTGAATTGACCAAAGGCTATGCTGACACAATGAAGATGGTGGTGAATTTCATCTTGTCTGCCTTTGCTGCAAAAGTGGGAGAGGTCTTGCTATGAACCTTAATTGGCAAAGGACAGGGCGGTGCAGAAAGAGCAGGTTGGGACATGATGCTGGACTTTCAGATGTTGAGTATAAGACCCACGTGCTAATATTAGCAATGTTACAAAATTTTGAAATTTTAAAAATCAAGTCTGCAATTTATCCCATCATAAAAAGCATAAAAAGAAGTTTAATTTGACACCTAATTCACTTTCATATCTTCAGTATTAAAAAGTTATGGCCATTTTCATACTTGGAAATTATCATCTTCTTCCCTATTGCTTTTCCATTGACTTAACACAAAAGATGTGAGGACAGTCAAAAGCCCATAAATTTCTTAAAAATTAAGAGAACTGAAAGAAATGTTCAGTTATTATAGATTGAAGTATTCTGAAACAAATATGAAACAATCTTACTTGGATGACCTGAAATTAAAGCATATAATTAGTTAGTTACCCAATTGTAGCTAATTACAAAATTCAATTACTAGATCTAAACATCTATCAATTTCTTAAGAAAAGATGAACATTTTTAAATAGCCTGTGTCCAAATAACATTCACACAAGAATTCACAATATAACATGATTTTTAAATCCCATTGTCATTAATTTATTGGCCAAATTGAAGGAATTTAATGTTTAATTCCTGTAAATTAATGGCCATTTACATCATCTTGCGAGTGGGATTTTCTGGAATGCGATCGATTGGAACGTTGCGGTTGCGGTGCATTTAAACCCCCATATCGGCAGGAAAAATACTGCCGGTTCGTATTGGGAATAAATCACCTTCTCGCAACGTCAAATTTTGATTAAAGGTATCCTAAGAAGCACTTTTTAACGAAAAAATAAACTGTGTACCTTACCTTGTCCCCTACGCGAGGTCTGTCCCGTTGTCGGCTTTCACGGCTTTAGAAGATGATTTTAAATTTACTACAGCCAATAAATTAGCAAGCACAATTTAAAAATCACATCAGAGAACGGCAGTCGAAGCGATTTTTCTTCATCAACTAAATAGCCTGTTCAAGATCGATTTGAATTGGCTTCCGAAATACCGCATTTTAAACCCGCCCCCCTCTCAAAGGCGCACACACGGGCAGTGATAGAACTGCAGCGCTGCTGAAGATAAGTATTGTAACATACCTACTACTATGCTTCAGTGAAAGTGTTGATGCTGACTTAGAGCCTCATAAATATGTATAAACACCAAAATAATCAGCACACTGCAGCTTCAATTTGGAGGTTTTAATAACAATGGCTCTAGAGTATAAATGTTGTAGTTTGAACAGCTTTGCCAATGGATCAGAATAGTGCTGCAGTCCCACTGAAGTAGTTTGAAGGTGAGATTCAACATTCTTGCGAGAAAGATTGGTAAATGTGTAGGGACAATACTTTGGCATTATTTGCCAGGTTTTATAGGCCTGTTAGCTAATATCAAGGTTTACATGCCATGTGAAGCAAGTGTATGAGAATATTTTCTGTGGGCAGGACAATTTTCAGAGGATGTTCTGCAGTTCCTCCCAATTGATAGACGCAAAGGGATCATTGAGATTGAGAAAGGCCATGAACAGAGGCTGGTGTTGCTCCTTGCAAATTTCTTGAGCTCTCATATGATGAAGAACTATTGGGTCCTTCAATGGACAGAATCCCCTTTGAACCAGGGAGCATCTCTTTGGTCACTGGGAGAAATCAAATGTGAATGATCCTGATGTAGACTTTCCCAGGGACAGCAAGGTGACCTGACTGCAATTACCACAGTCGGATTTATTAGTCACACAAAACTGTGTGGTTTTTTGTGACTAATAAAGCCGACTCTTTTCCTCTTAGAGCTTAGGGTTTAGGAGGATTAGAATTGAAAACTCCCTTCATGAATCGTTAAACTAACGGATGTGTCCCTACTGTATGCAATTCTGAATTCATGGGTAAATAAGAAGACAGAGCACTTCTGGCTGAATTGATCGCACTGTAACTTAATTTTTGGTCGAAAAAAAAGAGTTGACAAAAACTCCAATACGTCTGTGATCCCTGCAGTGTGATATAAAATATTCTACTGTAGACAGAATTGCTCCCACTTCCTTATCGAGGTGATATATTGCTGCTGTGTACTATCCCTGCAGGTCGACGTGAGAACATCCACAGTACGATCAAACAGTCCTCTCCCCAGGTATGGCCTCCTTAAAATCTGCAAATCAACAGATCAATACGATCATGTAAAGGATGTTAATCCCCAGTTACTGGATTCCCCAGTTACTGGATTCACCAGTAGATTTTCGGGAATACTCATGGGAGGCTCCCTAGCCATTTGTAATACAACAGGAAACCATGCTTGTGTAGGCCAATCTGGCACTACCAAAACCCCTGAAGCAGAGTCCTGCTTGATCTTTTGCAAACATCTGCTGATGAGACAGAATGGAGGAAATACATACACAAACATTCCTCCCCAATGCAGCAAGAACGCATCCACTGCTACTGCCCCATAATCTGGTTCCCACGAAACATATCTGGGTAACTAATGATTGAATCTAGATGCAAACAAGTCAATATCTGGCAATCCATACTGAACAATCACTTGGTTAAATACATCCTGATTTAACATTCATTCAATGTTGTCATTAAACTGACGTGACCTAGTGTCAGCTACAGAGTTGAATCTTCCTGGCAAATAAAGTGCTGAAAGCCAGATATTTTGGTCAATACACCAGCTCCAAATCTGATTAGCCAGTCTATCACAAGACTGTGACTTAACTCCACCCATGTGGTTTACATATGCCACTGCTGTGGTGTTGTCAATCTGAACCTGCACATGCAAGTCTCTCCTGGTAGAACAATAAGCTTTGAGCCCATACCAGGTGCCCAGCAACTCTAAATAATTAATCCCTCTTAATTGAAGAAGAGATGTCTCATCAACATTCCATCTGCCTCCACAACTAGAAGACATATCTGTTGCACCCCAACCCAGTGCACTTACATCAGTCTGTAATATCATTGAAGGTGGTTCCACCAAAACCTTCCTAAAACTTTTTGAAACATGTACTATCCACCATTGTATGTCAGAAATTGCCCCAGCTGACAATAGGCATAGGCCTATCAAAATGGCCCCTTTGTATTCTCAGTGCCTGTTCCTTTGATCGTTGTAATTGTTGATAATGTAGAGGACCATACTGCACAGCTGGAAATGCTGCAACAAACTTCCCAATTAACCTGGTTACTTGTCTAATTGAAGGCCGTCGTTCTCCAACGAGATTACCACAGTCCTCAATTAACTGATCCAATTTATCCCTGGGCAAAGTTACCAACATGTGATTTGAATTGATGGTAAATCCCAGATAATCAATAATTTGGACTGGTGATAATTTAGATTTATCTGGGTGAACAACAAATCCCAATTGTTCAAAAGTAAATTTAACAACTGAAACTGATGATTGAGCTTCAGCATGAATCTTTCCAACAATCAGAATATCATCTAAATAGGCCATTACCACATGCCCCTGAGCTCTGAGTAATGCTAACACAGGTTTTACCAGTTTAGTAAATAGTCTAGGAGCTGAAGTTAATCCATTAGGCAATGCCCTGAATTGCCACAACTGAGTCATCCAAATAAATTTCAAATATCTTCTATCATCACCATGAATAGACACTGAGTAATACACATCCTTTAAATCAATGGTTGCCATATAACACCCTTTGGACACTAGATGTTTGGCCGTGGTAAAGGTTTCCATTTTGAAATGCCTATAACAAACAAATTTGTTCAAACTCGATAAATCCAGAATAATTCTACATCCCCCAGTCTTTTAAGATCTGGGAAATATACTTGACACAAATTGTCGACTTTGATAGACAGAAGGCTCAATTACCCCTTTCTTATATAACGACTGAATCTCTGCTTGAATAAGTACATTTTCCTCATCTGAAAATATAAGTTTTCGACTAAGAACATGTTGATTAAGTAGACTGTCCTTAGAGTAAAATTCAATTTTCACCCCTTCAATACTGCTAAGTATGAACGAATCTGATGTCAACTGCTGCCATTGTTTGAGAAACAATTTTAACCTTCCCCCAATTTCAACAGGAACATCAGTTAATTCATTGTCTGTCAATGTTATATTCCTTACCTGCATCTGTCCTTGCGGACCTTGTTGTCCTCGACCTCTTGTAGAGAAAGGCACCTTCCCTTTCATACTGGCAGCCTGCCAGTTCCAATATTGAAAACCTGAATGGCTCGTTCCTTCTCCTGCATCCACACTGGTGCCTTTCCGATACGGATAAAACCTTTTGCCTTGCTTGCCAGCCGGCTTAATGAGGGCCATAGTTTTAACATCGTCATGACATTCTTTTACCCTTTTTGCAAGGTTACCTCCAAACAACAGATTTCGTGGTGGTACACTGGTCGGTTTGCACAAACTCACCAAGTTCGGATTAATCACTGGCCTAATAGCGGCCCTCCTGATATTATTAATTTCAAAAAATGCACTACAAAGGAATCCAAGTGCGTCCTGGTGTGCTTCAACTGTAGATGGTTTATATGCAACCAATAATATAGTTACCTCACTCCCATTAACCCCGCCCAGTTAACATCAATCATAACGCCTTCCCCTCAGTAGGAAAATGTAGCCGGTGCTTGAAGGTGTATGTAATACCCAGTGCTATCATTAAAAGATGTTGCACACTTAAGAGCTTGTAAAGTTTTCATTTACATGGTGTCAGAAGTGGGATTCGAACCCACGGTTCTTTACAAGGAGACAGTTGCCTGATGAACCTGTTGAATGTTTTATTGCTGATTTGCGTCATCTCGCCCAGCGGTGCCGTTTTGGCGACATGACAGACCAGCTCACTAGAGACATTTTAGTAACTGGCATGCGTGACCAGAAGCTGCGATGTGAGCTTTTGAGGGATCCGGATCTAACGTTGGACAAAGCTATGCATGCCTGCAGATTGTCTGAGGTCGTTGTTTTGCAAGAGGACCACCGGGACTCGGGCAATAAATCTGTCAACCTGGCAGGGTTTAGGAGCCCACAGCCTCGGGTGGGAAACAATGTTTTTCTGCCGCGTGCCCGCCCTGGACCTGGCGATGTGCCCCGAAAAAGGTGCCCGAACTGTAACTACATGCACCATAGACTATCGACGTGTCCCGCCTTTGGTAAAACCTGTAACATTTGTAAAAAGCTGAACCATTTCTCAGCCTCCTGTCGCTTACTCCGTTCCCGTGGGAGCCAGGCACAAGCTTCCAGTCCCAGTCTAAACATGCTGGTGCAATCTGATCTCTGTTTCGACTCACAGCCCAATTTAGTTGAATGCAATGGTGCAGAGCCAATTAATTCTGCCGAGGACTCTCATGTGTTTACCCTCCTACAGACACCCGCCCACCGCAATGATCCCTCCGTACCTGTGACTGTCAATGGCGTAACCTTCTCTGCCAAATTAGATACTGGCGCGAAAGTCAATGTTTTGTCCATGAATCTTTTCAACAAGATAAGGAATAATGAGCCTCTGGTTGTTGACGATGCTACCCTGCAACGCCTATGGTGGAGAGATTCTAAGGCCTGCGGGGAGGGCCACTTTAACTTGCGTGCTGCAAAAGGCCACAAGAAACCTGGTTTTCTATGTTTTGAACTCTGACTGTGTAACCCTGTTGGGCAACCGTGCGTGCCAGGATCTTGGCCTGGTCTCCTTTGACCGCACGGTCCACAAAGTGCAACTGTCGTTTGACCCGGTTGCTGAATATCAGGACCTGTTCGACGATGACCTGGGGAAATTACCAGTGTCATACCATATTTCCATTGACCCAAATATACAACCCGTGGTCCGCGCACCTCACAGGGTGTCTCACGCCATGAAGGACAAGGTCGAGGCGATGCTCAACGAGATGGTCGAAAAGGGGGTGCTAGTAGCAGTTAGCGAGCCCACCGATTGGGTCTCCACCATGGTTGCCACGATTAAGAAAGACAAGAACGAGATACGCGTGTGTATCAACCCGAAGGACTTAAACCTTGCCATCAGGCGACCACATTACCCCATGCGGTCTGTTGAGGATGTGGCGGCAAAGGTCGGGCAAGCCACCATCTTTCGGTCCTAGACGCTAAGAACTCGTTTTGGCAGATCCTGTTGGACAAAGCGTCTTCTGACCTGACGACCTTCGCCACACCGTTCGGCAGATTCAAGTTCCTGCGAATGCCATTCGGCATCAATTCTGCTAGCAAGGTGTTCCAGCGGACGATGGAGCAATTATTCGCGGACCTGCCATGTGCCATCATCGTGGATGATATCCTGGTTTATGGGAAGGACATTGCCGAGCACGACCTGAACCTCCGCCGCGTCCTGGATCGCGCGCGACGGTCGCACCTGAAGCTGAATCCCAAGAAGTGCCGGTTTCGTGTCTCAGAGGTCACGTATGTTGGACATGTTTTCACCCCTAACGGACTAAAGCCCGACCCCTTGAAGGCAGCTGCCATCTCCGAAATGGCAGCCCCCACCGACGTGCCAGGTCTGCAACGATTCTTGGGCATGGTGAACTACCTTGGCAAGTTTATACCAAACCTCAGTGAGCTGAGTGCTCCCCTGCGGCAGCTGACAAAAAAGGATATCGCCTGGGCCTGGCTCCCATATCACCAGCAGGCCTTTGACCGCCTCAAGTCGAAACTGATTAGCACTCCGACGTTGCGGTTCTTCGACGTGGGTCGCCCCATCACCGTCACCTGTGACGCTTCCAAGTTCGGCCTGGGTGCGGCCTGCCTTCAGTCTGTCGATGGATCGCTGCATCCTGTCTCCTATGCCTCCCGCACCATGACGGACACCGAGCAGCGGTACGCTCAGATCGAGAAAGAGCTGCTCGCGGTGGTGTTCGCCTGCTCCAAGTTCAGAGACTTCCTGTTCGGCAGCAGATTTACGGTCGAAACCAACCACCAGCCACTGGTGACAATCCTGAACAAGCCGATTCACGCTGCCCCTGCCAGGCTGCAGCGTATGATACTGCAGCTCCAGCGTTTCGACTTTGACATAATCTACAAGAAGGGCACCGAGATGCACATTGCGGACACCCTGTCGCGAGCCCCGCGTACCTCCTGCGCTCGCCACCCCTACGAAACAGAGGACTTGCTCGTACTGGGCGTTAACTTTATTCCCACCAAGCAGCTACAGGTTTTGGCCGAGCACACCGCTGCCGATCCGGTTTTGCAGCAGCTTGCCTCGGTGATTAAAGCAGGGTGGCCAACAAAGCGCTCCGCCGCGCCATCTGAAACACAGCCTTTCTTCCTGGTCCGCGACGAACTGGTGCTCCAGGATGGCGTTATCGTCAAGGGACATAAAGTTGTGGTCCCGTCCTCCCTGTTTGACTTTTACTTTTGTGCAGCCCACAGCGGACACCCTGGGGTCGATGCAACACTCGCCCACGCTCAGTGCCAATTCTATTGGCCTGGAATGGCCAAATATATCCGAGACCGAGTTTCTGCCTGCTCCACGTGCAACAGTCTTGCGCCACACCAGCAGCGACAGCCCCTGCTGCAACAGCCCGCCCCTGCTTTGGCCTGGTCCTCGCTGGCTGCCGACATATTCGAGTGGCGTGGTAACCACTACCTTGTCCTGGTCGACTCGTACTCCAACTGGTTCGAAGTGGATTTGCTGGCATCCCTCAGGTCGGAGATGGTGATCCGCAAGCTGCGGAAACACTTCTCCACTTTTGGGACCCCGGTCAGGCTGCAGACCGACAACGGCAGGCAGTTTACAAGCCGAGAATTCAAAAGCTTTGCCGACAAGTGGAACTTCGTGCATTTCACCAGCAGCCCAGAGTACCCACAGAGCAACGGCCTAGCAGAACGGGCCGTCCGCAGCGCCAAGCTTCTGATGGAACAGGCGCGACTATCCAATTCTGATTTGTATTTGGATCTCCTGAACCTCAGGAATGTTTCCAGGGATCCGGCCATGGGGTCACCTGCTCAGCGTCTGATGTCCAGAACTACCAGATCCACCGTCCCGATTGCCCAGCGCCAGCTGAAACCTCGGGTGCTGGAGCCCGCCTCCGTGCAGAGACGAATTCAAGAGAAACATGACAGCCAGCGGCGTTCCCACGATCGGTCGTGCAGACCACTCGATCCTCTGTTGCCCGGACAGGTTGTTCGATTGCAGACCGCCAGTGGTCACTACCGTCTGGCCACCGTGGTTGGGGTGGCCGACTCACCTCGTTCGTATCTGGTCGACTGTGAGGGCTCCATCTACCGAAGAAGCCGACAACACCTGCTTGCGGTTAATGAGCCACAGCCGCAGCCCCCTGGGCCCTATGCCCCTACACTCTCCTATCAGCAGCCGGCTGCCGCCCCGGCTGGTGTTCCCTGCATGCCTCGGTCCCCGTCGCGGGCGCCTCGTTCCCCTCTGCGCGGGTCCCCTGTTGCCGATCGCGGTTCTCCCTCTCCTGTTTCTCCCACCCCAATGCCCTTCCCTGGTTCCCCGGCTGCCTTGCGTCCTCCTGCTTCTTCTGCTCTTTCGGGGGGAGGGGGAGACATCCGTACGCGCTCGGGCAGGATCAGTAAGCCGCCTGTTCGCTACGGCGATTTTGTTTAATTCTGCTGTTTAATTCGGTTGTCGTGACAACAATCTGTTTTTTTTTATTTCTAAGGGGAAGGATATAGATGGTTTATATGCAACCAATAATATAGTTACCTCACTCCCATTAACCCCGCCCAGTTAACATCAATCATAACGCCTTCCCCTCAGTAGGAAAATGTAGCCGGTGCTTGAAGGTGTATGTAATACCCAGTGCTATCATTAAAAGATGTTGCACACTTAAGAGCTTGTAAAGTTTTCATTTACATCAACCATATTGCTTGTATCAATAACTTTCACCACAGCTGTAACACCTGCTGACAACAGTTTAAGCACTTTTTGAAACTTCATCTCCTGGGCCCTAGCAGGCATACCCATCTGTGACCAAATTTGGTGATTAACCACCGGTACGTTCAGGAGATCACAATTAACAGGAGCTTCATAGTTTTTTGCTGCTTCATCCATAGCTAGCTCCTGTAACTGGTGGGAGAGCATATACTGAATTGCTTCTGCCAATTCTACAGCAAACTTTCCAGCAATGTTCGGAATTACCTCCAACCGAACTCCTTTACTGCTCTCCCCCAGCATAGAATCAGTGTCAGCGAACTGCACTGATGGAACATCCTCCTCACAGGCAGGATAGTCCTGCAGCCCTGTAACAGGTGCTGCTAGCACAGGCTCTCCCTTAGCCTGGCTTGGGCACCACTCCTCCTCACGGAGCTGGTCCCTGTCGAGCATTCTTTGCAATAAAGTCTCGACCTGGGGGAGCCATGAGCAAACGGACTCTCCTATGGAGGGTATAACCTCCAGGCCCGACTCAGGGTCTACGGGCCTATCAGACTTGCCAGTGGCCTTCCGCCCTACTGGCAAGCCTCCACTGCTCACAGGCAGTGGGTCCGCAACCACTGGCTGTGTAGCCAGCACCGGACCAGGTGTACCAGACGGGCCTCCATCAACAACACTCTCCTGGTCACTTTCCTTCCAACCTCCGGAGCGCCTCGCCGACACCTTCTTCATTTTCTGCAACATTTCTCCAACCGACCTCCAACCGTCGCAGAAAATGAGCTCTGGAAAAAATTTAAAAACTTACCTTCCGTTTTTAAACTTACCGCTTGGAGGAGCGCTGCTGCTCCAACCGGCCGACCGCACCAACGTGTCTGACGTCATGACGCACCAACGGCTGTACGGGGTTCTTTTCACGTAGTCACTCACGTGACTCCGAAGTAAAATGTAGATTTTGTATGGCATCAACCATATAACCCTATTTGCTTTTATACACATTCCTCGTTCAGTATTTTATTATCGATTTAACTTTGACCTTTGGGGGACATTGAACTTATTATGTTCATTACTCGAAGCTTCAGTCATCCACATCCAGTTCCTTGCAGCAAGGGCTTCCTATTGTATTGCATCTCCTTGTATGAATTGTAATAGGCAATGGCAGCAGGTGAATAATTGTTATTTGAAGCAATATCTAAAATGGTTTTTACTGCAGCGATTATCGTTCAGAGTTTTTGTTCTCTAATGAAGCTATGGGATTTCTGAATGTTATTCTTCAGACAGAGTAATTAAATGGTGTAATGACTTTGGCTGCAACACTAACCATAGAAATCAATTAATGAATGACTGTAAATAATGGAATCCCACTGAAGTGATTTTACTTTTGATGAAAAAATGTTTACTGATCTAAAGTGTCAGGTTTCGTCTCAGAATGCAGGTTTAATTTAATAGACATAATTTCTGAATCAGACTAATTAAATAATTGAAAACAATGTGATTAGAATTCATAATTTAATTAATTACCAACATTTGCAAATAGATCATGTTGTGAACTGGTTTGTTAATTATTTTTTGTAAAATAGCAAATTTCTTATTTGCCAAAATTACTGTTAAGTTTGACTGAGGCCAACTCTGTTTATTCAATGAAGATCCCATTAAATTGTTATTCAAAATTGCCCTTAAATAAGTTTGTAGGTTTTACTTAAGAGATATGCACAGAAATTGGGTCTTGACCCGTAACGTCACCCATTCCTTCTCTCCAGAGAGGAGAGAGGAGGAGTTAGGAGAGGTGATAAATTGTGTATTCAAAAAGTTAGGGTCATAAGAGGACAAATCTGAAGCCCCTGGTGAGGACTAATAATGCAGGATCATGGAGAGGAATATCAGAATGTGCAGTGAAAATGCAGACGGTAGATCCTGGGAGCAGAGTTGGAGTCCTTTTATAGTCAATATTCAATTTAGTCAATTTAGTTATCCAGGCTTTCTGTGGAACTTCCATCAACATTGTTACAATCATGAGAAAGAAGGGTAGAAGTTAAACACGTTACTTGGGCAGTGTACAATCTATTTTGTAATTCCCAACAAAATGAATCCCAAACTCCTTCAATAACATGAACACTGGTAACTTAAATTTGGTGTGAAGATGGGTCTCAACCCGAAATGTCCCATGCGTCTGAAGAAGGGTCTCGACCCGAAACGCCGCTTATTCCTTCTCTCCAGAGATGCTGCTTCACCCGATGAGTAACTCCAGCATTTTGTGTCTACCTTCGATTTTAACCAGCATCTACTGTTCTTTCCTGCACAGAAATTCAACCTGGACTGGTGGTGCTAAACCTAACATAAAACAGCTGTACTTCATTCCAGTCAATCTCCAAGGTAATTTTTTATTCAGAGTTTCAAATTTAGAGTGAAGAGAGCTGCCATTATTATATGGCAGGTTTAGTGCTACAGCCAGGGTGTCTAATTTCATTTTTGGTTCTCAGTTTTAGAGGAAACAGACCCTTCAGCTCACTGAGTCTACATTGTCCTTTGATCACCCATTCACGCTAGTTCTATGTTGTATCATTTCCTCATCCACATCTGTGGAAGGAAACTGAAAAATATTTTGATGAGTATAGAAGTTGGGAGGTCATGTTACAATTATACGAGATGGTGGTGAGGCCACATTTAGAGTATTGTGTTCAGTTCTGGGCACCATGTTATGGGAAAGATGTTGTTAAATTGGAAATGGTGCAGAGAAGATTTAGAAGGATGTTGCCAGGACTCGAGGGCCTGAGCTATGGGGAGAGGTTGAGCAGGCTGGGATTCTATTCCTTGGGGTGCAGGAGGAAGAGCGGTGATCTTGTAGAGGTGTATAAAATCATGAGAGGAATAGATCGGGTAGATGCACAGAATCTCATACCCTGAGTAGAGGAATCAAAAACCAGAGGGCACAGGTTTAAATGAAGGAGTAAAGAGCTTATAGGAATCTGAGAGGTAGTTTATTCACACTAAGGGTAGTGGGTGTACGGAATGAGCTTGTGGAGTATGTAGTTAAGGCAAGCACTATCGCAACATTTAAGAAGCAATTAGAAAGTACATGGATAGGACAAGTTTAGAGGGATATGAGCCAAATGCAGGCATGAAACTAGTGTGGATGGGACATGTTGGTCGATGTGGGCAAATTGGGCTGAAGGACCTACTTCCACACTGTATGACACTTATGACTTTATGACTGCCACCCAGAGGAAACCCACACGGTTACAGGGAGAATATGCAAACCACACAGACAGCACTCAAGGACAGGATTGAACCCGGATCTCTGGCACTGTGACACAGTAGCTCTACTAGCTGTGCCACTCCGTATCTAGACACTGGTGGACAGGATAGTGATGAAGACATTTGGTATGCTTGCCATCATTACTAATGGAATTGAATATAGAAGTTAGCACCTTAGGCTGCAGTTGTAATATACGTTGATGAGGCCACAATTGGAGTAATGTATCAATCTGATCATCCTGCATTAGGAAAGATGCCTTTAAACTGGGAAGAATTTTTAAACAAATTACGAGGAAGTTGCCAGGACTTGAGGGACCAAGTTATAGGCTAGAATTTCATTCCGTGCAGCATAGGAGGCTGATCTTATGTATATAAGATCACGATTGCCATAGATAGGGTGAATACACACAGTCCTTTTTTAGGGTTGGGCTTTCAAGAACTAGGTTTAAGCTGAGAGGGGAAAATTTAATCGAAACGTGATGGGCAAACATTTCATACAGAGGGTGGCCGTTGTATGGAATGAGCCAGACATAATGGTAGAGGTAGTTATAATGACAAGGTTTAAAAGACAGTTGGACAGGTACATTGATAATAAAACTGGACTGCCAATGGTGATACAATCATTAATCTGGGACTTCCGGCGGTGCTATGGAGTAAGGGAGACTCGCGCCAATTAGCTCCGCTAAAAATTGAATGACATCGGGGGAAAAATCGGGACTTACCTGCAGTACAATGACACCGGTTGCTTGAGGTAAGCGTGTGACATCATCAGGCGCGCGACGGCACCGGCGGTATGTCTACACAACATACCTCCCCGAAGACGAGAAAAACTGGTAGGAGCAAAGAAGTAGGCCCGACTGAAGCCTCAGGCTCACGTTTAACATCGTCCCAAGAAGAGATCTCAAAGAAGAAAAAAACTGATGTGGAAGAACTAAGAAGTTTCCTCGCACAAGAAATCGCAAATATAATGGAAGAATTGAAAAAACTCAAACAGAACTTCAAGGAAGAATTGAAAACAAAAAAAATAAATTAAAGAAGACATTCAAAAAGATGTTATAGCTTCTGTACATGATGTACTGGACACCTGGAAGTTAAACATGGAAGAAAATTGTAATCAAAAGATGGAAGAGGTAAATGCTAAATTGAATTTGATGGAATCCAGATTTTATTCAAAGTTGGACCCCATTTCCCAGGCACTAGATCAACAACATAAAACTGTAATTGAATTAGAGGAAAGTGCTGAAACAAGCTCTAAAACTACAAGAAAGCTTCTCTCCGAGAACAAGCGTTTATCAGACTTATTGCATAAAATAACTGAAAAATGTATCGACTTGGAGGGATGTCAGAGACGCCAGAATCTAAGAATTATGGGCGTTCGGGAAGGCAGAAAGGGGAACTGTGACCCCCATGAATTTGCTGCAGATCTATTGAAGAAAGTTTTAAATTTGGATCAAGCACCTTTACTTGCTCGGGCACACAGAGCATTGAGACGCCGTCCAAGGGCGGACGCCCCCCCCCCCAAGACAATTGATAGTGAAGGTGCAATATGACCATGTCTTGGATGATATGATGAAGAAAATTGTTCGCAGCAGAAATCTCGAATTTGAAGGAGATAAGATCAGTATATTTCGAGATTACCCTGCGGAGGTCGCCAAGAAAACAGCATTGTTTACAGACACAAGAAGAATACTTAAGAACATAAAAAAACCTGAGATATGGACTGATGTACCCGGCAACATTGAGAATCACCTATGACAAGCAGGAATACGTCTTCAACAGAGGCTTTTGAATTAGCAAAGAACATCGAGAACATCGAGAGCACAGAGAACATCGAGAGCGAAGGTGAGACTGAGGATTGAATAACATTCAACACTCAACATACTGTACATCTGACGATAGCCCACAGTTACCCCACAGAGAAGAAATTGAACTTTAAATTGCTATACTTAAGGACTGTTTCGAATTTAGAATGAGAATTGAGTAGTTATCTTGTTATTGTTATATAATATTTTATATTTTAGTACAAATTATTACTAATCACTACTAATCATGATTACTAATTATTATTAATTATTGTTAACTGGATCAACTTAGAATTAGCTAAAAGGATGAATTATAAGTAATGTGTGATTCAGGCAATTTATTAATAAAAATGTTTTTGGAGGTTTACTCCTTGATACTTTTGACTAATCGTTGACTAATATTTTTGATATACGAGACTAATATTTCACTTTGAGACTAATAATTATTCCACTAGTGGAATATAACCATTGTTTTCCCTTCCCCATGTACTGTTTTTATTGAAATTGAAGCTTTTCTTTTAAGGAAAGTACAAAGCTAGTATTTTTTTTTTACCAAAAGCTACGGAAGTCCTTCGATGTTTAGCCACATTAGGGTGGCTATCACTAACTGCACTAACAATAGATGTAGTTTTTTTCTTTCTTTTCCACTTTACTAATATAATACTTTTTTACCTTTTCTATTTTGTATTATATTATTATTTTTATTTTGAATGGAATTATAAGTTTTATTTAAGGAGATATGTCCGAGAGGAAAATCTACTAAAATTCATCTATCTGATGTTCGGGTGTAAGGTAGGGTTTAATGTGCTGAACCATCTGCTCTATCATAGACCACCTTAATCATAAGATGCAAGACGTAAATATGAAAACTGGGGGTGATGGAATTACATTTTGTAGTTGGAATGTTAAGGGAATTAATGAACCCATCAAGAGAGGTAAAGTATTAGCTCATTTAAAATTGCTTAAAACAGATATAATATTCCTCCAGGAAACTCATCTTAAAAAGGAAGTGCAACACAGATTGAAAGCAAAATGGATTGCTAAAACGTATCACTCTTCATTCACACATAAATCTAAAGAGGTTGCAATATTAATCCATAAAGGTATACCTTTTAAACATATATCAACTATAGAAGATATTGAAGGCAGATATATTGTATTAGTAGGTGAGTTATACTCAAAAAAGTGACTCTTCTTAATGTATATGGACCAACTTTTGATAGCCCATTGTTTTTCAAGAGAATACGGCCTTTACTAGCCCGAGCACACAGAGTAATGAGACGTTATACAAAGCAAGACGCTCCTCCAAGACAAATGATAGTAAAAGTCCAGTATGATCATGTCCTGGAGGAGATGAGGAGATGATGAATAAAAATAGAAATCTTACATATGAAGAAGATTCAATCAGCATTTACCGCGACTATCCAGCAGAGGTCTCCAAGAAATGAAATGCGTTCAAGGAGACCAAAAGAATTTTGAGGGAAGTGAAGAATCTGAAATACAGTCTGAGGTACCCAGCCACCCTGAGAATTACCTACAATCAGGAAGAACATTATTTCAAAAACCCAGCAGATGCAATGAACTTTGCCCAAGGGATTAAGGAGAGAAAGGTAGACTGAATGAAATCTTCAAAGATGAACTATACCAACAATTAAATTGTACTTTCAAGATTGGAATAGACTATGGATTTGTTTCACCTAAAGAATGGAGAAGGATGCGGATGGGAGATTCGGGGAGATACGGATTGGAGACTCTCCTATGGATATTAATAATTAGAATAGTAACACTACTAATATTAATAACTAACACATACTAAAATTAATACTGTGGTATTATTATTAATTAAAGCTAATAATTACTAATTAATGATTAACAACTAATTATAGCTGATTTACTTAGAATTAAGTAAATAGTAAAAATAAATACACAAAATATAAACTTTGACTTTATTTATCCCCCCGGTACTTTTTATTTATTTTTTTTCTATATTTTTTCTTCCCTTTTTCTTATTTTTTATTATTACTTTATTTTTTATATTTTCTTATTATTATAGCTTTTAATAAGTATTAAGTATAGATATTATCATATACTTGACTGATGGATTTTGTACACATCAGAGTTTAATACTCCCGGTTAAATATTTTTATGGAATAACAATTTTAATGAATCATGGTGATGGATAAGTTTGTAACATCGACTACGGAAGTCTATAGATTGCTAGCCATGGTAGTATGGCTAACACTAACTACACTAATATTAGATGTAGTTTTTTCTCTCTTTGTGCACCCTATTAATCTCAATCTATCCTTTTTTTAATATTATTTCTTGTTATTATTATTTTATATTTGAATGGAGTTATAAATTAATGCAAAGAAGGTATATACGTGAGAGATACTTAAGGGTTTGAAATTCATCTTTTTGGAGTTCGGGTGTAAAGTAGGGTATGTCGAGCTGAACCATTCGCCCTATTATATATTCCTTTAGATAAAAGATGCAAGACTTACAAATGAATATGCGGAATGGAGTAATAACGTTTTGTAGCTGGAATGTTAAAGGTATTAACGAACCAATTAAGAGAGGTAAAGTATTAGCACATTTAAAAGCACTTAAAGTAGATGTGGTATTCATCCAAGAGACACATCTAAAAAAAGAGGCAGAACATAGATTAAAGGCTAAATGGATTGACAAAGTGTATCATTCTTCTTTCACACACAAATCTAGAGGTGTAGCAATATTAATTCATAAAGGCACTTCATTTAAACATACTTCAACAATAACTGATAGTGATGGTAGATATATTATTGTAATAGGAGAATTATACACACAAAAAATGATTTTTGTCAATGTATACGGCCCAAATTTTGACAGTCCGCTGATTTTTAAAAAAATATTTAATACTATCCCGGAATTATCACAACACAACCTAATAATTGGAGGAGATTTAAATTGTACACTAGATCCTTATTTGGACAGATCATCAAAACAACGGAAACTTAAATCGCATTCCAGTGATCTAATAAATGCATATACAGATACTAGTAATATTAAAGATGTTTGGAGAATGCAAAACCCAGCTGGACGAGAATACTCATTTTATTCACCTGTGCATAAACCTATTCAAGAATAGATTATTTTTTGGTAGCTTTAAAACTTATCCCACTCACTTATAATTCAAAATATCATAATATTATAATTTCAGATCATGCACCTTTAACTTTTATGATGAAAATAACTGGTAAAACGGAAAGACAGGGACAATGGAGGTTTAACCCACAAATGTTAAAAGACAAAATAACACAAGAATACATCACAAAACAGATCAAGATTTTCTTTGAAATAAATGATATGCCAGAAATACCTTCGTCCCTATTATGGGAAACTTTTAAAGTGTATGTTTGGGGAATTATGATATCCTCTCAAGCATTTTATAATAAAGAGAGTTGGAGGGAACAACATGCATTGGAAAAGGAGATCAACAATTAGACACAGAAAACGCTGTTAACCCAACCATGATAAAACATAATAAAATCTTTGCATTGAAATATAAATTAAATAAAATACAGTCAGACCAACTTGTAAAACTATACCAATATACTAAACAAATACAATATGAATTCGGAGATAAACCAAAAAAATATTGGCTCGTCAATTACGAAAATTGGAGGGAGGAAAATTAATCCATAGGATTAAATCAGACAAAGGGGAATTATTAGTACAAACTAAAGATATAAATGAGAGATTTTTGCAATATTATAAAAATTTATATTCAGCCTAAACGACAGAAAATCGGATAGGAGTAGAAACATTAAAAAAAAATTGTAATCAAAAAGGACTGGATTCAGAAAATAGAGAATCACTAAACGCTGAAATAACTACTAAAGAAATCGAAGAAGCTATTAGGTCATTAAAAAATGGTAAAACTCCAGGACCGGATGGTATTGGATCAGAATTTTATAAAACATTCTATGATATGATAGCTCTACATTTGAAGACACTTTATGGGCACATTTATGCACAACAGAAGTTACCAGAAACATTAAACAAATCTATTATAATGCTCATACCTAAATCAGATAAAAATCTGGATGATCCAGGGTCATATAGAGCCATATCTCTTTAAATACTGATCAAAAAATATTAACCAAAATACTAGCACAAAGACCAAATACAGTGATGAATAAAGTAATTCATTCAGATCAAACAGGATTTATATCAAAACGATACTCCTCAAACAACCTGAGAAGATTATTCAATATTATATACTCAAAAGAAACATTAATAAAGATTTATCAATTATTTCATTGACGCAGAGAAAGCTTTTGATCAGATTGAATGGTCTTATTTATTTTCGGTTATGGAAACTTTTCAGTTGGGAGAGAAGTTTATAACATGGGTTAAGCTACTATATACCAAGCCAACAGCTAGAATATTAATAAATCAAATGTTAACAACTAAATTTAATTGATTCCGGGGCTGTAGACAAGGTTGTCCTCTATCTCCACTACTGTTCGCACTGGCAATTGAACCATCAGCACAATGCGTGAGATTACATCCTGAAATATACGGGTATGAAACCAAAGAAACTGAAAATAAAATCTCTTTATACGCAGATGATGTATTACTTTATATTACAAAGCCGAAAATTAGTATTCCTAATTTATTAGATTTAATAACTCAATTTGGATTGTTTGCAGGATATAGAATTAATTGGAATAAAAGTGAACATGCCAATAATGGGAAATAACTCACATATATTACAACAATATCCTTTTAAGGTAGCAAATGAAAAACTCAAATATCTTGGAATTCATGTAACAAAAAACATATAACCATATAACCATATAACAATTACAGCATGGAAACAGGCCCTCTCGGCCCTTCCAGTCCGTGCCGACTATTTGTTTACCCTCTGAGTAAAGAAGTTCCCCCTCACGTTACCCCTAAACTTCTGTCCCTTAATTCTCATGTCATGCCCTCTTGTTTGAATCTTCCCTACCCTCAATGGGAAAAATGTATCCACGTCGACTCTGTTATGAGTTGATAAAAAGATATGATTCTTTATTTAAATCTAATTTCCCACCCCTATTGAATAAACTATTTAAGAATATCCTATATTGGAAAACATTACCTATTTCAATGCTAGGTAGAATTAATGCAATAAAAATGATTTTTCTTCCGCAATTATTATACCTGTTTCAACTGATCCCAATATATTTTCCTAAAATTTTTTTAAGAAAGTGGACTCTATAGTTACCAATTTTATTTGGGATTATAAGAGCCATAGAATAAATAAAAGACATCAATGTAAATCAAAAATGAATGGAGGTTTTGCATTGCCCAATTTTATGTTTTATTACTGGGCAGTTAATATTAAAAATATGAATTTTTGGTTGGAAGAAGTAGATAAACATCCAAACTGGTTAAAAATGGAAAAGGAAGATTGTTCACCTTTCGAAATTAGCTCGATTTTATTTGCTAATACAAAAATACATAAGGAAATTTATAGAGGAAATCCAATAATAGAAAGTGGCATACGTATTTGGAAATAATTAAAGAAAACATTAAAATTAGAAAGTATACCACTGGCTCTTCCCATTGTAAATAACATTACTTTTAAACCTTCAATGATGGATAAAGGTTATTTAAAATGGAAGAACTATGGAATAAATAAGATGGGTGATCTCTACGGGAAAAGTTTATTCCTTTCATTTCAGGAATTACAACAAAATTACGGATTACACTCAAAAGAGTACTTTAGATATTTACAAATTAGAGACTATGTTAAATCAAACACACAGGATTTTAGAAATAGAAAGACAGAAATTTTAGATGAATGTCTAAATGAATATCCGAATACAGAAAAAATAATATATATTTATAATATTTTACTGGAAAATGATTTACCAAAGTCGGAAATATATAGGCAAGCATGGGAATTAGGTCAAACAATTAGTGTAGAAGTATGGAATGAAGGTTTACAACATATACACCACTGCTCATTAAATGCCAGACACTTCTTGATACAATTTAAAGTTTTACATAGATTACACTTTTCAAAATCCAAATTAAACAGAATTTTTTCAAATGTTTCTGCTATATGTGATAAATGTCAGCATTTAGAAGCTAATCTAACGCATCCATTCGCAAAATGTATAAAAATTACTAATTTTTGGTTAGAAATTTTTAAGATAATCTCGAAGGTAGTTAATGCAAATCTGATTCCAGACTCAAAATTAATCATATTAGCAATATTAGAAACAGATCAACTACTAACACAGCAAATAATTTTTATTGGTTATAGTTTAATAATTGGTAAAAAACTAATACTAAGATTTTGGAAAGGTCCTACATCCCCCACAATCAAAATGTGGATTACAGAAATGTCGGAGACACTTCATCTGGAAAGATTAAGACGTGTCCTTTTGGACATGCTAGATCAATTCAGAAGAATATGGTCTCCATTTATTGAATACTTAAAGGGTCAAGGTGGTCCGGTTTGAGGGCCTGACTGAAGCCTGAATTAAGGAATAGATGAAGAACTATATACAATAGACCACGGATATATCTCCAATGAAGAACATCTTGCTTTATACTCCACTCATTTTATCGATTTTCTACTTCTATTTTATTTCTTTTTATTATTTCTCTTTACTATCTTCTTTCTGTTATAAAATAATAAAAAGTATAGAAGTATAAATAAGAACATCTGTAAACTTTAAAAATATTAAGAATGTATGTGACAAATAATATGTTTCTTCTTTTTGATTTTATGTTATTCCTTCTTAATATGTATTTACTTCTAATAAAAATATTTTACCAAAAATAAATATACATATTTTCAATACTATTCCAGAATGCACACAATATAATTTAATAATTGGGGGAGACTTAAATTGTACACTAGATTCTTATTTAGACAGATCATCAACTCAAAGAAAATTAAAATCTCAGTCAAGTGAATTTTTAAATTCATATATTAATACTACCAACATCAAGGATGTCTGGAGAATTGAAAATCCATCTGGACGAGAATATTAATTTTACTCACCGGTACATAAAACCTATTCAAGGATAGACTATTTCTTACTAGATTCTAAACTTATCCCATTCACCTACAACTCGCAATATCATAACATTATAATCTCGGACCATGCTCCATTAACATTTATGATTAAACTAAACGGAATGGAGAAGAAACAGACATAATGGAGACTTAACCCTCAAATTTTAAATGAAAAGGTATGTTATGAATATCTTGTAAAACAGATTAATATGTTTTTCGAGGCTAATGACCAACCTGGAATTTCTGCTTCCCTTCTTTGGGAAACATTTAAAGCATTTACACGAGGAGCATTAATTTCTTCCCAGGCATTTCTTAATAAAGAGAATAGGGCTAAACAAAATACATTGGAAATGGAAATAAGGCAATTAGACATAGAAAATGTGGTAGCACCTTCTATGGCAAAACACAATAAAATTGCAGCACTGAAATATAAGTTAAATAAAATATACTCAGATCAAGTTATAAAACTTTATCAACATACAAAACAATTAAACTTTGAATTCGGTGATGAACCACAAAAATTATTAGCACGTCAGCTTTATAAACTGGACGGGGAAAAACAATTTATAAAATTAGATCAGACAAGGGAGAAATATTAACACTACCTAAAGATATTAATGACAGATTTTCACAATACTATCAAAAACTCTACTCCACTAAAGTGATAGAACAATCAACAGGAATGGAAGCATTTTTACAGAAATGTAATCTTACGGGTTTAGATTTGCAAGAGCGAGAACTACTAGGTGCTGAAATAATGATAAAAGATATTGAAGAGTCAATTAGATCTTTAAAAAATGGAAAGGCCGCAGGCCCTGATGGCCTAAGTTCTGAATTTTATATTAAAAAATGATCTGATTTCCCTACGTTTACAGACACTGTGTAAACACGTTTATATTCAACAGAAACTCCCAGAAACTTTAAACAAATCTACAATAATACTTATACCAAAAACTGATAAGGATCTGGAAGATCCAGGTTCATATAGAGCAATAGCTCTCAAATACTGATCAGAAAATATTAACTAAAATCCTATCTCATAGATTGAGTTTAGTGATTAATAAATTAATGCACCCTGACCAAACAGGTTTTATTCCAAAACGTTATTAATTTTACAATTTGAGATGACTATTTAATATTATATACTCAAATAGAATTGCTAATGCAGACCTTGCAATTATTTCGCTAGATGCTGAAAAAGCATTTGATCAGGTAGCATGGTCATATTTATTTTTGGTGATGGAAACAGTTCAATTGGGAGAGAAGTATTGTATATGGGTTAAACTTTTATATTCTAACCCAACAGCTAGAATACCAAATGCTATCAACTAATTTTAATCTTTCTAGAGGTTGTAGACAAGGATGTCCGCTATCCCCATTATTATTCGCTATTGCAATTGAACCATTAGCAGAAAGTGTCAGAGCTCATCCTGAAATACACGGGAATAATACTAAAGACACAGTGAATAAAATCTCCTTATATGCAGATGATGTATTAATATATGTTACAAAGCCAGAAATTAGTATTCCAAATCTATTAAATCTAATAACTCAATTTGGGCAGTTGTCAGGATATAGAATTAATTGGAATAATAGCAAAATCATGCCAATAACGGAACTCAATTTACATACATTACAACAATCCCTTTTTAAAATAGTTGAGGAAAAATTTAAATATTTAGGAATTTATGTAACTAAGACATATACTTCTTTATTTAAATCAAATTTCCCACCTTTACTGAATAAACTAAATAAGAATATTCAGTACTGGAAAACACTTCCCATTTCAATGTTCGGTAGAATTAATGCTATAAAAATGATATTTTTGCTGCAATCACTGTACTTATTTCAGTCAATGCCGATATATATCCCAAAATCTTTTTTTTTTTTTTAAAGTCGACTCCATTGTTACAAGTTTTATTTGGGATTATAAGAATCATAGAATAAGCGAAAAACATTTATGTAAATCAAAGACTAATGGAGGTTTAGGTTTACCGAATTTTCTGTTTTATTTCTGGGCAGTCCATATTAAAAACATGAATTTCTGGCTGGAAGAAATGGATCAGCAACGAGACTGGTTAAAGATGGAAAAGGAAGATTGTTTACCTTTTGAAATCAGTTCGATTATGTTTGCACCCTCAAAATTGCACAAAAAAATCTATAGGGAAAACCCTATAAACACAGTGGTATACGAATCTGGAAATAAGTAAAAAAGGCTTTAAAATTGGATAATATACCATTCTGTCTCCCCATTGTAAACAAACCCTTGTTCAAACCTTCCATACTGGATAAAGGTTTCACACAATGGAAAAATAACGGAATTAAAAAGATGGGACATATTATAAGAAAGGCACTTTTCTTTTATTTCAAGAGTTACAACAGATTTATGGACTACACTCAAATATTTTTTTAAGATATCTACAACTTAGAGATTATGTTAAATCCAATACACAAGATTATAGGAGTAGGGAACCAGAAATCCTTGATGAATGTTCGAATAAACATCCTAATACAGAAAAATTAACAACATATTTATAATACCCTTTTAGATAGTGAGGTTCCATCAACAGAATCATATAGACAAACATGGGAAAATGGATTAGGTCAACCTATAATGAGAGATATTTGGGACAAAAGTCTACAACATACACATCAATGCTCGTTAAATGCCAGACATGCTTTAATACAATTTAAAGTATTACACAGATTACATTGCTCTAAAGTAAAATTAAATAGAATTTTCCCACATATCTCCCCTATCTGCGATAAATGTCAGCATCTAGAGGCTAACTTAACACATACTTTTGCAAATTGTATAAAAATCAAAAATTTCTGGATTGATATTTTTAGAAAAATTTCTGAAGTTGTTAACACTAAACTGGATCCACGACTCAAAAACTAATAATACTTGGAATATCAGAACAAATCTACCACTCACATCAAGTGTCTTTCTAGACTACAGTATAATAACTGGGAAGAAATTAATATTAAAATTTTGGAAAAGTCCAATAACCCCCACAATTAAAATGTGGATTATGGAAATGTCAGAGACCCTACACCTGGAAATAATCAGATTTGTCTTAATGGACAAATTTGTTAAAATATGGTCTTCATTCATCGATTATTTGAAGGGGTAGATTGATTCGGCACGGGAACCTAACTGAAACTTGAACTCAGGATCAGATGAAAAGTTATACTTCATAATCTTCGAACCTATCTCCAATGATGTATTACTAGTAAATCATTCCATTCTTTCTTTTTTTATCTTGACATTTATGGGGGGTTTTCTCTCTCTCTTTCTTACTTTCTATCTATATTAAGAACAAATTAGAAGCAGAATGAATTTCAATTGATATTATTAATAATGTATGATTGATACACATGAAATGTTTTCATCATAATCTGTATTTACTTCTGTGTCTGACTCTAGCGTGCAGAATGCACAAACCGTACCATTCAGCTTGCAGCACATTTGAATAGAGCCATTTGAGATACAAATTACCACTTAGGCCTCTTGTGACCACAAATGGATAATCACACATTTAGTACCAACACAATTCACCTTGGGTTCAAATGACAGATGAGGTGTTGCTTACAGATGAGATGTTAATCAATTTCCTCTGGGTTTTTTTATGATTCTATAGCTCCTCTTATTTATGGTTTCTCGAATTTGTTCGTCATGAATGCGTCCAATGAATTATTCTGAATGGCATTTTGCTTATTTCAAGCCTTCTGTTTGAACAATCATCCATCGAAAATGTTCAGGGGACAATTGTTCTACCCTGACGTCAAGTCCAAACAGGGCCGGATTTACGTATCAGCTTGAAAAGCTTAAGCTTAGGGCCTCGAGATCTAGGGGGGCCTTGGAGAGCCGGATTTACCACTAGGCTTCATAGGCTGAAGCCAAGTGCCTCAAAATCTAGGTGGACACCGGCCAAGGCAGGACACCTACCATTCAACTCTGGGCGGGCCCCCCTCTCTCTGTCTGTCAATCTCCGTCTTCGCCTGCCATCTGTATCCGTGTCTGGGCCGCCGGGCTTCGCTCCTCATCCGCCGGCACAGCAGGCCACCTTTCACATGCGCACTGCTACGGCCAGCACATCCTCCCCCTGCACACACGCACAACCACGGCCAGCAGCACTGCCACGGCAACTGGTCGGCGCTGGGCACTTTCTCCCTCGCTTTAAATTGTGGTATATCTGGCAGCCATTGCTGTCCAGTCGCCGCCATGCCACAACCGCTGAAAACCAACACAGAATCACTCCTTGACCCTGGATCTGGAGTAACTCCCTGGAGTAACTCTTGCTTCTGGTTTCCTGGTCCTCCATAAATATTCTAAATGGAATTTAAACTGGAGGTGCTGGAAGGCTGAACAATAACAGCCTATTGCATTTTATCTGTTTATTTATTGGGTATATATATGGTCTAGGGTATATAAACACACTGAACTTTTATCTCCTGTTCTGTATTATGTTTACATATTCTGTTGTGCTGCCGCAAGCAAGAATGTCATTGTCTTATCTGGGACACATGACAATAAAACTCTCTTGACCTTGGACTTAAGCAAAAAAGGGTTCTTGGGGGAAAAAAGAGCTACCTTAAATTTAGTTGCGTCTGGTTGGGTAACTATGGTAGGGTGAAGACTCTTCCATGCTTTAATTGTGTGGGGGAACTCCATGGAGCAGCCAGCATCTCTGGATATAAGAAATTGGGAGATGTTTCAGGTATAGACCCTTCTTTAGACTCCCTCTTTAGTGTTTTTAGTTTAATTTAAAGATACAGCGTGGAAACAGGCCCTTCGGCCCACCGAGTCCACGCCGACCACCGATCACCCGTACACTAGTTCTATCCCACACATTAGCGACATGTCAAGAGTGTTTTATTTTCTCACGTCCCAGTTAGAACAATTAAATCCTTACTTGCAGCAGCACAACATAATATGTAAACATAGTACTCTGTAAACAATGTTATAAATGAGAAAACAAAATGGTAGATATTTATATATGTGTGTGTGTGCGTGCATACGTGCGTGCGTGTGTATAATATATAAACCCACACACACAATTTCCCTCCTGGGATTAATAAAGTTCTATCGTATAGTATCGTGTGTGTAGGAAGGAACTGCAGGTGCTGGTTTAAACTGAAGATAGACACAAAAAGCTGGAGTAACTCATCAGGTCAGACAGAATCTCTGGACAAAAGGAAAATATTATGTTTTGGGTTGGGTCTGAAATAGGTTCCTGCACACCTTTGGAATGTGGAAAGAAACAAGAGCACCCAGAGAAAACCCATGCGAAAACCCAAAGGGTAAAGGAGCAAACTCCATACAGACAGCACCCATATTCAGGATCAATTCCGGGTCTCTGGCACTTTTAGGCAGCAACTTTATGGCCATTGTACTGCCCCATAGTCTTGAACTGAATTAAAACATACAGTAGCAGTAAAGGGGGATTTAGTGTCACTTGGAGATTTAAAACTGAAAATGGATATTTTCATTATTTTAGTTAACAAAGTTATCAACGTATAATTTTTCTGTGTTGGAAAACAAAATATAAATTAAAATGTGGACAGTGGAAATGTTGGAGACGTTGCATTTGGAAAGAATCAGATTTGTCCTAATGGACAAATACAAACTCTTTGAACAGATATGGTCTCCATATACAGAATATTTGAAGGGGTAGCTGTTCTTGGCATCACAACTCAATGGGTACCCGGCAGGATTAGATGAAAATAACTCTCTGTTTTTCTTTTTGATCTGTATACATGTCCCCATTAATATCGCTATTTGAAATTGTATTATTCACTATTAAGATGCATAGTATAATCCCTCTTTTTTTCTATATAATACTTCATTTTAATTAAATGCATATAACAAGAATATATACATATACATATATTTTTTTTCTCCTTTTTCTCTTTCTCTTTCTTTATAATCAAAATTATTATTTAATCACCTTATTGATTAAAATCTATACTTTTCTTTTTCTATTTAAAAAAAAAAAATAGAAGTTTATAAGAACTATTCGTAACATTCGTATACTTATTGAAATAAGTTGGTTGTGTATTGGAAAAATTGTAATACCGTTGTTATGATGGATTCCTTTTAATAAAAATATTATTACATGAAAACAAAATATAGTGCCACAACTGGTAGACTTGCTGCCACACACGCCAGAGATCTGTGTTCGATCCTGTCCTGTGTTGAATTTGCACATTCTCCCTGCAAGCGTGTGGATTTCCTCCGACATCCCAAAGACGCATTGGCTTTGTAGGTTAACTTGTTTCTAAAATTGCCCCTAATATGTAAGGAGTGGGTGAGGAAATTGGGATAACAGAGCTTGTGTGAATAGATAGAGAAAAATGCTGGAGAAACACAGTGGGTGAGGCAGCATCTATGAAGCGAAGGAAATAGGCGACGTTGCGGGTCGAGACCCTTCTTCAGACTGATGTGAGGGTGAGGGGGACGGGAAGAAGAAAGGAAGAGGTGGAGACAGTGGGCTGAGGGAGAGCTGGGAAGGGGAGGAGAAAGTAGGGATTATCTGAAATTGAAGAAGTCAATGTTCATACCGCTGGGGTGTAAACTGCCCAAGCGAAATATGAGGTGCTGCTCATCCAATTTACGGTGGGCCTCACTCTCGCCATGCAAGAGGCCCAGGACAGAAAGGTCGGAATGAGAGGGGTAGTTGAAGTGCTGAGCCACCGGGAGATCAGGTTGGTTATTGCGGACCGAGCGGAGGTGTTGGGCGAAGCGATCGCCAAGCCTACGCTTGGTCTCACCGATGTAGAGCAGCTAACACCTAGAGCAGTGGATGCAATAGATGAGGTTGGAGGTGCAGGTGAACCTCTGCCGCACCTGCAAAGACTGCTTGAGTCCTTGGATGGAGTCAGGGGGGGAGGTAAAGCAACAAGTGTAGCATTTCCTGCGGTTGTAAGGAGAGGGGTGGTTTGGGTGGGAAGGGATGAATTGACCAGGGAGTTATGGAGGGAGCGGTCTCTGCGGAAATCCGACAGGGGGGAAGATGTGGCCAGTGGTGGTATCCCATTCATAGACAAAAAAGCTGGAGAAAATCAGCGGGTAAGGCAGCATCTATGGAGCGCAGGAATAGACGACATTTCGGGTCGAGACCCTTCTTCAGATTGCTGTCCGGGGGGGGAGGCACGAAAAAGAAAGGAAGGTGCAGAGACAGTAGGCTGTGGGAGAGCTGGGGTGTAAACTACCCAAGCAAATATGAGGTGCTGCTCCTCCAATATGCGGTGGGCCTCACTCTGGCCATGGAGGAGGCCCAGGACAGAAAGGTTGGATTCAGAATGGGAAGGGGAGTTGTTGAGACACCGGGAGATCAGGTTGATTATTGCGAACTGCATGGAGGTGTTGTGCGAAGTGATCGCCAAACCTGCGCTTGGTCTCGCCGAGGTTAATCATACGCTAAATAATCCAACCACATTTTTGTTTGGAAGTAGAAAGAAATAATAGAAATTGCATTCATTGCAACGTGTAAAAAATGTTGAGATACCAAATTATAATTTTGCTGCATGTCATTGTGGTATATATCATGTCTTGATTGGTGAATATGTTTAGTTTGTGACTTTCTTTGAAGCAGAAATAATACGTGAATGCTTTATTGAGCATAATTCCGACTGGTAACTACGCACTTCGTCCAAGCATATAATCGCACGCGTCATGCAAGCCGTCTTAAATGACCACCTAAACTGTCATTTGGCAACTTAAAAAGCTGCCAACAGAGAAAACAATTAAGTGAGAGCCCTGCAAGGTGTATAATATTGTTGACACTGTCATTGGCCATGCTGTCACAACGCACTGTAGTCTCTAAACAACCCTTCAGTAATTTTCCTTGCCCTCCATTTCAGAATAATAGTGTTTTAAGTCAATAACTTGACACTAGCACTGACAATAAATAAATAAATAAAAAGTGCAGCTTTCCAGCCCCTTATCTCATTGGCCACGCTCGGCTGCAAATCGGTGTCAATCTGGTGGACCATCTTCCTCTAGTCGTGGTGGTGGGGGATTGGGAGGGGCCTCACAAGTGGAACAGATTTGGGCCTCTCTTCATCTAAATCCGGCCCAGGGTCCAAACAATGGATCGGATGTGTGAACTACAATAAGTATGTCCATTGCATTGAAACCCGCCCCCTGCTGCAGCCAGTCTCAGAGTAGGGCTACATCAAGATTGCCAATGCTGCCAATGCTGCCTAATTTTGTATGAATGGTTCATTCCAAGCTGCAGTTAAAAACATCTACAGCATCTTGCAGCCTGCCATCCACTGAGATCATGGAGACTCTCTGCTCAAAGAAAAAGGCACCATTTCATTCTCCTTTACCTGCACAAATAGGCAGAGAATAGAAACATACCTAAAGATTTTGAAGTCATTATATTGTTCAGCAATAATTAACATTTCAAGGACAAGACTCCACACGTTAAGTAAAATTTCTATGTGTCAATGTGTGGTAGTTGTTAATTCAGTTACTTTGAATTGAACAAACTCTACATTCTATAAAATGCGGGAAAAACTCAAAATGGCAGGTAGGTCTTACAGCATGAGAAACAGTTAACATTTGAGGTTTTTGTTCCTTTATTAGCATGGCCTTCCGTAGGCGGGGTGCATTGGGTGCGACCGCACCCTCCTTTTTTTCCCCCCAGAGTAAGAAAACATCCAGAGGAAAAAAAATAATAATAATCGGGAAAAAAAATCAGCATTTCCACTTTGTCGGAAAAGGGGGGAGGGGAGAGGGCATGGGGGATTATCTTTAGTGAAATTGCAAAATTAAGGTAGGTTTTAGAGCTATTATACTTTCTCCTCCATATGAATAATTTTAAACAATATCAAATAATATCAAACAATTGGAACTGCTTTCTTTTCCTTGATAACAATACTGATAACTATGAATTCCATAGTTTGTGACATAAATATACATTTTAATAGGATCATTATATACAGATGTAACATTTCCATTTCGAGATCGGGGGGGTGGGGGCAAATATGCGTCAAGCCGATAGCCTAATCGTTAAAGAGATAAAAGATAGCCTAATCAATAAAGAGCTGAGAAGAGGAATCAGAGCTGCCAAGGAAAGGTACTCTGAGAAATTGAGGAGCAAGTTCTCAGCTAGTGACTCTTCTTCAGTTTGGAAGGGCATGCAAGAAATCACCAGCTATAAGAGGAAAACCCCTCGCTCTTTGGACAATCGTCAGCTGATGAACGACCTGAATGAGTTTTACTGCAGGTTTGAAAATCAGAAACGTAACCGTGGTACCCCCTCCCCAACAAACACAGCCAGACCCCAGTCTGCAAAGAATGGAGCCTGCACCCTCTCCTTCCCATTCACCACTTGACCCCTACTTAAGACAAGACTCCAGTAAGAAAAGAGTGGACCCTTTCCCACCCCAACCAACACTTCACATCCACTCACAGCCTGACCTGAGTCTGCAAAGACTGGGCCCTTCTACACCCACCCCACTCCAACCACTACTTCACACCCAATTACTAATTTTTAACCAGTCCCTGCAAAAGATGAACTGTCCCTGCCTGCTTCAAAGTCTCCACTATTGTCCCTGTACCTAAAAGAGTAAGGATTACTGGTCTTAATGACTACAGGCTTGTCCCACTGACCTCTGTAGTCATGAAGACCGTTGAAAGGCTTGTGCTGGCCAAGCTGAAAAATATCACAATCCCCCTGCTGCACCCTCTGCATTTTGCATATTGGGCCAATAGATCTGTGGATGATGCAGTCAATCTGGGCCTGCACTTCATCCTCCAGCACCTAGACCGCCAGGGGACCTATGCGAGGATTTTGTTTGTTGATTTTAGCTCTGCATTCAACACCAGTGTGCCAGAGCTACTACGCTCCAAACTTTCTGAGTTGACTGTGCCTGAACCCCTCTGTCGGTTGATCACCAGCTTTCTGACAGACAAGAAGCAGCATGTGAGGTGGGAAAGCTTATCTCGGACCCGCAAACGCTCAGCATAGGAGCAACACAAGATGCTACTCTCCCCTCTCCTCTACTCTCGCCACACCAATGATTGCACCTCCACCGACACCTCTGTCGAGCTTCTCCAGTTTGCGGACGACACAACCCTGATTGGACTGATCCAGGATGGGGATCTCTGTACTCTTTTCAGTTTGACATCTTTCCTATAACATGGTGCCCAGAACTGAACACAATATTATAAATGCGGTCTCACCAACGTCTTATACAACTGCAACATGACCTCCCAACTTCTATACTCAATACTCTGACTGATGAAGGCCAAAGTGCCAAAATACTTTTTGACCACCTGATGTACCTGCGACACGACCTTCAAGGAACCATGCAACCATCAACCATGATTTGAAAAGATATGGTGGAGTCTTTTACCCAGAGTAGGTGAATCAAGGACATAAGTTTAAGGTAAAGGGCAAAAGATTCAATAGGAATCTGAGGGGTATCTTTTTCACACAAAGGGTGGTGGATGTATGGAACAAGCTGCCAGAGGAGGTAGTTGAGGCAGGGACTATCGCAACATTTAAGAAACAGTTAGACAGGTACATGGATAGGACAGGTTCGGAGGGATATGGATCAAACGTGGGCAGGTGGGACTAGTGCAGATGGGACATGCTGGGCCGAAGGGCCTGTTTCCACACTATATCACTATGACTTTATCTATTTTTCCCTCTCAAACACATTTTCCTGCCTTCTCCCAATTACATATAACAGAAAACATATATAACATATAATAATTACAGCACGGAAACAGACCCTCTCGGCCCTTCCAGTCTGTGCCGACCATTTGTTTTCCCCTAGTCCCATCTACCTGCACTCAGACCATACCCCTCCATTCCCTTCCCATCCATATACCTATCCACTTTACTTTTAAATGTTAAAATCAATCCTGCCTCCACCACTTCTGCTGGAAGCTCATTCCACACAGCCACCACCCTCTGAGTAAAGAAGTTCCCCCTCACGTTACCCCTAAACTTCTGTCCCTTAATTCTCATGTCATGCCCTCTTGTTTGAATCTTCCCTACCCTCAATGGGAAAAGCTTATCCACGTCAACTCTGTCTATCCCTTTCATCATTTTAAAGACCTCAATCAAGTCCCCCCTTAACCTTCTGCGCTCCAAAGAATAAAGACCTAACTTGTTCAACCTTTCTCTGTAACGTAGTTGCTGGATCCCAGGCAACATTCTAGTAACTCTCCTCTGTACTCTCTCTATTTTGTTGACATCCTTCCTATATTTAGGCGACCAAAATTGTACACCAACTCCAGATTTGGTCTAACTAATGCCTTGTACAATTTTAACATTACTTCCCTACTCCTATATTCAATGCTCTGATTTATAAAGGCCAGCACACCAAAGGCTTTCTTTACCACCCTATCTAAATGCGATTCCACCTTCAGGGAACTATGCACAGTTATTCCTAGATCTCTCTGTTCCACAGCATTCCTCAATTCCCTACCATTTACCATGTACGTCCTATTTTAATTTGTCCTGCCAAGATGTAGCACTTCACACTTATCAGCATTAAACTCCATCTGCCATCTTTCAGCCCACTTTTCCAAATGGCCCAAATCTCGCTGTAGACTTTGAAAATCTCTTTCATTATCCACAACACCACCTATCTTAGTATCATCTGCATACTTACTTATCCAATTTTCCACCCCATCATCCAGATCATTGATGTACATGACAAACAACAGTGGACCCAACACAGATCCCTGAGGCACCCCACTGGTCACCGGCTTCCAACCTGACAAACAGCCATCCACCATTACTCTCTGACATCTCCCATTCAGCCACTGTTGAATCCATCTTGCTACTCCGCCATTAACACCCAAAGATTGAACCTTCTTAACCAACCTTCCATGGGGAACCTTGTCAAAGGCCTTACTGAAATCCATATAGACAACATCCACTGCTTTACCCTCATCAATTTCCTGGTAACCACTTCAAAAAATTCAAGAAGGTTTGTCAAACATGACCTTCCAGGCACAAATCCATGTTGACTGTTCCTGATCAGACCCTGTTTATCCAGATGCTTATATATATTATCTCTAAGTATCCTTTCCATTAATTTGCCCACCACTGATGTCAAACTAACAGGTCTATAATTGCTAGGTTTATTCTTTGAACCCTTTTTAAACAATGGAACAACATGCGCAGTACGCCAATCCTCCGGCACTATTCCCATTTATAATGCCATTTGAAATATTTCTGTCATAGCTCCTGCTATTTCTACACTAACTTCCCTCAATGTCCTAGGGAATATCCTGTCAGGACCTGGAGACTAAACCACTTTTATATTTTTCAAAAGTGTCAGTACTTCCGGTCTTTGAATCTCATAGTTTCCATAGCTACTCTACTTTTTTCCCTTACCTCACAGAGTTCAATATCCTTCTCCTTGGTGAATACTGAAGAAAAAAAATGGTTCAATATCTCCCCCATCTCTTTTGGCTCTGCAGATAGCTGTCCATTCTGGCTCTCTAATGGTCCAATTTTATCCCTCGTTATCCTTTTGCTATTAATATAGCTGTAGAAACCCTTTGGATTTACTTTCACCTTTCTTGCCAAAGCAACCTCATATCTTCTTTTAGCCTTCCTAATTTCTTTCTTAAGATTCTTTTTACATTCTTTATACTCCTCTAGCACCTCATTTACTCCATATCTCCTATAATTATTGTAGATATCTCTCTTTTTTCGAAACAAGTGTCCAATTTCCCTTGAAAACCATGGCTCTTTACAATTTTTACTATTTCCTTTCACCCTAACAGGGACATAAAGATTCTGTACTCTTACAATTTCCCCTTTAAATGTCCTCCATTTCTTTTCTACATCCTTCCCATAAAACAGAGTGTCCCAATTCACTCCTTTTAAATCCTTACGCATTCCCTCAAAGTTAGCCTTTCTCCAATCAAAAATCTCCACCCTAGGTCCAGTTCTGACTCTCTCCATAATTATATTGAAACTAATGGTACTGGTCCTGAAGTGCTCACCAACGCATACCTCCGTCACCTGACCTGCCTCATTTCCTAACAGGAGGTCCAGCACTGCCCCTTCTCTGGTCGATACCTCTATGTACTGCTGCAAAAAACTATCCTGCACACATTTTACAAACTCCAAACCATCCAGCCCATTTACAGAATGTGTTTCCCAGTCTATTTTTGGAAAATTGAAATCTCCCACAATCACTACCTGTGCTTACTACTAATATCTGCTATCTCCTTACATATTTGCTCTTCCAATTCTCGCTCCCCATTTGGCGGTCTATAATACACCCCTAAAAGTGTTGCTACACCGTTCCCACTTCTCAGTTCCACCCAAATAGCCTCCCTAGACGAGCCCTCTAATCTATCCTGCCAAAGCACTGCTGTAATATCCTCTCTGACATGCAATGCAACACCTCCCCCTCTGGTCCCTCCAATTCTATCACACCTGAAGCAACGAAATCCTGGAATATTTAGTTTCCAATCACAGCCGTCCTGCAACCATGTTTCACTGATTGCCACAACATCATATTTCCAGGTGTCAATCCAGGCTCTAAGTTCATCCACCTTTCTTACAATGCTCCTAGCATTAAAATATACACATTTTAGAAACCCACCATCCCTTATTCTCTGTCTATTATCTTTTTCTCTTTCTCGCCTACATTTTGGTTCTGAGTACTTCCCTTCTCTGCCTCTTGCCCCTAACCATGTCCCCAGCCCCCTCTACCCGAGTCCCTCCCCCCCAGCCTTTCTAGTTTAAAGTCTCCCCAGTAGCCTTTGCAAAACTCCCTGCCAGGATATTGGTCCCCCTTGGGTTCAAATGCAACCCGTCCTTTTTGTACAGATCATGCCTTCCCCAAAAGAGGTCCCAGTGATCAAGAAATGTGAATCCCTGCCCACTGCACCAGTCCCTCAGCCACGCATTTATCCTCCACCTCCTTCCATTCCTATTCACACTGTCACGTGGCACAGGCAGTAATCCTGAAATTGTTACCCTTTTGGTCCTTCTCCTTAACTTTCCCCCCAACTCCCTAAATTCGTCCTTCAGGACCTCGTCACTTTTTCTGCCTATGTCATTGGTACCTATGTGAACCACAACATCAGGATCCTCTCCCTCCCTTTTCAGAATCTTTTGGACACGTTCCGACACATGCGAGACCCTGGAATCAGGGAGGTAAACTACCATCCGGGTCTCCCGACTGCGTCCACAGAATCGCCCATCCGACCCCCTAACTATAGAGTCCCCTATTACAATTGCCCTCCTCTTTTTGCTACCCTTCTGAGCATCAGGGCCGGTCTCTGTGCCGGAGACCCGGCCGCTGTTTGCTGCCCCCAGGTAGGCTGTCCCCTCTAATCGTACTCAAACCCGAGTACCTATTTTCCAGGTGTACAGTCACAGGGGTACTCTCTAGCCCCTGCCTCTGCCCCATGCCCTTCCTAACTGTGACCCACTTGTCTGCCACCTGTGGTCTGGGAGTGACTACCTCCCTGTAGCTCCTCTCTATGACCTCCTCACTCTCCCTGACCAGACGGAGGTCATCGAGCTGCTGCTCCAGGTTCCTAACACTGTCCTTTAGGAGCCCCATCTCAACACACTTGGCGCAGATGTGGACGTCTGGAGGGCTATCAGATTCCCTGACCTCCCACATCTGACATCCAGAACAGTACACTGCCCTTGCCTTCATACTCCCCCCTTACACAAGATCACAATACGAAATCACTACAAACTGCAGAAATCTGATCGCCAATCAGCTGCTTACCCTAATCCATTTCCCACCAATCAGCGGCTTCCTCAAAAAGACGACTTCTCCAAATGGAACGTTATGGATTTCGGTAAGCCCCGCGCTTGATTTTAAAGCTTACCGGTCTGGTGTTGCTCCTCCCTCTCCTTCTCTTCCAACGGCTCCTGTGGGCTTATGAGAAAAACAAGCCCCGCGCTTGATTTTAAAGCTTACGTCTGACACCCATATCAATCAAGAATCTATCAATCTCCTCCTGAAAAATGTCCATTGACATGACCTCCACAGCTGTCTGTGGCAATGAATTCCACAGTTCACCACCCTCTGACTTATGAAATTCCTGCTCATCTCCTTCCTAAAGGAATGTCTTTTAATTCTGAAGCTGTGGCCACTGGTCCTAGACTCACCCACTAGTGGAAACATAGAAACATAGAAATTAGGTGCAGGAGTAGGCCATTCAGCCCTTCGAGCCTGCACCGCCATTCAATATGATCATGGCTGATCATCCAACTCAGTATCCCGTACCTGCCTTCTCTCCATACCCTCTGATCCCCTTAGCCACAAGGGCCACATCCAACTCACTCTTAAATATAGCCAATGAACTGGCCTCAACTACCCTCTGTGGCAGAGAGTTCCAGAGACTCACCACTCTCTGTGTGAAAAAAGTCTTTCTCATCTCGGTTTTTAAAGGATTTCCCCCTTATCCTTAAGCTGTGACCCCTTGTCCTGGACTTCCCCAACATCGGGAACAATCTTCCTGCATCTAGCCTGTCCAACCCCTTAAGAATTTTGTAAGTTTCTATAAGATCCCCTCTTAATCTCCTAAATTCCAGAGAGTATAAACCGAGTCTATCCAGTCTTTCTTCATAAGACAGTCCTGACATCCCAGGAATCAGTCTGGTGAACCTTCTCTGCACTCCCTCTATGGCAATAATGTCCTTCCTCAGATTTGGAGACCAAAACTGCACGCAATACTCCAGGTGTGGTCTCACCAAGACCCTGTACAACTGAAGTAGAACCTCCCTGCTCCTGTACTCAAATCCTTTTGCTATGAAAGCTAACATACCATTCGCTTTTTTCACTGCCTGCTGCACCTGCATGCCTACTTTCAATGACTGGTGTACCATGACACCCAGGTCTCGCTGCATCTCCCCTTTTCCTAATCGGCCACCATTTAAATAATAGTCTGCTTTCCTGTTTTTGCCACCAAAGTGGATAACCTCACATTTATCCACATTATACTAAGTCACCCTGCAGCTCCTAGCATCCTCCTCACAGCGAACACTGCCCCCCAGCTTAGTGTCTTCCGCAAACTTGGAGATATTGCCTTCAATTCCCTCATCCAGATCATTAATATATATTGTAAATAGCTGGGGTCCCAGCACTGAGCCCTGCGGTACCCCACTAGTTACTGCCTGCCATTGTGAAAAGGACCCGTTTACTCCTACTCTTTGCTTCCTGTTTGCCAGCCAGTTCTCTATCCACATCAATACTGAACCCCTAATACCGTATGCTTTAAGTTTGTATACTAATCTCTTATGTGGGACCTTGTCGAAAGCCTTCTGGAAGTCCAGATATACCACATCCACTGGTTCTCCCTTATCCACGCTACTAGTTACATCCTCGAAAAATTCCACAAGATTCGTCAGACATGATTTACCTTTTGTAAATCCATGCTGACTTTGTCCAATGATTTCACCACTTTCCAAATGTGCTGCTATCCCATCTTTAATAACTGACTCTAGCAGTTTCCCCACTACCGATGTTAGACTAACTGGTCTGTAATTCCCCGTTTTCTCTCTCCCTCCCTTCTTAAAAAGAGGGGTTACATTTGCTACCCGCCAATCCTCAGGAACCACTCCAGAATCTAAAGAGTTTTGAAAGATTATCACTAATGCATCCACTATTTCCTGAGCTACTTCCTTAAGTACTCTGGGATGCAGCCTATCTGGCCCTGGGGATTTATCGGCCTTTAATCTATTCAATTTACCCAACACCACTTCCCGACTGACCTGGATTCCACGCAATTCCTCCTTTGACCCACAGTCCCCTGCTATTTCAGGCAGATTATTTATGTCTTCCTTAGTGAAGACGGAACCAAAGTAGTTATTCAATTGGTCCGCCATATCCTTGTTCCCCATGATCAACTCACCTGTTTCTGACTGCAAGGGACCTACATTTGTTTTAACTAACCTCTTTCTCTTCACATATCTATAAAAACTTTTGCAGTCAGTTTTTATGTTCCCTGCCAGTTTTCTTTCATAATCTATTTTTCCTTTCCTAATTAAGCCCTTTGTCCTCCTCTGCTGGTCTCTGAATTTCTCCCAGTCCTCTGGTATGCTGCTTTTTCTAGCTACTTTGTACGCATCATCCTTTGCTTTGATACTATCCCTGATTTCCCTTGTTATCCCTTGAAACATCCTCTCCACATCCACTCCATCCAGGCTTTTACCAGGCTGGGACAGACGGCAACAGCTTCACACCGTGTCACAAAGCTTGTGTCCTGTCCTGCATCACCCAAGGCATCAGAGACGTTATAGGAGAGGGCAAGCACCGTAACAAAGTAGTTCACGATGGTTTGGGTAACATTCAGAAATGTCTATGCATGTCACACCATGAATATTACTGAAGAACAGTCTTGACCCAAAATATAATCTATACCTTTTCTCCAGAGATGCTGCCTGACACACTGAGTTACTCCAGCACTCTGACATGTCACCTATCCATGTTCTCCAGAGATGCTGCCTGGCCCGCTGAGGTACTCCAGCACTCTGTGAAACGTCGCCTATTCATATTCTCCGCAGATGCTGCCTGACCCACTGAGTTACTCCAGCACTTTGTGTCTATTTTCCCTTCACCCATCTGCCCAGGCCCACTCTCACTCCTCCTTTCCTATGTCCCTTCCCAACCATAAACCTCTCTCTGCCTTTACATTTCACTCCTCTTTCAAATCTGCTCTACTTATCTACATACATTTTTCTTCTCAGCGTTTTAGTCATAGAAAGATGCAGTGTGGAAACATTCCCTTCAATCCAACTTGCCCACACCGACCAACATGTCCCATTTAACTAGTCCCACTCACACGCGTTTGGCCCATATCCATCTAAATCTGTCCTATCCATGTACGTGTCCAAATGTCTCTTAAACATTAGGATAGTCCCAGCCTTAACTACCTCCTCTGGCAGCTCATTCCATACACCCAGCACCCTTTGTGTGAAAAAGCTACCTCTCAGATTCCTGTTAATTTCTGAAATATTGGTCATAAATTTGGTGCAAAAATGCTCCGAAATAGGTCTCAGAATGCATCATAGAGCATCTAAAACCTCTGAGCTTCTAGGGCCCTTAAGTGGGTCCTGGAGCATGGCATCGTGATATGTGCAGCGCGCACATTATTTCATGTTAAATTTTTTCTAATCCTGTCATGCCACCCCCCTTTTTGAAAAGCTTCGTACAGGCTGATTAGAACTCGGAAAAGTTTATGTAACATCTCCAAGTTTGCGAATGGCACAAAGCTGGGTGGCAGTGTGTGCTGTGAGGAGGATGCTATGAGCTGCAGGGTGACTTGGATATTTTGGATGAATGGGCAATGCAGTATAATGTGGATAAATGTGATGTTATCCACTTTGGTGGCAAGAACAAGAAGGCAGATTATTATGTGAATGGTGTCAGATTAGGACAAAGGGGAGGTGCAACGAGACCTGGATGTGCTTGTACATCAGTCACTGAAAGTAGGCGTGCAGGTACAGCAGGCAGTGAAGAAAGCTAATGGTATGTTGGCCTTGATTGCGAGAGGATTTGAGTTTAGGAGCAAGAAGGTCCTAATGCAGTTGTACGGGGTCCTGGTGAGACCGCACCTGGAGTATTGTGTGCAAATTTGCTCTCCTAATTTGAGGAAGGACATTCTTGCTATTGAGGGAGTGCAGCGTAGGTTCACCAGGTTAATTCCCAGGATGGCGGGACTGTCATATGATGAAAGAATGGGTTGACTGGGCTTGCATTCACTGGAATTTAGAAGGATGAGTGGGATTCTTATAAAACATGAAGGAAAAATGTTCCCAATGTTGGGGGAGTCCAGAACCAGGGGTCACATTTTAAGAATAAGGGGTAGGCCATTTAGGACTGGGATGAGGAAAAACATTTTCACTCGGCGAGTTGTGAATCTGTGGAATTCTCTGCAAAAGAAGGCAGTGGAGGCAAATTCACTGGATGTTTTCAAGAGAGTTAGATTTAGCTCTTAGGGCTAAAGGAATCAAGGGATATGGGGAAAAAACAGGAACAAGGTGCTGATTTTGGATGATCAGCCATGATCATATTGAATAGTGATGCTGTCTCATAGGGCCGAATGGCCTACTCCTGCACCTATTTTTCTAGTTATAAAGGAAAATAGATAGGCTAAGTGAAATGCAAAGATGTGCCAAATGGAATATAATATGGCAATGGATGAAATCATCCAATTCGGCAAGTAAAAGAGAAGCTTATATTATCTTGACAGTGAGAGACAGCAGGACTTTTAGAAACAGAGGTAACTGCACGTTTTTGTTCATGATTTGCAGTATAGCCAATCATTATTTTAAAAAACTAGCAGTATATTGTTGAAGGATTGAACATAAAAGTAGAGGTTATACTGCAGTTACAAAAGGCATGAAGACCACATTTAGACTACCCTGTAAAGAATCCTTATTTAAGGATGGAAATTAATGCATTAGCAGCTATTCAGGTACAGTTCATGAGACTAATGCTTACTATGAATGGGGTGTTTTTTGAGGATACAGGTTCGGCTGTATCCTTTAGTATTTAAAAGGGTGCACGAGGGGATTTCATTTAAACATTTAAGCTCCCAAGGAGTGTTGACAGAATTAATGTGAGGATGGTGTTTTCGCTTGTGGCAAACTATTGAATTAGTAGCCACTTAAAAAATTAAGGTATCACGTATATTTGTAACAGTGATTATTTTTTTCATAATAATAACAGAACATTATTTTTTCTATTCTATGTTTACCAGAATGTTGCCTGGATTCGGTGTTATTAATTATAAGGAGTGGTTGGATTGTTTACTCTGGAATGCTGGAGGTTAAAGGGAGACTTGATAGAAGTTAATTAAATTATGAGAGGCATAGATAGGGTCTGACCTGTGGTAGTGTCCAGAAGCTAGCCCAGAACAGTCAGGAGTGGAGGACCTTCGTTTCTGCCCTACATGCCAAGAGGCATAATCTTCTTCTTGCATATGGCGTGCACTGCCTTCTTCTTCTTTCGTGTGGCGTGCACAGCCTAAAGTTGTAGGACAACTTGTTCTATTTGATCTTCCGTTTGTGCACGTCGAGTTGATTGCATTAGTCGAAACGGAAGGTTGCAATCTTCCACACCAGGAGGCATAATAGGCAATAAGTAAGTAAGTATAGATAGGGTAGACAATTAGAACCTTTCTCCCAGCGTAAAATGTCAAAGAGTTGCAGGCATAACTTTAATGTGAAAGAGGCAAAGTTTAAAGCAGATGTACAGGGCAAGTAATTTTTTAACACGGAAGGTCGTGGGTACTGGATCGCGCTGCCGGGGGCAGTGGTAGAGGCAGATACAGTATGTTAGTAATGTTTAAAAATTGTTGGAGTGCACACGCATATGCAGAGAATAGAGGGATTATGGATTGCATGCAGGCAGAGGAGATCAGTCCATCATCAAGTTCAGTATAGACTCAAGGCCCTGCTCCTGTGGTGATCCATACTGTTTCTGTTTCTGTTTATGAAGCCACTTTGCTTTTTGGTGCCATTAATTGAATAGGTAACCCTACAAATTTACATTTTTGTACTAAGTGAAGGCAACACCCACACAACTGGAGTTAACAGAGGAGCAGAGCAACTTGGACAACAGCCTCCCTCCCTACTTTTATGTTCAACTGTACATTTCTGGTTGTTGCTGAACGAATAATGGCAACGTTGCTGGACTGGTATACAAAGATCTGTATTAAAGATCCAAAAGGCCCGTGATAAAACCTTACCACAATGGTTTTTTTGATTCCTGAGAATCAAGGGATTGGTGTAGCCAGAGATGAGACATTGAGTATCCCAACAGGCTGTGGGAGGACGATGCTAGCTGGAAAGAGAGAGTGAGAGACACACAATCACAGAACAATGCTGGGTCCATAAACGCAAAGAAGCACCGTGAAAAAGGTTGTATGATCAACATGTGGTGAGAGCATAGCTGAAGATAACCTCATTGCTATGTAGTATGACTCACTATGTAACGAGAAGGCACGGTGTCTGGGAATGGCCAATTTGCAAAGAAAGGAAAATACTAAAGGAAAGTGTGGTGAATCTGTGGAATTTTTTGCCACAGAAGGCTGTGGAGTCCGTCAATGGATATTCTTATGGCAGAGATGGATAGATTTTTAATTAGTACAGTTGTCAGGGGTTATGGGGAGAAGGCAGGAGAATGGGGTTAGGAGTGAGAGATAAATCAGCCATGATTGAATGGCGTAGACGATGGGCCATTCAATCTCCTCTCACATGATCCCATGACCTTATGAACAGGCAACATAACTGACAATTCTCTGGCCTGATAGAAGGTGGTATTTGTTTATTCAGCCTTTGGATAGTGACAACTTGAAATGATTGACTTCAGAGTCGTTAGAGCCTTGGATTAGAACAGAAGATTGAAGGAGAAATGGTGCACACAAAGGGCAGTCCAAGACATTGGGTGACAACCCAGGAACAACCATTAAAAGGAGTTCCACGAGTTTGAAGGTTAGAGAACACTGCCCTGCTAGCAGCAGAGTTAATCTGGCCTATTCATTCATCAGGGTAGTATTTGAATCCAAGTCAGGAGTTATGTGATTTAGTGTAAGAAGTGATACGCTGTAACAGCAAATCAGTGAATAAAATCAGTCAGATCAGTGAATTCACTAATTACAGTGAAGTTATTAAAAGTCAATAGTTTGCACGTTTATTTCAATAAATCAAATGCTAATAAAGCTTAAGTTATACTAAAATAAAGACACAAAGTGCTGGAGTAACTCAACTGGTCAAGCAGCATTTCTGGAGAAAAAGGATGGATGACGTTTTGGGTTTGGCCCCTTCTTCAGCAATTTGTGTCTCCAGGGATGTTTCTGACCTCGCTGAGTTACTCCAGCACTTTGTGTCTATCTTTGATATAAACCAGCATCTGCAGTTCCCTGTTTCTACAAGTTGTACTAAACCTTGATTTATAGTCTTTTGTTTGAAATCTTACCAAGGTAATAGGGTCAGTATGGGCTTAATGCCGTAGCAAATTTTAGGCTAAAATGTAATTGAATAGCAAAGCAGGCACAAGGATGCAATTGCCTATTCCCACCTCAATATTTTACTTTGTAACGGTGGCTGATTTACTCCTTTGTCATTGTGAGTGCTAATAGCTTCACATTTATTTCTATTAGAGTTACCAAGTCAAATAACTTTCACTTTCCTCCCTTCAATACACACAATCTCCTGTGTGAGTGCTTTACCCTTTTGTGGTAATTGCATAAAAAGTCAATCTTATAAACTAAAAAATGCCTATTAATTAGAACCATTAATTAACAGCATTTAAATATTAACAAGTTATCTCTGGACACGATGAATTAGTTAAATAAGTAAAGTGCATATGATTAACGTTAAACAAGTTTGCTGATTACAAATTTCCAAGTGAATTTGATATCTGGAATTGATATAAATTGGCAAGGCAAATTTCGAATTAGTTTTGTTCAGTTTAAAGATACAGCATTGAAAGAGGCTGTCCCATTTGGGCAACCTAATTGGTGAGTTTAGAAAAGTTTGAAAAAATGACTTGTTGAAGACATCCTTCGACTATGAAGAAGACCTCTTTCCACCTCCTTCGACTACTTTGAAGACCAGCTTCGACTAGCTATGACTAGCTACGACTAACTTCGGGAAAATTGGGCACCGAATAGTGGAGAGTGAAGACGACCTCCTTCGACGTCCCTTCGACCTCCCTTCGACTATGATGAAGACTATCTATGACTACCTTCAACTACCTTTGACTACCCTCGATTATCAATGACTAACATGCCGACCTACTACGACTAAACCTATGAATAAAAAAAGGGTTGATTTTTTCCATGGCGACCTTTTTTTACTCGCGGGCATTTTTTAACATGTTGAAAAAAACGCCGCTGAGGCCTTGAGTACGCAGAGACCACTCTCGAGCATGAAAGAGAGTTACGAAAACCTCCTATGACCTCATGTCGACCATGCTGTGAGTATGAGTCGAGGGCAAACTGGACAGAACTCGTAGATTAGGTCGCGCAAGTGGGACAGGCCCTGAAAGAGGTCCTTTGGCCCACTGAGTCCACTCCAAACATTGCTCACCTACTCACACTAGTTATCCTAGTACACGCTAATGTCAATTTACAGAGGCCAACTAACCTATAAACCTGCACGTCTTTGGGACGTGGGAGGAAAATGGAGCACCTGGAGGAAACCCCGGCGGTCAGAGGGAGAGTGTGCAAACTCCACACAGACAGTCCCGAGGTCAGGTTTGAACCCAGATCTCTGGCGCTGTGAGGCAGCAGCTCCACCGTCGCGCCACAGTGCAATTGGTCCTTGAATACCTGACTTCGTGATTGCAGGAGATGACCAGCTTATTGAAAAGTTACAGTATTTTATCTGATAGTTCGCAAAGTTTGCACAACTCTTGAGGTCATTTCTTAATGAGCAGACATGGATCAAGTGGATGGTTTGGTTTCCTCTGAAAGGATTGAGTGAGCCTTCAGAGTCAGCAGAATGATTAAACCGTTTGTGGATTTCCGTCCATCCCTCCCACGTTCTTTGCTTCCTCAGAATTCTATCTCCCCTACTGGTACTGTTCGTGGATTAGCTGTCTTAAATCTCTCTTCTCTTGATCTCAAAGGATGTTCAGCACCAAAATGGTATAGCTGTCAACACCAGGCTAAATCTGGACATTCATTCTAAAACTTATTTAATCTCGCTCTTGTATTGATATATTTTCCTACTTTACAGGACAGGCCTTGACACATTCTAGGTAAAATAAAAAAGCTGGAATTGCATTAAAAATTGAGGACATCAAACGATCTAACCTTCAAAGTCAAAAACACCAATATAAGTTAGTGCCTAAAGAGACTACTGAACTTGTACTGTCAATTCTGTGTGACATATGTTGGAAGGATTCAAGGCAACTTGTGTCAATTACCTCATTCGAGCCCGAGTCTTGGCCTTCATATCAACGAACCACCTTTCTCTGGGTTCCGATTAACTCAATCATAAATTAGATTGAAAAAAGTGAAACTAGGACATATTAATACACCATTTTAAAAAGAAAATGTTGAGCAATTTTTTCTTGATGTCTTTCATCCAAATAGAAATTTATTTTGAGAAATTAAGTTAGCTGCAAAATTACATACACATTAAATCCCTATAACCATCAGGCTATTAGATACTACAACTTTCAACTGTCTTTAGTTGAAGGTTTTGCAGAGTATTATGTTTACATGTAGCACATGTTGTGCAACTGCAAGTAAGAATTTCATTGTTCCGTTTTGGGAAACATAACAATAAAACACTCTTGACTTGAATTCAAGAGAGATAAATTTGGAACTATTATTTTCCCCAAAATCATAAATTTGATTTTAAACCACTTTGTATGGGCTTGAACAGATGGAGACATTTTCAGATGAATATCTCCACTTTCAATCAGGATATTTGAACTTATTAGTGTATTTATTACTTGGAGATATGTGTCTCTGTTAAGGCCCGCATTCATTGCCCCAACCCTAATTATTCCTGAGCGGATAGAACTGTTGCTTTGAGTGCCACAGAGCCGAAAGGTTGGAAGTTCCTGAATTTTACCTTGAGAAGCGAGGAAGGGGCTGTTATGTTTCCAAATTAAGAGAGAACGTCACCTCGTGGAAATCTTGAAAATCATGGATGTTTCCTTCCAGTAAACACCCTTAGCAATTTATCTTCTATTAGAATCCCATTGAATAAGAGAGTCATAGAGCATGCAAACTGAGTCTGCACTGACCCATGTACATTGCTCCCATTTTATACTCCCCACATTCTACCCTTCACCTATACACCGGAGCAATTCAAAGCAGACAATTAACCTACTGACCTGAACCGGAGCACTCAGAGGAAAATCCATGCGGTTGCGGGGAGAATGTGCAAATTCCACAGACAGCATCAAAGGTCAGGATGGAACCCAGATATCTGGAGCTATGAGGCAGAGGCCTGCCTACTGCACCACTCAGTAAGGGCATTTGGAAGGATAAACTTAGCAGGTGATTGAAAGCAACATTATTTCTAGTTTGTCTTCAACTCACACACCATCACTGGATTAAGATCCTGGAATTCTTTATCTAATAACACAGTGGGGAATACATTTAACAGATAAACTGTGCTATTCTGGAGAGCAGCTCATCAGTTCAAGGGAAGTTGTGGATGGGTATTAAATAGTAACTCTACCACAACTCCTGCAATATTTTCTTTAAAAAAATGGAACATATTTCAAATCTGGACTACTGCATACAGTTCTGAGTGTAATTTTACAAAATTATGTAGAAGCTCTTGAGAGGATATCAAATGGACAATGCACAAAATGAATGGTTGAAACCATATATTGGGACTTTATTCTCTTGATAGTAATGATGGGATAACTAATGGAAGTCTTTAAAAATTTAACTTTACTGGTGTAGACACAAAATGAATGCAGGAAAGCAAAATTGGCCCACAATGTAAAGATAAATCAAGGAGGAACTCTATACAAGGAATAGTGAAAATTGACACATTTTGACTGCAAAATGGAGATCACATTAATAGTTTCATTCAGAGTAATAGTCACATAGCTGTGCAGCATGGAAACAGACACTTCAGCCCACCTTGTCCATGCCAACCACTGGGGTTAGTCCCATTTGCCGGCATTTGGCCCTTAGCCCTCTGAACCCTTCCTAAACATATCTGTATCAATGTCTTTAGAACATCATAATTGTATCAGCTTCCATAGCATCCATAGCTTCCTCTGGCAGCTCATTCCAGGTACAAACTACCCTCCAAGTAAAACCATTAAAGGCCTGTCCCACTTAGGCAATTTTTTTGGTGACTGCCGGCGATTGTTACAGTCGCAGCAGGTCACCGAAAAAGCGGCGACTGGACCCCCCCCCCCCATGACAATGTCTACAACAAGCTACGACAACCTACCACCTAGTCGACATCAAGCTACGGCACGCTACCGACAACCGGTCACCCATTAGGACGTCCACCTACGCCCACATCTACGACAACCTACGACTGCACAGGTGACAAACTACGACAACCACAGACAAGCTATGACAAGCAACGACCCTGTCAAGGACAACTGAAGACACCTGAAGACAATTCAGTCGCCGGTACCTGGTGCCGGTTGACGTAGGTTGACGTAGGTAGTTGCCAATGGAATTCACCGAAGTTAACACCCGGTGACAACCAACGTCACCTGGCAACAACCTGCATCACCCTGGCGACAACCTATGACTGCACTTACGACAGGAAAATACAAGATACTTCAAGCTACGTCAAGTCCACAGTCTCCGAAAAGTTTTGACCATTTCAAAATCCAGCAGCGACCAGAAAAGCTTTATGAGTCTTTAGGGGACGAGGAGACTACTCATGATCATACAGGCGTCACCCCACGGCCATGTGGCAACAGCCTAGTCGCCTGCAGTCACTGAAAAAATTGCCTAAGCGGGACAGGGGCTTTACATAAGGTCACTTTTAAATCTTTCCCCCTTAACATAAGCCTATGCCAACTAGGTTTAAAATCCTCTACCCTGGGAAAAAGATGCAGTGTTCATTTTAACTATATCTCTCATGATCTTAAACATCTCAATCCAATCACACTTCAGGCTCCTATACTTCAAAGCAAAAAACTACAAGCCAATCCAACCTCTCCAACTCGAGCCTGCAAGCCCGTGTAAGATCCTAGTGAATGTCATTGTACTCTTGGCAACTTAATGACATCCTTCCTGTAACTGGTCAAGCAGGACTGCACAGAGTACCCCAAGTGTGGTCTCATCAACGACTTGTGCAGCTGCATTATTATGTCCCAACATCCATACACAATATCCTTCCCGATGAAATCAAGCGTGCCAAGTGCCTCTTCATCACACCATCCACCTGGCTCACCACTTTTAGATCTTGTTGTAAACTGAGATATCCTTCTTCTATACCACCAATGTTAACTACAATGTTTGCCATTTCAGCAGATAATAAATTGCAAAAATTGTTAGTTATATATTGAGATAGAAATTCACATTAGCTTCTCTCTTGAGCCAAAAAAAAAATGGTTCACTGCAGGCAGGTACCAACTTGTATACACAACAAGCAAACTAAAATCAGCCCTTGGTTTTCATTTAATAATGTAAACTGTGTCTTCTGATGCAACTCATTTGAAATCACAAGTGAAATTTGAGCCTGCTAAGTCCTTTGTTTTGAGGTAGAAGGTAAAAGCAGAAAGAGAGATAATCATGGAACGGCGAGTAAAGGCCAACTAAAATGTACTTCTGTTTCTCTAACCTTCAATAAAGGTTAATAAAGCGAAACTTACCCTTTTATGATGCTCATTTTTTAGACCGCAAGAAACCCAACAAAATATGAGCACAGCTCACTACTTGAAATTTGCTCTTGTTTCATAAACTGACTTAGAGACCTTCATTAGTTTATATAAATAACCTAATCTGCTAAAGGTTGCCTTCAAAGCCAATTTGGTGATGAATAAATACATTTTAGGAATTTCTGGGGTACAGGCTCCCGCTTTGTTGAAATAAACATTTTTGCTCCCCTGTTCCTCCCAAGGTCAAGCACAATGAGAAATAACATAAAGCACACTTTGCTACAGCAAGGAAAAATAGAAATGTTGAAATGTGTAACACACATTGACCTGACAACTATGGATTGGAAAGTACCTTCTTAAATATGGGTGTAACCTTTTAAGAAACTGTACAAGTATCAAAAGCAATTAATTCACAAGAATATGTTAAAATAGCAATATTTAAAATGAAGCCTGAATCAGTCTACTGCAGAAATTACCATGATCCTGGGTAAATGTAAATAGAATTTTGTCTAATTTTTTTCCAAACCAATTGTTACAACTACCTTGTCATAAAATGCATTTCTACGTGTCCCATTAGTTAGGTTATTATAATCAAGTTGTGCTTGGACCTTATTAAGATAAATATTAAACCATTGCAAAATCTACTCAAGGAATGCCTACTTTGAAGCAGTTTCCTCCTCTCTCCGAAAAGAGTTCTGCAACATCCTCTCTCGATGCTCCACCTCTGTGATTCCTCCTGCTCTCCGACTCTACAACCACGTTTTTACCCAGACTCATCATTTTTGCATATCTTTCATTCATTTGTTCTATATCTCTCTATATCACCGTCGATATCTCTCGTTTCTCATTCCCCTGACTCTCAGTCTGAATAAGTCTAAACCTGAAATGTCATCAATTCCCTTTGCTCCAGACATGCTGTCTGACCTGCTGAGTTACTCCAGCTTTTTGTGTCTATCTATTAAAAATATATATTTGATTTGTCTATGGAGAGAGTCAGAACTGGACCTAGGGTGGAGATTTTTGATTGGAGAAAGGCTAACTTTGAGGGAATGCGCAAGGATTTTACAGGAGTGAATTGGGACACTTTGTTTCATGGGAAGGATGTAGAAGAGAAATGGAGGACATTTAAAGGGGAAATTGTAAGAGTACAGAATCTTTATGTCCCTGTTAGGTTGAAAGGAAATAGTAAAAATTGGAAAGAGCCATGGTTTTCAAGGGAAATTGGACACTTGTTTCAAAAAAAGAGAGATATCTACAATAATTATAGGAGGCATGGAGTAAATGAGGTGCTAGAGGAGTATAAAGAATGTAAAAAGAATCTTAAGAAAGAAATTAGGAAGGCTAAAAGAAGATATGAGGTTGCTTTGGCAAGAAAGGTGAAAGTAAATCCAAAGGGTTTCTACAGCTATATTAATAGCAAAAGGATAACGAGGGATAAAATTGGACCATTAGAGATATGGTCTACCTTGAGTTTTTAATGACAATGTTTAAGCATAATTGTTTGAAAAGGAAAAGCAGAATTTCAGGCTATTTAAAACAGGAAATATCATTAGTTTCTATCCGAGATAATTAGAGTTAATTTAATAGTTAACAATATATATACTAGCACTGAGGACATGGAAAGATTCATAATTGGAAGGTAGCTTTCAATTGTTGAGGCCAGTAGCCTTCCCAAGTTACAAACATACTGTATGGCTGCTTTCCCCATTAGCAGTCGGCAGTAACAAGGGAAGCAGTTCTTGTGCAAATCATCTGGCATAGACTGGGTAGACCATGGAAACTTTTAGCCAGGTTGGAAATATCAAAGACCAGAGAGCATAGCTTTATAGCAAAAGGGGTGAAGTTTAAAGGTGATGTGTGGGGCAGGTTTTTTTTTTTTTACACAGAGAGCGGTGGGTGCTTAGAGCACGCTGCAAGTGTGGCAGTGGAGGCAGATACGATAGTAGCATTTAAGAGGCTATTTTACTTCGGAGTCACGTGAGTGATTCCGTGAAGAACCCCGACTGCCCACAGAGCGCGTCATTACGATGCACGCATTGCAAAGCATCAGTCTGGCAGGCATGTCGCTCCTACCAGAGGTAAGTTTAAACTCCAGGTAAGTTATTTCTTACCTGTTTTTTGATGTTCTGCAGGAACCTTTTCTTCCACAGAGGTCCCTGCCGGGTGCTTCGCGGGTGTTGACCAGGGAACCAGCTGTGGGCTGTGGGGAGACTCCGGTCACACAGCGGAAGCGGGTAGCTGGGGAATGTCGGGCTCATGGAGTTCAGTCACTGACAAAACGGTCAGTGACTTCGGAACGCTGGGTTCCCGGGGAGGGGAACTGCAGCAGCAGTGCGGTTTTAGACCGCAGTGGCCCACGATATGGGCAGAAACTGACCAGAATGGTCAGTGACTTTTCAACGCTGGGTTCCCGGGGAGGGAAACTCCAGCAGAAGTGCGGTTTTAGACTGCAGTGGCCCACGATATGGGGCTGAAGCTGACCAGAACGGTCAGCCCGGGTGCCGTGGGAGGTTCCCCTTGGTAAGGCACACAGACGCTAGGTTTCCCCGGGGAGGGGAAACTCAGCAGCAATCCAGACCGCAGTAGTTATAGGGGGGGAGGGGGGGGGGGGGGGGGGGAACCGACCAATATGGTCAGCCCTGATGCCGGGACGGTTCCCCTCCGGGTATGAATAACATTTTAGGTTGACCAGGATGGAGCCCTTGTGGAAAGAAGGTTCCATCTAGATACACCCCAACTACATGAGTTGTGACAGTGCCAGGCATGTGGGTGAGCCTGAGCCAGCAGAACCTTTTTTGCACAGGGCTGCTTTAGGGGATGTTGATTCTAGGAAATGATGAGCATATAGGTAAGCCTGAGCCAGCAGCATCTATTTCACAGGGCTGCTCTATGGGATGCCGAATCTATGGTAATGCCAGGCATATGGATAAGCCCGAGTCAGCAGCACCTATTGCACAGGGCTGCTTGACGGGAAGCCAGGCATAAGGATGAGCCCGAGCCAGCAGCACCTATTGTACAGGGCTGCTTTATTGTATGCCGAGTCTATGGCAATGCCGGGCATATGGGTGAGCCCGAGCCAGCAGCACCTATTCCACAGGGCTGCTTTATGAGATACCGAGAGATGGCAGTGCCGGCCTATGGGAGAGGCCACATCAGCAGCACCATGTACCAGAGCTGCTTTATATTGAGGCCGAGGCTATGGCAGCACCGGCATATGGGAAAGCCACGCTAGCAGCACCTTGTAGCAGGGCTGTTCAAGGTAGGCAGCAACATCTGTAGAAGGGCTGCATAATGTTTCCCTCATGGGAGAAGTGAACTTCCCGGGGCAGTTTGTTCTTACACTGCAAGGGACCATTTACAAGTGGATACGATTTACACTTGGTTGAACAATCCAAATGATCAAGACATTCTTCATCAATTTAGAGGCATCTAACCATGTAAAATTGGACAATACTAGCATTCTAAGCAGGCTGAAATTGGGCCAGAATTGTGTTTAGGTAAGTACAGTACTTTGACCAGGGTTCCCTTCAAGATAGGTTCAAAAATATGGGCAGACTTGTCTTTCGAGACAGGTCAGAATTATGGCTAGAATTGTTTTAGATAAATTAAAATTAGTAGACAGGTTCATTATTATGGTCAGGTTGTCTTACAAGACAGGCTCGGGAATCGGGCCAGAGTTGCCGTTCAAGGCAGACGCAAAGGATGACAGCATTCATAGTGGTGCCCATTTACAGTATCATTGGAGATATTTGGTGGAGGCATTTCTGTGATGAGGCACTATAATAGTATAATCCACTGTTTCAGTCTCAAACTATGCTTGAGAAATTGGGCTCCTCTATTCAATCTAAGTTGTTATCAAATAGACTTGTTGGAGATGTTGCAGAGAGCATACCCCAACACATAAAAGCCAACGGGTCAGTATTAGTCTGACGCCGGGTCCATGACAGTGTCGGCCAATTTGAGAGGCCGCGCCAGCAGCGCCTTATAGTAGGGCTGTTTAATGGCTTCCTCATGCATACCGACTCTGATGGTATAGCCGTGAACATACCCAAAGGGATGACGGTCACGCGTCAGAGGTCATTACTGACAGCAAGATTTGCCATCACAACACATATGCAGTGAACACCGCTATCAGGGGGACATGAGACCCAGCCGCCAAATCTGTTCGTCAAGTAAGACCTATTCAACATTCAAATCCTGCAGGATGAAGGTAAGCGGTTCACTGAAGCTGGAAGCAGCATGAAAGCTGGCCAAAGGTTCCATGCATTCTATCAGGTCATTACGATTCACATTGAGTTATCAATTGGCTTATGACGCCATCCTAGACAACAGGTTGGAGTCAATGAAAGCCTGTTACAGCTTTGTTGTTATAAAGCAGCAGTTGATTAATTAAGACTAATTGGCAATATAATGGATGTGTTTCAGCTGTGCAAGTGGGAGAATTGAAATCATCCTAAATGGAGAGCTCTAAAGTGCCATGTTGGTCATGGTCGACACACTTTGCTATTATCAGCTAAAACTGCCAGTCACAATGATGGATAGGCATTGTTCAGGTTAATCAGTAAATATCTCATTATATTGCAAAATTATGCTAATGGCCTAAGAATGGGACATTGCGCATATCATCTCTGGTTTGGAGCTGGAGGAGATGTACATGAGTTGCCAATTCTTCATTTATTGGTGACAAATATCTATAGACCCTACGCATTTGTGGGTTAAGACTAATTGAGCGGATATGCATTCGTGCATGCACAACTTCATGTTGACACGTTATGATGGTGGCATATGTTAGTACATGTGGGTGCAGTCAAGTAAAGTGGTTACATCATCTCGTTGGCCACTGGAGTAACATCAGGTATAGGTCAATGACAACACAGTGTGTTGAATCACACTAAATGTACATATGTTTGTTTCATGCTTATTCACAGGTTGCAAAATATGTGGCATAACAGTGGTGAAATATACATTCTCGCTACAAGGAGAAGGAAGGTCTTTTGTGTCTTCCTCCATTTGCTTCATTAATCGGGGCTTCAAATGAAGTCATTAAGAACCTATTGTGTGATTGGCCTATGCAACTTTGATTCCGGTTGTCGACAATAATAATATAACCTTATATGGTTATTTTGAACGTGACTTGCTGGTGCAGTCTGTGGCTTGAGAAATCAGCCGTTGCATGTTAAAATCAAATTATTTTCTGCAGATTCAATAGACTGCTCTATGGCTTGGGTTGTTACATCAGTCCTTGTATATGTTCAGTGTGCTGCGATAGCACCAAAAAAGCAGGACTTTCTTTTCCAGGAGATGGAAAGCGTTTGTTGAATGTTTATGTTTGCATTGAAGACGGTACAAATTACTGATGTTTGGAGTTCATTTTAAATGATCTTTGCCAATAATTAAGTTGTACGGCCATTAACTGTGCCATCGTGCCTTCTCATTGTATTGGCTGCAGCAAGCAAGACCCGCTCTGTCGGGTTCACCCTGGATATCAAGTTGGTAAGCATATCTTTAACACAATGTTTCCTAGGACAAGTACAATGCAGTATGGGATGTCAACATTGTGTGAACACTATTTCACCAGGATGGTCCAGCTACATCCTTGGTTTTGCCGGATCTCATAGGTAGTTGTCCTCCTAGCGCTGGTTAGCACAACAGGTTTAGTCGCTACATAGTTGTGACGGAACAAGATGGTTATGTCTGTAAACAATAACATATAATATTTATGCTTATAATTCACTTAAGCAGAGCAGAAGGGGTGTCAGATCTCAAAATAGTTCAAGGCATACCCAGGGACCTTTGGTAAAGTGAGGACACACATATATAACCATATGTTAAGGTCACTGAGAGTCTTCGAGGCTCTGAACTAGCTATGTTGTTAGTCACAAAAACTTATAAGAATGAATATGTTCAGGTCACTTCCAGAGGATAAAATGGACTTTGATTATGTAGGAGTAGATACTGAGTCTAGTTATCACTCCATCAGGGCTGCTATAACATCAGCAGAAAGGGTCTTACGTGCCATTGGACCACGTCCTAACGCTTGCAACATGGTCAAACATTATAATAACCCATTACTAGACCAAGGGTATTTGTCAACTCTATTTTCATTGATTATAGATTCCATCCGAGTGAAAGGTGGGACTATTATTATTACTTCATTAATAACATCAGCATGTTAAAATCTATGTCATGACTGTATGTATTATGAATATATTTTCCTTCATTTGTTGATGAAGCAGTTGTGGCTTTGTAGACTCGTTTCTCACGGCGTGAAATCACAGAGCTTTGAAATCTTCACGGAATCACTCACGTGACTCCGAAGTAAAATAGAGAGATTAAATGAGAACTTACCAGTTTGAAGTTTGATCTTTATTTTATGAGGAGTTACGATGAGGGCCCTCCACTCCCAACCCTCATAAATATCATCTGGTAGTTCTAGTCTTCTGTTTTCTTACTATTGTACTTTTGTCACTGTTACCTGTGATTTCACTCTGGTGCTTTGAAGATTGACGTGCTCTGTGGGCAGTCGGGGTTCTTCACGTAACCCCTCATCGTCACTCCTCATAAAATAAAGATCAAACTTCAAACTGGTAAGTTCTCATTTAATCTTACTATGGTTATAGATGGATGTGCAGGATATGGAGGGATATGGATCATGTGCAGGTAGAGGAGATTAGCTTATCTTGGCATCATGTTTGGCTCAGACATTGTGGGCCTTCTATTCTTGCGTACGGCGGGCACAGCCTAAAGTTGTGATCAAGGGTAGACATCCAGGCCAGGACAGCATCAGTTACTGGGTGGATGGCTTTGATGCCCCCAGGCAAAAGCCTCAGTGGACAGTCATTCACGATGTGTGGGATGGTCTGGTCTGGATGTCCGCAGTCACAAGCAGGGCTGTCTGTCACACCCCCATCTATGCAGGTGATGGGCTGATCTTGCATGGAGGGTGTGGATTCTGTTCAGGGTTAGCCATTGCTTGCGATGGAGGTCAAAACCCAGTGGTTTCACTGTGGAGTCTGTGATGACATCTCCGTTGTTGGTGTTGGCATCTTTCCAGGCTTTGCGCCACTCAGTCTTGGAGTCAAAGTCTTCCAGAGATTTAACGGAAGACCAGAAGGGTTTGCGGGACTTCAGGCGCATGTTGGACAGATTGTTCATGTCAGCACGGATGGGAAGGTCAGGGTTAGCCTCGATGGTGCACCAATCTTTTAACATCCTCTCCCTTCTGGCTATGATGGGAGGGGCTATATGAGAGGGGACAGGGAGCCACTGCAAAGTTGTTGACTTAAGCGTCCCTTGTGATGACCCGCATTGCAGAGTTAAGAACAGTGTCAACTCGTTTGGTGTGGCCGAAGGGCCTGTTCTATCTCATGATTCATGAGCAGACAGCCAGTTTTATCATTCAGTGCAAAATGGTGGAAGTTCTTAGCTCCTTTGTTCTCCCTCTCTAGTTTGAAAGCATTTGTAGCAGATGTTTGTCATCACCCACTAGCATTGTTTAATATAGTTCACCTTTCCTCCTATTCTTCTGCTGCGAGCCTCAGGTCATCAACTTCTAAAGCAGTTCAACCAGACATTTTATCTTCCTGCTGTCAGTGGGGCTTCAGTGTGTGGAATGTGACCTCTGCATTTGTCTACAAAACAACAATGCACAAGCTTCAAAAGGCAATGCATTGGCTGTGAAGTGTTGTAAGGTGTTTCAAGAATGCAAGGGCTGCTGTATAAATGTAAATTATTATTTCCTCAGCAACAATGCCTGTAGGTTCCATGGCTCCAGCAAAATTAAATGCAACATCAGCAAAAATGACACTCTTCATATCCTCCTTGATCTGAGTGCTTCAGAGCCAGCAAGCACAATCTAACACATTTTATTTCATTTATGATCCACTGTAACTTTTCTGTTGAAATATCAAACTGGGGTATTTCATATTTATTGAAAGAAATACTCTTCCCATGTCTGTGCAGCTGATGAGGTCCACTAATGAAATAAGGTCATGTATTATGATCTTGGATGGATTAATTGAATTGATTGAACAATATGGCAATAGGCCCTACAGCCCAGCAAGTCCACACCGACCATCAGACATGCGCTCACACTAGTTTTCCATTTTCCCACTTTCGTATCCACACTCTTTACACTAGGAGCAATTTTTGTAAAGGCCAATTAACCTACAACTGCATGTTTTTTTTGGATATGGGAGGAAATTGGAGCACCCTGTAGAAATCCACACAGTCACAGGGAGACCAAACTCCCCACATGGACACAGCACCAGAGATCAGTATTGAACCTGCGTCTCTGGCGCTGATGATGCAACAGCTCTACCAGCTGCACCACTGTGATGTCAACACAGATCTTATAATGTAGTAAAACGGTATTGCTTATTACGGATAGGGTCAGTTTCAACAGGAAAGCTTTAGTAATGTTTGGTATTCTTTATTAGAGAGGTACAAGCTTTGTGCAGATAAAATCATTTGGTTTGGATAGGAACATTTGAATTGGTAAAATGGAAAATATGAATCCGCTCAAAAACTGTTTATGCATCATTGATGTAAGTGTTAATAGCTCACATAAGCATATCTCTCCCAAATGCATCATTCCCAGCAGCTCAACGCTGAGCAATTCCTCTCCCTCATTCTTTCCATTTACAATCTTTGGCAATAAAAAAAAGCAACACTCAAAACTAATGATTTAATTTTTCACCTGCCTTCCGTTCATTCCTCCCAGTCTAATACTTTAACTGAGAGGCTTGAAACCTCAAATAAACCTGAAACCCAGTCTGAAGAAGGGTTCCGACCCTAAGCATCACCTATTATTTTTCTCTAGAGATGCTGTCTGACCCAATGAGTTACTCCAGCTTTTGGTGCATAACCTCAAATAATACTTGTACTTCCAAATGGAAAACAAAAGTTGCAGTCCATGTGCTATCGCCATTGTTGCTGCATCATCAAAGTTTTCCCTCTAGAGAGAAAAAAATCAAGCCAAATGGTTTAAACTTCATGTCCTTCCATCCTGCATCACACCCTCTCTCTTGCCTGCAGATTGATTAGTAGGACTGGATGTTACAATCCCTAAGATTTCACTACAATTGACATTCTTGGGTATGACCTCTAGGTGAATTTTGCTAACAATCAGACACATCTTCAGTTGTGTACCTCAACGTCACTAGGTATTTCGGCCTTTTATCACAAGACGCCCTCAGTCGAGGCAGGCCCACCGCAGGGTGATCAGACCTGGGTGCGTGTCTTATTGTTAGCCTCTAGTTGGTCACGTGGCAGCCCAGACAGCATCTTTCCTCTTCAGCCACAGCAAGTGACTGCTCCGTTCGTTCGGCTGCATTGGCAAGTTCTTTTATTGCCCTCCTTTGTGCCTGCCCTTTGACTCCTACTTCCCTCAGGAGCCTTGCGGTGGAACTGGCAGCAAATTAAGCCTCATCTGTAATGTGTTAAAGCTATCTATTTGAACTATTCAATGTAGTAGCAACAATCAAAATCAAACCATTCTCTGTCCAGAGAAATTGCTCATATATCCATTCACAAGAATCAGCAGGTTAAGCAGCAAAGGTCTTGAAATGTTAACTTTGTTTCTCTTCACACACTGCTGCCTGACTTGCTGAATGTCCCTAGCACTTTATTTTCTTTATTGCAGACCTCCAACATCTCCAGGGCTTGGATTATTTGCTTCAGCAGACTTACTGCAATTGTTATTCTTGAGCAACACAAGTGTGTACTGTTCTGTGAAGGCTGAGTTGAACACTCTCATTGCAGCATGAGATCATTGTTAGTGGTAGTCATGCTTATTAATTTTAAATGCCTTTCAGTGCCTCTGTGCATTTTTAATCAAACGTCATTGGACTTCTCAATAACTCTTCAATCTCTGCGCAGTTGATTTACTTTGACAGAAATATTGCCATTTGCAATGCACGATATTTCAGGCCACAAAACCAAAATGAATTGGATTTTGTTTCACTTCATTTGTCTTTCTTATACTGTTGGCATACCCAAGGCAAGCCATAAGGGCAAAGGCAAACTTTGTTGCAGTTGTTATTTTGTTTAATGCTTAATCTTCTTGACTGATTATAGAATATGTTAGTAGACTAACAAGTACTTAATAGAGCTAAATAAATATTGGATATGATGCATTATTTACCCCATAGGCACAAAATAATAGTTATTATCTGATAGTTTATATTTGGAACCATTTCAGTTAGGGTTCCGGGAAGGGGGGGGGGGGGGAGAGGAGAGAGACTGGACCGGCTCTCATCCGCAGAACTGCGCCTCATCCGCAGCCAGGAATGAACCCGTGTCCCGGTGCCGCAAGCGCTTCCGAACCCCCACTGGACCATCCCCGGTCCCCCTCCCCGGTCTCCCCCCCCCCCCCCCCCCCCCACTCGAGTGTCCCATCCCCACCTGGGGGGCGGCCGGAGATGTCCGGCCGGAGATGTTCGGTGGCTGCCCATCATCGACAGGATCTCGGTGTCGGACTGAGGGGAGGGGGGTGGAGGTGGAGGGCAGCTGGGACCAACCCGGCGGGACAGGCAGAGCCGAGCTGGAGCCAGCGGCTGCAGCACCAGCTGCAAGTCCAGGGCCTTTTTCACCCATAAAGTTGTGAATTTGTGGAATTCTCTGCCACAGAAGGCAGTAGAGGCCAATTCAATGGATGAATTTAAAAGAGAGTTAGATAGAGCTCTAGGGGCTAGCGGATTCAAGGGATATGAGGAGAAGGCAAGCACGGGTTACTGATTCCCTGCTCGTTTCAGGGAAATGCCTTGACCGATCGCCCATAGAGGCGAACGCGATCGGCCCGAACGAACGCATGAACGCCTCTACGTCCGTGAGTGCCATTCCGGCCAACGTTTCCTGGTCGACTCCAGTGCCATAACCAGCATCCTGCCACCGACCGCCCGAGACACCCGCGTCGGTAAGGTAGGACCCGTCCTCTCGGCCGTTAACGGGAGCGACATTCGAACTTACGGTGCGCAGACCCTGGACTTAAATTTCGTCAGATTTTCAACACCATCCACAGCCTAGTTCACCCGTCCATCCGCGCCACCTCTGCCCTGGTTGCTTCCAAGTTCGTCTGGCATGGGTTACGAAAGCAGGTCGCAGCATGGGCCCGCTCTTGTATTCCCTATCAGGAAGACCTACCGGTGGGTAAAATGCCCGCTGACTACAGGTGCTGTTTGTGCAGAGTTTGTCCATTCTCCCCGTGACAGGATGGGTTTTCTCCGGGTGCTCCAGTTTCCCCTCACATTCCAAAGATGTGCAAGTTTGTTGGTTAATTGGCTTCTGTAAATTATCCCTAGTGTGCAGGATAGAACTAGTGTATGGGTGATCACTGGTCAGCTTGACCTCCATGGCCAAAGGGCCTGTTTCCACCCTGTATCTCTAAACTAAACTAAACTAAACCAATCTTTAATGTTATGACAGGATGGAGAATTATATCACCTTCCAAATAGACTGCACAGCACAAATCTAATAAGCATTACAAAGTATTATTGAGATTTTCATTATTATTTAACTGCACCATTCTACATTGGGGAAAGAGGCAGACGATGCTGGTTATGAGGTTGCACAATACTAATTTTGCCTTTGATCTGTAGGTGATTTTCATAGTCTATTCCACTATGTGATTTATGAAATCAATTTTAGTTGCATCAATGTCAAATTGTGATCTTTATGTAGAACTAACTCAAATTAGCTGACAGATTTTTCAGAATAAATATCTACATATGAAAGACATTGATTGCCTAATTATTATGAGAAATAGAATAATTATTTGTTAATTATGAACAATTTTAATCCTGGTGTCTGCACATAAAATTAATCATTTAGTAGCGCACTAATAGCATGATACGCCAAACCTGGATATTTTTGTACAAAGCTGGCAGGTTTTGTCATTGCATTGCATTTTTTTTAGATTAAAATATATTGTTTTAAGAAAGCTGTTTCCCTGAGGAGAAAAATGTTCATCAATGTTTTTGCTCTGTATTTCAACATTAAATCAACATTACAATAAGGTACCAATTCCGTCTCCACCCAGAATCTAATTAATTCCAACTAGAGATGTCCGTGAGTCAAAGCATTCATTGCAAGAAGACTGGGGGCTGGGTCACGCACTGCACAATGATTAAAGGTTTAAGAGGACAGCTGGCTACATGAATCATTTTTTTAAGTGGTTGAAGATGGGGGAAAAAAATTGTGAGTTCATTATTTTAGTTTCTATAGTTTAGTTTTATATACAGATACAGCGTGAAAACAAGCACCTTTGCCCCACCGACTACCTTTGCCCCACCGCGCAGACCAGCGATCACCCGTATAATAGTTTGATCCTAAACCGTAGGGATAACTTACAGAGGCCAATTAACCTACTAACCTGTACGTCTTTGGAATGTGGGAGGAAACTGGAGCATCCGGAGAAAACTCGCGCAGTCAAGGGGATAAAGTTAAGGATCGAACCCGGGTCTCTGGTACTGTAAGGTAGAAACTCTGCCGCTGCGTCACTGTGCCATCCTTCATTTATTGAGCTTGCTGTTCCCTGCAATTACCTATTACTGCAGTGGCTGCCTCGCCATCAGCTGATAATCCTTTCACCCTTTTTGTTATTTTTAGTATGTCTAAATGTATCTTTTAAATGTTTCTTAGTATGTCTTATGTAGGGGGTGTTGGGGGGGAATAGGGGGAATTCATTTCTCAGTCACCTACCTGGACCGAGATGCATCTTTTCACTGTCACATCTTCGGCCCCCCTCGCGGCCAACCAACTGGAATGGCGCGGCCTTTCCTACCGCTGAATGGCCCAGAGCTACAGCAGTGGCACAGCGCTGAATGACCACACGGAGCGGTGATGGAGCTCCGGAGTGTTAGGCCTGCTGACTTTAACACCGCAGAGGCCTCGGATCTTTTGCTGAGCTCCGCCCAGCTCGGCCTGCAGACCTCGGAAGCCGCGGTCTCCGGTAAGAAACGGCCGATTTGGAAACTCCAAGCCGCGAGTATGTTCCAATCCGTTCCGATGTCGGAGTTCCGATCATCCCGTTGAGAGGGCCTGCACATCAGGCCATCCGTAGCGGCAACTGTGGAGGGTTCAAAGGCCCCAACCATGGGTGAACAAAGAGGAAGATGACTGAACTTTATTGCCTTCCATCACAGTGGGAAATGTTGATTCCATTGTGGTGGATGTTTTATAGTGTATTGGGTTCTTTTTATTTGTATGGCTGTATGATAACTCAAATTTCACTGTACCAATTGGTGCATGTGACAATAAATGTGAACTTGAACTTGATGTGGGTGGCCATGGTGGCTCAGCGATAGAGTTGCTGCCTAACAGTGAATGCAGCACCGGAGACCATGGTTTGATCCCAACTACAGGTGCTGTCTGTACGGAGTTTGTACGTTTTCCCCGTGACCTGCGTGGGTTTTCTCCGAGATCTTCGGTTTCCTCCCACACTCCAAAGACGTACAGGTTTGGAGGATAACTGGCTTGGTAAATGTAAAAATTGTCCCTAGTGAGTGTAGGATATTGTTAATGTGCAGGGATCGCTGGTCAGAGCAGACCCGGTGGGCCGAAGGGCCTGTTCCCACGCTGTATCTCAAAACTAAACTACAACTGTATGCACCAGTTTAACACTCACCCAGACACCAGAAATACGTAAAATGCACTATTACGTAATGATGTAAGAGTGCACTTTGTAAAGAAGGTTCAATAAAGCCCATCTGTACATCTGGTTGGTAGTGTACTGTTTTACAAAGGCATTATGACATAGCAACATATATCCAGAGGTACTGCTCAATTTGGTAGGCAGTACACTTAAAGTTTTTACATGTCGAGGCTTTAATCTGTTGAAGCAGACTCTATATTCCATTATGTAGGTAAAATGTCACATATCAGTAACAGGGCACAAAAACCACATATGCATACAGAAAGTATAGCAGGACTATGCTTAATGATCCTCTAAAAGGCAGGCTGAAGGGCCTAACACAATCAGCTGGACAGCCTACAATAATCACCATCCAATGTTACATGAATAATGAAAAGTAATTTTACATATAACTTCGCCGAAATCAATAACCAACCCAACCTGCTCAGCCCATCCGCAATGTTCCACGGCCAGAGTACAACACTGGGATGAACTATACTGTCTTCTTCCTTTAAAGATAAGAGCCAATGGCTTGTTCCCTTTATCATCGGACATCACCGTCACCTCATCACCGATGTCGCCTTCTTTCTAGACATGGCACCTACACATAGAAGACCCCAAATCGAGCTGCAGAGATCATGGCGGACTCAGCTTCTCATTCTAGCCATCAACGTGGCAGAGAGTTCCACTCACCACTCTCTTGTGTGAAAAAAAGTCTTTCTCATCTCGGTCTTAAAGGATTTCCCCTTATCCTTAAGACCCCTTGTCCTGGACTTCCCAACATCGGGAACAACTACCTCATCTAGCCTGAAGAATTTTGTAAGTTTCTATAAGATCCCCTCTTAATCTCCTAAATTCCAGAGAGTATAAACCGAGTCTATCCAGTCTTTCTTCATAAGACAGTCCTGACATCCCAGGAATCAGTCTGGTGAACCTTCTCTGTAATAATGTCCTTCCTCAGATTTGGAGACCAAAACTGCACGCAATACTCCAGGTGTGGTCTCACCAAGACCCTGTACAACTGAAGTACTCAAACCCTTTTGCTATGAAAGCTAACATACCATTCGCTTTTTTCACTGCCTGCTGCACCTGCATGCCTACTTTCAATGACTGGTGTACCATGACACCCAGGTCTCGCTGCATCTCCCCTTTTCCTAATCGGC